>CM048752.1:61375051-61975051 GCA_026315105.1 Locusta migratoria | reverse complement strand
TTTGAAGTAAAAAGGGAAAGGCAAAATTTGGAGAGTTGCGATCTGTAGCAACGCTGTGGGCACTCTATCGGGGTTTTAATGTGTATGTGAGGGTGACTTTGGAACTATGGGAGCCGCCAGGAGGCACGAAAGCCGTAGTAAGTAGGAGGTATATTTTGCAGAATCATTGTACGTGTTTCCAGTTGTGACATACGTGAATTTCAATGTAATACGTCGTGTTTAGTTGGGACACGCAAGGAGGGACGGAAGGAAGCAGCAGGGGCTGATATTTCGGCTCCAGGGGTGGCAATAGCTGAGCTTTGGCCCTCAGACACGGATAGTAAAATTTCGGCCACAGTGTTGCCAACTGCCGATGTTAGGCGCTCGACACCTGAAGTAAAAGTTTGCCTGTTGTCGAAGTTTTGAAGTAAAAAGGGAAAGGCAAAATTTGGAGAGTTGCGATCTGTAGCAACGCTGTGGGCACTCTATCGGGGTTTTAATGTGTATGTGAGGGTGAATTTGAAACTATGGGAGCCGCCAGGAGGCACAAAAGCCGTAGTAAGTAGGAGGTATATTTTGCAGAATCATTGTACGTGTTTCCAGTTGTGACATACGTGAATTTCAATGTAATACGTCGTGTTTAGGTGGGACACGCAAGTAGGGACGGAAGGAAGCAGCAGGGGCTGATATTTCGATCCAGGGGTGGCAATAGCTGAGCTTTGGCCCTCAGACACGGACAGTAAAATTTCGGCCACAGTGTTGCCAACTACCGAGGTTAGCGCTCGACACCTGAAGTAAAAGTTTGCCTGTTGTCGAAGTTTTGAAGTAAAAAGGGAAAGGCAAAATTTGGAGAGTTGCGATCTGTAGCAATGCTGTGGGCACTCTATCGGGGTTTTAATGTGTATGTGAGGGTGAATTTGGAACTATGGGAGCCGCCAGGAGGCACGAAAGCCGTAGTAAGTAGGAGGTATATTTTGCAGAATCATTGTACGTGTTTCCAGTTGTGACATACGTGAATTTCAAAGTAATACGTCGTGTTTAGGTGGGACACGCAAGGAGGGACGGAAGGAAGCAGCAGGGGCTGATATTTCGGTTCCAGGGGTGGCAATAGCTGAGCTTTGGCCCTGAGACACGGATAGTAAAATTTCGGTCACAGTTTTGCCAACTCCCGTGGTTAGGCGCTCGACACCTGAAGTAAAAGTTTGCCTGTTGTCGAAGTTTTGAAGTAAAAAGGGAAAGGCAAAATTTGGAGAGTTGCGATCTGTAGCAACGCTGTGGGCACTCTATCGGGGTTTTAATGTGTATGTGAGGGTGACTTTGGAACTATGGGAGCCGCCAGGAGGCACGAAAGCCGTAGTAAGTAGGAGGTATATTTTGCAGAATCATTGTACGTGTTTCCAGTTGTGACATACGTGAATTTCAATGTAATACGTCGTGTTTAGTTGGGACACGCAAGGAGGGACGGAAGGAAGCAGCAGGGGCTGATATTTCGGCTCCAGGGGTGGCAATAGCTGAGCTTTGGCCCTCAGACACGGATAGTAAAATTTCGGCCACAGTGTTGCCAACTGCCGATGTTAGGCGCTCGACACCTGAAGTAAAAGTTTGCCTGTTGTCGAAGTTTTGAAGTAAAAAGGGAAAGGCAAAATTTGGAGAGTTGCGATCTGTAGCAACGCTGTGGGCACTCTATCGGGGTTTTAATGTGTATGTGAGGGTGAATTTGAAACTATGGGAGCCGCCAGGAGGCACAAAAGCCGTAGTAAGTAGGAGGTATATTTTGCAGAATCATTGTACGTGTTTCCAGTTGTGACATACGTGAATTTCAATGTAATACGTCGTGTTTAGGTGGGACACGCAAGTAGGGACGGAAGGAAGCAGCAGGGGCTGATATTTCGATCCAGGGGTGGCAATAGCTGAGCTTTGGCCCTCAGACACGGACAGTAAAATTTCGGCCACAGTGTTGCCAACTACCGAGGTTAGCGCTCGACACCTGAAGTAAAAGTTTGCCTGTTGTCGAAGTTTTGAAGTAAAAAGGGAAAGGCAAAATTTGGAGAGTTGCGATCTGTAGCAATGCTGTGGGCACTCTATCGGGGTTTTAATGTGTATGTGAGGGTGAATTTGGAACTATGGGAGCCGCCAGGAGGCACGAAAGCCGTAGTAAGTAGGAGGTATATTTTGCAGAATCATTGTACGTGTTTCCAGTTGTGACATACGTGAATTTCAAAGTAATACGTCGTGTTTAGGTGGGACACGCAAGGAGGGACGGAAGGAAGCAGCAGGGGCTGATATTTCGGTTCCAGGGGTGGCAATAGCTGAGCTTTGGCCCTGAGACACGGATAGTAAAATTTCGGTCACAGTTTTGCCAACTCCCGTGGTTAGGCGCTCGACACCTGAAGTAAAAGTTTGCCTGTTGTCGAAGTTTTGAAGTAAAAAGGGAAAGGCAAAATTTGGAGAGTTGCGATCTGTAGCAACGCTGTGGGCACTCTAACGGGGTTTTAATGTGTATGTGAGGGTGAATTTGAAACTATGGGAGCCGCCAGGAGGCACAAAAGCCGTAGTAAGTAGGAGGTATATTTTGCAGAATCATTGTACGTGTTTCCAGTTGTGACATACGTGAATTTCAATGTAATACGTCGTGTTTAGGTGGGACACGCAAGTAGGGACGGAAGGAAGCAGCAGGGGCTGATATTTTCGATCCAGGGGTGGCAATAGCTGAGCTTTGGCCCTCAGACACGGACAGTAAAATTTCGGCCACAGTGTTGCCAACTACCGAGGTTAGCGCTCGACACCTGAAGTAAAAGTTTGCCTGTTGTCGAAGTTTTAAGGTAAAAAGGGAAAGGCAAAATTTGGAGAGTTGCGATCTGTAGCAACGCTGTGGGCACTCTATCGGGGTTTGAATGTGTATGTGAGGGGTGAATTTGGAACGATGGGAGCCGCCAGGAGGCACGAAAGCCGTAGTACGTAGGAGGTATATTTTTGCAAATACATTGTACTGGTTTCCAGTTGTGACATACGTGAATTTCAATGTAATACGTCGTGTTTAGTTGGGACACGCAAGGAGGGACGGAAGGAAGCAGCAGGGGCTGATATTTCGGCTCCAGGGTGGTGGCAATAGCTGAGCTTTGGCCCTCAGACACGGACAGTAAAATTTCGGCCACAGTGTTGCCAACTGCCGAGGTTAGCGCTCGACACCTGAAGTAAATGTTTGCCTGTTGTCGAAGTTTTGAAGTAAAAAGGGAAAGGCAAAATTTGGAGAGATGCGATCTGTAGCAACGCTGTGGGCACTCTATCGGGGGTTTTAATGTGTATGTGAGGGTGAATTTGGAACTATGGGAGCCGCCAGGAGGCACGAAATCCGTAGTAAGTAGGAGGTATATTTTGCTAAAACATTGTACGTGTTTCAAGTTGTGACAATTGTGAATTTCAATATAATACGTAGTGTTTAGGTTGGACACGCAAGGAGGGACGGAAGGAGAGCAGCAGGGGCTGATATTTCGGGCTCCAGGGGTGGCAATAGCTGAGCTTTGGCCCTCAGACACGAACAGTAAAATTTCGGCCACAGTGGTTGCCAACTGCCGAGGTTAGGCGCTCGACACCTGAAGTAAAAGATTGCCTGTTGTCGAAGTTTTGAAGTAAAAAGGGAAAGGCAAAATTTGGAGAGTTGCGATCTGTACCAACGCTGTGGGCACTCTATCGGGGTTTTAATGTGTATGTGAGGGTGAATTTGGAACTATGGGAGCCGCCAGGAGGCACGAAAGCCGTAGTAAGTAGGAGGTATATTTTGCTAAAAAAATTGTACGTGTTTCAAGTTGTGACAAACGTGAATTTCAATATAATACGTAGTGTTGAGGTGGGACACGCAAGGAGGGACGGAAGGAGGGCAGCAGGGGTTGATATTTCGGCTCCAGGAGGTGGCAATAGCTGAGCTTTGGCCCTCAGACACGGATAGTAAAATTTCGGCCACATTGTTGCCAACTGCCGAGGTTAGCGCTCGACACCTGAAGTAAAAGTTTTGCCTGTGTGTCGAAGTTTTGAAGTAAAAATGGGAAGGCAAAATTTGGAGAGTTGCGATCTGTAGCAACCCTGTGGGGCACTCTATCGGGGTTTTAATGTGTATGTGAGGGTGAATTTGGAACTATGGGAGCCGCCAGGAGGCCACGAAAGCCATAGTAAGTAGGAGGTATATTTTGCAGAATCATTGTACGTGTTTCCAGTTGTGACATACGTGAATTTCAATGTAATACGTCGTGTTTAGGTGGGGACACGCAAGGAGGGACGGAAGGAAGCAGCAGGGGCTGATATTTCGGCTCCATGGGTGGCAATAGCTGAGCTTTGGCCCCCAGACACGGCTAGTAAAATTTCGGTCACAGTGTTGCCAACTGCCGATGTTAGGCGCTCGACACCTGAAGTAAAAAGTTTGCCTGTTGTCGAAGTTTTGAAGTAAAAAGGGAAAGGCAAAAATTTGGAGAGTTGCGATCTGTAGCAACGCTGTGGGCACTCTATCGGGGTTTTTAATGTGTATGGTGAGGGTGAATTTGGAACTATGGGAGCCGCCAGGAGGCACGAAAAGCCGTAGTAAGTAGGAGGTATATTTTTGCAGAAACATTGTACGTGGTTGTCTCAGTTGTGGACATACGTGAATTTCAAAGTAATACGTCGTGTTTAGGTGGGACACGCAAGGAGGGACGGTATTTCGGTTCCAGGGGTGGCAATAGCTGAGCTTTGGCCCTGAGACACGGATAGTAAAATTTCGGTCACAGTTTTGCCAACTCCCGTGGTTAGGCGCTCGACACCTGAAGTAAAAGTTTGCCTGTTGTCGAAGTTTTGAAGTAAAAAGGGAAAGGCAAAATTTGGAGAGTTGCGATCTGTAGCAACGCTGTGGGCACTCTATCGGGGTTTTAATGTGTATGTGAGGGTGAATTTGGAACTATGGGAGCCGCCAGGAGGCACGAAAGCCGTAGTAAGTAGGAGGTATATTTTGCTAAAACATTGTACGTGTTTCAAGTTGTGACAATTGTGAATTTCAATATAATACGTAGTGTTTAGGTTGGACACGCAAGGAGGGACGGAAGGAAGCAGCAGGGGCTGATATTTCGGCTCCAGGGGTGGCAATAGCTGAGCTTTGGCCCTCAGACACGAACAGTAAAATTTCGGCCACAGTGTTGCCAACTGCCGAGGTTAGGCGCTCGACACATGAAGTAAAAGATTGCCTGTTGTCGAAGTTTTGAAGTAAAAAGGGAAAGGCAAAATTTGGAGAGTTGCGATCTGTACCAACGCTGTGGGCACTCTATCGGGGTTTTAATGTGTATGTGAGGGTGAATTTGGAACTATGGGAGCCGCCAGGAGGCACGAAAGCCGTAGTAAGTAGGAGGTATATTTTGCTAAAAAAATTGTACGTGTTTCAAGTTGTGACATACGTGAATTTCAATGTAATACGTCGTGTTTAGGTGGGACACGCAAGGAGGGACGGAAGGAGGCAGCAGGGGTTGATATTTCGGCTCCAGGGGTGGCAATAGCTGAGCTTTGGCCCTCAGACACGGATAGTAAAATTTCGGCCACATTGTTGCCAACTGCCGAGGTTAGCGCTCGACACCTGAAGTAAAAGTTTGCCTGTTGTCGAAATTTTGAAGTAAAAATGGGAAGGCAAAATTTGGAGAGTTGCGATCTGTAGCAACGCTGTGGGCACTCTATCGGGGTTTTAATGTGTATGTGAGGGTGAATTTGGAACTATGGGAGCCGCCAGGAGGCACGAAAGCCATAGTAAGTAGGAGGTATATTTTGCAGAATCATTGTACGTGTTTCCAGTTGTGACATACGTGAATTTCAATGTAATACGTCGTGTTTAGGTGGGACACGCAAGGAGGGACGGAAGGAAGCAGCAGGGGCTGATATTTCGGCTCCATGGGTGGCAATAGCTGAGCTTTGGCCCCCAGACACGGCTAGTAAAATTTCGGTCACAGTGTTGCCAACTGCCGATGTTAGGCGCTCGACACCTGAAGTAAAAGTTTGCCTGTTGTCGAAGTTTTGAAGTAAAAAGGGAAAGGCAAAATTTGGAGAGTTGCGATCTGTAGCAACGCTGTGGGCACTCTATCGGGGTTTTAATGTGTATGTGAGGGTGAATTTGGAACTATGGGAGCCGCCAGGAGGCACGAAAGCCGTAGTAAGTAGGAGGTATATTTTGCAGAATCATTGTACGTGTTTCCAGTTGTGACATACGTGAATTTCAAAGTAATACGTCGTGTTTAGGTGGGACACGCAAGGAGGGACGGAAGGAAGCAGCAGGGGCTGATATTTCGGTTCCAGGGGTGGCAATAGCTGAGCTTTGGCCCTGAGACACGGATAGTAAAATTTCGGTCACAGTTTTGCCAACTCCCGTGGTTAGGCGCTCGACACTTGAAATAAAAGTTTGCCTGTTGTCGAAGTTTTGAAGTAAAAATGGAAAGGCAAAATTTGGAGAGTTGCGATCTGTAGCAACGCTGTGGGCACTCTATCGGGGTTTTAATGTGTATGTGAGGGTGAATTTGAAACTATGGGAGCCGCCAGGAGGCACAAAAGCCGTAGTAAGTAGGAGGTATATTTTGCAGAATCATTGTACGTGTTTCCAGTTGTGACATACGTGAATTTCAATGTAATACGTCGTGTTTAGTTGGGACACGCAAGGAGGGACGGAAGGAAGCAGCAGGGGCTGATATTTCGGCTCCAGGGGTGGCAATAGCTGAGCTTTGGCCCTCAGACACGGACAGTAAAATTTCGGCCACAGTGTTGCCAACTCCCGTGGTTAGGCGCTCGACACCTGAAGTAAAAGTTTGCCTGTTGTCGAAGTTTTGAAGTAAAAAGGGAAAGGCAAAATTTGGAGAGATGCGATCTGTAGCAGCGCTGTGGGCACTCTATCGGGGTTTTAATGTGTATGTGAGGGTGAATTTGGAACTATGGGAGCCGCCAGGAGGCACGAAAGCCGTAGTAAGTAGGAGGTATATTTTGCTAAAACATTGTACGTGTTTCAAGTTGTGACAATTGTGAATTTCAATATAATACGTAGTGTTTAGGTTGGACACGCAAGGAGGGACGGAAGGAAGCAGCAGGGGCTGATATTTCGGCTCCAGGGGTGGCAATAGCTGAGCTTTGGCCCTCAGACACGAACAGTAAAATTTCGGCCACAGTGTTGCCAACTGCCGAGGTTAGGCGCTCGACACCTGAAGTAAAAGATTGCCTGTTGTCGAAGTTTTGAAGTAAAAATGGAAAGGCAAAATTTGGAGAGTTGCGATCTGTACCAACGCTGTGGGCACTCTATCGGGGTTTTAATGTGTATGTGAGGGTGAATTTGGAACTATGGGAGCCGCCAGGAGGCACGAAAGCCGTAGTAAGTAGGAGGTATATTTTTGCAAATACATTGTACTGGTTTCCAGTTGTGACATACGTGAATTTCAATGTAATACGTCGTGTTTAGTTGGGACACGCAAGGAGGGACGGAAGGAAGCAGCAGGGGCTGATATTTCGGCTCCAGGGGTGGCAATAGCTGAGCTTTGGCCCTCAGACACGGACAGTAAAATTTCGGCCACAGTGTTGCCAACTGCCGAGGTTAGCGCTCGACACCTGAAGTAAAAGTTTGCCTGTTGTCGAAGTTTTGAAGTAAAAAGGGAAAGGCAAAATTTGGAGAGATGCGATCTGTAGCAACGCTGTGGGCACTCTATCGGGGTTTTAATGTGTATGTGAGGGTGAATTTGGAACTATGGGAGCCGCCAGGAGGCACGAAAGCCGTAGTAAGTAGGAGGTATATTTTGCTAAAACATTGTACGTGTTTCAAGTTGTGACAATTGTGAATTTCAATATAATACGTAGTGTTTAGGTTGGACACGCAAGGAGGGACGGAAGGAAGCAGCAGGGTCTGATATTTCGGCTCCAGGGGTGGCAATAGCTGAGCTTTGGCCCTCAGACACGAACAGTAAAATTTCGGCCACAGTGTTGCCAACTGCCGAGGTTAGGCGCTCGACACCTGAAGTAAAAGATTGCCTGTTGTCGAAGTTTTGAAGTAAAAATGGAAAGGCAAAATTTGGAGAGTTGCGATCTGTACCAACGCTGTGGGCACTCTATCGGGGTTTTAATGTGTATGTGAGGGTGAATTTGGAACTATGGGAGCCGCCAGGAGGCACGAAAGCCGTAGTAAGTAGGAGGTATATTTTGCTAAAAAATTGTACGTGTTTCAAGTTGTGACATACGTGAATTTCAATATAATACGTAGTGTTGAGGTGGGACACGCAAGGAGGGACGGAAGGAGGCAGCAGGGGTTGATATTTCGGCTCCAGGGGTGGCAATAGCTGAGCTTTGGCCCTCAGACACGGATAGTAAAATTTCGGCCACATTGTTGCCAACTGCCGAGGTTAGCGCTCGACACCTGAAGTAAAAGTTTGCCTGTTGTCGAAGTTTTGAAGTAAAAATGGGAAGGCAAAATTTGGAGAGTTGCGATCTGTAGCAACGCTGTGGGCACTCTATCGGGGTTTTAATGTGTATGTGAGGGTGAATTTGGAACTATGGGAGCCGCCAGGAGGCACGAAAGCCATAGTAAGTAGGAGGTATATTTTGCAGAATCATTGTACGTGTTTCCAGTTGTGACATACGTGAATTTCAATGTAATACGTCGTGTTTAGGTGGGACACGCAAGGAGGGACGGAAGGAAGCAGCAGGGGCTGATATTTCGGCTCCATGGGTGGCAATAGCTGAGCTTTGGCCCCCAGACACGGCTAGTAAAATTTCGGTCACAGTGTTGCCAACTGCCGATGTTAGGCGCTCGACACCTGAAGTAAAAGTTTGCCTGTTGTCGAAGTTTTGAAGTAAAAAGGGAAAGGCAAAATTTGGAGAGTTGCCATCTGTAGCAACGCTGTGGGCACTCTATCGGGGTTTTAATGTGTATGTGAGGGTGACTTTGGGACTATGGGAGCCGCCAGGAGGCACGAAAGCCGTAGTAAGTAGGAGGTATATTTTGCTAAAACATTGTACGTGTTTCAAGTTGTGACAATTGTGAATTTCAATATAATACGTAGTGTTTAGGTTGGACACGCAAGGAGGGACGGAAGGAAGCAGCAGGGGCTGATATTTCGGCTCCAGGGGTGGCAATAGCTGAGCTTTGGCCCTCAGACACGAACAGTAAAATTTCGGCCACAGTGTTGCCAACTGCCGAGGTTAGGCGCTCGACACCTGAAGTAAAAGATTGCCTGTTGTCGAAGTTTTGAAGTAAAAATGGAAAGGCAAAATTTGGAGAGTTGCGATCTGTACCAACGCTGTGGGCACTCTATCGGGGTTTTAATGTGTATGTGAGGGTGAATTTGGAACGATGGGAGCCGCCAGGAGGCACGAAAGCCGTAGTAAGTAGGAGGTATATTTTTGCAAATACATTGTACTGGTTTCCAGTTGTGACATACGTGAATTTCAATGTAATACGTCGTGTTTAGTTGGGACACGCAAGGAGGGACGGAAGGAAGCAGCAGGGGCTGATATTTCGGCTCCAGGGGTGGCAATAGCTGAGCTTTGGCCCTCAGACACGGACAGTAAAATTTCAGCCACAGTGTTGCCAACTGCCGAGGTTAGCGCTCGACACCTGAAGTAAAAGTTTGCCTGTTGTCGAAGTTTTGAAGTAAAAAGGGAAAGGCAAAATTTGGAGAGATGCGATCTGTAGCAACGCTGTGGGCACTCTATCGGGGTTTTAATGTGTATGTGAGGGTGAATTTGGAACTATGGGAGCCGCCAGGAGGCACGAAAGCCGTAGTAAGTAGGAGGTATATTTTGCTAAAACATTGTACGTGTTTCAAGTTGTGACAATTGTGAATTTCAATATAATACGTAGTGTTTAGGTTGGACACGCAAGGAGGGACGGAAGGAAGCAGCAGGGGCTGATATTTCGGCTCCAGGGGTGGCAATAGCTGAGCTTTGGCCCTCAGACACGAACAGTAAAATTTCGGCCACAGTGTTGCCAACTGCCGAGGTTAGGCGCTCGACACCTGAAGTAAAAGATTGCCTGTTGTCGAAGTTTTGAAGTAAAAATGGAAAGGCAAAATTTGGAGAGTTGCGATCTGTACCAACGCTGTGGGCACTCTATCGGGGTTTTAATGTGTATGTGAGGGTGAATTTGGAACTATGGGAGCCGCCAGGAGGCACGAAAGCCGTAGTAAGTAGGAGGTATATTTTGCTAAAAAATTGTACGTGTTTCAAGTTGTGACATACGTGAATTTCAATATAATACGTAGTGTTGAGGTGGGACACGCAAGGAGGGACGGAAGGAGGCAGCAGGGGTTGATATTTCGGCTCCAGGGGTGGCAATAGCTGAGCTTTGGCCCTCAGACACGGATAGTAAAATTTCGGCCACATTGTTGCCAACTGCCGAGGTTAGCGCTCGACACCTGAAGTAAAAGTTTGCCTGTTGTCGAAGTTTTGAAGTAAAAATGGGGAAGGCAAAATTTGGAGAGTTGCGATCTGTAGCAACGCTGTGGGCACTCTATCGGGGTTTTAATGTGTATGTGAGGGTGAATTTGGAACTATGGGAGCCGCCAGGAGGCACGAAAGCCGTAGTAAGTAGGAGGTATATTTTGCAGAATCATTGTACGTGTTTCCAGTTGTGACATACGTGAATTTCAATGTAATACGTCGTGTTTAGGTGGGACACGCAAGGAGGGACGGAAGGAAGCAGCAGGGGCTGATATTTCGGCTCCATGGGTGGCAATAGCTGAGCTTTGGCCCCCAGACACGGCTAGTAAAATTTCGGTCACAGTGTTGCCAACTGCCGATGTTAGGCGCTCGACACCTGAAGTAAAAGTTTGCCTGTTGTCGAAGTTTTGAAGTAAAAAGGGAAAGGCAAAATTTGGAGAGTTGCCATCTGTAGCAACGCTGTGGGCACTCTATCGGGGTTTTAATGTGTATGTGAGGGTGACTTTGGAACTATGGGAGCCGCCAGGAGGCACGAAAGCCGTAGTAAGTAGGAGGTATATTTTGCAGAATCATTGTACGTGTTTCCAGTTGTGACATACGTGAATTTCAAAGTAATACGTCGTGTTTAGGTGGGACACGCAAGGAGGGACGGAAGGAAGCAGCAGGGGCTGATATTTCGGTTCCAGGGGTGGCAATAGCTGAGCTTTGGCCCTGAGACACAGATAGTAAAATTTCGGTCACAGTTTTGCCAACTCCCGTGGTTAGGCGCTCGACACTTGAAGTAAAAGTTTGCCTGTTGTCGAAGTTTTGAAGTAAAAAGGGAAAGGCAAAATTTGGAGAGTTGCGATCTGTAGCAACGCTGTGGGCACTCTATCGGGGTTTTAATGTGTATGTGAGGGTGAATTTGGAACTATGGGAGCCGCCAGGAGGCACGAAAGCCGTAGTAAGTAGGAGGTATATTTTGCAGAATCATTGTACGTGTTTCCAGTTGTGACATACGTCAATTTCAGTGTAATACGTCGTGTTTAGTTGGGACACGCAAGGAGGGACGGAAGGAAGCAGCAGGGGCTGATATTTCGGCTCCAGGGGTGGCAATAGCTGAGCTTTGGCCCTCAGACACGGATAGTAAAATTTCGGCCACAGTGTTGCCAACTGCCGATGTTAGGCGCTCGACACCTGAAGTAAAAGTTTGCCTGTTGTCGAAGTTTTGAAGTAAAAAGGGAAAGGCAAAATTTGGAGAGTTGCGATCTGTAGCAACGCTGTGGGCACTCTATCGGGGTTTTAATGTGTATGTGAGGGTGAATTTGAAACTATGGGAGCCGCCAGGAGGCACGAAAGCCGTAGTAAGTAGGAGGTATATTTTGCAGAATCATTGTACGTGTTTCCAGTTGTGACATACGTGAATTTCAATGTAATACGTCGTGTTTAGGTGGGACACGCAAGTAGGGACGGAAGGAAGCAGCAGGGGCTGATATTTCGATCCAGGGGTGGCAATAGCTGAGCTTTGGCCCTCAGACACGGACAGTAAAATTTCGGCCACAGTGTCGCCAACTGCCGAGGTTAGCGCTCGACACCTGAAGTAAAAGTTTGCCTGTTGTCGAAGTTTTGAAGTAAAAAGGGAAAGGCAAAATTTGGAGAGTTGCGATCTGTAGCAACGCTGTGGGCACTCTATCGGGGTTTTAATGTGTATGTGAGGGTGAATTTGGAACGATGGGAGCCGCCAGGAGGCACGAAAGCCGTAGTAAGTAGGAGGTATATTTTTGCAAATACATTGTACTGGTTTCCAGTTGTGACATACGTGAATTTCAATGTAATACGTCGTGTTTAGTTGGGACACGCAAGGAGGGACGGAAGGAAGCAGCAGGGGCTGATATTTCGGCTCCAGGGGTGGCAATAGCTGAGCTTTGGCCCTCAGACACGGACAGTAAAATTTCGGCCACAGTGTTGCCAACTGCCGAGGTTAGCGCTCGATACCTGAAGTAAAAGTTTGCCTGTTGTCGAAGTTTTGAAGTAAAAAGGGAAAGGCAAAATTTGGAGAGTTGCGATCTGTAGCAACGCTGTGGGCACTCTATCGGGGTTTTAATGTGTATGTGAGGGTGAATTTGGAACTATGGGAGCCGCCAGGAGGCACGAAAGCCGTAGTAAGTAGGAGGTATATTTTGCTAAAAAATTGTACGTGTTTCAAGTTGTGACATACGTGAATTTCAATATAATACGTAGTGTTGAGGTGGGACACGCAAGGAGGGACGGAAGGAGGCAGCAGGGGTTGATATTTCGGCTCCAGGGGTGGCAATAGCTGAGCTTTGGCCCTCAGACACGGATAGTAAAATTTCGGCCACATTGTTGCCAACTGCCGAGGTTAGCGCTCGACACCTGAAGTAAAAGTTTGCCTGTTGTCGAAGTTTTGAAGTAAAAATGGGAAGGCAAAATTTGGAGAGTTGCGAGCTGTAGCAACGCTGTGGGTACTCTATCGGGGTTTTAATGTGTATGTGAGGGTGAATTTGGAACTATGGGAGCCGCCAGGAGGCACGAAAGCCATAGTAAGTAGTAGGTATATTTTGCAGAATCATTGTACCTGTTTCCAGTTGTGACATACGTGAATTTCAATGTAATACGTCGTGTTTAGGTGGGACACGCAAGGAGGGACGGAAGGAAGCAGCAGGGGCTGATATTTCGGCTCCATGGGTGGCAATAGCTGAGCTTTGGCCCACAGACACGGCTAGTAAAATTTCGGTCACAGTGTTGCCAACTGCCGATGTTAGGCGCTCGACACCTGAAGTAAAAGTTTGCCTGTTGTCGAAGTTTTGAAGTAAAAAGGGAAAGGCAAAATTTGGAGAGTTGCGATCTGTAGCAACGCTGTGGGCACTCTATCGGGGTTTTAATGTGTATGTGAGGGTGACTTTGGAACTATGGGAGCCGCCAGGAGGCACGAAAGCCGTAGTAAGTAGGAGGTATATTTTGCAGAATCATTGTACGTGTTTCCAGTTGTGACATACGTGAATTTCAATGTAATACGTCGTGTTTAGGTGGGACACGCAAGGAGGGAAGGAAGGAAGCAGCAGGGGCTGATATTTCGATCCAGGGGTGGCAATAGCTGAGCTTTGGCCCTCAGACACGGACAGTAAAATTTCGGCCACAGTGTTGCCAACTGCCGAGGTTAGCGCTCGACACCTGAAGTAAAAGTTTGCCTGTTGTCGAAGTTTTGAAGTAAAAAGGGAAAGGCAAAATTTGGAGAGTTGCGATCTGTAGCAACGCTGTGGGCACTCTATCGGGGTTTTAATGTGTATGTGAGGGTGACTTTGGAACGATGGGAGCCGCCAGGAGGCACGAAAGCCGTAGTAAGTAGGAGGTATATTTTGCAGAATCATTGTACGTGTTTCCAGTTGTGACATACGTGAATTTCAATGTAATACATCGTGTTTAGGTGGGACACGCAAGGAGGGACGGAAGGAAGCAGCAGGGGCTGATATTTCGATCTAGGGGTGGCAATAGCTGAGCTTTGTCCCTCAGACACGGACAGTAAAATTTCGGCCACAGTGTTGCCAACTGCCGAGGTTAGCGCTCGACACCTGAAGTAAAAGTTTGCCTGTTGTCGAAGTTTTGAAGTAAAAAGGGAAAGGCAAAATTTGGAGAGATGCGATCTGTAGCAACGCTGTGGGCACTCTATCGGGGTTTTAATGTGTATGTGAGGGTGAATTTGGAACTATGGGAGCCGCCAGGAGGCACGAAAGCCGTAGTAAGTAGGAGGTATATTTTGCAGAATCATTGTACGTGTTTCCAGTTGTGACATACGTGAATTTCAATGTAATACATCGTGTTTAGGTGGGACACGCAAGGAGGGACGGAAGGAAGCAGCAGGGGCTGATATTTCGATCCAGTGGTGGCAATAGCTGAGCTTTGGCCCTCAGACACGGACAGTAAAATTTCGGCCACAGTGTTGCCAACTGCCGAGGTTAGCGCTCGACACCTGAAGTAAAAGTTTGCCTGTTGTCGAAGTTTTGAAGTAAAAAGGGAAAGGCAAAATTTGGAGAGATGCGATCTGTAGCAACGCTGTGGGCACTCTATCGGGGTTTTAATGTGTATGTGAGGGTGACTTTGGAACGATGGGAGCCGCCAGGAGGCACGAAAGCCGTAGTAAGTAGGAGGTATATTTTGCAGAATCATTGTACGTGTTTCCAGTTGTGACATACGTGAATTTCAATGTAATACATCGTGTTTAGGTGGGACACGCAAGGAGGGACGGAAGGAAGCAGCAGGGGCTGATATTTCGATCCAGGGGTGGCAATAGCTGAGCTTTGGCCCTCAGACACGGACAGTAAAATTTCGGCCACAGTGTTGCCAACTGCCGAGGTTAGCGCTCGACACCTGAAGTAAAAGTTTGCCTGTTGTCGAAGTTTTGAAGTAAAAAGGGAAAGGCAAAATTTGGAGAGATGCGATCTGTAGCAACGCTGTGGGCACTCTATCGGGGTTTTAATGTGTATGTGAGGGTGAATTTGGAACTATGGGAGCCGCCAGGAGGCACGAAAGCCGTAGTAAGTAGGAGGTATATTTTGCAGAATCATTGTACGTGTTTCCAGTTGTGACATACGTGAATTTCAATGTAATACATCGTGTTTAGGTGGGACACGCAAGGAGGGACGGAAGGAAGCAGCAGGGGCTGATATTTCGATCCAGGGGTGGCAATAGCTGAGCTTTGGCCCTCAGACACGGACAGTAAAATTTCGGCCACAGTGTTGCCAACTGCCGAGGTTAGCGCTCGACACCTGAAGTAAAAGTTTGCCTGTTGTCGAAGTTTTGAAGTAAAAAGGGAAAGGCAAAATTTGGAGAGTTGCGATCTGTAGCAACGCTGTGGGCACTCTATCGGGGTTTTAATGTGTATGTGAGGGTGACTTTAGAACTATGGGAGCCGCCAGGAGGCACGAAAGCCGTAGTAAGTAGGAGGTATATTTTGCAGAATCATTGTACGTGTTTCCAGTTGTGACATACGTGAATTTCAATGTAATACATCGTGTTTAGGTGGGACACGCAAGGAGGGACGGAAGGAAGCAGCAGGGGCTGATATTTCGGTTCCAGGGGTGGCAATAGCTGAGCTTTGGCCCTGAGACACGGATAGTAAAATTTCGGTCACAGTTTTGCCAACTCCCGTGGTTAGGCGCTCGACACCTGAAGTAAAAGTTTGCCTGTTGTCGAAGTTTTGAAGTAAAAAGGGAAAGGCAAAATTTGGAGAGTTGCGATCTGTAGCAACGCTGTGGGCACTCTATCGGGGTTTTAATGTGTATGTGAGGGTGAATTTGGAACTATGGGAGCCGCCAGGAGGCACGAAAGCCGTAGTAAGTAGGAGGTATATTTTGCTAAAACATTGTACGTGTTTCAAGTTGTGACAATTGTGAATTTCAATATAATACGTAGTGTTTAGGTGGGACACGCAAGGAGGGACGGAAGGAAGCAGCAGGGGCTGATATTTCGGCTCCAGGGGTGGCAATAGCTGAGCTTTGGCCCTCAGACACGGATAGTAAAATTTCGGCCACAGTGTTGCCAACTGCCGATGTTAGGCGCTCGACACCTGAAGTAAAAGTTTGCCTGTTGTCAAAGTTTTGAAGTAAAAAGGGAAAGGCAAAATTTGGAGAGTTGCGATCTGTAGCAACGCTGTGGGCACTCTATCGGGGCTTTAATGTGTATGTGAGGGTGACTTTGGAACTATGGGAGCCGCCAGGAGGCACGAAAGCCGTAGTAAGTAGGACGTATATTTTGCAGAATCATTGTACGTGTTTCCAGTTGTGACATACGTGAATTTCAATGTAATACGTCGTGTTTAGGTGGGACACGCAAGGAGGGACGGAAGGAAGCAGCAGGGGCTGATATTTCGATCCAGGGGTGGCAATAGCTGAGCTTTGGTCCTGAGACACGGATAGTAAAATTTCGGTCACAGTTTTGCCAACTCCCGTGGTTAGGCGCTCGACACCTGAAGTAAAAGTTTGCCTGTTGTCGAAGTTTTCAAGTAAAAAGGGAAAGGCAAAATTTGGAGATTTGCGATCTGTAGCAACGCTGTGGGCACTCTATCGCGGTTTTAATGTGTATGTGAGGGTGAATTTGGAACTATGGGAGCCGCCAGGAGGCACGAAAGCCGTAGTAAGTAGGAGGTATATTTTGCAGAATCATTGTACGTGTTTCCAGTTGTGACATACGTGAATTTCAATGTAATACGTCGTGTTTAGTTGGGACACGCAAGGAGGGACGGAAGGAAGCAGCAGGGGCTGATATTTCGGCTCCAGGGGTGGCAATAGCTGAGCTTTGGCCCTCAGACACGGATAGTAAAATTTCGGCCACAGTGTTGCCAACTGCCGATGTTAGGCGCTCGACACCTGAAGTAAAAGTTTGCCTGTTGTCGAAGTTTTGAAGTAAAAAGGGAAAGGCAAAATTTGGAGAGTTGCGATCTGTAGCAACGCTGTGGGCACTCTATCGGGGTTTTAATGTGTATGTGAGGGTGAATTTGGAACTATGGGAGCCGCCAGGAGGCACGAAAGCCGTAGTAAGTAGGAGGTATATTTTGCAGAATCATTGTACGTGTTTCCAGTTGTGACATACGTGAATTTCAATGTAATACGTCGTGTTTAGTTGGGACACGCAAGGAGGGACGGAAGGAAGCAGCAGGGGCTGATATTTCGGCTCCAGGGTGGCAATAGCTGAGCTTTGGCCCACAGACACGGCTAGTAAAATTTCGGCCACAGTGTTGCCAACTGCCGATGTTAGGCGCTCGACACCTGAAGTAAAAGTTTGCCTGTTGTCGAAGTTTTGAAGTAAAAAGGGAAAGGCAAAATTTGGAGAGTTGCGATCTGTAGCAACGCTGTGGGCACTCTATCGGGGTTTTAATGTGTATGTGAGGGTGAATTTGAAACTATGGGAGCCGCCAGGAGGCACGAAAGCCGTAGTAAGTAGGAGGTATATTTTGCAGAATCATTGTACGTGTTTCCAGTTGTGACATACGTGAATTTCAATGTAATACGTCGTGTTTAGGTGGGACACGCAAGGAGGGACGGAAGGAAGCAGCAGGGGCTGATATTTCGATCCAGGGGTGGCAATAGCTGAGCTTTGGCCCTCAGACACGGACAGTAAAATTTCGGCCACAGTTTTGCCAACTCCCGTGGTTAGGCGCTCGACACCTGAAGTAAAAGTTTGAATGTTGTCGAAGTTTTGAAGTAAAAAGGGAAAGGCAAAATTTGGAGAGTTGCGATCTGTAGCAATGCTGTGGGCACTCTATCGGGGTTTTAATGTGTATGTGAGGGTGAATTTGGAACTATGGGAGCCGCCAGGAGGCACGAAAGCCGTAGTAAGTAGGAGGTATATTTTGCTAAATCATTGTACGTGTTTCCAGTTGTGACATACGTGAATTTCAATGTAATACGTCGTGTTTAGTTGGGACACGCAAGGAGGGACGGAAGGAAGCAGCAGGGGCTGATATTTCGGCTCCAGGGTGGCAATAGCTGAGCTTTGGCCCACAGACACGGCTAGTAAAATTTCGGCCACAGTTTTGCCAACTCCCGTGGTTAGGCGCTCGACACCTGAAGTAAAAGTTTGAATGTTGTCAAAGTTTTGAAGTAAAAAGGGAAAGGCAAAATTTGGAGAGTTGCGATCTGTAGCAACGCTGTGGGCACTCTATCGGGGCTTTAATGTGTATGTGAGGGTGACTTTGGAACTATGGGAGCCGCCAGGAGGCACGAAAGCCGTAGTAAGTAGGAGGTATATTTTGCAGAATCATTGTACGTGTTTCCAGTTGTGACATACGTGAATTTCAATGTAATACGTCGTGTTTAGGTGGGACACGCAAGGAGGGACGGAAGGAAGCAGCAGGGGCTGATATTTCGATCCAGGGGTGGCAATAGCTGAGCTTTGGCCCTGAGACACGGATAGTAAAATTTCGGTCACAGTTTTGCCAACTCCCGTGGTTAGGCGCTCGACACCTGAAGTAAAAGTTTGCCTGTTGTCGAAGTTTTCAAGTAAAAAGGGAAAGGCAAAATTTGGAGAGTTGCGATCTGTAGCAACGCTGTGGGCACTCTATCGCGGTTTTAATGTGTATGTGAGGGTGAATTCGGAACTATGGGAGCCGCCAGGAGGCACGAAAGCCGTAGTAAGTAGGAGGTATATTTTGCAGAATCATTGTACGTGTTTCCAGTTGTGACATACGTGAATTTCAATGTAATACGTCGTATTTAGTTGGGACACGCAAGGAGGGATGGAAGGAAGCAGCAGGGGCTGATATTTCGGCTCCAGGGGTGGCAATAGCTGAGCTTTGGCCCTCAGACACGGATAGTAAAATTTCGGCCACAGTGTTGCCAACTGCCGATGTTAGGCGCTCGACACCTGAAGTAAAAGTTTGCCTGTTGTCGAAGTTTTGAAGTAAAAAGGGAAAGGCAAAATTTGGAGAGTTGCGATCTGTAGCAACGCTGTGGGCACTCTATCGGGGTTTTAATGTGTATGTGAGGGTGAATTTGGAACTATGGGAGCCGCCAGGAGGCACGAAAGCCGTAGTAAGTAGGAGGTATATTTTGCAGAATCATTGTACGTGTTTCCAGTTGTGACATACGTGAATTTCAATGTAATACGTCGTGTTTAGTTGGGACACGCAAGGAGGGACGGAAGGAAGCAGCAGGGGCTGATAATTCGGCTCCAGGGTGGCAATAGCTGAGCTTTGGCCCTCAGACACGGCTAGTAAAATTTCGGCCACAGTGTTGCCAACTGCCGATGTTAGGCGCTCGACACCTGAAGTAAAAGTTTGCCTGTTGTCGAAGTTTTGAAGTAAAAAGGGAAAGGCAAAATTTGGAGAGTTGCGATCTGTAGCAACGCTGTGGGCACTCTATCGGGGTTTTAATGTGTATGTGAGGGTGAATTTGAAACTATGGGAGCCGCCAGGAGGCACGAAAGCCGTAGTAAGTAGGAGGTATATTTTGCAGAATCATTGTACGTGTTTCCAGTTGTGACATACGTGAATTTCAATGTAATACGTCGTGTTTAGGTGGGACACGCAAGGAGGGACGGAAGGAAGCAGCAGGGGCTGATATTTCGATCCAGGGGTGGCAATAGCTGAGCTTTGGCCCTCAGACACGGACAGTAAAATTTCGGCCACAGTGTTGCCAACTGCCGAGGTTAGCGCTCGACACCTGAAGTAAAAGTTTGCCTGTTGTCGAAGTTTTGAAGTAAAAAGGGAAAGGCAAAATTTGGAGAGTTGCGATCTGTAGCAACGCTGTGGGCACTCTATCGGGGTTTTAATGTGTATGTGAGGGTGAATTTGGTACGATGGGAGCCGCCAGGAGGCACGAAAGCCGTAGTAAGTAGGAGGTATATTTTTGCAAATACATTGTACTGGTTTCCAGTTGTGACATACGTGAATTTCAATGTAATACGTCGTGTTTAGTTAAGACACGCAAGGAGGGACGGAAGGAAGCAGCAGGGGCTGATATTTCGGCTCCAGGGGTGGCAATAGCTGAGCTTTGGCCCTCAGACACGGACAGTAAAATTTCGGCCACAGTGTTGCCAACTGCCGAGGTTAGCGCTCGACACCTGAAGTAAAAGTTTGCCTGTTGTCGAAGTTTTGAAGTAAAAAGGGAAAGGCAAAATTTGGAGAGATGCGATCTGTAGCAACGCTGTGGGCACTCTATCGCGGTTTTAATGTGTATGTGAGGGTGAATTTGGAACTATGGGAGCCGCCAGGAGGCACGAAAGCCGTAGTAAGTAGGAGGTATATTTTTGCAAATACATTGTACTGGTTTCCAGTTGTGACATACGTGAATTTCAATGTAATACGTCGTGTTTAGTTGGGACACGCAAGGACGGACGGAAGGAAGCAGCAGGGGCTGATATTTCGGCTCCAGGGGTGGCAATAGCTGAGCTTTGGCCCTCAGACACGGACAGTAAAATTTCGGCCACAGTGTTGCCAACTGCCGAGGTTAGCGCTCGACACCTGAAGTAAAAGTTTGCCTGTTGTCGAAGTTTTGAAGTAAAAAGGGAAAGGCAAAATTTGGAGAGTTGCGATCTGTAGCAACGCTGTGGGCACTCTATCGGGGTTTTAATGTGTATGTGAGGGTGACTTTGGAAATATGGGAGCCGCCAGGAGGCACGAAAGCCGTAGTAAGTAGGAGGTATATTTTGCAGAATCATTGTACGTGTTTCCAGTTGTGACATACGTGAATTTCAATGTAATACGTCGTGTTTAGGTGGGACACGCAAGGAGGGAAGGAAGGAAGCAGCAGGGGCTGTTATTTCGATCCAGGGGTGGCAATAGCTGAGCTTTGGCCCTCAGACACGGACAGTAAATTTTCGGCCACAGTGTTGCCAACTGCCGAGGTTAGCGCTCGACACCTGAAGTAAAAGTTTGCCTGTTGTCGAAGTTTTGAAGTAAAAAGGGAAAGGCAAAATCTGGAGAGTTGCGATCTGTAGCAACGCTGTGGGCACTCTATCGGGGTTTTAATGTGTATGTGAGGGTGACTTTGGAACGATGGGAGCCGCCAGGAGGCACGAAAGCCGTAGTAAGTAGGAGGTATATTTTGCAGAATCATTGTACGTGTTTCCAGTTGTGACATACGTGAATTTCAATGTAATACATCGTGTTTAGGTGGGACACGCAAGGAGGGACGGAAGGAAGCAGCAGGGGCTGATATTTCGATCCAGGGGTGGCAATAGCTGAGCTTTGGCCCTCAGACACGGACAGTAAAATTTCGGCCACAGTGTTGCCAACTGCCGAGGTTAGCGCTCGACACCTGAAGTAAAAGTTTGCCTGTTGTCGAAGTTTTGAAGTAAAAAGGGAAAGGCAAAATTTGGAGAGATGCGATCTGTAGCAACGCTGTGGGCACTCTATCGGGGTTTTATCGTGTATGTGAGGGTGAATTTGGAACTATGGGAGCCGCCAGGAGGCACGAAAGCCGTAGTAAGTAGGAGGTATATTTTGCAGAATCATTGTACGTGTTTCCAGTTGTGACATACGTGAATTTCAATGTAATACGTCGTGTTTAGTTGGGACACGCATGGAGGGACGGAAGGAAGCAGCAGGGGCTGATATTTCGATCCAGGGGTGGCAATAGCTGAGCTTTGGCCCTCAGACACGGACAGTAAAATTTCGGCCACAGTGTTGCCAACTGCCGAGGTTAGCGCTCGACACCTGAAGTAAAAGTTTGCCTGTTGTCGAAGTTTTGAAGTAAAAAGGGAAAGGCAAAATTTGGAGAGTTGCGATCTGTAGCAACGCTGTGGGCACTCTATCGGGGTTTTAATGTGTATGTGAGGGTGAATTTGGAACGATGGGAGCCGCCAGGAGGCACGAAAGCCGTAGTAAGTAGGAGGTATATTTTTGCAAATACATTGTACTGGTTTCCAGTTGTGACATACGTGAATTTCAATGTAATACGTCGTGTATAGTTGGGACACGCAAGGACGGACGGAAGGAAGCAGCAGGGGCTGATATTTCGGCTCCAGGGGTGGCAATAGCTGAGCTTTGGCCCTCAGACACGGACAGTAAAATTTCGGCCACAGTGTTGCCAACTGCCGAGGTTAGCGCTCGACACCTGAAGTAAAAGTTTGCCTGTTGTCGAAGTTTTGAAGTAAAAAGGGAAAGGCAAAATTTGGAGAGATGCGATCTGTAGCAACGCTGTGGGCACTCTATCGGGGTTTTAATGTGTATGTGAGGGTGAATTATATACTATGGGAGCCGCCAGGAGGCACGAAAGCCATAGTAAGTAGGAGGTATATTTTGCAGAATCATTGTACGTGTTTCCAGTTGTGACATACGTGAATTTCAATGTAATACGTCGTGTTTAGGTGGGACACGCAAGGAGGGACGGAAGGAAGCAGCAGGGGCTGATATTTCGGCTCCATGGGTGGCAATAGCTGAGCTTTGGCCCCCAGACACGGCTAGTAAAATTTCGGTCACAGTGTTGCCAACTGCCGATGTTAGGCGCTCGACACCTGAAGTAAAAGATTGCCTGTTGTCGAAGTTTTGAAGTAAAAATGGAAAGGCAAAATTTGGAGAGTTGCGATCTGTACCAACGCTGTGGGCACTCTATCGGGGTTTTAATGTGTATGTGAGGGTGAATTTGGAACTATGGGAGCCGGCAGGAGGCACGAAAGCCGTAGTAAGTAGGAGGTATATTTTGCTAAAAAATTGAACGTGTTTCAAGTTGTGACATACGTGAATTTCAATATAATACGTAGTGTTGAGGTGGGACACGCAAGGAGGGACGGAAGGAGGCAGCAGGGGTTGATATTTCGGCTCCAGGGGTGGCAATAGCTGAGCTTTGGCCCTCAGACACGGATAGTAAAATTTCGGCCACATTGTTGCCAACTGCCGAGGTTAGCGCTCGACACCTGAAGTAAAAGTTTGCCTGTTGTCGAAGTTTTGAAGTAAAAAGGGAAAGGCAAAATTTGGAGAGATGCGATCTGTAGCAACGCTGTGGGCACTCTATCGGGGTTTTAATGTGTATGTGAGGGTGAATTTGGAACTATGGGAGCCGCCAGGAGGCACGAAAGCCATAGTAAGTAGGAGGTATATTTTGCAGAATCATTGTACGTGTTTCCAGTTGTGACATACGTGAATTTCAATGTAATACGTCGTGTTTAGGTGGGACACGCAAGGAGGGACGGAAGGAAGCAGCAGGGGCTGATATTTCGGCTCCATGGGTGGCAATAGCTGAGCTCTGGCCCCCAGACACGGCTAGTAAAATTTCGGTCACAGTGTTGCCAACTGCCGATGTTTGGCGCTCGACACCTGAAGTAAAAGTTTGCCTGTTGTCGAAGTTTTGAAGTAAAATGGGAAAGGCAAAATTTGGAGAGTTGCGATCTGTAGCAACGCTGTGGGCACTCTATCGGGGTTTTAATGTGTATGTGAGGGTGACTTTGGAAATATGGGAGCCGCCAGGAGGCACGAAAGCCGTAGTAAGTAGGAGGTATATTTTGCAGAATCATTGTACGTGTTTCCAGTTGTGACATACGTGAATTTCAATGTAATACGTCGTGTTTAGGTGGGACACGCAAGGAGGGAAGGAAGGAAGCAGCAGGGGCTGATATTTCGATCCAGGGGTGGCAATAGCTGAGCTTTGGCCCTCAGACACGGACAGTAAAATTTCGGCCACAGTGTTGCCAACTGCCGAGGTTAGCGCTCGACACCTGAAGTAAAAGTTTGCCTGTTGTCGAAGTTTTGAAGTAAAAAGGGAAAGGCAAAATTTGGAGAGTTGCGATCTGTAGCAACGCTGTGGGCACTCTATCGGGGTTTTAATGTGTATGTGAGGGTGAATTTGGAACGATGGGAGCCGCCAGGAGGCACGAAAGCCGTAGTAAGTAGGAGGTATATTTTGCAGAATCATTGTACGTGTTTCCAGTTGTGACATACGTGAATTTCAATGTAATACATCGTGTTTAGGTGGGACACGCAAGGAGGGACGGAAGGAAGCAGCAGGGGCTGATATTTCGATCCAGGGGTGGCAATAGCTGAGCTTTGGCCCTCAGACACGGACAGTAAAATTTCGGCCACAGTGTTGCCAACTGCCGAGGTTAGCGCTCGACACCTGAAGTAAAAGTTTGCCTGTTGTCGAAGTTTTGAAGTAAAAAGGGAAAGGCAAAATTTGGAGAGTTGCGATCTGTAGCAACGCTGTGGGCACTCTATCGGGGTTTTATCGTGTATGTGAGGGTGAATTTGGAACTATGGGAGCCGCCAGGAGGCACGAAAGCCGTAGTAAGTAGGAGGTATATTTTGCAGAATCATTGTACGTGTTTCCAGTTGTGACATACGTGAATTTCAATGTAATACGTCGTGTTTAGTTGGGACACGAAAGGAGGGACGGAAGGAAGCAGCAGGGGCTGATATTTCGGCTCCAGGGGTGGCAATAGCTGAGCTTTGGCCCTCAGACACGGATAGTAAAATTTCGGCCACAGTGTTGCCAACTGCCGATGTTAGGCGCTCGGCACCTGAAGTAAAAGTTTGCCTGTTGTCGAAGTTTTGAAGTAAAAAGGAAAAGGCAAAATTTGGAGATTTGCGATCTGTAGCAACGCTGTGGGCACTCTATCGGGGTTTTAATGTGTATGTGAGGGTGAATTTGAAACTATGGGAGCCGCCAGGAGGCACGAAAGCCGTAGTAAGTAGGAGGTATATTTTGCAGAATCATTGTACGTGTTTCCAGTTGTGACATACGTGAATTTCAATGTAATACGTCGTGTTTAGGTGGGACACGCAAGGAGGGACGGAAGGAAGCAGCAGGGGCTGATATTTCGATCCAGGGGTGGCAATAACTGAGCTTTGGCCCTCAGACACGGACAGTAAAATTTCGGCCACAGTGTTGCCAACTGCCGAGGTTAGCGCTCGACACCTGAAGTAAAAGTTTGCCTGTTGTCGAAGTTTTGAAGTAAAAAGGGAAAGGCAAAATTTGGAGAGTTGCGATCTGTAGCAACGCTGTGGGCACTCTATCGGGGTTTTAATGTGTATGTGAGGGTGAATTTGGAAATATGGGAGCCGCCAGGGGGCACGAAAGCCGTAGTAAGTAGGAGGTATATTTTTGCAAATACATTGTACTGGTTTCCAGTTGTGACATACGTGAATTTCAATGTAATACGTCGTGTATAGTTGGGACACGCAAGGACGGACGGAAGGAAGCAGCAGGGGCTGATATTTCGGCTCCAGGGGTGGCAATAGCTGAGCTTTGGCCCTCAGACACGGACAGTAAAATTTCGGCCACAGTGTTGCCAACTGCCGAGGTTAGCGCTCGACACCTGAAGTAAAAGTTTGCCTGTTGTCGAAGTTTTGAAGTAAAAAGGGAAAGGCAAAATTTGGAGAGATGCGATCTGTAGCAGCGCTGTGGGCACTCTATCGGGGTTTTAATGTGTATGTGAGGGTGAATTTGGAACTATGGGAGCCGCCAGGAGGCACGAAAGCCGTAGTAAGTAGGAGGTATATTTTGCTAAAACATTGTACGTGTTTCAAGTTGTGACAATTGTGAATTTCAATATAATACGTAGTGTTTAGGTTGGACACGCAAGGAGGGACGGAAGGAAGCAGCAGGGGCTGATATTTCGGCTCCAGGGGTGGCAATAGCTGAGCTTTGGCCCTCAGACACGGACAGTAAAATTTCGGCCACAGTGTTGCCAACTGCCGAGGTTAGCGCTCGACACCTGAAGTAAAAGTTTGCCTGTTGTCGAAGTTTTGAAGTAAAAAGGGAAAGGCAAAATTTGGAGAGATGCGATCTGTAGCAACGCTGTGGGCACTCTATCGGGGTTTTAATGTGTATGTGAGGGTGAATTTGGAACTATGGGAGCCGCCAGGAGGCACGAAAGCCGTAGTAAGTAGGAGGTATATTTTGCTAAAACATTGTACGTGTTTCAAGTTGTGACAATTGTGAATTTCAATATAATACGTAGTGTTTAGGTTGGACACGCAAGGAGGGACGGAAGGAAGCAGCAGGGGCTGATATTTCGGCTCCAGGGGTGGCAATAGCTGAGCTTTGGCCCTCAGACACGGACAGTAAAATTTCGGCCACAGTGTTGCCAACTGCCGAGGTTAGCGCTCGACACCTGAAGTAAAAGTTTGCCTGTTGTCGAAGTTTTGAAGTAAAAAGGGAAAGGCAAAATTTGGAGAGATGCGATCTGTAGCAACGCTGTGGGCACTCTATCGGGGTTTTAATGTGTATGTGAGGGTGAATTTGGAACTATGGGAGCCGCCAGGAGGCACGAAAGCCGTAGTAAGTAGGAGGTATATTTTGCTAAAACATTGTACGTGTTTCAAGTTGTGACAATTGTGAATTTCAATATAATACGTAGTGTTTAGGTTGGACACGCAAGGAGGGACGGAAGGAAGCAGCAGGGGCTGATATTTCGGCTCCAGGGGTGGCAATAGCTGAGCTTTGGCCCTCAGACACGGACAGTAAAATTTCGGCCACAGTGTTGCCAACTGCCGAGGTTAGCGCTCGACACCTGAAGTAAAGTTTGCCTGTTGTCGAAGTTTTGAAGTAAAAAGGGAAAGGCAAAATTTGGAGAGATGCGATCTGTAGCAACGCTGTGGGCACTCTATCGGGGTTTTAATGTGTATGTGAGGGTGAATTTGGAACTATGGGAGCCGCCAGGAGGCACGAAAGCCGTAGTAAGTAGGAGGTATATTTTGCTAAAACATTGTACGTGTTTCAAGTTGTGACAATTGTGAATTTCAATATAATACGTAGTGTTTAGGTTGGACACGCAAGGAGGGACGGAAGGAAGCAGCAGGGGCTGATATTTCGGCTCCAGGGGTGGCAATAGCTGAGCTTTGGCCCTCAGACACGGACAGTAAAATTTCGGCCACAGTGTTGCCAACTGCCGAGGTTAGCGCTCGACACCTGAAGTAAAAGTTTGCCTGTTGTCGAAGTTTTGAAGTAAAAAGGGAAAGGCAAAATTTGGAGAGATGCGATCTGTAGCAACGCTGTGGGCACTCTATCGGGGTTTTAATGTGTATGTGAGGGTGAATTTGGAACTATGGGAGCCGCCAGGAGGCACGAAAGCCGTAGTAAGTAGGAGGTATATTTGCTAAAACATTGTACGTGTTTCAAGTTGTGACAATTGTGAATTTCAATATAATACGTAGTGTTTAGGTTGGACACGCAAGGAGGACGGAAGGAAGCAGCAGGGGCTGATATTTCGGCTCCAGGGGTGGCAATAGCTGAGCTTTGGCCCTCAGACACGGACAGTAAAATTTCGGCCACAGTGTTGCCAACTGCCGAGGTTAGCGCTCGACACCTGAAGTAAAAGTTTGCCTGTTGTCGAAGTTTTGAAGTAAAAAGGGAAAGGCAAAATTTGGAGAGATGCGATCTGTAGCAACGCTGTGGGCACTCTATCGGGGTTTTAATGTGTATGTGAGGGTGAATTTGGAACTATGGGAGCCGCCAGGAGGCACGAAAGCCGTAGTAAAGTAGGAGGTATATTTTGCTAAAACATTGTACGTGTTTCCAAGTTGTGACAATTGTGAATTTCAATATAATACGTAGTGTTTAGGTTGGACACGCAAGGAGGGACGGAAGGAAGCAGCAGGGGCTGATATTTCGGCTCCAGGGGTGGCAATAGCTGAGCTTTGGCCCTCAGACACGGACAGTAAAATTTCGGCCACAGTGTTGCCAACTGCCGAGGTTAGCGCTCGACACCTGAAGTAAAAGTTTGCCTGTTGTCGAAGTTTTGAAGTAAAAAGGGAAAGGCAAAATTTGGAGAGATGCGATCTGTAGCAACGCTGTGGGCACTCTATCGGGGTTTTAATGTGTATGTGAGGGTGAATTTGGAACTATGGGAGCCGCCAGGAGGCACGAAAGCCGTAGTAAGTAGGAGGTATATTTTGCTAAAACATTGTACGTGTTTCAAGTTGTGACAATTGTGAATTTCAATATAATACGTAGTGTTTAGGTTGGACACGCAAGGAGGGACGGAAGGAAGCAGCAGGGGCTGATATTTCGGCTCCAGGGGTGGCAATAGCTGAGCTTTGGCCCTCAGACACGGACAGTAAAATTTCGGCCACAGTGTTGCCAACTGCCGAGGTTAGCGCTCGACACCTGAAGTAAAAGTTTGCCTGTTGTCGAAGTTTTGAAGTAAAAAGGGAAAGGCAAAATTTGGAGAGATGCGATCTGTAGCAACGCTGTGGGCACTCTATCGGGGTTTTAATGTGTATGTGAGGGTGAATTTGGAACTATGGGAGCCGCCAGGAGGCACGAAAGCCGTAGTAAGTAGGAGGTATATTTTGCTAAAACATTGTACGTGTTTCAAGTTGTGACAATTGTGAATTTCAATATAATACGTAGTGTTTAGGTTGGACACGCAAGGAGGGACGGAAGGAAGCAGCAGGGGCTGATATTTCGGCTCCAGGGGTGGCAATAGCTGAGCTTTGGCCCTCAGACACGGACAGTAAAATTTCGGCCACAGTGTTGCCAACTGCCGAGGTTAGCGCTCGACACCTGAAGTAAAAGTTTGCCTGTTGTCGAAGTTTTGAAGTAAAAAGGGAAAGGCAAAATTTGGAGAGATGCGATCTGTAGCAACGCTGTGGGCACTCTATCGGGGTTTTAATGTGTATGTGAGGGTGAATTTGGAACTATGGGAGCCGCCAGGAGGCACGAAAGCCGTAGTAAGTAGGAGGTATATTTTGCTAAAACATTGTACGTGTTTCAAGTTGTGACAATTGTGAATTTCAATATAATACGTAGTGTTTAGGTTGGACACGCAAGGAGGGACGGAAGGAAGCAGCAGGGGCTGATATTTCGGCTCCAGGGGTGGCAATAGCTGAGCTTTGGCCCTCAGACACGGACAGTAAAATTTCGGCCACAGTGTTGCCAACTGCCGAGGTTAGCGCTCGACACCTGAAGTAAAAGTTTGCCTGTTGTCGAAGTTTTGAAGTAAAAAGGGAAAGGCAAAATTTGGAGAGATGCGATCTGTAGCAACGCTGTGGGCACTCTATCGGGGTTTTAATGTGTATGTGAGGGTGAATTTGGAACTATGGGAGCCGCCAGGAGGCACGAAAGCCGTAGTAAGTAGGGGGTATATTTTGCTAAAACATTGTACGTGTTTCAAGTTGTGACAATTGTGAATTTCAATATAATACGTAGTGTTTAGGTTGGACACGCAAGGAGGGACGGAAGGAAGCAGCAGGGGCTGATATTTCGGCTCCAGGGGTGGCAATAGCTGAGCTTTGGCCCTCAGACACGGACAGTAAAATTTCGGCCACAGTGTTGCCAACTGCCGAGGTTAGGCGCTCGACACCTGAAGTAAAAGATTGCCTGTTGTCGAAGTTTTGAAGTAAAAATGGAAAGGCAAAATTTGGAGAGTTGCGATCTGTACCAACGCTGTGGGCACTCTATCGGGGTTTTAATGTG
The DNA here is from genome assembly GCA_026315105.1 of Locusta migratoria. Classification (NCBI taxonomy): domain Eukaryota; kingdom Metazoa; phylum Arthropoda; class Insecta; order Orthoptera; family Acrididae; genus Locusta; species Locusta migratoria. The sequence continues at coordinate 61,945,814 of CM048752.1, read as the reverse complement.
TATGTGAGGGTGAATTTGGAACTATGGGAGCCGGCAGGAGGCACGAAAGCCGTAGTAAGTAGGAGGTATATTTTGCTAAAAAATTGTACGTGTTTCAAGTTGTGACATACGTGAATTTCAATATAATACATAGTGTTGAGGTGGGACACGCAAGGAGGGACGGAAGGAGGCAGCAGGGGTTGATATTTCGGCTCCAGGGGTGGCAATAGCTGAGCTTTGGCCCTCAGACACGGATAGTAAAATTTCGGCCACATTGTTGCCAACTGCCGAGGTTAGCGCTCGACACCTGAAGTAAAAGTTTGCCTGTTGTCGAAGTTTTGAAGTAAAAATGGGAAGGCAAAATTTGGAGAGTTGCGAGCTGTAGCAACGCTGTGGGCACTCTATCGGGGTTTTAATGTGTATGTGAGGGTGAATTTGGAACTATGGGAGCCGCCAGGAGGCACGAAAGCCATAGTAAGTAGGAGGTATATTTTGCAGAATCATTGTACGTGTTTCCAGTTGTGACATACGTGAATTTCAATGTAATACGTCGTGTTTAGGTGGGACACGCAAGGAGGGACGGAAGGAAGCAGCAGGGGCTGATATTTCGGCTCCATGGGTGGCAATAGCTGAGCTTTGGCCCCCAGACACGGCTAGTAAAATTTCGGTCACAGTGTTGCCAACTGCCGATGTTAGGCGCTCGACACCTGAAGTAAAAGTTTGCCTGTTGTCGAAGTTTTGAAGTAAAAAGGGAAAGGCAAAATTTGGAGAGATGCGATCTGTAGCAACGCTGTGGGCACTCTATCGGGGTTTTATCGTGTATGTGAGGGTGAATTTGGAACTATGGGAGCCGCCAGGAGGCACGAAAGCCGTAGTAAGTAGGAGGTATATTTTGCAGAATCATTGTACGTGTTTCCAGTTGTGACATACGTGAATTTCAATGTAATACGTCGTGTTTAGTTGGGACACGCATGGAGGGACGGAAGGAAGCAGCAGGGGCTGATATTTCGATCCAGGGGTGGCAATAGCTGAGCTTTGGCCCTCAGACACGGACAGTAAAATTTCGGCCACAGTGTTGCCAACTGCCGAGGTTAGCGCTCGACACCTGAAGTAAAAGTTTGCCTGTTGTCGAAGTTTTGAAGTAAAAAGGGAAAGGCAAAATTTGGAGAGTTGCGATCTGTAGCAACGCTGTGGGCACTCTATCGGGGTTTTAATGTGTATGTGAGGGTGAATTTGGAACGATGGGAGCCGCCAGGAGGCACGAAAGCCGTAGTAAGTAGGAGGTATATTTTTGCAAATACATTGTACTGGTTTCCAGTTGTGACATACGTGAATTTCAATGTAATACGTCGTGTATAGTTGGGACACGCAAGGACGGACGGAAGGAAGCAGCAGGGGCTGATATTTCGGCTCCAGGGGTGGCAATAGCTGAGCTTTGGCCCTCAGACACGGATAGTAAAATTTCGGCCACATTGTTGCCAACTGCCGAGGTTAGCGCTCGACACCTGAAGTAAAAGTTTGCCTGTTGTCGAAGTTTTGAAGTAAAAAGGGAAAGGCAAAATTTGGAGAGATGCGATCTGTAGCAACGCTGTGGGCACTCTATCGGCGTTTTAATGTGTATGTGAGGGTGAATTTGGAACTATGGGAGCCGCCAGGAGGCACGAAAGCCATAGTAAGTAGGAGGTATATTTTGCAGAATCATTGTACGTGTTTCCAGTTGTGACATACGTGAATTTCAATGTAATACGTCGTGTTTAGGTGGGACACGCAAGGAGGGACGGAAGGAAGCAGCAGGGGCTGATATTTCGGCTCCATGGGTGGCAATAGCTGAGCTCTGGCCCCCAGACACGGCTAGTAAAATTTCGGTCACAGTGTTGCCAACTGCCGATGTTTGGCGCTCGACACCTGAAGTAAAAGTTTGCCTGTTGTCGAAGTTTTGAAGTAAAATGGGAAAGGCAAAATTTGGAGAGTTGCGATCTGTAGCAACGCTGTGGGCACTCTATCGGGGTTTTAATGTGTATGTGAGGGTGACTTTGGAAATATGGGAGCCGCCAGGAGGCACGAAAGCCGTAGTAAGTAGGAGGTATATTTTGCAGAATCATTGTACGTGTTTCCAGTTGTGACATACGTGAATTTCAATGTAATACGTCGTGTTTAGGTGGGACACGCAAGGAGGGAAGGAAGGAAGCAGCAGGGGCTGATATTTCGATCCAGGGGTGGCAATAGCTGAGCTTTGGCCCTCAGACACGGACAGTAAAATTTCGGCCACAGTGTTGCCAACTGCCGAGGTTAGCGCTCGACACCTGAAGTAAAAGTTTGCCTGTTGTCGAAGTTTTGAAGTAAAAAGGGAAAGGCAAAATTTGGAGAGTTGCGATCTGTAGCAACGCTGTGGGCACTCTATCGGGGTTTTAATGTGTATGTGAGGGTGACTTTGGAACGATGGGAGCCGCCAGGAGGCACGAAAGCCGTAGTAAGTAGGAGGTATATTTTGCTAAAACATTGTACGTGTTTCAAGTTGTGACAATTGTGAATTTCAATATAATACGTAGTGTTTAGGTTGGACACGCAAGGAGGGACGGAAGGAAGCAGCAGGGGCTGATATTTCGGCTCCAGGGGTGGCAATAGCTGAGCTTTGGCCCTCAGACACGGACAGTAAAATTTCGGCCACAGTGTTGCCAACTGCCGAGGTTAGCGCTCGACACCTGAAGTAAAAGTTTGCCTGTTGTCGAAGTTTTGAAGTAAAAAGGGAAAGGCAAAATTTGGAGAGATGCGATCTGTAGCAACGCTGTGGGCACTCTATCGGGGTTTTAATGTGTATGTGAGGGTGAATTTGGAACTATGGGAGCCGCCAGGAGGCACGAAAGCCGTAGTAAGTAGGAGGTATATTTTGCTAAAACATTGTACGTGTTTCAAGTTGTGACAATTGTGAATTTCAATATAATACGTAGTGTTTAGGTTGGACACGCAAGGAGGGACGGAAGGAAGCAGCAGGGGCTGATATTTCGGCTCCAGGGGTGGCAATAGCTGAGCTTTGGCCCTCAGACACGGACAGTAAAATTTCGGCCACAGTGTTGCCAACTGCCGAGGTTAGGCGCTCGACACCTGAAGTAAAAGATTGCCTGTTGTCGAAGTTTTGAAGTAAAAATGGGAAGGCAAAATTTGGAGAGTTGCGATCTGTACCAACGCTGTGGGCACTCTATCGGGGTTTTAATGTGTATGTGAGGGTGAATTTGGAACTATGGGAGCCGGCAGGAGGCACGAAAGCCGTAGTAAGTAGGAGGTATATTTTGCTAAAAAATTGTACGTGTTTCAAGTTGTGACATACGTGAATTTCAATATAATACATAGTGTTGAGGTGGGACACGCAAGGAGGGACGGAAGGAGGCAGCAGGGGTTGATATTTCGGCTCCAGGGGTGGCAATAGCTGAGCTTTGGCCCTCAGACACGGATAGTAAAATTTCGGCCACATTGTTGCCAACTGCCGAGGTTAGCGCTCGACACCTGAAGTAAAAGTTTGCCTGTTGTCGAAGTTTTGAAGTAAAAATGGGAAGGCAAAATTTGGAGAGTTGCGAGCTGTAGCAACGCTGTGGGCACTCTATCGGGGTTTTAATGTGTATGTGAGGGTGAATTTGGAACTATGGGAGCCGCCAGGAGGCACGAAAGCCATAGTAAGTAGGAGGTATATTTTGCAGAATCATTGTACGTGTTTCCAGTTGTGACATACGTGAATTTCAATGTAATACGTCGTGTTTAGGTGGGACACGCAAGGAGGGACGGAAGGAAGCAGCAGGGGCTGATATTTCGGCTCCATGGGTGGCAAAAGCTGAGCTTTGGCCCCCAGACACGGCTAGTAAAATTTCGGTCACAGTGTTGCCAACTGCCGATGTTAGGCGCTCGACACCTGAAGTAAAAGTTTGCCTGTTGTCGAAGTTTTGAAGTAAAAAGGGAAAGGCAAAATTTGGAGAGATGCGATCTGTAGCAACGCTGTGGGCACTCTATCGGGGTTTTATCGTGTATGTGAGGGTGAATTTGGAACTATGGGAGCCGCCAGGAGGCACGAAAGCCGTAGTAAGTAGGAGGTATATTTTGCAGAATCATTGTACGTGTTTCCAGTTGTGACATACGTGAATTTCAATGTAATACGTCGTGTTTAGTTGGGACACGCATGGAGGGACGGAAGGAAGCAGCAGGGGCTGATATTTCGATCCAGGGGTGGCAATAGCTGAGCTTTGGCCCTCAGACACGGACAGTAAAATTTCGGCCACAGTGTTGCCAACTGCCGAGGTTAGCGCTCGACACCTGAAGTAAAAGTTTGCCTGTTGTCGAAGTTTTGAAGTAAAAAGGGAAAGGCAAAATTTGGAGAGTTGCGATCTGTAGCAACGCTGTGGGCACTCTATCGGGGTTTTAATGTGTATGTGAGGGTGAATTTGGAACGATGGGAGCCGCCAGGAGGCACGAAAGCCGTAGTAAGTAGGAGGTATATTTTTGCAAATACATTGTACTGGTTTCCAGTTGTGACATACGTGAATTTCAATGTAATACGTCGTGTATAGTTGGGACACGCAAGGACGGACGGAAGGAAGCAGCAGGGGCTGATATTTCGGCTCCAGGGGTGGCAATAGCTGAGCTTTGGCCCTCAGACACGGACAGTAAAATTTCGGCCACAGTGTTGCCAACTGCCGAGGTTAGCGCTCGACACCTGAAGTAAAAGTTTGCCTGTTGTCGAAGTTTTGAAGTAAAAAGGGAAAGGCAAAATTTGGAGAGATGCGATCTGTAGCAACGCTGTGGGCACTCTATCGGGGTTTTAATGTGTATGTGAGGGTGAATTATATACTATGGGAGCCGCCAGGAGGCACGAAAGCCATAGTAAGTAGGAGGTATATTTTGCAGAATCATTGTACGTGTTTCCAGTTGTGACATACGTGAATTTCAATGTAATACGTCGTGTTTAGGTGGGACACGCAAGGAGGGACGGAAGGAAGCAGCAGGGGCTGATATTTCGGCTCCATGGGTGGCAATAGCTGAGCTTTGGCTCCCAGACACGGCTAGTAAAATTTCGGTCACAGTGTTGCCAACTGCCGATGTTAGGCGCTCGACACCTGAAGTAAAAGATTGCCTGTTGTCGAAGTTTTGAAGTAAAAATGGAAAGGCAAAATTTGGAGAGTTGCGATCTGTACCAACGCTGTGGGCACTCTATCGGGGTTTTAATGTGTATGTGAGGGTGAATTTGGAACTATGGGAGCCGGCAGGAGGCACGAAAGCCGTAGTAAGTAGGAGGTATATTTTGCTAAAAAATTGAACGTGTTTCAAGTTGTGACATACGTGAATTTCAATATAATACGTAGTGTTGAGGTGGGACACGCAAGGAGGGACGGAAGGAGGCAGCAGGGGTTGATATTTCGGCTCCAGGGGTGGCAATAGCTGAGCTTTGGCCCTCAGACACGGATAGTAAAATTTCGGCCACATTGTTGCCAACTGCCGAGGTTAGCGCTCGACACCTGAAGTAAAAGTTTGCCTGTTGTCGAAGTTTTGAAGTAAAAAGGGAAAGGCAAAATTTGGAGAGATGCGATCTGTAGCAACGCTGTGGGCACTCTATCGGGGTTTTAATGTGTATGTGAGGGTGAATTTGGAACTATGGGAGCCGCCAGGAGGCACGAAAGCCATAGTAAGTAGGAGGTATATTTTGCAGAATCATTGTACGTGTTTCCAGTTGTGACATACGTGAATTTCAATGTAATACGTCGTGTTTAGGTGGGACACGCAAGGAGGGACGGAAGGAAGCAGCAGGGGCTGATATTTCGGCTCCATGGGTGGCAATAGCTGAGCTCTGGCCCCCAGACACGGCTAGTAAAATTTCGGTCACAGTGTTGCCAACTGCCGATGTTTGGCGCTCGACACCTGAAGTAAAAGTTTGCCTGTTGTCGAAGTTTTGAAGTAAAATGGGAAAGGCAAAATTTGGAGAGTTGCGATCTGTAGCAACGCTGTGGGCACTCTATCGGGGTTTTAATGTGTATGTGAGGGTGACTTTGGAAATATGGGAGCCGCCAGGAGGCACGAAAGCCGTAGTAAGTAGGAGGTATATTTTGCAGAATCATTGTACGTGTTTCCAGTTGTGACATACGTGAATTTCAATGTAATACGTCGTGTTTAGGTGGGACACGCAAGGAGGGAAGGAAGGAAGCAGCAGGGGCTGATATTTCGATCCAGGGGTGGCAATAGCTGAGCTTTGGCCCTCAGACACGGACAGTAAAATTTCGGCCACAGTGTTGCCAACTGCCGAGGTTAGCGCTCGACACCTGAAGTAAAAGTTTGCCTGTTGTCGAAGTTTTGAAGTAAAAAGGGAAAGGCAAAATTTGGAGAGTTGCGATCTGTAGCAACGCTGTGGGCACTCTATCGGGGTTTTAATGTGTATGTGAGGGTGACTTTGGAACGATGGGAGCCGCCAGGAGGCACGAAAGCCGTAGTAAGTAGGAGGTATATTTTGCAGAATCATTGTACGTGTTTCCAGTTGTGACATACGTGAATTTCAATGTAATACATCGTGTTTAGGTGGGACACGCAAGGAGGGACGGAAGGAAGCAGCAGGGGCTGATATTTCGATCCAGGGGTGGCAATAGCTGAGCTTTGGCCCTCAGACACGGACAGTAAAATTTCGGCCACAGTGTTGCCAACTGCCGAGGTTAGCGCTCGACACCTGAAGTAAAAGTTTGCCTGTTGTCGAAGTTTTGAAGTAAAAAGGGAAAGGCAAAATTTGGAGAGTTGCGATCTGTAGCAACGCTGTGGGCACTCTATCGGGGTTTTATCGTGTATGTGAGGGTGAATTTGGAACTATGGGAGCCGCCAGGAGGCACGAAAGCCGTAGTAAGTAGGAGGTATATTTTGCAGAATCATTGTACGTGTTTCCAGTTGTGACATACGTGAATTTCAATGTAATACGTCGTGTTTAGTTGGGACACGAAAGGAGGGACGGAAGGAAGCAGCAGGGGCTGATATTTCGGCTCCAGGGGTGGCAATAGCTGAGCTTTGGCCCTCAGACACGGATAGTAAAATTTCGGCCACAGTGTTGCCAACTGCCGATGTTAGGCGCTCGGCACCTGAAGTAAAAGTTTGCCTGTTGTCGAAGTTTTGAAGTAAAAAGGAAAAGGCAAAATTTGGAGATTTGCGATCTGTAGCAACGCTGTGGGCACTCTATCGGGGTTTTAATGTGTATGTGAGGGTGAATTTGAAACTATGGGAGCCGCCAGGAGGCACGAAAGCCGTAGTAAGTAGGAGGTATATTTTGCAGAATCATTGTACGTGTTTCCAGTTGTGACATACGTGAATTTCAATGTAATACGTCGTGTTTAGGTGGGACACGCAAGGAGGGACGGAAGGAAGCAGCAGGGGCTGATATTTCGATCCAGGGGTGGCAATAACTGAGCTTTGGCCCTCAGACACGGACAGTAAAATTTCGGCCACAGTGTTGCCAACTGCCGAGGTTAGCGCTCGACACCTGAAGTAAAAGTTTGCCTGTTGTCGAAGTTTTGAAGTAAAAAGGGAAAGGCAAAATTTGGAGAGTTGCGATCTGTAGCAACGCTGTGGGCACTCTATCGGGGTTTTAATGTGTATGTGAGGGTGAATTTGGAAATATGGGAGCCGCCAGGGGGCACGAAAGCCGTAGTAAGTAGGAGGTATATTTTTGCAAATACATTGTACTGGTTTCCAGTTGTGACATACGTGAATTTCAATGTAATACGTCGTGTATAGTTGGGACACGCAAGGACGGACGGAAGGAAGCAGCAGGGGCTGATATTTCGGCTCCAGGGGTGGCAATAGCTGAGCTTTGGCCCTCAGACACGGACAGTAAAATTTCGGCCACAGTGTTGCCAACTGCCGAGGTTAGCGCTCGACACCTGAAGTAAAAGTTTGCCTGTTGTCGAAGTTTTGAAGTAAAAAGGGAAAGGCAAAATTTGGAGAGATGCGATCTGTAGCAACGCTGTGGGCACTCTATCGGGGTTTTAATGTGTATGTGAGGGTGAATTTGGAACTATGGGAGCCGCCAGGAGGCACGAAAGCCGTAGTAAGTAGGAGGTATATTTTGCTAAAACATTGTACGTGTTTCAAGTTGTGACAATTGTGAATTTCAATATAATACGTAGTGTTTAGGTTGGACACGCAAGGAGGGACGGAAGGAAGCAGCAGGGGCTGATATTTCGGCTCCAGGGGTGGCAATAGCTGAGCTTTGGCCCTCAGACACGGACAGTAAAATTTCGGCCACAGTGTTGCCAACTGCCGAGGTTAGCGCTCGACACCTGAAGTAAAAGTTTGCCTGTTGTCGAAGTTTTGAAGTAAAAAGGGAAAGGCAAAATTTGGAGAGATGCGATCTGTAGCAACGCTGTGGGCACTCTATCGGGGTTTTAATGTGTATGTGAGGGTGAATTTGGAACTATGGGAGCCGCCAGGAGGCACGAAAGCCGTAGTAAGTAGGAGGTATATTTTGCTAAAACATTGTACGTGTTTCAAGTTGTGACAATTGTGAATTTCAATATAATACGTAGTGTTTAGGTTGGACACGCAAGGAGGGACGGAAGGAAGCAGCAGGGGCTGATATTTCGGCTCCAGGGGTGGCAATAGCTGAGCTTTGGCCCTCAGACACGGACAGTAAAATTTCGGCCACAGTGTTGCCAACTGCCGAGGTTAGCGCTCGACACCTGAAGTAAAAGTTTGCCTGTTGTCGAAGTTTTGAAGTAAAAAGGGAAAGGCAAAATTTGGAGAGATGCGATCTGTAGCAACGCTGTGGGCACTCTATCGGGGTTTTAATGTGTATGTGAGGGTGAATTTGGAACTATGGGAGCCGCCAGGAGGCACGAAAGCCGTAGTAAGTAGGAGGTATATTTTGCTAAAACATTGTACGTGTTTCAAGTTGTGACAATTGTGAATTTCAATATAATACGTAGTGTTTAGGTTGGACACGCAAGGAGGGACGGAAGGAAGCAGCAGGGGCTGATATTTCGGCTCCAGGGGTGGCAATAGCTGAGCTTTGGCCCTCAGACACGGACAGTAAAATTTCGGCCACAGTGTTGCCAACTGCCGAGGTTAGCGCTCGACACCTGAAGTAAAAGTTTGCCTGTTGTCGAAGTTTTGAAGTAAAAAGGGAAAGGCAAAATTTGGAGAGATGCGATCTGTAGCAACGCTGTGGGCACTCTATCGGGGTTTTAATGTGTATGTGAGGGAGAATTTGGAACTATGGGAGCCGCCAGGAGGCACGAAAGCCGTAGTAAGTAGGAGGTATATTTTGCTAAAACATTGTACGTGTTTCAAGTTGTGACATACGTGAATTTCAATATAATACATAGTGTTGAGGTGGGACACGCAAGGAGGGACGGAAGGAGGCAGCAGGGGTTGATATTTCGGCTCCAGGGGTGGCAATAGCTGAGCTTTGGCCCTCAGACACGGATAGTAAAATTTCGGCCACATTGTTGCCAACTGCCGAGGTTAGCGCTCGACACCTGAAGTAAAAGTTTGCCTGTTGTCGAAGTTTTGAAGTAAAAATGGGAAGGCAAAATTTGGAGAGTTGCGAGCTGTAGCAACGCTGTGGGCACTCTATCGGGGTTTTAATGTGTATGTGAGGGTGAATTTGGAACTATGGGAGCCGCCAGGAGGCACGATAGCCATAGTAAGTAGGAGGTATATTTTGCAGAATCATTGTACGTGTTTCCAGTTGTGACATACGTGAATTTCAATGTAATACGTCGTGTTTAGGTGGGACACGCAAGGAGGGACGGAAGGAAGCAGCAGGGGCTGATATTTCGGCTCCATGGGTGGCAATAGCTGAGCTTTGGCCCCCAGACACGGCTAGTAAAATTTCGGTCACAGTGTTGCCAACTGCCGATGTTAGGCGCTCGACACCTGAAGTAAAAGTTTGCCTGTTGTCGAAGTTTTGAAGTAAAAAGGGAAAGGCAAAATTTGGAGAGTTGCGATCTGTAGCAACGCTGTGGGCACTCTATCGGGGTTTTAATGTGTATGTGAGGGTGACTTTGGAACTATGGGAGCCGCCAGGAGGCACGAAAGCCGTAGTAAGTAGGAGGTATATTTTGCAGAATCATTGTACGTGTTTCCAGTTGTGACATACGTGAATTTCAATGTAATACGTCGTGTTTAGGTGGGACACGCAAGGAGGGAAGGAAGGAAGCAGCAGGGGCTGATATTTCGATCCAGGGGTGGCAATAGCTGAGCTTTGGCCCTCAGACACGGACAGTAAAATTTCGGCCACAGTGTTGCCAACTGCCGAGGTTAGCGCTCGACACCTGAAGTATAAGTTTGCCTGTTGTCGAAGTTTTGAAGTATAAAGGGAAAGGCAAAATTTGGAGAGTTGCGATCTGTAGCAACGCTGTGGGCACTCTATCGGGGTTTTAATGTGTATGTGAGGGTGACTTTGGAACGATGGGAGCCGCCAGGAGGCACGAAAGCCGTAGTAAGTAGGAGGTATATTTTGCAGAATCATTGTACGTGTTTCCAGTTGTGACATACGTGAATTTCAATGTAATACATCGTGTTTAGGTGGGACACGCAAGGAGGGACGGAAGGAAGCAGCAGGGGCTGATATTTCGATCCAGGGGTGGCAATAGCTGAGCTTTGGCCCTCAGACACGGACAGTAAAATTTCGGCCACAGTGTTGCCAACTGCCGAGGTTAGCGCTCGACACCTGAAGTAAAAGTTTGCCTGTTGTCGAAGTTTTGAAGTAAAAAGGGAAAGGCAAAATTTGGAGAGTTGCGATCTGTAGCAACGCTGTGGGCACTCTATCGGGGTTTTAATGTGTATGTGAGGGTGACTTTAGAACTATGGGAGCCGCCAGGAGGCACGAAAGCCGTAGTAAGTAGGAGGTATATTTTGCAGAATCATTGTACGTGTTTCCAGTTGTGACATACGTGAATTTCAATGTAATACATCGTGTTTAGGTGGGACACGCAAGGAGGGACGGAAGGAAGCAGCAGGGGCTGATATTTCGATCCAGGGGTGGCAATAGCTGAGCTCTGGCCCTCAGACACGGACAGTAAAATTTCGGCCACAGTGTTGCCAACTGCCGAGGTTGCCGCTCGACACCTGAAGTAAAAGTTTGCCTGTTGTCGAAGTTTTGAAGTAAAAAGGGAAAGGCAAAATTTGGAGAGTTGCGATCTGTAGCAACGCTGTGGGCACTCTATCGGGGTTTTAATGTGTATGTGAGGGTGACTTTAGAACTATGGGAGCCGCCAGGAGGCACGAAAGCCGTAGTAAGTAGGAGCTATATTTTGCAGAATCATTGTACGTGTTTCCAGTTGTGACATACGTGAATTTCAATGTAATACGTCGTGTTTAGGTGGAACACGCAAGGAGGGACGGAAGGAAGCAGCAGGGGCTGATATTTCGGCTCCAGGGGTGGCAATAGCTGAGCTTTGGCCCTGAGACACGGATAGTAAAATTTCGGTCACAGTATTGCCAACTCCCGTGGTTAGGCGCTCGACACCTGAAGTAAAAGTTTGCCTGTTGTCGAAGTTTTGAAGTAAAAAGGGAAAGGTAAAATTTGGAGAGTTGCGATCTGTAGCAATGCTGTGGGCACTCTATCGGGGTTTTAATGTGTATGTGAGGGTGAATTTGGAACTATGGGAGCCGCCAGGAGGCACGAAAGCCGTAGTAAGTAGGAGGTATATTTTGCTAAAACATTGTACGTGTTTCAAGTTGTGACAATTGTGAATTTCAATATAATACGTAGTGTTTAGGTGGGACACGCAAGGAGGGACGGAAGGAAGCAGCAGGGGCTGATATTTCGGCTCCAGGGGTGGCAATAGCTGAGCTTTGGCCCTCAGACACGGATAGTAAAATTTCGGCCACAGTGTTGCCAACTGCCGATGTTAGGCGCTCGACACCTGAAGTAAAAGTTTGCCTGTTGTCGAAGTTTTGAAGTAAAAAGGGAAAGGCAAAATTTGGAGAGTTGCGATCTGTAGCAACGCTGTGGGCACTCTATCGGGGTTTTAATGTGTATGTGAGGGTGACTTTGGAACTATGGGAGCCGCCAGGAGGCACGAAAGCCGTAGTAAGTAGGAGGTATATTTTGCAGAATCATTGTACGTGTTTCCAGTTGTGACATACGTGAATTTCAATGTAATACGTCGTGTTTAGGTGGGACACGCAAGGAGGGACGGAAGGAAGCAGCAGGGGCTGATATTTCGATCCAGGGATGGCAATAGCTGAGCTTTGGCCCTCAGACACGGATAGTAAAATTTCGGCCACAGTGTTGCCAACTGCCGAGGTTAGCGCTCGACACCTGAAGTAAAAGTTTGCCTGTTGTCGAAGTTTTGAAGTAAAAAGGGAAAGGCAAAATTTGGAGAGATGCGATCTGTAGCAACGCTGTGGGCACTCTATCGGGGTTTTAATGTGTATGTGAGGGTGAATTTGGAACTATGGGAGCCGCCAGGAGGCACGAAAGCCGTAGTAAGTAGGAGGTATATTTTGCTAAAACATTGTACGTGTTTCTAGTTGTGACAATTGTGAATTTCAATATAATACGTAGTGTTTAGGTGGGACACGCAAGGAGGGACGGAAGGAAGCAGCAGGGGCTGATATTTCGGCTCCATGGGTGGCAATAGCTGAGATTTGGCCCTCAGACACGGACAGTAAAATTTCGGCCACAGTGTTGCCAACTGCCGAGGATAGGCGCTCGACACCTGAAGTAAAAGATTGCCTGTTGTCGAAGTTTTGAAGTAAAAATGGAAAGGCAAAATTTGGAGAGTTGCGATCTGTAGCAACGCTGTGGGCACTCTATCGGGGTTTTAATGTGTATGTGAGGGTGAACTTGGAACTATGGGAGCCGCCAGGAGGCACGAAAGCCGTAGTAAGTAGGAAGTATATTTTCCTAAAAAATTGTACGTGTTTCAAGTTGTGACATACATGAATTTCAATATAATACGTAGTGTTGAGGTGGGACACTCAAGGAGGGACGGAAGGAAGCAGCAGGGGTTGATATTTCGGCTCCAGGGGTGGCAATAGCTGAGTTTTGGCCCTCAGACACGGATAGTAAAATTTCGGCCACATTGTTGCCAACTGCCGAGGTTAGCGCTCGACACCTGAAGTAAAAGTTTGCCTGTTGTCGAAGTTTTGAAGTAAAAATGGGAAGGCAAAATTTGGAGAGTTGCGATCTGTAGCAACGCTGTGGGCACTCTATCGGGGTTTTAATGTGTATGTGAGGGTGACTTTGGAACTATGGGAGCCGCCAGGAGGCACGAAAGCCGTAGTAAGTAGGAGGTATATTTTGCAGAATCATTGTACGTGTTTCCAGTTGTGACATACGTGAATTTCAATGTAATACGTCGTGTTTAGGTGGGACACGCAAGGAGGGACGGAAGGAAGCAGCAGGGGCTGATATTTCGATCCAGGGGTGGCAATAGCTGAGCTTTGGCCCTCAGACACGGACAGTAAATTTTCGGCCACAGTGTTGCCAACTGCCGAGGTTAGCGTTCGACACCTGAAGTAAAAGTTTGCCTGTTGTCGAAGTTTTGAAGTAAAAAGGGAAAGGCAAAATTTGGAGAGATGCGATCTGTAGCAACGCTGTGGGCACTCTATCGGGGTTTTAATGTGTATGTGAGGGTGAATTTGGAACTATGGGAGCCGCCAGGAGGCACGAAAGCCGTAGTAAGTAGGAGGTATATTTTGCAGAATCATTGTACGTGTTTCCAGTTGTGACATACGTGAATTTCAATGTAATACGTCGTGTTTAGTTGGGACACGCAAGGAGGGACGGAAGAAAGCAGCAGGGGCTGATATTTCGGCTCCAGGGGTGGCAATAGCTGAGCTTTGGCCCTCAGACACGGATAGTAAAATTTCGGCCACAGTGTTGCCAACTGCCGATGTTAGGCGCTCGACACCTGAAGTAAAAGTTTGCCTGTTGTCGAAGTTTTGAAGTAAAAAGGGAAAGGCAAAAATGGAGAGATGCGATCTGTAGCAACGCTGTGGGCACTCTATCGGGGTTTTAATGTGTATGTGAGGGTGAATTTGGAACTATGGGAGCCGCCAGGAGGCACGAAAGCCGTAGTAAGTAGGAGGTATATTTTGCTAAAACATTGTACGTGTTTCAAGTTGTGACAATTGTGAATTTCAATATAATACGTAGTGTTTAGGTGGGACACGCAAGGAGGGACGGAAGGAAGCAGCAGGGGCTGATATTTCGGCTCCAGGGGTGGCAATAGCTGAGCTTTGGCCCTCAGACACGGACAGTAAAATTTCGGCCACAGTGTTGCCAACTGTCGAGGATAGGCGCTCGACACCTGAAGTAAAAGATTGCCTGTTGTCGAAGTTTTGAAGTAAAAATGGAAAGGCAAAATTTGGAGAGTTGCGATCTGTACCAACGCTGTGGGCACTCTATCGGGGTTTTAATGTGTATGTGAGGGTGAATTTGGAACTATGGGAGCCGCCAGGAGGCACGAAAGCCGTAGTAAGTAGGAGGTATATTTTGCTAAAAAATTGTACGTGTTTCAAGTTGTGACATACGTGGATTTCAATATAATACGTAGTGTTGAGGTGGGACACGCAAGGAGGGACGGAAGGAAGCAGCAGGGGTTGATATTTCGGCTCCAGGGGTGGCAATAGCTGAGCTTTGGCCCTCAGACACGGATAGTAAAATTTCGGCCACATTGTTGCCAACTGCCGAGGTTAGCGCTCGACACCTGAAGTAAAAGTTTGCCTGTTGTCGAAGTTTTGAAGTAAAAAGGGAAAGGCAAAATTTGGAGAGTTGCGATCTGTAGCAACGCTGTGGGCACTCTATCGGGGTTTTAATGTGTATGTGAGGGTGACTTTGGAACTATGGGAGCCGCCAGGAGGCACGAAAGCCGTAGTAAGTAGGAGGTATATTTTGCAGAATCATTGTACGTGTTTCCAGTTGTGACATACGTGAATTTCAATGTAATACGTCGTGTTTAGTGGGACACGCAAGGAGGGACGGAAGGAAGCAGCAGGGGCTGATATTTCGATCCAGGGGTGGCAATAGCTGAGCTTTGGCCCTCAGACACGGACAGTAAAATTTCGGCCACAGTGTTGCCAACTGCCGAGGTTAGCGCTCGACACCTGAAGTAAAAGTTTGCCTGTTGTCGAAGTTTTGAAGTAAAAAGGGAAAGGCAAAATTTGGAGAGTTGCGATCTGTAGCAACGCTGTGGGCACTCTATCGGGGTTTTAATGTGTATGTGAGGGTGACTTTAGAACTATGGGAGCCGCCAGGAGGCACGAAAGCCGTAGTAAGTAGGAGGTATATTTTGCAGAATCATTGTACGTGTTTCCAGTTGTGACATACGTGAATTTCAATGTAATACATCGTGTTTAGGTGGGACACGCAAGGAGGGACGGAAGGAAGCAGCAGGGGCTGATATTTCGATCCAGGGGTGGCAATAGCTGAGCTTTGGCCCTCAGACACGGACAGTAAAGTTTCGGCCACAGTGTTGCCAACTGCCGAGGTTAGCGCTCGACACGTGAAGTAAAAGTTTGCCTGTTGTCGAAGTTTTGAAGTAAAAAGGGAAAGGCAAAATTTGGAGATTTGCGATCTGTAGCAACGCTGTGGGCACTCTATCGGGGCTTTAATGTGTATGTGAGGGTGACTTTAGAACTATGGGAGCCGCCAGGAGGCACGAAAGCCGTAGTAAGTAGGAGGTATATTTTGCAGAATCATTGTACGTGTTTCCAGTTGTGACATACGTGAATTTCAATGTAATACGTCGTGTTTAGGTGGAACACGCAAGGAGGGACGGAAGGAAGCAGCAGGGGCTGATATTTCGGTTCCAGGGGTGGCAATAGCTGAGCTTTGGCCCTGAGACACGGATAGTAAAATTTCGGTCA
Source organism: Locusta migratoria (assembly GCA_026315105.1). Taxonomy (NCBI): domain Eukaryota; kingdom Metazoa; phylum Arthropoda; class Insecta; order Orthoptera; family Acrididae; genus Locusta; species Locusta migratoria. The sequence continues at coordinate 61,930,001 of CM048752.1, read as the reverse complement.
CAGCTTTGCCAACTCCCGTGGTTAGGCGCTCGACACCTGAAGTAAAAGTTTGCCTGTTGTCGAAGTTTTGAAGTAAAAAGGGAAAGGCAAAATTTGGAGAGTTGCGATCTGTAGCAACGCTGTGGGCACCCTATCGGGGTTTTAATGTGTATGTGAGGGTGAATTTGGAACGATGGGAGCCGCCATGAGGCACGAAAGCCGTAGTAAGTAGGAGGTATATTTTGCAGAATCATTGAACGTGATTCCAGTTGTGACATACGTGAATTTCAATGTAATACGTCGTGTTTAGTTGGGACACGCAAGGAGGAACGGAAGGAAGCAGCAGGGGCTGATATTTCGGCTCCAGGGGTGGCAATAGCTGAGCTTTGGCCCTCAGACACGGATAGTAAAATTTCGGCCACAGTGTTGCCAACTGCCGATGTTAGGCGCTCGACACCTGAAGTAAAAGTTTGCCTGTTGTCGAAGTTTTGAAGTAAAAAGGGAAAGGCAAAATTTGGAGAGTTGCGATCTGTAGCAACGCTGTGGGCACTCTATCGGGGTTTTAATGTGTATGTGAGGGTGACTTTGGAACTATGGGAGCCGCCAGGAGGCACGAAAGCCGTAGTAAGTAGGAGGTATATTTTGCAGAATCATTGTACGTGTTTCCAGTTGTGACATACGTGAATTTCAATGTAATACGTCGTGTTTAGGTGGGACACGCAAGGAGGGACGGAAGGAAGCAGCAGGGGCTGATATTTCGATCCAGGGGTGGCAATAGCTGAGCTTTGGCCCTCAGACACGGACAGTAAAATTTCGGCCACAGTGTTGCCAACTGCCGAGGTTAGCGCTCGACACCTGAAGTAAAAGTTTGCCTGTTGTCGAAGTTTTGAAGTAAAAAGGGAAAGGCAAAATTTGGAGAGATGCGATCTGTAGCAACGCTGTGGGCACTCTATCGGGGTTTTAATGTGTATGTGAGGGTGACTTTGGAACTATGGGAGCCGCCAGGAGGCACGAAAGCCGTAGTAAGTAGGAGGTATATTTTGCTAAAACATTGTACGTGTTTCAAGTTGTGACAATTGTGAATTTCAATATAATACGTAGTGTTTAGGTGGGACACGCAAGGAGGGACGGAAGGAAGCAGCAGGGGCTGATATTTCGGCTCCAGGGGTGGCAATAGCTGAGTTTTGGCCCTCAGACACGGACAGTAAAATTTCGGCCACGGTGTTGCCAACTGCCGAGGATAGGCGCTCGACACCTGAAGTAAAAGATTGCCTGTTGTCGAAGATTTGAAGTAAAAATGGAAAGGCAAAATTTGGAGAGTTGCGATCTGTACCAACGCTGTGGGCACTCTATCGGGGTTTTAATGTGTATGTGAGGGTGAATTTGGAACTATGGGAGCCGCCAGGAGGCACGAAAGCCGTAGTAATTAGGAGGTATATTTTCCTAAAAAATTGTACGTGTTTCAAGTTGTGACATACGTGAATTTCAATATAATACGTAGTGTTGAGGTGGGACACGCAAGGAGGGACGGAAGGAAGCAGCAGGGGTTGATATTTCGAGTCCAGGGGTGGCAATAGCTGAGCTTTGGCCCTCAGACACGGATAGTAAAATTTCGGCCACATTGTTGCCAACTGCCGAGGTTAGCGCTCGACACCTGAAGTAAAAGTTTGCCTGTTGTCGAAGTTTTGAAGTAAAAATGGGAAGGCAAAATTTGGAGAGTTGCGATCTGTACCAACGCTGTGGGCACTCTATCGGGGTTTTAATGTGTATGTGAGGGTGACTTTGGAACTATGGGAGCCGCCAGGAGGCACGAAAGCCGTAGTAAGTAGGAGGTATATTTTGCAGAATCATTGTACGTGTTTCCAGTTGTGACATACGTGAATTTCAATGTAATACGTCGTGTTTAGTTGGGACACGCAAGGAGGGACGGAAGGAAGCAGCAGGGGCTGATATTTCGATCCAGGGGTGGCAATAGCTGAGCTTTGGCCCTGAGACACGGATAGTAAAATTTCGGTCACAGTTTTGCCAACTCCCGTGGTTAGGCGCTCGACACCTGAAGTAAAAGTTTGCCTGTTGTCGAAGTTTTGAAGTAAAAAGGGAAAGGCAAAATTTGGAGAGTTGCGATCTGTAGCAACGCTGTGGGCACTCTATCGGGGTTTTAATGTGTATGTGAGGGTGAATTTGGAACTATGGGAGCCGCCAGGAGGCACGAAAGCCGTAGTAAGTAGGAGGTATATTTTGCTAAAACATTGTACGTGTTTCAAGTTGTGACAATTGTGAATTTCAATATAATACGTAGTGTTTAGGTGGGACACGCAAGGAGGGACGGAAGGAAGCAGCAGGGGCTGATATTTCGGCTCCAGGGGTGGCAATAGCTGAGTTTTGGCCCTCAGACACGGACAGTAAAATTTCGGCCACGGTGTTGCCAACTGCCGAGGATAGGCGCTCGACACCTGAAGTAAAAGATTGCCTGTTGTCGAAGTTTTGAAGTAAAAATGGAAAGGCAAAATTTGGAGAGTTGCGATCTGTACCAACGCTGTGGGCACTCTATCGGGGTTTTAATGTGTATGTGAGGGTGAATTTGGAACTATGGGAGCCGCCAGGAGGCACGAAAGCCGTAGTAAGTAGGAGGTATATTTTCCTAAAAAATTGTACGTGTTTCAAGTTGTGACATACGTGAATTTCAATATAATACGTAGTGTTGAGGTGGGACACGCAAGGAGGGACGGAAGGAAGCAGCAGGGGTTGATATTTCGAGTCCAGTGGTGGCAATAGCTGAGCTTTGGCCCTCAGACACGGATAGTAAAATTTCGGCCACATTGTTGCCAACTGCCGAGGTTAGCGCTCGACACCTGAAGTAAAAGTTTGCCTGTTGTCGAAGTTTTGAAGTAAAAATGGGAAGGCAAAATTTGGAGAGTTGCGATCTGTACCAACGCTGTGGGCACTCTATCGGGGTTTTAATGTGTATGTGAGGGTGACTTTGGAACTATGGGAGCCGCCAGGAGGCACGAAAGCCGTAGTAAGTAGGAGGTATATTTTGCAGAATCATTGTACGTGTTTCCAGTTGTGACATACGTGAATTTCAATGTAATACGTCGTGTTTAGGTGGGACACGCAAGGAGGGACGGAAGGAAGCAGCAGGGGCTGATATTTCGGCTCCAGGGGTGGCAATAGCTGAGCTTTGGCCCTCAGACACGGACAGTAAAATTTCGGCCACAGTGTTGCCAACTGCCGAGGATAGGCGCTCGACACCTGAAGTAAAAGATTGCCTGTTGTCGAAGTTTTGAAGTAAAAATGGAAAGGCAAAATTTGGAGAGTTGCGATCTGTAGCAACGCTGTGGGCACTCTATCGGGGTTTTAATGTGTATGTGAGGGTGAATTTGGAACTATGGGAGCCGCCAGGAGGCACGAAAGCCGTAGTAAGTAGGAGGTATATTTTGCAGAATCATTGTACGTGTTTCCAGTTGTGACATACGTGAATTTCAATGTAATACGTCGTGTTTAGTTGGGACACGCAAGGAGGGACGGAAGGAAGCAGCAGGGGCTGATATTTCGATCCAGGGGTGGCAATAGCTGAGCTTTGGCCCTGAGACACGGATAGTAAAATTTCGGTCACAGTTTGCCAACTCCCGTGGTTAGGCGCTCGACACCTGAAGTAAAAGTTTGCCTGTTGTCGAAGTTTTGAAGTAAAAAGGGAAAGGCAAAATTTGGAGAGTTGCGATCTGTAGCAACGCTGTGGGCACTCTATCGGGGTTTTAATGTGTATGTGAGGGTGAATTTGGAACTATGGGAGCCGCCAGGAGGCACGAAAGCCGTAGTAAGTAGGAGGTATATTTTGCAGAATCATTGTACGTGTTTCCAGTTGTGACATACGTGAATTTCAATGTAATACGTCGTGTTTAGGTGGGACACGCAAGGAGGGACGGAAGGAAGCAGCAGGGGCTGATATTTCGGCTCCAGGGGTGGCAATAGCTGAGCTTTGGCCCTCAGACACGGATAGTAAAATTTCGGCCACAGTGTTGCCAACTGCCGATGTTAGGCGCTCGACACCTGAAGTAAAAGTTTGCCTGTTGTCGAAGTTTTGAAGTAAAAAGGGAAAGGCAAAATTTGGAGAGTTGCGATCTGTAGCAACGCTGTGGGCACTCTATCGGGGTTTTAATGTGTATGTGAGGGTGAATTTGGAACTATGGGAGCCGCCAGGAGGCACGAAAGCCGTAGTAAGTAGGAGGCATATTTTGCTAAAAAATTGTACGTGTTTCAAGTTGTGACATACGTGAATTTCAATATAATACGTAGTGTTGAGGTGGGACACGCAAGGAGGGACGGAAGGAAGCAGCAGGGGTTGATATTTCGGCTCCAGGGGTGGCAATAGCTGAGCTTTGGCCCTCAGACACGGTTAGAAAATATTCGGCCACATTGTTACCAACTGCCGAGGTTAGCGCTCGACAACCTGAAGTAAAAGATTGCCTGTTGTCGAAGTTTTGAAGTAAAAATAGAAAGGCAAAATTTGGAGAGTTGCGATCTGTACCAACGCTGTGGGCACTCTATCGGGGTTTTAATGTGTATGTGAGGGTGAATTTGGAACTATGGGAGCCGCCAGGAGGCACGAAAGCCGTAGTAAGTAGGAGGTATATTTTGCAGAATCATTGTACGTGTTTCCAGTTGTGACATACGTGAATTTCAATGTAATACGTCGTGTTTAGTTGGGACACGCAAGGAGGGACGGAAGGAAGCAGCAGGGGCTGATATTTCGATCCAGGGGTGGCAATAGCTGAGCTTTGGCCCTGAGACACGGATAGTAAAATTTCGGTCACAGTTTTGCCAACTCCCGTGGTTAGGCGCTCGACACCTGAAGTAAAAGTTTGCCTGTTGTCGAAGTTTTGAAGTAAAAAGGGAAAGGCAAAATTTGGAGAGTTGCGATCTGTAGCAACGCTGTGGGCACTCTATCGGGGTTTTAATGTGTATGTGAGGGTGACTTTGGAACTATGGGAGCCGCCAGGAGGCACGAAAGCCGTAGTAAGTAGGAGGTATATTTTGCAGAATCATTGTACGTGTTTCCAGTTGTGACATACGTGAATTTCAATGTAATACGTCGTGTTTAGGTGGGACACGCAAGGAGGGACGGAAGGAAGCAGCAGGGGCTGATATTTCGGCTCCAGGGGTGGCAATAGCTGAGCTTTGGCCCTCAGACACGGATAGTAAAATTTCGGCCACAGTGTTGCCAACTGCCGATGTTAGGCGCTCGACACCTGAAGTAAAAGTTTGCCTGTTGTCGAAGTTTTGAAGTAAAAAGGGAAAGGCAAAATTTGGAGAGTTGCGATCTGTAGCAACGCTGTGGGCACTCTATCGGGGTTTTAATGTGTATGTGAGGGTGAATTTGGAACTATGGGAGCCGCCAGGAGGCACGAAAGCCGTAGTAAGTAGGAGGCATATTTTGCTAAAAAATTGTACGTGTTTCAAGTTGTGACATACGTGAATTTCAATATAATACGTAGTGTTGAGGTGGGACACGCAAGGAGGGACGGAAGGAAGCAGCAGGGGTTGATATTTCGGCTCCAGGGGTGGCAATAGCTGAGCTTTGGCCCTCAGACACGGTTAGAAAATATTCGGCCACATTGTTACCAACTGCCGAGGTTAGCGCTCGACAACCTGAAGTAAAAGATTGCCTGTTGTCGAAGTTTTGAAGTAAAAATGGAAAGGCAAAATTTGGAGAGTTGCGATCTGTACCAACGCTGTGGGCACTCTATCGGGGTTTTAATGTGTATGTGAGGGTGAATTTGGAACTATGGGAGCCGCCAGGAGGCACGAAAGCCGTAGTAAGTAGGAGGTATATTTTGCAGAATCATTGTACGTGTTTCCAGTTGTGACATACGTGAATTTCAATGTAATACGTCGTGTTTAGTTGGGACACGCAAGGAGGGACGGAAGGAAGCAGCAGGGGCTGATATTTCGGCTCCAGGGGTGGCAATAGCTGAGCTTTGGCCCTCAGACACGGACAGTAAAATTTCGGCCACAGTGTTGCCAACTGCCGAGGTTAGCGCTCGACACCTGAAGTAAAAGTTTGCCTGTTGTCGAAGTTTTGAAGTAAAAAGGGAAAGGCAAAATTTGGAGAGATGCGATCTGTAGCAACGCTGTGGGCACTCTATCGGGGTTTTAATGTGTATGTGAGGGTGACTTTGGAACGATGGGAGCCGCCAGGAGGCACGAAAGCCGTAGTAAGTAGGAGGTATATTTTGCAGAATCATTGTACGTGTTTCCAGTTGTGACATACGTGAATTTCAATGTAATACATCGTGTTTAGGTGGGACACGCAAGGAGGGACGGAAGGAAGCAGCAGGGGCTGATATTTCGATCCAGGGGTGGCAATAGCTGAGCTTTGGCCCTCAGACACGGACAGTAAAATTTCGGCCACAGTGTTGCCAACTGCCGAGGTTAGCGCTCGACACCTGAAGTAAAAGTTTGCCTGTTGTCGAAGTTTTGAAGTAAAAAGGGAAAGGCAAAATTTGGAGAGTTGCGATCTGTAGCAACGCTGTGGGCACTCTATCGGGGTTTTAATGTGTATGTGAGGGTGAATTTGGAACTATGGGAGCCGCCAGGAGGCACGAAAGCCGTAGTAAGTAGGAGGTATATTTTGCTAAAACATTGTACGTGTTTCCAGTTGTGACATACGTGAATTTCAATATAATACGTAGTGTTTAGGTGGGACACGCAAGGAGGGACGGAAGGAAGCAGCAGGGGCTGATATTTCGGCTCCAGGGGTGGCAATAGCTGAGCTTTGGCCCTCAGACACGGACAGTAAAATTTCGGCCACAGTGTTGCCAACTGCCGAGGATAGGCGCTCGACACCTGAAGTAAAAGATTGCCTGTTGTCGAAGTTTTGAAGTAAAAATGGAAAGGCAAAATTTGGAGAGTTGCGATCTGTAGCAACGCTGTGGGCACTCTATCGGGGTTTTAATGTGTATGTGAGGGTGAATTTGGAACTATGGGAGCCGCCAGGAGGCACGAAAGCCGTAGTAAGTAGGAGGTATATTTTGCAGAATCATTGTACGTGTTTCCAGTTGTGACATACGTGAATTTCAATATAATACGTAGTGTTGAGGTGAGACACGCAAGGAGGGACGGAAGGAAGCAGCAGGGGTTAATATTTCGGCTCCAGGGGTGGCAATAGCTGAGCTTTGGCCCTCAGACACGGATAGTAAAATTTCGAACACATTGTTGCCAACTGCCGAGATTAGCGCTCGACACCTGAAGTAAAAGTTTGCCTGTTGTCGAAGTTTTGAAGTAAAAATGGAAAGGCAAAATTTGGAGAGTTGCGATCTGTACCAACGCTGTGGGCACTCTATCGGGGTTTTAATGTGTATGTGAGGGTGAATTTGGAGCGATGGGAGCCGCCAGGAGGGACGAGAGCCGTAATAAGTAGGAGGTATATTTTGCAAAATCATTGTACGTGTTTCCAGTTGTGACATACGTGAATTTCAATGTAATACGTCGTGTTTAGGTGGGACACGCAAGGAGGGACGGAAGAAAGCAGCAGGGGCTGATATTTCGGCTCCAGGGGTGGCAATAGCTGAGCTTTGGCCGCCAGACACGGATAGTAAAATTTCGGCCACAGTGTTGCCAACTGACGAGTTTAGCGCTCGACACCTGAAGTAAAAGTTTGCCTGTTGTCGAAGTTTTGAAGTAAAAAGGGAAAGGCAAAATTTGGAGAGTTGCGATCTGTAGCAACGCTGTGGGCACTCTATCGGGGTTTTAATGTGTATGTGAGGGTGAATTTGGAACGATGGGAGCCGCCAGGAGGCACGAAAGCCGTAGTAAGTAGGAGGTATATTTTGCAAATTCATTGTACCGGTTTCCAGTTGTGACATACGTGAATTTCAATGTAATACGTCGTGTTTAGGTGGGACACGCAAGGAGAGACGGAAGGAAGCAGCAGGGGCTGATATTTCTGCCCCAGATTGAGCGCTGTACACGTAGTTGTAGGAAACGCCGCTTGACAGCAGCACCTCCCGGCGTTCGGGAGGTGTCGCACGGACGCAGTGCGTATTGGTGCGTATTGTCGACGACAGATGGCTGTTGCATCGCATTTGGCCGCTTGGTGTTGTGCGGCCGGACTATAACACTGACAAGACGTTAAACCTCCTAGGCGCATCTGCTCCAAACGGAAGCGTCGTCATCGGTTACTGATGACGTCAGCAGCGTAGGCGCGCCTGAAATAAAATGTACGGGAAACCGAACTGCTACAGCTTAAGTGCCGTATTTAATAAATACCATTTATATGCACATACCCTAGTGATTCTTTTGTTTTGTACGGTGGATGTGTGAAATTAAGCATATCAGCTTTTCAAGTATCGGTACTTTCCTAAATTCTGAAAAACAATAGCCTGTTAAATTTGCCGTGTGATGTGTCATTAACTGAGTTACACTAACAGTACTAGGGTACGGCAGCGGGAAAAAAATAGTGTAAAAACAACAAAATATTTAAAATGAGAATTCGCTTGTAGTAGTGCAGTGTTACACACTGAGCATAAAGCGAGTGAAATTAGCCATGTTATTGCAACATAATGTCAGGGAAAGATGTCAGCTGAATAAAATGTAGAAGAATATTTCGCTGTTTGTGTCTGAGCTTCCTGAGTCAAAATCTGGAAGTGTAATTTGTGTATCGAACGATCGAGATAATTAAGCAAAATCGTGTTTTGGTGCGTCTGATAATCTTCGGGAAGGCGAAGTTCAACAACACGAAATTAACATAAGAATATGGAAACGGTAGTAACTGATTAACTAATAAATTACAAAGACGCGAAAGGTATGTACAATGCACGGAACATAATGAGGTCGGGCAACAAACCCGGTTGTAAACATTTGTTTCGGCCCGTCTGAAATATAAACAACGCGCAACCAAGACCGAGGCAATAAACTGATAACGAAAGACACTCATTAAGAACTACAATCACACCTACACAATTAACCTGAAAAGCAGGTAAATAGCCCCTGTATTGCAAATGAAAAATGTGTTTCATCAGACAATCACGGCAAAAGTTGTGCAGCCAACATAAAGCACTTAAGCGCAAACAACAAGGGAAAGGTACCATAAGGACTAAAATCTTACTTCCAGCTTCAGCAACAACGTTGTGTGTTGATGTTGGCAATGAACTCTGATTTCTCTTCGAAAATCTGTCACACGGAATTAGAGGGAATAATTTATAGTGTCGAACATGAGATAAGTAATTAATGCTGTTGCTGCTGTATTGTTGACATTCTCTTGTCTCTGTGCTTGCCGTCATAAGGTGAGAATTTTTTTTGCCAACATTAGAACACAACGCCGCCGATGCTAACTTAATTAAAATTTAACGCTAGACATATGACTCTGTAACGATGAAAATAAACTAATAAAAGATTCTGCTCTTATTTAAGATGGCTCGAATAATGTTGCAAAAAGTTAAGTGAAAATTGTTCTCCAACACATTTTAAAGTGTCTGAAAAAAGGACAAAGGAATATAAGGCAGTAGCAAACCAGACACAAAGTAGTCCACTAAGGAGAAACATACCCAGGGAGCTGCAACAGAAAGAAAAGAACCCCAGCAACAAACAAGAATAGCAGCCACACCTCACATACCTGAACCCAGCAACAGCTGACCAACTAGAAGAGCAACCACCTGTGAGAAATCACAATTCTGGTGTGCGAAAAATGGCAACAGCACAACCTGACAGCCATGCAGGGAATGTAAACATTGTCCCAAAACTAAATGACTTCCACAAAAACAGTAAGAAAGGCAAGGTCTTCACAACATAATATGTGTTGTATTAGAAGTAAGGTACTCCATACTCTGACACTTCTGTGGTAACGTGAATGTTGATGTTGTGCAAAGGTTAATTGAAAATCAGATAAATGTTTCCGTTTCTAATATATTTGTTTTGTACACATAACATCTGCTGCAACAGAGATGAAATGCTATACTGGTATCTTTATTAGAGATATCAAATAGCCTAAAACTGATGTAACTACATACTATAAAGAATTATATGCAGAATTAAGTCACATAAAAATCATCACCGAAGACATAATAGTTTTAAGCTTATATAGGTCTCCTGATGGTGACTGCTACATTTTGAAAAATCTGAGTTAGTGTTTAGAAAAATATGAAATATAAAACCCCCATGAACCACAGACTTGCCGAGGTGGGGTGGCTTGCGTGCCTCAACGATACAGATAGCCGTACCGTAGGTGCAACCACAGCGGAGGGGTATCTGTGGAGAGGCCAGACAAACGTGTGGTTCCTGAAGAGGGGCAGCAGCCTTTTCAGTAGTTACAGGGGCAACAGTCTGGATGATTGACTGAGCTGGCCTTGTAACATTAGCTCATGTGGCTTTGCCACACAGCTACTGCAAACGGCTGAAAGCAAGGGGAAACTACAGCCGTTACTTTTCCCGAGGACATGCAGCTCTACTGTATGAACATATGATGGTGGCATCCTCTCGGGTAAAATATTCCGGAGGTAAAATAGTCCCCCATTCGGATCTCCGGGCGGGGACTACTCAGGAGGATGTTGTCATCAGGAAACACAATACTGGCATTCTACGGATCGGAGCGTGGAATGTTAGATCCCTTAATCGGGTAGGAAAATTAGAAAATTTAAAAAGGGAAATGGATAGGTTGAAGTTAGATATAGTGGGGATTAGTGAAGTTCGGTGGCAGGATGAACAGGATTTCTGGTCAGGTGAGTACAGGATTATAAATACAAAATCAGTTGGGGGTATCACAGGAGTAGGACTGATAATGAATAAGAAAATAGGAATGCGGGTAAACTACTATGAGCAGCACAGTGATCGCATTATCATTGTCAAGATAGACACGAAGCCAACACCGACAACAGTAGTACAGGTTTATATGCCAACTAGCTCTGCTGATGATGAGGAGATCGAAGAAATATATGAGGAGCTAAAGGAAATTATTCAGACAGTTAAGGGAGAGGAAAACTTAATTGTGATGGGAGACTGGAATTCAGTTGTAGGAAAAGGAAGAGAAGGAAAAATAGTAGGTGAATATGGACTGGGCAGGAGGAATGAAAGAGGAAGTCGCCTGGTAGAATTTTGCACGGAACATGATTTAATCGTAACAAACACGTGGTTTAAGAATCACAAAAGAAGGTTGTATACATGGAAGAGACCAGGAGACACCGGAAGGTATCAGATAGATTTTATAATGGTAAGACATAGATTCCGGAACCAGGTTATAAACTGCAAGACGTACCCAGGGGCAGATATAGACTCTGACCATAACTTGTTAGTCATGAACTGTAGGCTGAAACTGAAAAAATTGCAGAAACGTAGGAAAATACAGAGATGGGACTTAGATAAATTGGAGGAAAGTGAAGTTCTGGAGAATTTCAGAGGGAGATTTAGGCAACAATTGACAGAAACAGGGGGAAATAAAACAGTAGAAGAGGAATGGGTAGCACTGAGAGATGAAATAGTGAAGGCAGCAGAGGACAAAATAGGTAGAAAGGCAAGACCTACAAAAAATCCTTGGATATCACAGGAAATACTAGATTTAATCGATGAAAGGAGAAAATATAAAAATGCAGTAAATGAAACAGGCAAAATGGAGTACAGACGATTAAAAAATGAGATTGACAGGAAGTGCAAAATGGCTAAGCAGGAGTGGCTAGAAGCCAAATGCAAATCTGTAGAAGAATGTATAAGAAGGGGAAAAGTAGATACAGCCTACAGGAAAATAAAAGAGACATTTGGGGACAAGAAAAGCAACTCTACGAATATCAAGAACTCAGATGGGAAGCCGGTTCTCAGCAAAGAAGGGAAAGCTGAAAGGTGGAAAGAGTACATAGAGCAGCTCTACAAAGGAAATGAACTTACAGACAATGTGGTAGGAAGGGAAGAGGACGTAGATCAAGATGAAATAGGAGATGCTATACTGAGAGATGAATTTGATAGAGCCTTGAAAGACCTAGGTCGGAACAAGGCCCCAGGAGTAGATGACATACCCTCAGAGCTACTAAAGTCTCTGGGAGAGCCAGCCACGACAAGACTATTTGAACTGGTGTGTAGGATTTATGAGACAGGCGAAATACCCTCAGACTTTAAGAAAAATGTAATAATCCCCATTCCAAAGAAATCAGGCGCAGACAGGTGTGAAAATTACAGAACCATTAGTTTGATAAGTCATGGTTGCAAAATTTTAACACGAATTATCTACAGGAGAATGGAAAAGCTGGTAGAAGCTGACCTTGGGGAAGATCAGTTTGGATTCAGGAGGAACGTAGGAACCAGGGAGGCAATACTCACTTTACGTCGTATCTTAGAAGATAGATTAAGGAAAGGCAAACCTACATTTTTAGCTTTTGTAGATTTGGAGAAAGCATTTGACAATGTTGACTGGAATACACTGTTTCAAATTCTGAAGTCAGCAGGGGTAAAATATAGGGAAAGGAGAGTTATTTATAACTTGTACAAAAGCCAGACCGCAGTTATTAGACTCGAAGGGCATGAAAGGGAAGCATCAGTTGGGAAGGGAGTAAGACAGGGTTGTAGCCTTTCACCGATGTTATTCAATTTGTACATCGAGCAGGCGGTGAAGGAAAGCAAGGAAAAATTTGGAATAGGGATTAAAGTTCAGGGGGAATAAATAAAAACGTTGCGTTTTGCTGATGACATTGTAATTCTGTCAGAGACAGCAAAGGACCTGGAAGAGCAGTTGAATGGAATGGACAGTGTGTTGAAGAGAGCGTATAAAATGAACATTAACAAGAGAAAAACAAAAATAATGGAATGCGGTCTTAGAAAATCAGGCGATGCTGAAGGAATTAGATTAGGTAACTAAACAATGAAGGTGGTAGATGAGTTTTGTTACTTGGGTAGTAAAATAACATGTGATGGTCGCAGTACAGAGGATATAAAATGCAGAATGGCAATGGGAAGAAAAGCATTTTTGAGAAAGAGAAATTTGCTAACATCGAACATTAATGTAAGTGTAAGGAAGTCTTTTCTGAAGGCATTTGTGTGGAGTGTTGCCTTGTACGGGAGTGAAACATGGACGATAAGCAGTGTGGACAGGAAGAGTATAGAGGCTTTTGAAATGTGGTGCTACAGAAGAATGCTGAAGATTAGGTGGGTAGATCACATAACTAATGAAGAGGTACTAAACAGAATTGGTGAGAAAAGGAAAATTGGCATACCCTGACTAAAAGAAGGGATCGCTTGGTAGGACACATTCTTAGACATCGAGGAATCGTAAATTTAGCATTGGAGGGAAGTGTGTGGGGTAAAAATCGCAGAGGGAGACCAAGAGACGCGTATAGTAAGCAGATTCAAGTGGATGTGGGTTGCAGTTCTTATGAGGAGATGAAAAGGCTTGCTCAGGATAGAGTAGGGTGGAGAGCTGCATCAAACCAGTCTCCGGACTGAAGACCATAACAACAACAAAACAATAATTTCCATACCTGAGGATTTTAACGTAGAAATGTTCAACACTGTGGCTGAACTTTCAATAATCTAAGATCACTTAACGTATACTGTTCTGAACTTTATCCAACATGCAGAGCTACACAGGAGATGCATTTAATGGATGCAAGGCAGTACAGCAAATTATAGCTCAAGAGTCTGCACAAACAATACACGGCTTTGTACCAGTGAATTGAATAACTTGTATATTAGTTAAGGAAACAAACTAAAATAGAAGCAACTGACACATTTGCTATGGAATTGCTTAATGCCTTTCTTAATTGGTATATTATACACACTAAAATTAAAAGAACACTCCCAAAATGATCAAACTCGAGTATGCACTGCTACTGACTCTCCAATTACAATGTATAAAACCACAAGATTTTACCTACAAACTACTGACATTCATACTTAACAAATGTTTATTATCTGGAGGACAAACAGCTATCACCCAATTTCAATTGTACATTCTGGCAGTTGTCAAATGTTGATTCTGTCAGGGTAAAAATACCACTATAGCTGTTTAGAAATTATTGACCAGACATTAACCATGTTTAAAAAGCGGAATGTGGTACCACTTGTCTTACATGATATATAAGTGAGGCATTTAATTTCATTCTCTATGATGTCCTGTTAGCAAAACTAGAATGTAATGGTGTATGTAATCCAAGATTATCAGTAGAAGTTTCATATCTTCACAACAGAAGGCAGTTTGTTACAGTTAAAAATAAACACTCCCTAGTAACAATAATTAATACTGGGGTACTAAAATGCTCGATTCTTGAGACCTCCTCCATCATCACAATAATTGATGTGCCTTGTTACATAAACAGTACAGTTATATGCTATGCTGAAGACACGACTCTTCTCCACTCACACAAGAATGTCGGAGCCTTAAGTAATAGCACACCGGAATCATTCCATTTCATCCTCCACTGGTTATCATGAAGTAAGTTACTGTATAATCCCAAAAAAATAAAACAGCTTCTCTTAGGGTTGTCGACTGCCATCAAAAATACACATTGAAACTTTAGGACTCTATATTAATTCACAACTCAACTAGGAAGAACATATAGACCAGGTGTGTGAAAAGATGTTGAGATTCCTTTGGAAACTTTTTTAGACTAATGTACTTTGAACTTCTCAGACACATGTAAGTTTTGGCCTTCCTGTTTGTAGACATACTCCTTACATTTTGAGAATTCTGAAAATTCAGAACATTACACACAAGGTGTAAAGGAGACACCAAGCAGAACTGCTGTCCACTGTTTTCCAGGTACAGGCTATTGACTGCTGTGATCATATATATAAAATATGGGAAAAACCAGTGGCATGAAAGGTCTTGTCAGTGTCCTTTTTAATGCTTAAATCATCAGAAAGAGGGTACATTTTCACATACCAAAACAGAGAAGCAAAAACTGGTAATTCACACAAAGTAAATGTTCCAAAGATTTCAACAAACTGTCACTAACAGTTCAGGCCATACCAATTGAAATTCTTAAGGAAAGATAGCACAGCTGCCTATCTGACAACCAATTCTACTGTTAAGACTTATATTGCCTCAGTAATGTTGAAACCAGAGGTGCCTCCTCCTCTCTTGCTCACATCCTTCAAGTGTTGAGAAAATGCTCCTCATTATTTCACTGAATACCGATAAGGAAAATTAAAAAGCATTAATATTATCAAATGTTAATTTAGGTTCTGTATTCAATTATGCAAAATTTTTAGAGAAGTGGAGTGGTGGAGTATATTGCGATTCTGTCAGTTTATTTTCTATTTATTTATTTGTTTAGGAGCCCTCAATGCACGCAAGCAGTGGACCACCACATAGGTTCTACTGTCACTTTTACATACATTAGTAGTCAGTCAGGTAGTTCACAAGATGTGGATCTGATGTTATTTGGAGTACATGTGAGTAAGATTTCACATTCATATAGACCCACTTCAGTATATTGGATGAAAGGTGATTGAAGGATACAGACTTTAAGAGCAGAAGGAAAAAGTTCAAGAGAAAAGAACATCTTCAAAAGTGGATATGTAGTAAGGGCAGTAGCGATTTTCCTGTTGAGACAGAACTTACAATGATAAAGTATTGTTAGTTTCAGGTATTGTGTGACACAGAAACACAATGGCAGGATCTTAATTCTTCGATCACTGCTTGTGCAACTGATATCCTTGGGTGCATCATTAACTGATGATTAATAGTAATATTCTGAGTGTAACTTGTATAATTTTAGCTTATTATGTTAGCTGTTTTTTGTGCTAAGTTTGGAAATAATTTGCTAGAGTACACTGCAAGATGATCAAATAATAGATGGAGTTTGAAATTTTATGCCCAGTCTGACTTTTGGTACTTGCAAGAGTTCAACATGCTATTCAAGAGGTTTCTGACCTGCACCGAAATACAGAGCATAAGAACCACAGAACAAGCCCAAATTATGAAAATACAGCACCATTGGTTTCTGTATTTACATAATGCCAGGAATTTGCTATGCCATATTTTCACAATCATGCTAGCATTACAAAGGTAAGTTACTTTAGTGAAACCTAAGAACCAAAACTTGAATGGGTGGACTGATGTTTGAGTCTTGGTACGCCTAGTTATAAGCCTCGACCCACTGTTACGTCTACACTTGATGTAAGTACACAATATTTGTAATAACTGCAACTCTGTGCTAAGAACAAAATGCAACAGAACGATTAAAGAATAGCAAAGATTGTGGCAAATACACTATAGTTATGGGACAGGGCATCCCTAGTCTTTATATATACGGTATATAAAACGTTGCTTTCGCTGAAAGAAAAAAGAAATTTTTTCTATATTTGTTTGTGGAGTCATCATCTGCAGCACCCGTTACAATTAATTACAATCAGTTCTTCTGTTTTAAGCCAACAGCAACTAAGAACAATTTTTTACATCATAGGCGTTTCAATTGTTATTTATAGGCATTAACACCAGCTACAGGTAATGCTTTGTGTATAACATATGAAATGCAGATGGTGTAAAGCTGCCCTTAATTTCAGTCTGCTTAAGACAGGAAATACGATTATAATTCAGATATTATTTGCCTGTGTACAAAACTTATAAAATCGGACTTTGACTCAAAATCACGGCCATTCAGATATATGGATTTTTTGGAGATTGTCGTTAGTCATAAGCTTACTCACGAAAACGTCATATATCGGTAATGTTACACATCACTACTCACTACCGAGGTTTATATTGTGTACTGCTGACGTTAAAATTTAATAATGTGCTGCAACTGCTTCACGTATTATCACTTTATTTGCTAATCATTACGGGTATTTTTCCTTTTATTTAATACTTTTGACGCAAACAAAACAGAAAGCACATTAGGCCTACTGCATTTTGAAGAATCCTCTACATCCCCATAAGCAAAAGACATGTCACCAGAAATATCCACGTTACGACTAATCATTAATAACATTCCACAAGACTTTGTGTTCATCCGATAGTAGCTGCAAATTCATTCTTTCGAACTTTTTTCCCCTAACTTTTGACAAACACGGTTCGGATGACAGCACATGCTGATATCAACAAATCGTTGCAATCCTATTGGCTCTCGCTGAAACCAATGAAGTCGTACTCCTGACGTCACTTCCGTTTGGAGCAGATGCGCCTAGGAGGTTTAACGTCTTGTATAACACTGGACCTGACACGGTACCAGTAATCGTGTCTCTCGCAGTCGGTTGGTGTAAAGTCCGCGCTTATAAACCGTTTGTAACCAAGCGGAGCGCAGCGGAGTCGCTTGCAGACCAGGAGGACGCCATGACTGCCTCAAAGAAGAAAACATATATCGAAATTGATAGCTATTTGGGACGGTTGTTGTGTCGTAACTAATTATTCTGTACGCCGTTCGTGTGGTGCGTTCGCATATAAATTTTTCGCCTACCTCCTGATACTACTATTAATAAACTAATTCAATAACTAACCAACTAATTCAATTTTTTCGACTTTTATTATTCACTATTCATCCACGAAAGTTTACTTTTGGTCGAATATTTATGATAATAGCGAGGATGTTATTATGTAAGAGTGAGCATGTTAAAACGTTGATTTCCTAATGTCTGCTGTAACTTGAAACAGCCCGCAAATTGGAAACTAAATATAAAGTGCAATATTTATTGTCAGCGGAGGAACATAAGGCATCCAGTGTAAAACACGTAAAAAAGTCATTTCTTTTGAAATAAAGTTTCCTCAATCTAACTAGCATCTAAATTATTCTCTGTTCGATAAAGGATACAATAAAAGGAAACACAAGGCTTGGCAGTATCTCAGCCACTTAATGTGGTCGGTCGTAACACGTTTGGCTTGGGTTCCACTGCTTGCAGCTAAGTATTTTAATTTCATCGTCACTGCGAATGCGAGTGGAATGAAACGAGACGACTGCCAGCCGGAGCCTCTTGTCGGCAGGCAACTGGTTGTAGTTGACGTAACTGGCGCGTGGCGGCAGCACCTCCAGGGCGAGTCGTTGTTTCTGGCTCAAGTAGTTCATGCTGCGGGCGACAAATGGCCGTCGCATCGCATATGTTCTCTTGGGGTGGCTGCCTGGCAGGCAACTTGTTGTAGTTTACCTAACTGGCACGTGGCGGCAGCACCTCCAGGGCGAGTCGTGACTTCTGGCTCAAGTAGTGCGTGCTGCGGGCGACAGATGGCCGTGGCGTCGCGTCGGCTGTGCCTGTGAGCAGCCTAGTGCTCTCTCGCAGGCGTTACGTATTATGAAGGCGCATATAAACTGCGGGGTTTGCTGCAATCGGTACGCATCAAAATTTTTATCAACGACATTGTCTTTTCGCGAACGTCGTCGTCGTCGCCGCACGCACACAGAGAACACGTGTAAGCAGGTACACATGTATATGTGGGGCAGGGTCGCTGAGATTTTAAAGGCAAGGTCGCTTAAACCGCTTAATGGAATTTTAAAGAAGTATAAGGTGCTGAATTAGTCAAATGACTTTGGCGTATGCTAGTATGAATGGAAAATTAAAACATAGCTAATGTACTTATTTGTGTCTATGATTACCGGAATTTCTGAAACCGTAAATTTCTCAAACTGTCTGCTAGGCTGCTAGTAATATCCAGATTCTTAATACCCTTACTAAAAAAAAAAAAAAAAAAAAAAAAAAAAAAAAAAAAAAAAAAAAAAAAAAAAACCACTGCCTTTGGGATGAGTCATTCCTCATATTTTCAATAGTACATTACATTTTATTTATATCTTACTTTTCTTCCAACATACGTTTTACGTATATATTTAGCGACGAACGGGAATAATTGCTGTGAGTGAACACAATTATAACGTTGCTTTAATTACGTCTCTTACGACTTGAAACAGCTGAAATGTTAGAAAGACAATATAAGGAGGATTGATAATCGGAGATGAATGAGCAGACAGCCTCAATTACACACATAATACATCCACGTTTCACTCTACAACGCCTAACTCGAATTTTACGAAGCTATCCACAAGTCATCTATCTGCACAAAAGGCGTACCTGTGGGCAGTGGCTGCACACACTGAGTCATGGACGGCTCACCTCGTGCTCCAGGGTTCCACAGCCACTGCTCCCCCTCGCTCTCCCGCCCTCTTCCCACCTTTCATACCCCACCACCCCTCCCGCTACCACTAACTACCTCTCCCCGTCTGCCCCCACATACCCTCTCACCCTCCATTGGTGGTCTGGTGTCTGGTGGGGGTGGTAGACTGGTGGGCGTGGTAGTCTGGTGGGGGTGCTAGTGTGGTGGGGGTGGTAGTCTGGTGGGGGTGGTAGACTCGTGGGGGTGGTAGAGTGGCACTATGGTCAGGGGTTCGAATCCCCACTCGGACATGGATATTTGTGCCGTCCTAGTTTGTAAGTAGTTCATAAGTAGTTTGTAAGTTTAGGGACTAATGACCCCGTAGTTAAGTCCCATAAGCTTAACAAATATTTGAACATTTGATTTGGTAGATTGGTGGGGGTGATAGATTGGTGGGGTTGGTACATTGGTGGGGATTTTAGTCTGGAGGCTGTGTTAGTCTCGTGAGGGTGTTAGTCTTGTGGGGGTGGTAGAGTGGTAGGAGTGGTAGACTGGTGGGGGTGGTAGACTGGAGGAGGTGGTAGCCTGGAGGGGGTGGTACTCTGCTGGGGGTGGTACTCTGCTGGGGGTGGTACTCTGCTGGGGGTGGTAGTCTGGTGGGGGTGGTAGTCTAGTGGGGGGTGGTAGTCTGGTGGGGGTGGTAGTCTGGTGGGGGTGGTGCCCTGTTGGGGGTGGTACTCTGCTGGGGGTGGTACTCTGCTGGGGGTGGTAGTCTGGTGGGGGTGGTAGTCTGGTGGGTCTGGTAGTCTGGTGAGGGTTGTAGACTGGTGGGGGTGGTAGACTGGTGGGGGTGGTAGTCTGGTGGGGGTGGTAGTCTGGTGGGGGTGGTAGTCTGGTGGGGGTGGTAGTCTGGTGGGGGTGGTAGTCTGGTGGGGGTGGTAGTCTGGTGGGGGCTGGTAGTCTGGTGGGGGTGGTAGATTGGTGGGGGTGGTAGATTGGTGGGGTTGGTAGATTGGTGGGATGTTAGTCTGGTGGCTGTGTTAGTCTCGTGGGGGTGTTAGTCTTGTGGGGGTGTTAGTCTTGTGGGGTGTTAGTCTGGTGGGGGTGGTAGAGTGGTGGGAGAGGTAGACTGGTGGGGGTGGGGGTGGTAGAATGGAGGGTGTGGTACACTGGAGGGGTGGTAGACTGGAGGAGGTGGTACTCTGGTGTGGGTGGTAGTCTGGTGGGGGTGGTTGTCTGGTGGGGGTGGTAGTCTGGTGGGAATGGTAGTCTAGTGGGGGTGGTAATCTGGTAGGGGTGGTAGTCTGGTGGGGGTGGTAGTCTGGTGGGGGTGGTAGTCTGGTGGGAGTGGTAGTCTAGTGGGGGTGGTAGTCTGGTGGGGGTGGTAGACTGGTGGGAGTGGTAGACTGGTGGGGGTGTGGGTGGTAGAATGGAGGGTGTGGTAGACTGGAGGGGGTGGTAGACTGGAGGAGGTGGTACTCTGGTGGGAGTGGTACTCTGGTGGGGGTGGTATACTGGTGGGGGTGGTAGAATGGTAGGGGTGGTATGCTGATGGGGGTGATAGACTGCATGAGGGTGGTATGCTGGTGGGGGTGGAAGTACTAGTGGGGTGGTAGACTGGTTGGAGTTGTGTACCAGAGAAATGATGTTCAAGGAAAGACAGTGTTACGTGAGAGAGTGTGTTTCAGGAGGGTGTTCCATGAGGGAGTGTGTTCTGGGAGGGAGTGTGTCACTCACCATCTCAGAACACTCACCCTTTCAGAACACTAACCCTTTAGGAACACACACCAGCATATAAGAGAATCTGACCTGTAAACTTTCTTCACGTAGCGACTTGATGTTTCTGGTTTTCGCTTTGAAGGTCTGAAAAATGCTACAGATTGGGAACTTGGTTTTTCACTCCATTAAAAGATTTAATTCCGCCATCGCAGTTGCTTAACATATACGTCTGTTGTCGGAAGAAGTAAAACGCAATCAAAAGAGTAATTTATTTATTTGTTACACGTTTTCGCAGATAACTTGTTGTTGAATGGAGTAGGAACGTCAAATGTAAAAATAATTCTTGGGTTTTTCCTACTGCTCAAATGTAAAATTGTAGGAATGGTAAGGTTTCTGAGGCGACAGGATGCTAATGTTTAACTCTCTGCCAAACTTTTTCTTTGAAACCAGCGTTTCCTTGTATGCCAACACTTTGAACATAGCTTTCGTGTCTCTGCTGGTTAAATCTCTGAGCATAGACGCTAATTCTGTATCTGAGTCGTACGTTACACACGCTTTTTGGGATAAATTAATGAATCGCAACAAGCGAAGCGCAGAGTAATTCTCCGAACAACGTGCTTCCTCAGAAATCGATATTTCTTTTTCTTCTTCAGAGAACGCGTTTCGAGAAAGTATCGTCTGTACAGCGCTTGAAACGGTTTGTTACGACCTCACCCGGTCAAATGTTAAAGTGACAGCCACCGATTTAACATCCGGAGTGTTTCTGATACGAGTCTGACGAAATTAATACGTGCGAAATACTAACACAACAAATACGGTAGCTACGAAAGCAGTTTCATAACCTCAATTAAAATTATTTCTCGCTTTGGGTTCAGTTTCCGCATCGACACGAAACAGGCTGAGATCATAATAATCAAGAAATATCCAGTACCGTCAAGAGAATACCGGAAAATAAATATTTTCTCTTTTTCTCCTTACAGCATCCATCCCTCGTAACGAATCTGCGGTTGATGTGGACCAAGTTATTGTGGCTAAAGTATGAAGTTTTATGTATTCCACTAAATGCGTTACTTCTACGCTCTGTATCGAAAGGTAAATTCTGCATGAAAACATGATCGAAACCACATTCCTCTTTACTTCACTAATTTATAACGTCCGTTGCAACTGTGAAAACGACTTCCTCGCGACGCCATTCTTGCGTCAGACTCTCTCTGTATTGTTTCCGCTTTCAATATGAATGCGGAAAAAAGTTTACGACGAAAGAATCCATTCAGGTTTGCGAGTTTTATATTATTTGAGTTGTGTAGAACGTGACGCTAAATCGTGGCAAAACAAATCAAATTAAAATGTTTGTAAAGCTTATGGGACTTAACTGCGGGGTCATCAGTCCCTAAACTTACAAACTACTTATGAACTAGCTCATACTACAGACGGCTCAAACACCCATGCTCAAGGGGGGATTCGAACCTCCGACGGGCAACGGCCTCGAGCATCGTAGCATAGCGCCTCAATGCGCTCGGCCCCTCCGCCGCGGCTAAATCATTGCTTTCGCTCTATTTGTGTGTTATCTAGCATTTCTGCAGCCGTGTCAATTACGTCATGCCTGCACCTAAAACTCACCACCGACTAACCGGCAAAAAAACACTCGCTTAGGCTTGTAAATATTCTTTAGATAAGCACTTTATTTTATTGGTTTTCGATTTGAAGGTCTGCCTCTCCTCTAACGGTTGGGGGCTCGTTGCTTTCCGCCATAAAATAAATAAATAAATAAATAAATAAGTAAAAAAGTAAAAAAACTTAAGCCTTCGCTCCCAGTTGCTTAACATTAACGTCTGCTGTCTAAAGAAGTAAACCACAATCAAAAAGAATTACACTTCTGTTTAATAATAGGTCAAAGTATTATTATACGTTTTCGCAGATAACTTTGTGTAGAGTGTAGGAGGAACGTGAAATGTAAAAATAATGCTTTCATTGTCTCTTTGGGTCGAAGAAGCAACGTATTGTTAACTTTCTCGTTAACTGTGGCATACATTATGTCAAATGTAATTCATCACTCGAGCATACTGCTGAAAATGCTCTTTACGAAATATCGATTTACAAAGTCTATTCTGCTTCGTCATTAATACGCCTAACTTTTCCTTCCTTCATTTTAAATGACGTTTCATGTTGTCCAATGATGAAGCAGGAATATGTGGACCATTCTTGTAATATTTACAGTAACGGAAGCAGTGTGGAAGAAAAGGAAAGTTTATTTATTCACTCAATTCCCTCAAAAGGACAAACCGGTCCACTAAATTACGTGTAGATATCACCATAACAATACGTCAGTGTTGTCTGTTAATTCAAATTGCAATGTTTGTAAATCTAAGGGACTATAGTGCTGCAGCTATTCAGTCCCCAGGCTTATAAACTACTGAGACTGACTTATGCTAACGACAATACACACACCCGTGCCCGAAGGAGGACTCGATAGTCCGACGGCGAGTAACTGAGCACTCCGCATCATGGCGCGTTAGACCGTGCGGTCATTCTACCGCGGCTGTTAGTTAACGCTCGGACAGCTAAGCGGAGTGTTAGAATATCGTGATCTTTTGAACAGCATTATCAGGTTCCTATTCAATACCGGTGAATTATGTTCGTACCCGGCAACAGTTTACAATGCATCTGTCAAGGTCATTTACACATTGCAGACCTGTGGTGGAGGAATACTTTCCAGGATCGAAAAGAAAGTTAATTCACTCAGATGGCAATAGAAGTGAGAATTGTGTCAAACATTTCTTTTTTATTTCTTTTTCTGTGGCATCAACGGTAAGACATCACAAAACACTTTCTGTGCCGGCAATAATTGTTAAGCGAGCTACCAGAAAGAAACGAGAGCAAATGTCCGATTTTACCTAGTTACGAATAGAAAGGTATTAATTGTTTTAGCGGCGGGAATCGCATCGTTATTGAAAGACTTCCCATACCGAAACACTTTTTAAGACGCTGCACTATGCGTCAAAGTTAAGAAATAACGTATGTACTAATATTTTAATTCTTCGAGTCACCTCGAAAGCTAATTTACTTATCTTAATACATCGTAATCACACATTTCATAACTGCATCGTTTTGTGATTAGACAGCATGAGATACACGAAAAATCACAATGGAGGGAAAATGATTAAGAGGCGCCAAACCAACTGAGAAGAGACTTTTCTAGCAACTGCATTCTTATGACAGAGTCCCTGTAATCTTGCATCATCGCTTTTGAATAAGAAATCATGATATGTTCTCGGGAACATCTCACTGCCGTCTTGCTGCTTCACGAGTTATCGATGTCTGCCCTCTGCGAATTAAATGGAAATAATTCGCCGATTTTCTGCCTATTCTCCCAACGGAAGAACAACAGCCGTAATTCCGATGAATGTCATTGTTGCAGACGTGTATTTGTGTATCTGTGGCGTCTCACATTGTAGAAAAAGTAAAAAAAAAGAAAAAAATCACTGATGGGCGCTATTTTTTCATTAACACAACACCCATGTCCTTTTCCCAGAGTTAACTATTAATTCCTGTCTAATAATAATGGTTGCATAGCAACCAGAAGGAAGGAAGGAAGCTTAAGGTCTACGTCCCGTCGACAGCATGGTCATTAGAGCAGGAATAGCAGAGAGGTCAAATAAACTGGAAAAAACAAAGAAGTAGCTAAAAAAGGACGATGAACCGCCATATCGGCAGGGTCCAAGAAACAAAATGAGGAAAAAACAGCGCAGCGCTGTTTCCGAAAATATCAGAAAACTGGCGTACAGTTTTTAAGCCAATTTTAGGTTGGCATCCAATGAGAAGAAATGAGTTATATTTTAAGGAATGGAGTTGGGAGCACATTTAGTACGAAGGCAAATCTAACTCGAATACTGTGTAGCTGCAATTTTGACGCCATTAAAAGTTTTCGTGCATTTTAGGAAAATTAACGACAATTTGTTTCCATTAATGAGCTATCGTGACAGCTGATCGTTCTTAGAGAACCACGTTGGTACCAAGAATCTTATTCAGTAATATATTTCAACAGCATTAGACGTACAGTCTGTTAAAATGAGCAGTTTTGTTATGAGGGGAATATAATTAACGCACGGTTCTGCGTACTTGACACTGAATGTTACTCTGAGTGAACCCACGTTTGCCATTACGTACTTGTTTCCGTCTCCACAACTGAATAATGGCGAACGTATTTAGGTAAACTGTTTGGAGAAAACGGGATTTACTTACTGTCAATATTTGCTCCCATGACAGTCTCGTGAGTTTACGTGTATATGAGGCAAAGTGCAGAGGCGGCAACAGTAATTACGTTCGCTGTTCACACTCTCCTTTAAACGCGTCTTTCACGTCAGGCTGTTGCAACGAATTTTGTCAACACTGCCCCAACATGAAGAGTAGGATTTTGTACATAATTTCCCACACATCTATCACATGAACATACTTTTCATCGATACGTCTTAAAAGGGAAATACTATCAGTAAAGGAAAGGACATTCGCTAGTTCTCGAAATGATACACAACAGAAGATATGGAAAACCAGCAACTCACCTATTTGACGGAGCCTTTCTACGGAAAATAAGTTTTATCTATTCCACCAAATATCTCACTTCTACGCTCTGTCTCGAAAGCTAAATTTTCGATCAAAACATCATCGAAACCACATTTCTCTTTACGTCATTAGATCATAACGTCCGTTCCAATTGGGAAAAAGACTTCCTTGCGACGCCATTCTTGGGCTAGAAGCTCTCTGTATTTTTGCCGCTCTAAATATGAGTAACGGAAACTATGTGTTTTGTTCCATTAAAAAAATAATAATAATAAAATAGACAAATAAATAAAATACTTACGCCCTCCCTCCCAGTTGCTTAACATTAACGTCTGTTGTGTAAAGAAGTAAACCGCAATAAAAAATACTATTTTTGTTTAATAATAGGTCCGAGTATTGTTATTCGCTTTCGTAGATAACTTTGTGTAGAATGGAGGAGGAACGTTAAATGTAAAAAATAATGCCTTCATTGTCTCTCTGGGTCGAAGAAGCAACGTATTGTTAACTTTCCCGTTGACTGTGGCATACGTTATGTCAAACATAATTCATCATTCGAACATACTGCGGCAAAATGTGCTTTTCGAAAATCAGATTTACAAAATTATGCCCTGCCTCGGCATTAATTGGCCTAACTTTTCCTTCCTTTATCTCAAATGACGTTACATGTTGCCCAATGATGAAGCAGGAATGTCTCGACCATTCTTGTGAAACGAGAGATCTCGAGCTAAATAATTGCACGAACTAACGAAAAATTTCAAATTTCCTGCAGGTATAGAAAACCGGGATTTTTCATAGTGCTCAACAGAGCGAATGATGAAGTTCAGAGACTACAGAATGTTAATATTTAGTCACTGCAAAAGTTTTCTCAATAACCAACGTTTGTTGCATAGTATACTATTTGAAACTGCCTTGGTGCTTCCGCTACAGATGTCACACAGCATAAACGCTAATTCTGTGTAAAAGTCGGACATTAAAGACGCTATTTCGTACACATTAATTAACCATTTCAGCCGGCCGCTTTGGCCGAGCGGTCTGCGGCGCGCCAGCCACAGTCTACACGGCCGCTGCGGTCGGCGGTTCGAATCCTCCGTCGGGCGTGGATGTTTTTGTTTTCCTTAGCGTAAGTTAGTTTAAGTTAGTCAAGTGATTAGTGTGTAAGTCTAGCGACTGATGACCACGAATTTTGGTCGCATAAGAACTCACACACATTTGAACATTTTTTTTAATAACCATATCACACGTATTGCGAAGTAATTCTCCGTGAAACAATGTACTATTTTCGAAACAGATATTTCTTACACATTAAATAACCATATCAGACGTATTGCGATGTAAATCTCCCGGGAAACAGTAATCTATATGAGTCACAGTCCAACAAAAACAGGATTTCATCGAGTAATCGTTAATTATTGCCTTTTTAGGCAGGAGGAATCCACGATACAAAGTTTGAAACTGTTTCTTACAATTTCAGCTGCGCATGTCGGAAGTACGATAAAATATTCAGGTATTTTTCTACTGCATTTTCAATTAATCGATTTTTTGTCCGACTCTGTTTCTCCTCCCCTCAAGCAACCTTTAGAGAGGTCATCGATAGATTTCCATTAATCTGTAGCCTGTTACAATTGGAATTTCGAAACCTCCTGTTGTCACCAAGTAAAATCATTTCTCACATTGCGTTTAGTTTACCCATTTCCTGGTACACATGGAAAACACATAATCAGTATTCGAAGCTGTGTGGAAGCAGATGCCGGAATATTTATTAACAGTGTTCCTTCCAAAGGAGAAATGGATTCATGAGATTACGTATCGATAAGTTAGTGTTATCTTTTTTCAGTTAACGACCGAAAAGATAAATGTAGCGTAGTAGTTTTAGCATTATTTAGTTAGAATATTACGCTGTTTCTGTATTGATGGATTTTATTCGCAACTGCCAAGAGTTTAAAAAATTACGTCACAGCATTTTTCTACTGCATTTTCAATTAATCGATTTTTTATCCGACTCTTTTTCACCTCCCCTCAAGCAATCTTTAGAGAGGGGAAGCAGTGTGGAGGAAAATGGAAGTTTATTTATTCACACATTTCCTTCAAAAGGAGAAATCGGTCCACTAGATAACGTGTAGAAGCCACCATAACAATACGTCATTGTTGTCTGTAGTTCAAATTCAAATGTTTGCAAATCTAAGGGACTTAACTGCTGTGGTTATTCATTCCCTAGACTTACAAACTGCTGAAACTAACTTAAGGTAAGGGCAACACACACACACACACACACACACACACACACACACACACACACACACACACACACACACACACATATATATATATATATATATATATATATATATATATATATATATATATATATATATATATATATGAGGGAGGACTCGAACCTCCGACGGCGAACAACCAAGCACTCCGCAGCAACGCGCCTTAGCGCGCTCAGCCACTCCACCGTGGCTGTTAGTTAACGCTCAGAAAGATAAACCGTGACCATTTTGAACAACGTTATCAGGTTCCTATTCTATACTGATGAATAATTTTCGTAACCGGCAATAGTTTACAACGCATCCTTCAAGGTCCTTTACATATTGCAGCCCTGTGGTGGAGGAATATTATAGAGGATCGAGTAGAAACTTAATTCACTTTGACGGAATTAGAAGTGAGAATTGTGTCAAACTTTTATTTTTTATTTCTTCTTGTGTGGCATCAACGATAAGACAGCACAAATGAAGGAGAGAATTCAGAATTTCTGTGCGCTGTCGACCTTGTCGTTTTATTTTTTAAGCAAGCCACCACAAAGCAACGAGACTGACTAATTTTACGTAGTTACAGAAAAAACGTTTTAATACACGTAACCGCAGGAATCGCATGCTTATTGAAAGACTTCCCATACTGAAATACCTTTTAACACACCGCACTATACGTCAAATGTAAGAAATAACGTGTATGTACCTATATCTTAAATTTACGAGCCATCACAAAAGCGGATTTGGTCATCTTAATACCTCATAATTCACTTCATTATTTTGTGATTAAACAGCATGAGTTACACCAGCAGTCAAAATGGAGGGAAAATAATAAAGTGCCGCCAAACCAACTGTGAAGGAATTTTTTAGCGGCTACATTCTTGCAGCAGACACTTCCTCAAGATATGGACGAAGCGGTACGTCGTATTATCTCGGGACCATCTCACTGCCGTCTTGCTGCAACACGAGGTGTCGATGTCTGCGACCCTGTTTCCGCAAGTTGACATCCAAATAATTCGCCAACTTGCTGTGCATTCTGCCAACGGGAGAAGAATAGCCAATAACCGTGGCACTGGGAAAAGTTATTGTTGTCGATGTGTATTCTCGTATCTGAGGTGTCTGACGTGGCAGAAAATGTGAAACATGACTGATGAGCCCTATTTATTCATTAACAAAACACCCACATCATTTTACCAGAGCGAACTATATATTTGTGTCCATTTGTGCTTTAATATTCTCTGTGCTAAGCATTGCAAGGAGCGACGCTATAAATAATCGTTGTAATTATTTAGCATACAGCAGAAAATAAAAAAAAGGTGAACAATAGCAAACAGTCAACAGCCTTATTCGCTTAGTTTATGAGAAACAGAAAGGGAAAAATATCGTGTACGGTATATTCGGAAAAATCAGAGAAACAGGCGAATAGTTGTAAGCCAATTTCAGGTCGTCATTCAAACAGAAGAACTTGATGAGACACAGTTTGCGGTATGAGGTTCGGAGCTTATTCAGTGCGAGGGCAAGTCTGGCTTGTGTGTCGTACTGTGCGGCTGCAATTTTTTAGCAACTCTCGCTCTATGGAAATATGTTTTACGCATACGACAAAATTTTTCATTACTACGCTCTGCCTCGATAAGTAAATTCCCCTTGAAAACATGATGGAAACCAAATTTCTCATTACTTCATTATTTCATAACGCCCGTTGCAACTGCCAAACGACTTCCTCGCGACGCCATTCTTGCGTCAGACGCTCTCTGTATTATTGCCGCTTTAAATATGAATACGGAATCTAGTTTACGACGAAAGACTCCATCTTCTTTTGCGATTTTTACACTATCTGCTGTCTAAAGAAGTAAACCGCAATCAAAAAGAATAAGGCACATAACTTGGTGTAGAATGGAGGAGGAACGTTCAATGTAAAAATAACGCTTTTATTGTCTCTGTGGGTCGAACAAGCAACGTATTGTTAACGGTGGCATAACGTAATTCATCACTCGAGTATACTGCTGCAAAATGTGCTTTACGAAAAACCGATTTACAAAATTCTGTTCTGCCTCGACATTAATCGGCCTAACTTTTCCTTGCTTTATTTCAAATGACGTTACAAGTTGTCCAATGATGAAGCAGGAATGTCTCGCCCAAACTTTTGAAACGGGAGATCTCAAGCCAAACAACTGCAAAAACCAACGACAAATTTAAAATTTTCTGCAGATATTGAAAACCGGGATTTTTGGTAGTGCTCAAACTAAAAACTGGGCGAATGGTGAAGTTTAGAGACGACACAATGTTAATATCTATACTATACAGCAAAACTTTTGCAGTGACTACTCTTTTAGACTGGTAAGTCTGCTAGATTAAACAAATGTCACAGAGCATAAACGCTGATTCTGAGTAAAAATGGGATATTACGGACGTTATTTCGTACACATTAATTAACCATATCAGACGTATTGCGAAGTAAATCTCCGGGAAACAGTGCACTTCCTTCGAAACATATTTCGTCTTCTGATCCAGCGAAACTGGCAATCTAAATGAGTCACAATCCGACAAAAACATGATTTAATCGAGTAATTGTTTATTCTTGCGTTTGTTAGCAGGAGGAATCCTCGCTACAACGTTTGAAACTGTTTCTTACAATTTCACCTGGGCATGTCGGAAGTACGATAAAATATTCCGTTTTAATCGATTTTTATCTGTAGCCAGTTACGAATGGAATTTAAAAACCACATGTTGTCACTCAGTAAAACCATTTCTCACATTACGTTTAGATTACCTATTTCCTGTTGCACATGCAACACACAATATTGGAAGCAGTGTGGAAGCAGATGAGGGAACATTTATTCACAGAGTTCCTTCCAAAGGAGAAATCGATCCACGAGATTACGTGTCGATATGTTAGTGTTATCTCTTAGTTAACGACCGGAATGATAGATGTGACCGTGCAGACCGTGACTGGAGCGCCTCAGTGTCGTATAAGTGGCTACAATTTTAGCGACATTAACGCTATTCGAGCTTTTTAAAAATACTTAATTCGGCGAAACCCTCTGCAGTTTTGTTTCGACGGGGATGAAAATAATGCACAATTCTGCGGTGTTGCCACCGAATGTTGCTGGGGATGGACCCGCAGTTAGCATTGCTTGTTTCCGTCGTCACAACTGAATAATGGTGAAGGCAGTAATGTAAACTGTGTGGAACGAAACGGAATCCATTTACTGTCGATATTTGTTCCCGTGACAAACCGAATCCCTTAAATTTTCGTGTGTATGAGGCTAAAAATGTGCAAAGGCGGGAACAGTTGTGTATTACGCCACCAGTGTGACGATAAACTACAAGGCTGTTCACACTCTCTTTTAAACGCGCCTTTCACGTCTGACTGTTGCAAACATTTCTGCCAGCACTGTCCCAACCGGAAGGTAGGCTTTTGTACAAAGTTTACCGCACATTTATCACGAGAACATACTTTACACATGATATGTCTTTAAAGGGAAATACTGTTAGTAATGGAAGTGACGGACGCTAGTTCTCGAAATGATACACAACAAAAGATACGGAAAGCCAGCAACTCGACTCACTGATGCAAAAATAAGTTTTGTCTATTCCGCTAACTCTGCGATTTCTACGCTCTGTCTCGGAAGCTAAATTTTTCATGAAAACATGATGGAAAGTACGTTAATCTTCACCTTATTATTTTATAATTCGTTTGCCTGACATACACCAGCAATTCAAACCGCTCTCGGCCTACACTTCCGTTGCAACTGCCACACGACTTCCTCGCGACGCCATTCTTGCGTCACACGCTCTCTGTATTCTTGCCGCCTCAAATCTGAATAACTAGACAAATTTAGGACGAATGCCTCCGTACTGTTTTGCGAGATTTATAATATTTAAGACGAGTACAAAATAACGCTACATCAATTCCTTCTCTTCATTTCTATAGTATCAACTACGTCATAGGCCCAACCTAAAACTAACCACCGAATAACCAGCATGTAAAACAATCAGACGTGTGAACATTCTTAACACAGCGACTTGATGTTTCTGGTTTCCGCTTTGAAGGTCTGAAAGATGCTGCAGAATGGCTCCATTAATAAATTTACTTCCGCCATCGCTCCCAGTTGTCGGAAGAAGTAAAACGCAATCAAAAAGAGTAATTTCTTCTATTTATTTATTTGTTACACTTTTTCGTAAATAACTTGTTGTAGAAGGGTGGAGGAACGTTAAATGTAAAAGTAATACTTTGATTCTCTGGGTCGAAGAAGGAACGTACTGTTATCTTTCGCGTTCACTGTGGCTTAGGTCATATACATCGTAATTTATCACTCGACTCGAGCATTCTGCTATGAAATGTGCTTTACCAAAAACAGATTTCTGAAATCCTGTTCTACTACGTCATTAATTGGCCTATCGTTTCCAGCAAATAAAACACGATGCTATAGGTTGGGAACTTGGTGATTTCCTCCATTTAAAAAAAGTATTAAATAAATAAATAAATAAAAATGAACAAAATTCCGCCTTCGCTCCCAGTTGCTTAACATTAACATCTGGTGTGTAAAGAAGTAAACCGCAATCAAAATGAGTAACATTTCTGTTTAATAATAGGTCTTAGTATTGTTATACGTTTTCGTAGATAATTTGGTGTAGAATGGAGGAGGAACGTTAAATGTAAAAATAATGCTTTCATTGTCTCTCTGGGTCGAAGAAGCAACTTTCACGTTGACTGTGGCATACATTATATCAATCGAAATTCAATACTCGAGCATACTGCTGCAAAATGTGCTTTACGAAAAACCGATATGCAAAATTGTGTTATGCCCCGGCAAAATTGGCCTAACTTTTCCTTGCTTTATTTCAAATGATGTTACATGTTGCTCATTACGAAGTAAGAATATCTTGACCATTCTTGTGCAACGAGAGATCCCAAGCCAAATCAGTGCAAAAACCAACAACAAATATCAAATTTCCTGCAGCTACAGCTGATTTTTCATAGGTGGTCAAATTGAAAACTGGGCGAATGATGAAGTTTAGAGATGACGGAATGTTAATATTTAGTCACTGCAAAAGTTGTCTCACCAACCAACGTTTTGTTGAATAGTATAGTTTTTGAAACTGCTTCGGTACCTCTGCTATATGAAACAGATGTCACAGAGTATAAACGATGATTCTGTCGGACATTACGGACGTTATTTCGTACACATTAATTAACCATACCACACGTACTGCAGAGTAAATCTCCGGAAAACAGTGTACTTCAATCGAAACAAATATTTCGTCTTCTGATAATGAGTCACAGTCCAACGAAAACAGGACTTACCGTCTAATTGTTTATTCTTCCTTTCTTACCGGAAGGAATCATCCATACAACGTTTCAAACTGTTTCTCACAATTTCACCTCGGAATGTGGAAATGACGATGCAATATCCGTTTTTTTTTTGTTTTTTTTCAACGCCATTTTCACTGAATTAATTTTTTTTACCTTCCTCCCCTCAAGCAGACGTAATAAGCCTGTGTTACCTCTCACTTAACAATCGGAAAGATAAATATAGTATTTTTGGCAGTATTAAGTTACCAGATGTCTGGTTTCTGTATTGATGGATTTCGTTCGCAAATGCCAAACGTTACGACGGATAGTGTTGGAGTGAAAATTTTCTTGTCAGACAAAATACAGAAACCTTTTAAATTCTAAGTAAAACTATTTCTCGCATAGTGTTTAGTTCCCGGATCGATACGAAACACAAACCAGTTTCAGCTCCTAATATTCAATAAATATCGAGTACCATCAAGAGAAAACCAGAAAATACGTGACCCCTATTTTCTCCTTACAGCATCCATCCCAGGTAACAAATGTGTGGTCGATGAGGAGGCGGTTATTGTGACTGAAGTCAGGGATGAAGGGACGAACATGGTATTATCTCTGAATTTCCAGAAAGCCATTTCTCGTCAATAAATCAGTACAATGGCTCGTTACTTGTAAGCCGTCACACCTACTTACGTTTCCAGTCCTAAACCGTTCGTACAGAATTGTTCGCTACTGACGAAATAATCCCAAATCCTACGTACAGGAGTAAGAAAGCGTTTTGAGCTTCCTAGCCATACCATGTGTTCTGAACGTTGCTTACTCTCAACATGACGTGTGATTCCCAGTTTGGTGAAAGTTACTACAATTTCATGTACAGAAAACGCTACAAAATTTTGGATGCAAATTATCAAAACAAGCTGTTTCTTGCCTGTAAATGAGACCGGCCTAGCATAAAGCAATTCCAGTTTTATCCCAGTCACCTACATCGCAAGACGCCAATTTCACGTTGTTGACAATCTTCATAGTCGATATGGAAGACTCTGCAATTCATGTTTGACGTGAATAATATTTGTCTTAATGGAAGCAATGTGGGAGGAAAGAAAAGTTTATTTCTTCCCAGAGTTCCTACCAAAGGAGAAGCCGATCCACGAGATTGATTGCGTTTTACTTCTTCCGACAACTGGGAGCGATGGCGGAGGTAAATTTATTAATGGAGCCATTCTGCAGCATCTTTCAGACCTTCAAAGCGGAAACCAGAAACATCAAGTCGCTGTGTGAAGAATGTTCACACTTCTTATTGTTTTATATGCTGGTTATTCGGTGGTTAGTTTTAGGTTCGGCCTATAACGTAATTGATACTGTAGAAATGAAGAGAAGGAATTGATGTAGCATTATTTTCTACTCGTCTTAAATATTATAAAACTCGCAAAACATTACGGAGGCATTCGTCCTAAACTTGTCTGTTTGTTCAGATTTGAGGCGGCAAGAATACAGAGAGCGTGTGGCGCAAGAATGGCGTCGCGAGGAAGTCGTTTGGCAGTTGCAACAGACGTTTAGGCCGAGAGCGGTTTTCGCTCCGTATTTTGAATTGCTTGTGTATGTCAGGCAGACGAATTATAAAATAATAAAGTGAAGATTAACGTACTTTCCATCATGTTTTCATGAAAAATTTAGCTTCCGAGACAGAGCGTAGAAATCGCAAACTTAGCGGAATACACAAAACTTATTTTTGCATCAGAGAATCGAGTTGCTGGCTTTCCGTATCTTTTGTTGTGTATCATTTCGAGATCTAGCGTCCGTCACTTCCATTACTAACAGTATTTCCCTTTAAAGAAATTTCAGGTGTAAAGTATGTTCTCGTGATAAATGTGCGGTAAACTTTAACAAAAGTTAGTGTTGTCTCTTAGTTAACAATCGCAAAGCTAAATGCAGTATTTTTGCCACTATTGAGATACCAGATTTCTGTGTCTCTGTATTGATGGACTTTTTCCCAACTGTCGACAGTTTTAAAAATTCTGTCACAGTCACTTACACGCTGCTGACCAGTATGAGGGAATGTGACGGAGTAAAAATTTAATTCACAGACAAACTACAAACATATATTAAATTCTCTGCATCTGTTTAAAAGTAGGATTTTTCTAACCGCTCTAATCTAAAACTGTCGGAGTTTTAGGCTATGGTTTTTGATGCGACAGAGTGCTAATGTTTTACTCTCTGCCAAATTTTTCTTTAAAACCTACGTGCCCTAGTATACCTGGTCTTTTAACGTTACTTTCGTGTTTCTCCTGCATTCATCTCAGAGCAGAGACGCTGATTCTGGGACAAAGTTGTGCCTTAAAGACGTCATTTTGTCTAACTTAATAAATCGCATCACACATAGCGCACAGTAAGTCTCCGGAAAATAATGTGCTTTCTCCGAAATCGATATTTCGACCTATTCGCCAGAGAGAGCGTAATCTAAATAAGTCACAGTCCAATGAACACAGAAATTCGCCGAAAACTTTCTCGTTCGTTACGAGAAAGAATCGTCTGTCTAGCGCTTGAATCTGTTTGTTACGATCTCACCAGAACAAATGTTAAAACTACGAATGCAATTTCAAAACCTCAGGTTGTCAGCAAGTAACTCTATTTCTCGCATTGGGTTCTGTTATCGTTTCGACAAGAAAGAGGTTCAGATCATCATAATCATGAAATGTCCAGTAGTGAAGAGAATACCAGAAGATAGATATTTTATCTTTTTCTCCTTACAGCATCCATCCCTGATAACAAATCTGTGGTTGATGTGGACCCTCTTCGTTAAGTCCCATAAGATATACAAACATTTGAACATTTTTTGATGTGGACCAAGTTGTTGTGGCTGAAGGATGAAGTTTTATGTGTTCCTCTAAATGTGTTACTTCTATGCTCTGTCTCTAAAGGTAAATTATGCATGAAAACATGATCGAAACCACATTTCTCTTTACTTCATTATTTTATAACGTCCGTTGCAACTGTGAGAACGACTTTCTGGCGACGCCATTCTTGCGTCAGACGCTCTCTGTATTATTGCCGCTTTAAATATGAATGCGGAAAAAAGTTTACGACGAAAGACTCCATTCTGTTTTACGAGTTGTATACTATTTGAGTTGTGTAGAACATGGCGCTAATCATTGCAAAACAAATGAAATTCAAATGTTTGTAAGGCTCATGGGACTTAAACTGCGAGTTTTACAGTATCTGATTTGAGTAGAAAATTGCGCTAAAACATTGACTTCGCTTTATTTGTGTGTTTTTCAGAATTTTTACAGCCGTATCAAACACGTCATGACGGTACCTAAAACTCAACAGCGACTGACAAGCATAAAAAACACATGCTCAAACGTGTAAATATTCTTTAGATAAGCACTTTATGTTTCTCGTTTTCGCTTTGAAGGTCTTCCTCTGCTGTACCGGTTGGGAACTTGTTGCTTTCCACCATTTAAAAAAATAAAATAATATAAACAGATAAATTAATAAATAAACAAAATAAACTTCCCCCTTCCTTCCCAGTTACTTAACATTAACGTCTGCTGTCTGAAGAAGTAAACCACAATCAAAAAGTATAACACTTCTGTTTAATAATAGGTCAAAGCATTATGATACGTTTTCGTAGTTAACCTGGTGTAGAATGGAGGAGGAACCTTAAATGTAAAGATAATGCTTTCATTGTCTCTCTGGGTCGAAGAAGCAACGTATTGTTAACTTTCACGTTGACTGTGGCATACATTATGTCAAACGTAATTCATCACTCGAGCATACTGCTGCAAAATCTGCTTTATGAAAAAACAAAATGTTGTGCCTCGACATTAATTGTCGTAACTTTTCCTTGTATTATTTCAAATGACGTTACATGTTGTCCAATGACGAAACAGGAATGTCTCGACATTTTTTCTTGAACGAGAGAACTCAGGCCAAAAAACTGCAACAAACTAACGACAAATTCCAAATTTCCTTCAGGTATTGAAAACCGGTATTTTTCATAGTGGTCAACTGGGCGAATAATGAAGTTTAGAGACGACAGAATGTGAATATTTAGTCATTGCAAAAGTTTTGCTTTATAGTATACTCTTTCAGACTGCTTTGGTACGTCTTCTAGATTAAACAAATGTCGAAGAGCATAAACGCTGATTTTGTGTAAAAGTCGGACATTACGGACGTTATTTCGAACACATTAATTACGTCGTTTTCTGATCCAGCGGAAGTGGTAATCTAAATGAGTCACAGTCCAACAAAAATTTGATTCTATCGAGTAATTGTCAATTATTGCGTTTGTTAGCAGGAGGAATCCACGATACATAGTTTGAAACTGCTTCTTACAATTCCACCTGGGCATGTCGGAAGTACGATAAAATATTCAGGTATTTTTCTACTACATTTTCAATTAATCGATTTTTTATCTCTTTCTCCTCCCCTGAAGCAAACGTTATAGACGGGATCGATAGATTTCCATTAATCTGTAGCCGGCTACGAATGGAATTTCAAAACCTCCTACTGTAAAAGCATTTCTCACATTGCGTTTAGTTTACCCATTTCCTGTTACACATGGAAAACACTTAAACAGTATTCGAAGCTGTGTGGAAGCAGATGCCGGATTATTAATTAACATCGTTCTTTCCAAAGGAGAAATCGATTCACTAGATTACGTATCGATAAGTTAGTGTTATCTTTTAACTAACGATCGTAAAAATAAATGTAGCGTATTAGTTTTGGCACTATTAAGTTACCAGATTACTGTGTTTCTGTAATGATGGATTTTATTCCCAACTGCCAACAGTTTAAAAAATTCTGTCACAGTCATTTACACACTGCAACCTGTTATGGCGGAAAATGAAGAACAAATCTAATCACAGACAAACTACAAGTTCGATATTTCGACCTCTTCGCCAGAGAAAGCGTAATCTAAGTAAGTCACAGTCCAACGAAAACAAAAATTCCCTGAAAACTTTGTCGACGCTATTTTTTCGTTACCAGAACACCCACGTCTTTTCCCCAGAGTTAAGTATTTATTTCTATCTAAAAATAATGGTTTCTTAGCATACAGATGGAAGGAGCTTAGGGTTTTACGTTCCGTCGACAGCATGGTCATTAGAGACGGGAACAGCAGACAGGTCAAATAAACTGAAAAACTACAAAGAAGTAGCTAAAAAAGAAGGACGATGAACCGCCATATCGGCAGGGTCTAAGAAACAGAATGAGGAAAATACAGCGTAGCGCAGTTTCCGAAAATATGAGAAAACTGGCGAACAGTTTTTAATCCAATTTTAGGTTGGCATCCAATGAGAAGATATGAGATATATTTTAAGG
The DNA here is from genome assembly GCA_026315105.1 of Locusta migratoria. Taxonomy (NCBI): domain Eukaryota; kingdom Metazoa; phylum Arthropoda; class Insecta; order Orthoptera; family Acrididae; genus Locusta; species Locusta migratoria. The sequence goes on along the minus strand of CM048752.1, from coordinate 61,891,888 downwards.
CACGGAGTTGGGAGCACATTCAGTACGAAGGCAAGTCTAACTTGAATTTCGTACTGTTTGGCTGCAATTTTGACGCCATTAACGGTAGTCGAACATTTTAGGGAAATTAACGACAAATTGTTTCCATTACTGAGCTGTAGTGACAGCTGAATCCATCACTGAGAACAACGTTGCTTTCCAGAAGTTTATTCAGTAATAGATTTCAACAGCATTAGAGGTACAGTCTGTTAAAATGAGCAGTTTTGTTATGAGGGGAATACAATTAACGCACAGTTCTGCGTACTTGACACTGACTGTTACTGGGGATGAACCCGCGGTTACCATTACGTACTTGTTTCCGTCTCCACAACTGAATAATGGTGAAGGTATTGCAGCATTTTTAACAACTCGCCTTATACGGAAAATAAGTTTTACGTGTACGACGAAATTTGTCAGTTCTTCGCTCTGCCTCGAAAAGTAAATTCCACACGAAAACATGATGGAAACCACATTTCTCTTTACTTCATTATTTTATAGTTCTACAATCTGACATACACCAGCACAAACAAACACCCATGCCTTAGGGAGGATGCGAACCCACGACCGCAGCGACCGTGCAGACCGTGACTGGCGCGCCGAAGACCGCTCGGCCACCACAGCCGGCTAGGACGAAAGAATCAATCCTGTTTTGCGAGTTTTATAATATTTGAGTTGAGTGGAAAAAGACGCTGTATCATTGTCATCGCTTTTTTAGTGTGTTGTTCAGCGTTTATACAACCGTATCAATTACGTCATGGCGTTACCTAAATCTCACCACCGACTGACCAGCATATAAAGCACTTCCTCAGACGTGTAAACATTCTTTAGATAAGGACGTTATTTTTTTCGTTTTCTCTTTGAAGGTCTGCCTCTCCTCTACCGGTTGGGGTCTTGTTGCTTTCCGCCATTAAAAAAAATAAAACAGATAAATAAAAAAGAAAAATAAACTTCCGCCTTCGCTCCCAGTTGTTTAACATTAACGTCTGCTGTTCAAAGAAGTTAACCTCAATCAAAAAGAGTAATATTTTTGTTTAATAATAAGTCCAAGTATTGTTATACGTTTTCGTAGATAATTTGGTGTAGAATGGAGGAGGAACATTACATGTAAAAACAATGCTTCGATTGTTTCTCTGGGTCGAAGAAGCAACGTATAGCTAACTTTCACGTTGACTGTGTCATACATTATTTCAGACGTAATTCATCACTCGAGTTGTTGTTGTTGTGGTCTTCAGTCCGGAGACTGGTTTGATGCAGCTCTCCACAATACCCTAACCTGAGCAAGCCTCTTCATCTCCACATAAGAACGGCAACCTACATCTGTCTGAATCTGCTTAATGTATCCATCTCTTGGTCTTCCTCTGCGATTTTTACCCCACACACTTCCCTCTAATGCTAAATTCACAATTCCTTGATGTCTAAGAATGTGTCCCACCAATCTATCCCTTCTTTTAGTCAAGGTATGCCAGAAATTTCTTTTCTCCCCAATTCTTTTCAGTACCTCCTCATTAGTTACGCGATCTACCCACTTAATCTTCAGCATTCTTCTGTAGCACCATATTTCAAAAGCCTCAATCCTCTTCCTGTCCGCACTGTTTATCGTCCATGTCTCACTCCCATACAAGGCAACACTCCATACAAATGCCCTCAGAAAGGACTTCCTTAGGCTTAAATCAATATTCGATGTTAACAAATTTCTCTTTTTCAAAAACGCTTTTCTACCCATTGCCATTCTGCATTTTATATCCTCTTTACTGCGACCATCATTTGTTATTTTACTGCCCAAGTAACAAAACTCATCTACCTCCTTTATTGCTTCGTTTCCCAATCTAATTCCTTCAGCATCACCTGATTTTCTTACACTGCACTCCATTACCCTAGTTTTGCTCTTGTTAATGTTCATCTTATATGCACCTATCAGCACACTGTCCATTCCGTTCAATTGCTCTTCCAGGTCCTTTGCTGTATCTGACAGAATTACTATGTCGTCGGCAAAACACAATGTTTTTAATTCTTCCCCCTGAACTTTTATTCCTTCGCCAAATTTCTCCTTGCTTTCCTTTATAGCTTGTTCAATGTACAAATTGAACAACGTTGGAGAAAGGCTACAACCCTGTCTCACTCCCTTGCCAACCACTGCATCCCTTTCATGCCCTTCAACTCTGACAACCGCTGTCTGGTTTTTGTACAAGTTGTAAATAACCTTACGCTCCCTATATTTTACTCCTGCTGGCTTCAGAACTTGAAAGAGTTTATTCCAATCAACATTGTCGAAAGCCTTCTCCAAATCTACAAAAGCTAGAAATGTACGTTTGCCTTTTCTTAATCTATCTTCTAGGATAAGCCGTAAAGTGAGTATTGCCTCCCGAGTACCTACATTTCTCCTGAACCCAAACTGATCTTCCCCGAGGTCGGCTTCTACCAGCTTTTCCATCCTTCTGTATATAATTCGTGTTAATATTTTGCAACCATGACTTATTAAACTGATGTTTCTGTAGTTTTCATACCTGTCTGCACCTGCTTTCTTTGGAATGGGGATTATAACATTTTTCTTAAAGTCTGAGGGTACTTCACCTGTCTCATACATCTTACACACCAGGTGAAACAGGTTTGTCATGGCTGGTTCTCCCAGAGACTTCACTAGCTCTGAGGGAATATCATCTACTCCAGGGGCCTTGTTTCGACTCAGGGCTCTGTCAAATTCTTCTCTCAGTACAGTATCTCCTATTTCATTTTCATCTAATTCCTCTTCCCTTCCTACAATATTGTCTCGAAGTTCATTTCCTTTGTAGAGCCCCTCTATATACTCTTTCCACCTTTCAGCTTTCCCTTCTTTGCTCAGAACTGGTTTTCCATCTGTGTCCTTGATATTCATAGAGCTGTTTTTCTTATTTCCAAATGTTTCTTTTATTTTCCTGTAGGCTGTATCTATTTTTCCCCTATTTATACATTCTTCTACATCCTTGCATTTGCCTTCTAGCCACTCCTGCTTAGCCATTTTGCACTTCCTGTCAATCTCTTTTCTTAGTCGTCTGTACTCCATTTTGCCTGTTTCATTTACTGCATTTTTATATTTTCTCCTTTCATCGATTAAATTTAGTATCTCCTGTGAAATCCAAGGATTTTTTGTAGGTCTTGCCTTCCTACCTATTTTGTCTTCTGCTACTTTCGCTATTTCATCTCTCAATTTTACCCATTCCTCCTCTACCGTTTTATTTTCCCTTGTTTCTGTCAATTGTTGCCTAAAGCTCCCTCTGAAATTTTTAAGAACCTCAGATTCCTTCAATTTATCCAGGTCCCATCTCCTTATTTTCTTACCTTTTTGTAGTTTCTTCAGTTTCAGCCTACAGTTCATAACCAACAAGTTATGGTCAGAGTCTATATCTGCCCCTGGGTATCACTCGAGTATACTGCTGCAAAATGTGCTTTACGCAAAAACAGATTCACAATATTCTGTTCTGCCTCGACATTAAATGGCCTGACTTTTCCTCGCTTGATTTCAATTGACGTTACATGTTGTCCAATGACGAAGCAGCAATGTGTGGACGATTCTTGTGAAAAGAGAGATCTCAACCCAAATAACTGCATAAACTAACGATAAATTTCAAATTTCCTGCAGTCATTGAAAACCGGGATTCTTCGTAGTGCTCAAACTAAAAACGCTGATTCTGTGTAAATGTCGATCATTACAGACATTATTTTGTACACCTTAATTAAGCATATCACACGAATTGCGAATTAAATCTCCGGAAAAAATAGTACTTCCTTCGAAAGAGATATTTCGTCATCTGACAATGAGTCACAGCTCAACAAAAACAGGACTTCACCGAGTAATTGTTAATTCTTGCATTTGTTAGCAGGAGGAATCGTCGATACAACGTTTGTTTCTTACAATTTCACCTGTGCGTGTCGGAATGACGACAGAATATTCTGTCCTTTTTTTTCCAACTGCATTTTCATAAATTTTTTATTTGACTTTGGTTCTTCCCCCATCGCGCAAACTTTAGAGAGGGGTTAGATAGATTTCCATTAATCTGTAATCAGCTACGAATGGAATTTGAGAACCACCTGTTGTCAGTAAGTAGTGCAATTCCTCACATTACGTTACTTTACCTATTTCCTTTCACACATCAAGAACATTTGCAGTAATCGAAGCTGTGTGGAGACAGATGAGGGTCTATTTATTCCCAAACTTCCTACCAAAGGGGACATCGGTCCACGAGATTACGTGTCGAAGACGTAATAAGTCAGTGTTAACAATCCGAAACCTAAATGTAGTATTTTTCCCTCTATTAAGTTACCTGATTTCTGTATCTCTGTATTGATGGATTTTATTCGGAACTCCCGACAGTTTAAAAAATTCTGTCACAGTCATTTACACGCTGCTGACTTCTGTGAGGGAACGTGATGGAGTAAAAAATTTAATTCACAGACAAACTAAAAACATATTTTAAATTCCCTTCATCTGTTGAAAATTAGGATTTTTCTAACCGCTCTAATCTAAAACTGTCGGAGTGGTAGGCTATGGTTTTTGATGCGACAGAATGCTAATGTTTTACTCCCTGCCAAACTTTTCTTTAAAACCAACGTTCCCTTGTATACAAAGACTTTTGACGTTACTTTCATGTCTCTGCTGCATTAACCTCAGAGCAGAGACGCTGATTCTGGGTCAAAGTTGTGCCTCACAGACGTTGTTCAGTATAACTTAACAAATCGCATGACAGTGTGTCTCCGGAAAATAAGGTGCTTTCTCCGAAATCGATATTTCGACCTCTTCGCCAGAGAAAGCATAATCTAAATAAGTCACAGTCCAATGAAAACAAAAATTCGCCGGAAACTTTGTCGTTCGTTACGAGAAAGAATCGTCTGTACAGCGCTTTAATCTGTTTGTTACGATCCCACCCGAACAAATGTTGAAGAGACACCCACATTAATACATGCGCAATGCTGACACAACCAATACGCTAGCTACGAATGCAATGTCAAAACCTCACGTAGTCAGGAAGTAAAACTATTTCTCGCATTGGGTTCTGTTTCTACACGGCCGCTGCGGTCGGGGTTTCGAATCCTCCCTAATGCGTGGATTTTTGTGTTATCCTTAGTGTAAGTTAGTTTAAGTTAGTCAAGTGATTAGTGTGTAGGTCTAGCGACTGAAGACCACGAATTCTTGTCGCATAAGACCTCACACACATTTGAATATTTTTAAATTAAACATATCACACGTATTGCGAAGTAATTCTACGTGAAACAACGTACTATTTTCGAAACAGATATTTTGTACACATTAATTAACCACATCAGACGTATTGCGAAGTAAATCTCCGGGAAACAGAGAACTTCCTTCGAAACATATTTCGTCTATGATCCAGCGGAAGTGGTAATCTAAATGAGTCACAGTCCAACAAAAACAGTATTTCATCGAGTAATTATTAATTCTTGCGTTGTTTAGCAGGAGGAATCCATGATACAAACTTTGAAACTGTTTCCTACAATTTCAGCTGGGCATGTCGGAAATACGATAAAATATTCAGGTATTTTTCTACTTCATTTTCAATTAATCGATTTTTTATCCGACTCTGTTTCTCCTCCCCTCAAGCAAACTTAAGAGAGGGGTTAGATAGATTTCCATTAATCTGTAGCCAAATACAAATGGAATTTCGAAACCTCCTGTTGTCACCAAGTAAAAGTATTTCTCATATTGCGTTTAGTTTACCCATTTCCATGGAAAACACGTAATCAGTATTCGAAGCTGTGTGGAAGCAGATGCCGGAATATTTATTAACAGAGTTCCTTCCAAAGGAGAAATCGATTCACGAGATTACGTATCGATACGTTAGTGTTATCTTTTTTAAGTTTACAAATGTTCAAAATGTTTGTTAAGCTTATGGGACTTAACTGCGGGGTTATCAGTCCCTAAACTTACACACTACTTATGAACTACTTACGAACTAGGACGGCACAAATATCCATGCCCGAGGGGGGATTCGAACCCCCGACCGCAGTGGCCGTGCTGACCGTGACTGGAGCGCCTCAGTCACCTCGGCCACCGCGGCCGGCTTTAAGTTTACGACCGAAAAGATAAATGTAGCGTAGTAGTTTTGGCACTATTAAGTTTCCAGATTACTGTGTTTCTGTATTGATGGATTTTATTCGTAAATGCCAACAGTTTAAAAAATTCCGTCACAGTCATTTACACACTACAATCTGTTATGGCGGAAAATGGAGAAAAATCTTTAATTCACAGATAAAGTACAAACATATTTTAAGTTCACCACATTTGTTGGAAACTATGATTCTTTCAACTGCTCAAATCTAGTGGTATGGTTTCTTAATCGTCAGAATTCTAATGATTAAGTCTCTGCAAAATTTTTCTCTGAAACAAACGTTTCCTTGCATACCTAGACTTTCAACAATGCTTTAGTATCTCTGTACTGGTTTAATCTCAGAGCGTAAACAATGATTCTATACCAAACGGTACAGACGTTATTTGGCATAACTTAATAAATCGCACACACACCCACATGTCCGAGGGACGACTCGAATCTCCGACGAAGAACAACCGAGCACTCCGCAGCAAGGCGCCTTAGTGCGCTCGGCCACTCCACCGTAGCTGTTAGTTAACGCTCAGAAAAATAAACGCAGAGTTAGAAATACCGTGACCATTTTTAACAACATTATCAGGTTCCTATTCTATACTGATGAATAATTTTCGTAACCGGCAATAGTTTACAACGCATCCTTCAAGGTCCTTTACATATTGCAGCCATGTGGTGGAGGAATATTATACAGGATCGAGTAGAAACTTAATTCACTTTGACGGCATTAGAAGTGAGAATTGTGTCAAACTTCTATTTTGTATTTCTTCTTGTGTGGCATCAACGATAAGACAGCACAAATGAAGGAGAGAATTCCGCATTTCTGTGCGCTGTCGACCTTCTCGTATTAATTGTTAAGCAAGCCACCAAAAAGCAACGAGACTGACTGATTTTACGTAGTTACAGAAAAAAAGGTGTTAATTCATGTAACCACAGGAATCGCATGGTTATTGAAAGACTTCCCATACTGAAATACCTTGCAACACGCTGCACTATGCGTCAAATGTAAGAAATAACGTGTATGTACCTATATCTTAAATTTCCCAGCCATCACAAAAGCTGATTTGGTCATCATAATACGTCATAATTCACATTAAACAGCATGAGTTACACCAGCAGTCAAAATGGAGGGAAAATAATAAAGTGCCACTAAACCAACTGTGAAGGATTTTTTTGCAGCAGCATTCTTGCAGCAGACACTTCCTCAAGATAAGGACGAAGCGGTACGTCGTATTATCTCGGGACCATCTCACTGGGGTCTTGCTGCTACACGAGGTGTCGATGTCTGCGACCCTGTTTCCGCAAGTTGACATCCAAATAATTCGCCATCTTGCTGTGCATTCTGCCAACGGTAGAAGAATAGCCAATAACAGTGGCACTGGCGAAAGTTATCATTGTCGACGTGTATTCTCGTATCTGTGGTGTTTCAAATGTTTGTATAGTCTATGGGACTTAACTACGGGGTCATCAGTCCCTAAACTTACAAACTGCTTATGAACTAGGACAGCACAAATATCCATGCCCGAGGGGGGATTCGAACCCCCGACCGTAGTGGCCGTGCTGACCGTGACTGGAGCGCCTCAGTCACCTCGGCCACCGCGGCCGGCTATCTGTGGTGTCTGACGTGGCAGAAAATTTGAATCATGACTGATGAGCCCTATTTATTAATTAACAAATCACCCACATCATTTTACCAGAGCGAACTATATATTTGTGTCCATTTGTGCTTTAATATTCTCTGTGCTAAGCATTGCAAGTAGCGACGCTAAAAATAATCGTTGTAGTTATTTAGCATACATCAGAAAGATAAAAAAAGGTGAACAATAGCAAACAGGTAAAGAGTCAACAGCCTTATCCGCTTAGTTTAAGAGAAACAGAAAGGGAAAAATATCGTGTACGGTATATTCGGAAAAAATCAGAGAAACAGGCGAATAGTTGTAAGCCAATTTCAGGTCGTCATTCAAAGAGAAGAACTTGATGAGACACGTTTTCGGCATGAGGTTCGGAGCTTATTCAGTGCGAGGGCAAGTCTGGCTTGTGTGTCGTACTGTGCGGCTGCAATTTTTAGCAACTCTCCTTCTATGGAAAATAAGTTTTACGTATACGACAAAATTTATCATTACTACGCTCTGCCTCTAAAAGTAAATTCCCCGTGAAAACATGAGGGAAACCACATTTCTCTTTACTTCATTATCTCATAACGCCCGTTGCAACTGTCAAACGACTTCCTCGCGACGCCATTCTTGCGTCAGACGCTCTCTGTAATGTTCCCGCTTTAAATATGAATACGGAATCAAGTTTACGACGAAAGACTCCATCTTCTTGTGTGACTTTTACACAGATTTGAGTAGAAAATTGCGCTAAAACATTGCCTTCGCTTTCTTTGTGAGTTACTCAGCATTTTTACAGCCGTATAAATTACTTCATGACGGTACCTAAAACTCACCACCGACAGACCAACATATAAAACAATTGCTCAGACGTGTAAATATTCTTTCGATAAGCTCTTTATTTTACTCGTTTCCGCTTTGAAGGTCTGCCTCTCCTCTAACGGTTGGGGACTTGTTGGTTTCCGCCATTTCAATAAAATAAAATAAAAAAGTATAAAAAAATAAAAAAGAACTTCAGCCTTCGCTTAACATTAACGTCTGCTGTCTAAAGAAGTAAACCGCAATCAAAGAGCATAAGACAGATAACTTGGTGTTGAATGGAGGAGGAACGTTCAATGTAAAAATAACGCTTTCATTGTCTCTCTGAGTCGAACAAGCAACGTATTGTTAACTTCGACGTTAACTGTGGCATAACGTAATTCATCAGTCGAGTATACTGCTGCAAAATGTGCTTTATGAAAGACCGATTTACAAGATTCTGTTCTTCCTCGACATTAATTGGCCTAACTTTTCCTTGCTTTATTTCAAATGACGTTACATGTTGTCCAATGATGAAGCAGGGATGTCTCGCCCAAACGAGAGATCTCAAGCCAAACAACTGCAAAAACCAACAACAAATTAAAAATTTTCTGCAGGTATTGAAAACCGGGATTTTTCGTAGTGCTCAAACTAAAAACTGGGCGAATGGTGAAATTTAGAGACGACACAATGTTAATATCTAGTCACTGCAAAAGTTTTGCTGTATAGTATACTCTTTTAGACTGGAAAGTCTGCTAGCTTAAACAAATGTCACAGAGCATAAACGCTGATTCTGAGTAAAAGTGGGATATTACGGACGTTATTTCGTACACATTAATTAACCATATCAGACGTATTGCGAAGTAAATCTCCGGGAAACAGTGCACTTCCTTCGAAACATATTTCGTCTTCTGATCCAGCGAAACTGGCAATCTAAATGAGTCACAGTCCAACAAAAACATGATTTCATCGAGTAATTGTTTATTCTTGCGTTTGTTAGCAGGAGGAACCCTCGCTACAACGTTTGAAAATGTTTTTTACAATTTCACCTGGCCATGTCGGAAGTACGATAAAATATTCCGTTTTTTTCCTACTGCATTGTCATTTAATCGATTTTTATCTGACTCTGGTTCTCCTCACCTCAGGCAAACTTTAGAGAGTGGATCGATAGATTTCCATTAATCTGTGGTCAGCTACGAATGGAATTTAAAAGCCACATGTTGTCACTCGTTAAAACCATATCTCACATTGCGTTTAGATTACCCATATCCTGTTGCACATGGAAAACACAGTATTCGAAGCAGTGTGGAAGCATATGAGGGAACATTTATTCAGAGTTCCTTCTAAAGAAGAAATCGAGCCACGGGATTACGTGTCGATATGTTAGTGTTATCTCTTAGTTAACGACCGGAATGGTAAATGTGACGTAGTATTTTTTCCAGATTTCTGTGTTTCTGTGTTGATGGATTTTTTTTCGCAACTGCCAACAGTTTAAAAAATTCAGTCATTGTCATTTACACACTGCAACCTGTTATGGGGGAAAATTTGGGGGAAAAATTTAATTCTCAGACTACCTACAAACTCGTTTACAATTCCCTGCATTTGTTGAAAACTACGATTTTTTTAACTGTAAGGCGCCTTAGAACGCTGGCCAACTCCATCGCAGCTATATATTACTTAACTCTCGGAAAGATAGACGCAGTGTTACAAGTACTGTGATCATTTTAACAACATTATGAGGTTTCTATTCTCTACTGATGAACTGTGTTCGTAATTGGCAATACTGCAGACCTGTGTTGGAGAGGAAACGTAATTCATTCAGACGGCAGTAGAAATGAGATTGTTTCTTAACATTAACGTCTGAAGCAGTAAATCGCAATCAAAGAGAGTAATTTCTTTTATTTAATTATTACACGTTTTCGTAGATAACTTGTAGATTCGAGGAGGAACGTTAAACTTAAAAATGATACTTTGATTGTCTATCTCGGTCGAAGAAGGAGCACGTTGATGAGTTTCACTTTGACCTTGGCATAGATTGTATCAAACGTAATTCATCACTGCTCCATAATGCGCTTTACAAAAATCCGATTTCCAAAATTCTGTTTTGTTTTGTCATTAATTGGCCTAACCTTTCCCTGCATTATCTTCAAAGTCGTTACATGTTGCCCAAAAATGAAGTAGGAATGTCTCAACTATTCTTGTGAAACGAGAGATCTCAAGCCAAATCACTGCAGAAACTAACAACAAGTTAAAAATTTCTTTCTATAAAAAGGCGTTGCAGTTATTTAGCAAACAGCAGGCAGGTCAAATGAACTGAAAAGTAGCAAAAGAAAAAAAATCGCCATGAAGGTGAACCGCCACATCGGTAGGGTCTATGAGAAACAGAATGGGGAAAATACGGTGTAGCACAGTTTCCGAAAATATTAGGAAACTGGCGAACAGTTGTAAGCCAATTTTATGTTGGCATTCAATGAGAAGGGAGCAGATATAGTTTAAGGCACGGAGTTGGAAGCGCAGTCAGTATGTAGGCGTATTTAACTTGAGTGTCGTATTAAGTGACTACAATTTTAGCGAAATTAACGCTATTCGAGCATTTTAAGAAACTTAATTCGGCGAAACCCTCTGCAGTTTTGTTTAGAGGGGGATGAAAATAATGCACAATTCTGCGGTGTTGCCACCGACTGTTACTGGGGATGGACCCTCAATTAGCATTGCCTGTTTCCATCTTTACAACTGAATAATGGCGAAGGCAGTAACGGAAGCTATGTCGAACGAAACAGAATGTATTTACTGTCAATCTTTATTCCCGTGACAGAGTGTCTTAAATTTACGCCACCAGTGTGACGATAAATTGCAAGGCTGTTCACACTCTCCTTTAAACACGCCTTTCACGTCTCACTATTGCAAACAATTCTGCCAGCACTGTCCCAACCGGAAGGTAGGCTTTTGTACAAACTGTACCGCATATTCATCACAAGAACATACTTTACACCTGAAATGTCTTTAAAGTGAAATACTGTAAGTAAAGGAAAGGGGGGCCGCTAGTTCTCGAAACGATTCACAACAAAAGATACGGAATGCCAGCAACTCGACTCTTCAATGCAAAAATAAGTTTTGTGTATTCCGCTAACTCTGTGATTACTACGCTCTATCTCGGAAGCAAAATTTTTCATGAAAACGTGATGGAAAGTACGTTAATCTTTACTTTATTATTTTATAATTCGACAGCCTGATATACACAAGCAATTCAAGATACGGAGCGAAAATCGCTCTCGAGCTAAACGTTCGTTGCAACTGCCAAACGACTTCCTCGCGACGCCATTCTTGCGTCACACGCTCTCTGTATTATTGCCGCCTCAAATCTGAATAACTAGACAAATTTAGGACGAATGCCTCCGTACTGTTTTGCGAGTTTTATAATATTTAAGACGAGTAGAAAATAACGCTACATCAATTCCTTCTCTTCACTTCTACATTATTTTTGACAGCAGTATCGATTACGTCATAGGCGGAACCTAAAACTAACCACCCAGTAACCAGCATGTAAAACAATCAGACGTGTGAACATTCTTCACATAGCGACTTGATGTTTCTGGTTTCCGCTTTGAAGGTCTGAAAGATGCTGCAGAATGGCTCCATTAAAAAATTTACTTCTGCCATCGCTCCCAGTTGTCGGAAGAAGTAAAACTCAATCAAAAATAGTAATTTCTTCTATTTATTTATTTGTTATACGTTTTCGCAGATAACTTGTTGTAGAAGGAGGAAGAACGTTAAATGTATAAGTAATACTTTGTTTCACTGGCTCGAAGAAGGAACTTATTGTTATCTTTCGCGTTCACTGTGGCATACGTTATGTAAAACGTACTTCATCACTCGACTCGACCATACTGCTATGAAATATGCTTTACCAAAAACAGATTTCCTTTAAATATGTTAGTTCTAAGCTCTGTCTCGAAAGATAATTTCTGCATGAAAACATGATGTGAACCACATCTCTCTTTACTTCATTATTTTATAACGTCCGTTGCAACTGTTAAAACGACTTCCTCGAGACGCCATTCTTGCGTCAGACGCTCTCTGTATTGTTGCCGCTTTAAATATGAATGCGGAAAAAAGCTTACGAGGAAAGACTCCATTCGGTTTTGCGAGCTGTATACTATTTCAGCTGTGTAGAACATGACACTAAATCATTGAAAACAAATGAAATTCAAATGTTTGTAAAGCTTATGGAACTTAACAGCGAGTTTTACAGTATCTGATTTGAGTAGAAAATTGTGCTAAAACATTGCCTTCCCTTTATTTGTTTGTTATTTAGCATTTCTACAGCCGTATCAATTACGCCATGACGGTACCACCGACTGACCAGCATACAAAACACTTCCTCAGACGTGTTAATATTCTTCATTTAAAAGTATAAAATAATATAAATAAATCAAAATTCACAAAATTCCGGCTTCGCTCTCAGTTGCTTAACATTAACGTCTCCTGTCTAAAGAAGTAAACCGCAATTAAAAAGTAACATAACTGTATAATAATACGTCAAAGTATTGTTATACATTTTCGTAGATAACTTGGTGTTGAATGGAGGAGGAACCTTAAATGTAAAAATAATGCTTTCATTGTCTCTCTTGGTCGAAGAAGCAACGTATTGTCAACTTTCACGTTGACTGTGGCATACATTATATCAATCGAAATTCAATACTCGAGCATACTGCTGCAAAATGTGCTTTACGAAACTTCGACATACGAAATTAGTCTGTCCTGGCAAAATTGGCCTAACTTTCCCTTGCTTTATGTCAAATGACGTTACATGTTGCTCATTACGAAGTAAGAATATCTTGACCATTCTTATGCAACGAGAGATCCCAAGCCAAATCACTGCACAAACTAACAACAAATATCAAATTTCCTGCAGGTATTAAAAACCGAGATTTTTCATAGGTGTCCAAACTGAAAACTGGGCGAATGATGAAGTTTAGAGTCGACAGAATGTTAATATTTAGTCACTGCAAAAGTTTTCTCACCAACCAACGTTTTGTTTTATAGTATACTATTTGAAACTGCTTCGGTACCTCTGCTAGATGAAACAAATGTCACAGAGTATAAACGACGATTCTGTGTAAAAGTCGGACATTACGGGCGTTATTTCGTACGCATTAATTAACCATACCACACGTACTGCAGAGTAAATCTCCGGAAAACTGTGTACTTCAATCGAAACAAATATTTCGTCTTCTGATAATGAGTAACAACCCAACAAAAACAGGACTTCACCGACTAATTGTTTATTCTTCCTTTCTTACCGGAAGGAATCATCCATACAACGTTTCAAACTGTTTCTCACAATTTCACCTGGGCATGTCGAAATGACGATGCAATATTCGCTTTTTTCTTCCAACGCCATTTTCATTGAATTAATTTTTTATTTGACCTTCCTCCCCTCAATCAGATGTAATAAGGCTGTTGTACCACTCACTTAACAATCGGAAAGATAGATGTGCTGTTTTTGGAAGTATTAAGTTACCAGATGTCTGGTTTGTATATTGATGGATTGTGTTCGCAAATGCCAAACGTTACGGCGGATAGTGTTGGAGTAAAAATTTACTTCACAGACAAAATACAGACTTCTTTTAAATTCTAAGTAAAACTATTTCTTGCATTGGGTTTAGCTCCCAGATTGATACGAAACACAAAACAGTTTCAGCTCTTAAAATTCAATAAATATCGAGTACCATCAAGAGAAAACCAGAAAATAAGTAATCCCCATTTTCTCCTTACAGCATCCATCCCAGGTAACAAATGTGTGGTCGATGAGGACGCATTTATTGTGACTGAAGTCAGGGATGAAGGGACGAACGTGGTATTATCTCTGAATTTCCAGAAAGCCATTTCTCGTCAATAAATCAGTACAATGGCTCGTTACTTGTAAGCCGTCACACCTACTCTCGATTTCAGTCCTAAACCCTTCGTACAGAATCGTTCGCTACTGACGAAATAATCCCTAATCCTTCGTACAGCAGTAAGAAAGCGTTTTGAGCTTCCTAGCCGTACCATCTGTTCTGAACGTCGCTTACTCTCAACATGTCGTGTGATGCCCCGTTTGGTGAAAGTTACTGCAATTTCATGTACAGAAAACGCTACAAGATTTTGGATGCAAATTAATAAAACAAGCTGTTTGTTGCCTGTAAACGAGACAGGCCTAGATTAAAGCAATTCCAGTTTTATCCCAGTCACCTACATCGCAAGACACCAATTTCACGTCGTTGACAATCTTCATAGTCGATATGGAAGGCTCTGAAATTCATGTTTCACGTGACTAATATTTACCTTAATGAAACCAATGTGGAAGTAAAGGAAAGTTTATTTATCCCTAGAGTTCCTTAAGGAGAAATCGATCCACGAGATTACGTGTCGAAGACGTGATAAGTCATTGCTGTCTTTTAGTTAACAATCGGAATCCTAAATGCAGTATTTTTGCCACTATTGAGATACCAGGTTTCTATGTCTCTGTATTGATGAATTTTTTCGCAACTGTCGACAGTTTTACAAATTCTGTCACAGTCATTTACACGCTGCTGACCTGTATGAGGGAATGTGATGGAGTAAAAATTTAATTCACAGACAAACTACAAACATAATTTTAATTCCCTCCATCTGTTTAAAACTTGGATTTTTCTAACCGGTCTAATCTAAAACTGTCCGAGTGGTAGGCTATTTTTTTTGATGCGACAGAATGCTAATGTTTTACTCTCTGCCAAATTTTTCTTTAAAACCTACGTTCCATTGTATACCAAGACTTTTAACGTTGCTTTCGTGTCTCTGCTTCATTAAACTCAGAGCAGAGACGCTGATTCTGGGATAAAGTTGTGCCTTAAAGACGTCATTTTGTCTAACTTAATAAATCGCATCACACGTAGCGCACAGTAAGTCTCAGGAAAATAATGTGCTTTCTCCGAAATCGATATTTCGAACTCTTCGCCAGAGAAAGCATAATCTAAATAAGTCACAGTCCAACGAAAACACAAATTCGCCGAAAACTTCCTCGTTCGTTACGAGAAAGAATCGTCTGTCCAGCGATTGAATCTGTTACGATCTCACCCGGACAAATGTTAAAGAGACAGCCACATTAATACATGCGCAATGCTGACACAACCAATACGGTATCTACGAATGCAATTTCAAAACCTCACGTTGCCAGGATGTAAATCTATTTCTTGCTTTGGGTTCTGTTTCTGTATCGACACGAAACAGGTTGAGATCATAATAATAATGAAATATCCAGTACCGTCAAGAGAATACCAGAAAATAGATATTTTCACTTTTTCTCCTTACAGCATCCATCCCTAGTAACAAATGTGTGGTTGATGTGGACCAAGGTATTGTGGTTGAAGGATGAAGTTTTATGTATTCCTCTAAATATGTTACTTCTACGGTCTGTCTCGACAGATAAGTTCTTGATGAAACATGATGTGAACCACATCTCTCTTTACTTCCTTATTTTAAAACGTCCGTTGCAACTGTGAAAACGACATTCTGGCGACGACATTGTTGCGTCGACGCTCTCTGTATTGTTGCCGCTTTAAATATGAATGTGAAAAAAAGTTTACGACGAAAGACTCCATTCTGTTTTGCGAGTTTTATACTATTTGAGTTGTGTAGAACATGACGCTAAATCATTGCAAAACAAATGAAATTCAAATGTTTGTAAAGCTTATGGGACTTAACTGCGGGTTTTACAGTATCTGATTTGAGTACACAACTGCGCTGAAACATTGCCTTCGCTTTATTTGTGTGTTGTTCAGCATTTTAACAGCCGTATCAATTACGTCATGACGCTACCTAAAAGTCAACACCGACCGACCGGCATATAAAACACTTGCTCAGACGTGTAAACATTCTTTAGATAAGCACTTATTTTTCTCGTTTTGCTTTGAAGGTCTGCCTGTGCTCTACCGGTTGGGAACTTGTTGCTTTCCGCCATTAAATATATATATATATATATATATATATATATATATATATATATATATATATATATATATCCCCTTCCTTCCCAGTTACTTAACATTAACGTCTGCTGTCTAAAAAAGTAAACCACAATCAAAAAGTATAACACTTCTGTTTAATAATAGGTCAAAGTATTGTGATACGTTTTCGTAGTTAACTTGGTGTAGGAGCAGGAACGTTAAATGTAAAGATAATCTCTCTGGGTCGAAGAAGTAACGTATTGTTAACTTTCACGTTAACTGTGGTATACATTATGTCGAACATAATTCATCACTCAAGTATACTGCTGCAAAATCTGCTTTATGAAAAAACGATTTACAAAAAAATGTTGTGCCTCCACATTAATTAGCGTAACTTTTCTTGTTTTATTTCATATGACGTTACATGTTGTCTAATGATGAAACAGGAATCGACCATTTTTGTTGAACGAGAGAACTCAAGCCAAACAACTGCACAAACTAACGACAAATCCCTAATTTCCTTCAGGTATTGAAAACCGGGATTTTTCATAGTGCTCAACTGGGCGAATAATGAAGTTTAGAGACGACAGAATGTGAATATTTAGTCATTGCAAAAGTTTTTCTGTATAGTATCCTCTTTCAGACTGCTTTGCTACGTCTGCTAAACAAATGTCAAAGAGCATAAACGCTGATTCTGTGTAAAAGTCGGACATTACGGACGTTATTTCGTACACATTAATTATTTCGTCTTCTGATCCAGCGGAAGTGGTAATCTAAATGAGTCACTGTCCAACAAAAACGGGATTTCATAGAGTAATTGTTAATTCTTGCATTTGTTAGCAGGAGGAATCCGCGATACAAAGTTTGAAACTGTTTCTTACAATTTCGCCTGGACAAATCGGAAGTACGATAAAATATTCGGATATTTATCTACTGTTGTCACCAAGTAAAAGCATTCCTCACATTTCGTTTAGTTTACCCATTTCCTGTTACACATGGAAAACACGTAGACAGTATTCGAAGCTGTGTGGAAGCAGATGCCGGAATATTAATTAAGTGTTCCTTCCAAAGGAGAAATCGATTCTCGAGATTACGTATCGATAAGTTAGTGTTATCTTTTAGTTAACGATCTAAGATATAAATGTAGCGTAGTAGTTTTGGCACTATTAAGTTACCAGATTACTGTGTTTCTGTATTGACGGAATTTATTCGCAACTGCCAACAGTTTAAAAAATTCTGTCACAGTTATTTACCCACTGCAACCTGTTATGGCGGAAAATGGAGAAAAAGTTTAATTCACAGACAAACTACAAACATATTTAAAGTTCACCGCATCTGTTGAAAACTATGATTCTTTCAACTGCTCAAATCTAAAACCGTAGTAGTGGTCTCTGCTAAATTTTTCTCTAAAACAAACGATTCCTTGCATACTCAGACTTTCAACAATGCTTTCGTATCTCTGTACTGGTGTAATCTCAGTGCGTAAACACTGATTCTATATCAAAGTAGTACGTTACAGACGTTATGCCAAATAACTTAATAAATCGCATCGCACCTAACACAAAGGAAGTCTCCGAAAAACAAAGTGCTTTCTCCGAATTTGATATTTCGACCTCGTTGCCAGAGAAAGCGTAATCTAAGTAAGTCACAGTCCAACGAAAACAAAAATTCCCCGAAAACTTTGTCGTTCGTAACGAGAAAGAATCATCTGTACAGCTCTTGAATCTCTTTAACAAATGTTAAAGAGACAGCCACTGATTTAACATCCGGAGTGTTGCTTATACACGTATGACGGAATAATACCTGCGTAATGCTAACACCACAAACACCCACTTCTCGCTAATAAATCCGTACGACGGTTCGTTAATTTGTAAACCGTGACACCTACTTTCGTTTTCAGTCCTCAGCCGGTCGTACAGTATCGTTCGCTGGTGACGAAATATTCCATGACCCCAGGTACAGGACTAGGAAATCGTTTTGACTCAGTAGGAGCTTCTTCGCCATACCGTGGATTCTAAACGTTGTTTATTCTCCACATGTCGTGTGTTGACCTATTTTGTCAAAGCTACTACATTTTTATATGTAGCGGACACGCTACATAATTCCGTATCCAAAGTATCCGAACATAGAGTTTCTTGCCTGTAAACGAGACAGGCCTCACTTAAAATCAGTTTCAGTGTTATCCGAGTTACCTACATCGCTAGCCATCATTCTCACGTTGTTGACTACATTCGTAGTCAGTATGGCTGACTATGAAATTGCTGTTTAACGTGAATAATATTTACAGTAATGGAAGCAGTGTGGAAGAAAAGGAAAATTTATTTATTCACACATTTCCTTCAAAAGGAGAAATCGGTCCACTAGATTATGTGTAGAAGCCACCATAACAATAGGTCAGTGTTGTCTGGTAGTTCAAATTCAAATGTTTGTAAATCTAAGGGACTTAACTGCTGTGGTTATTCAGTCTCTAGACTTGCAAACTACTGCAAGTAACTTATGGTAAGGGCGACACACACACACAACAACACACACACACACACACACACACACACACACACACATATATATATATATATATATATATATATATATATATATATATATATATGTGTGTGTGTGTGTGTGTGTGTGTCAGAGCGAGGACTCGAACTCCGACGGCGAAGAACCGAGCACTCCGCAGCAACGCGCCTTAGCGCGCTCGGCCACTCCACCGTGGCTGTTAGTTAACGCTCAGAAAGATAAACGCAGTGTTAGAAATACCGTGACTATTTTAACAACATTCCATACTGATGAATAATGTTAGTAACCGGCAATAGTTTACAACGCATCTCACAAGGTCCTTTACATATTGCAGCTCTGTGGTGGAGGAATATATTAGAGGATCGAGTAGAAACTTAATTCACTTTGACGGCATTAGAAGTGAGAATTGTGTAAAACTTTTATTTTTTTTTTTCTTCTTGTGTGGCATCAACGATAAGAAAGCACAAATGACGGAGAGAATTCCGCATTCCTGTGCGCTGTCGACCTTGTCGCATTAATTGTTAAGCAAGCCACCACAAAGCAACGACAGTGTCTGATTTTACGTAGTTAGAGAAAAAAAAAGGTATTTATTCATGTAACCGCGGGAACGTTAAATGTAAAAAAATAATGCTTTCATTGTCTCTCTGGGTCGAAGAAGCAACGTATTGTTAACTTTTACGTTGACTGTGGCATACATTATGTCAAACATAATTCATCATTCGAGCATTCTGCCGCAAAATGTGCTTTACGAAAAACCGATTTACGATATTCTGTTCTGCCACGGCATTAATTGGCCTAACTTTTCCTTCCTTTATCTCATGTTGCCCAATGATGAAGCAGGAATGTCTCGACCATTCTTGTGAAACGAGAGATCTCGAGCTAAATAACTGCACGAACTAACGAGAAATTTCAAATTTCCTGCAGGTATTGAAAACCGGGATTTTTCATAGTGCTCAACAGAGCGAATGATGAAGTTCGGAGACGACAGAATCTTAATATTTAGTCATTAAAAAATTTTGTCAATAACCAACATTTGTTGCATAGTATACTATTTGAAACTGCCTTGGTGCTTCCGCTACAGATGTCACACAGCATAAACGCTAATTCTGTGTAAAAGTCGGACATTATAGACGCTATTTCGTACACATTAATTAACCATATCAGCCAGCCGCTTTGGCCGAGCGGTCTGTTGCGCGCCAGTCACAGTCTACACGGCCGCTGCGGTCGGGCGTTCGAATCCTCCCTCGGGCGTGGATGTTTGTGTTGTCCTTAGCGTAAGATGAAAATTTTTTAATTAACCATATCACACGTATTGCGAAGTAATTCTCCGTGAAACAATGTACTACTTTCGAAACAGATATTTCGTACACATTAACTAACCATATCAGACGTATTGCGAAGTAAATCTCCCGGAAACAGTGAACTTCCTTCGAAACATATTTCGTCTTTTGATCCAGCGGAAATGGTAATCTAAGTGAGTCACAATCCAACAAAAACAGGAGTTTATCGAGTAATTGTTAATTCTTGCGTTTGTTAGCAGGAGGAATCCACGATACAAAGTTTGAAACTGTTTCTTACAATTTCAGCTGGCCTGTCGGAAGTACGATAAAACATTCGGGTATTTTCTACTGCATTTTCAATTAATCGATTTTTTTATCCGACTCTGTTTCTCCTGCCCTCAAGCAAACTTTAGAGAGGGGAACGATAGATTTCCATTAATCTGTAGCCAGCTACGAAAGGAATTTAAAAACCGCATGTTGTCACTAAGTAAAGCATTTCTCAGATTGCGTTTAGATTACACATATCCTGTTACATATGGAAAACATTCGAAGTTGTGTGGAAGCAGATGCCGGAATATTTATTAACATAGTTCCTTCAAAAGGAGAAATCGATTCACGAGATTACGTATCGATAAGTTAGTGTTATTTTTTTTTAAGTTAACGACCGAAAAGATAAATGTAGCGTAGTAGTTTTGGCACTATTAAGTTACCAGATTACTGTGTTTCTGCATTGATGGATTTTATTTGCAACTGCCAACAGTTTAAAAAAATCCGTCACATTTATTTACACACTGCAATCTGTTATGGCGGAAAATGGAGAAAAAATGTAATTCACAGATAAAGTACAAACATATTTTAAGTTCACCGCATTTGTTGAAAACTATGATTCTTTCAACGGCTCAAATCTAAAACTGTTGAAGTGGTATGGCTTCTTAAGCGTCAGAATTCTAATGATTAAGTCTGTGCTAAATTTTTCTCTAAAACAAACGTTTCCTTGCATACCTAGACTTTCAACAACGCTTTCGTATCTCTGTACTGGTTTAATCTGAGAGCGTAAACAATGATTCTGTATCAAAGTAGTACGTTACAGACGTTATTTGGCATAACTTAATAAATCGCATCGCACCTAGCACAAAGGAAGTCTCCGAAAAACAAAGTACTTTCTCCGAATTCGATATTTCGACCTCTTCGCCAGAGAAAGCGTAATTTAAATAAGTCACAGTCCAACGAAAACAGAAATTCGCCGAAAACTTTGTCGTTCGTTTCGTGAAAGAATCTTCTGAACAGCGCTTGAATCTCTTTGTTACGATCTCACCCGAACATTTATTAAAGATACAGCCACTGATTTAAAATCTGGAGTACTTCTGGTACACGGATGACGGAATAATACCTGCGTAATGCTAACACAACAAATACGGTACCTACGAGTGCAGTTTCAAAACCTCATGTTTTCAGAAAGTAAAACAATTTATCGCATTGGGTTCAGTTTACGGATCGACAAGAAACATGTTGAGATCATAATGATGATGAAATATCCTGTTTTGTCAAAACTACTACATTTTTATATGTAGAGCACACGCCACATAATTCCGTATCCAAAGTATCAGAACATCGTGTTTCTTGCCTGTAAACGAGACAGGCCTTACTTAAAATCAGTTTCAGTGTTATCCCAGTTACCTACATCACTAGCCATCATTTTCCATTTGTTGACTACATTCGTAGTCAGTATGGCTGACTCTGAAGTTGCTGTTTGACGTGAATAATAGTTACAGTAATGGAAGTAGTGTGGAAGAAAAGGAAAGTTTATTTATTCACACATTTCCTTCAAAAGGAGAACTCGGTCCACTAGATTACGTGTAGAAGCCACCATAACAATAGGTCAGTGTTGTCTGTTAGTTCAAATTCAAATGTTTCCAAATCTAAGGGACTTAACTGCTGTGGTTATTCAGTCCCTAGACTTACAAACTACTGAAACTAACTTATGGTAAGGGCAACACACACACACACACACACACACACATACATACATGTCCGAGGGAGGACTCGAATCTCCGATGGCGAACAACCGAGCACTCCGCAGCAAGGCGCCTTAGCGCGTTCGGCCATTCCACCGTGGCTGTTAGTTAACCCTCAGAAAGATAAACGCAGTGTTAGAAAAACCGTGACCATTTTGAACAACATTATCAGGTTCCTATTCTATACTGATGAATTATCTCGGGACCATCTCACTGCTGTCTTGCTGCTACACGAGGTGTCGATGTCTGCGACCCTGTTTCCGCAATTTGACATCCAAATAATTCGCCAACTTGCTGTGCATTCTGCCAACGTTAGAAGAATAGCCAATAACCGTGGCACTGGCGAAAGTTATTACTGTCGACGTGTATTCTCGTATCTGTGGTGTCTGACGTGGCAGAAAATGTGAAACATGACTGATGAGCCCTATTTATTAATTAACAAAACACCCACATCATTTACCAGAGCGAACTATATATTTGTGTCCATTTGTGCATAATAAAGTATCGGAACACTCTCCCTCAAATGTCAAGTACTTAGAACGTTACTTAGTCGTGTGATCGCAAATGTTGTAGTCAAAACCTCCTTAGTGGAAGTGAGAAAGCGTTTCCCATACAGAACATACTTCTAATTTTTGGATGCAAAGAATCAAAATTTTTCCTGTGTAGGATACACGAATAACTAAAGATAGGTTTTTAGTATCGTCGCAATTACGTATTTCGCAAGACATAATTTTGACGTTGTTCACAATGACAGTCAGTAGTGTGTGGGACTGACAATTAAATTCCGTGTTACTGTTTCCTGTTTCACATGAAAACGGTTGCAATTACCCTGTAGTAGAAAACGACAGTTTATTTATTCGCAGATTCGCTTCGATAGAAGACATCGATTCACGAGATTACTTGGTTAAGAAATAATAACAGTAGTTGTTATCTGTTAGCGTTCGGAATGCTGAGTGCAGTGCTAAAAATACTGTGCTCATTATTGACAAAATTAAGCTTCCATGTGGCTGTTTCCTGTACTGATCGTAACTGGCAACAGTTTAAAAAATATGTGTCGTGGGCTTTTAGAGACGCCCGAGTTGTGGAGTATTACACTGGTGTAAAAATGTAATTTACTCAAACAGCAGTAATTTCTGAATTATATCAAACTTTGCTTTTTCTATACGCATGAGTGACAGATGGGAACAAGGCGATGATCGCTTTGTAAAGATTATTTACTTGTATCAACTGTTCTGGCGGCCAGTTACACTGGCGGAAATTGTTATTGAGCAAGTCACATTGTCTGATGCTCAGTAGTTACAAAAGTAGGTATTACTACAGGTACCGCTAGCAGTCGGGTCGATATCTACAGGATTACCAAATTTCAACTCGAGTTAGAACGCTGTCTTGTGAGTGCGATTCAAGGAACAACGTATGAGTCAATATTTTTAAATGACCAACCATCTAGAGACCTAGTTTCGCCATCTTAACACATTGTCATTACATTACTTTATTTGTTTCTGATTAGACTGCATTAGGCACACCAGCGATCAAAACGCAAAAAAATTATAAATAGTCGCCAAAAGCGACTGCATTATTGTGGCTCTGCATTCGAATAGCAAACCAAGATTCGGACGACGCGGTACGTCGTATCTTTCACGGCCATTTCCCTGCCATCGTGCTGCTACGTGAGGTGTCGACGTCTGTGTCCCTGTTTCCCCAGGCTGAAATAATTCGGCGATTTCCTGGGCATTGTGCCAACGTTAGAGCAACTGCCGCAGCAGCGATAAAAGTAATCGTTGTAGACGCGCATTCTTGTATCTGTGGCGTCTCACATGGCAGAAAATGTGACACATCACTGTCGGACGCTATTGTTTCATTACCACAACACCCACGACATTTTCCCGGAGTTAACTATTAATTTTGTCTATAAATAGGCGTCGCAGTTCTTTGGCGAACAGCACAGACCAAATAAGCTGAAAAGTAGCTGAAAAACAAGGACGATGAACCGCCATATCGGCAGGGTCTACGAGAAACAAAATGTGGAAAATACAGTGTAGCACATTTTCCGAATATATGAGAAAACTGGTGAACATTTGTAAGCCAATTTTAGGTTGCTATTCAGTGAGAAGGGTGCAGATATAGTTTAAGGCACGGAGTTGGAAGCACATTCAGTACGTAGGCGTATCTAACTCCATTGTCGTACTGTGTGGCTGCAATTTTGGCGCCATTAACGCTATTCGAGCATTTTAAGAAACTTAATTCGGCGAAACCCTCTGCAGTTTTCTTGCGAGGGGGAAGAAAATAATGCATAATTCTGCAATGTTGCCAGCGACTGTTACTGGGAATGGACCCGCAATTAGCTTTGCTTGTTTCCGTCTTTACAACTGGTTAATGGCGAAAGCAGTAACGGAAGCTGTGTGGATCAAAACGGAATCTTTTTACTGTCAATATTTTGTTCCCACGACAAACAGCGTCTCTTAAATTTACGTGTGTATGAGGCAAAATACTGTGAAAACGCAAACTGTGTATTTACGCGGCAAAATACGTTTTATGTATTCCGCTAACGCTGTGACTTCTACGCTCTGTCTCGGAAGCTACATTTTTTACTTTATTATTCTATAATTAGTCTGCCTGAAATACAACAGCAATTCAAAATACGGGGCGAAAGCTGCTCTCTGCCCAGACGTCCGTTGCAACCATCATACGACTTCCTCGCGACGCCATTCTTGCGTCACACGCTCTCTGTATTCTTGCCGCCTCAAAGCTGAACAACCAGACAAGTTTAGGACCAATTTCTCCGTACTGTTTTGCGAGTTTTATAATATTTAAGACGAGTAGAAAATGACGCTACATCACTCCCTTCGCTTCATTTCTACATTATTTTTACAGCAGTATCAATTACGTCACAGGCGGAACCTAAAACTAACAACAGACTAACCAGCATATAAAACAATCAGACGCATAAACAGTCTTCATATAGCGACTTGATGTTTCTAGTTTTCGATTTGAAGGTCTGAAAGATACTACAGATTGGAAACTTGGTGTTTCGCTCCATTAAAAGATATGATTCTGCCATCGCTCGCAGTTGCTTAACATAAACGTCTGTTGTCGGAAGAAGTAAAACGCAATCAAAAGAGTAATTTATTTATTTGTTACACGTTTTCGCAGATAACTTGTTGTTGAATGGAGTAGGAACGTCAAATGTAAAAATAATTCTTGGGTTTTTCCTACTGCTCAAATGTAAAATTGTAGGAATGGTAAGGTTTTTGAGGCGACAGGATGCTAATGTTTAACTCTCTGCCAAACTTTTTCTTTAAAACCAGCGTTTCCTCGTATGCCAACACTTTGAACATAGCTTTCGTGTCTCTGCTGGTTAAATCTCTGAGCATAGACGCTAATTCTGTATCTAAGTCGTACGTTACACTCGCTATTTGGTATAACTTAATGAATTGCAACAAGTGTAGCGCAAAGAAATTCTCCGAACAACGTGCTTCCTCAGAAATCGATATTTCGTCTTCTTCTTCTTCAGAGAACGCGTAATCAAAATAAGTCACATTCCAACAAAAATAAAAATTTGCCGAAACCTTTGTGGCTCGTTTCGAGAAAGTATCGTCTGTACAGCGCTTGAAACGGTTTGTTACGACCTCACCCGGTCAAATGTTAAAGTGACAGCCACCGATTTAACATCCGGAGTGTTTCTGATACGAGTCTGACGAAATTAATACGTGCGAAATACTAACACAACAAATACGGTAGCTACGAAAGCAGTTTCATAACCTCAATTAAAACTATTTCTCGCTTTGGGTTCAGTTTCCGCATCGACACGAAACAGTTTGAGATCATAATAATCAAGAAATATCCTGTACCGTCAAGAGAATACCGGAAAATAAATATTTTCTCTTTTTCTCCTTACAGCATCCATCCCTGGTAACGAATCTGCGGTTGATGTGGACCAAGTTATTGTGGCTAAAGGATGAAGTTTTATGTATTCCACTAAATGCGTTACTTCCACGCTCTGTATCGAAAGGTAAATTCTGCATGAAAACATGATCGAAACCACATTCCTCTTTACTTCACTAATTTATAACGTCCATTGCAACTGTGAAAACGACTTCCTCGCGACGCCATTCTTGCGTCAGACGCTCTCTGTATTGTTGCCGCTTTAAATATGAATGCGGAAAAAAGTTTACGACGAAAGACTCCATTCAGGTTTGCGAGTTTTATATTATTTGAGTTGTGTAGAACGTGACGCTAAATCGTGGCAAAACAAATCAAATTCAAATGTTTGTAAAGCTTCTGGGACTTAACTGCGGGGTCATCAGTCCCTAAACTTACAAACTACTTATGAACTAGCTTATACTAAAGACGGCACAAACACCCATGCTCAAGGGGGGGATTCGAACCTCCGACGGGCAACGGTCTCGCGCATCGTAGCATAGCGCCTCAATGCGCTCGGCCGCTCGGCCGCGGCTAAATCATTGCTTTCGCTCTATTTGTGTGTTATCTAGCATTTCTGCAGCCGTGTCAATTACGTCTTGCCTGCACCTAAAACTCACCACCGACAAACCGGCAAAAAAAAAAAAAAAAAAAAAAAAAAAAAAAAAAAAAAAAAAAAAAAAAAAACTCGCTTAGGCGTGTATATATTCTTTAGATAAGCACTTTATTCTTTTGGTTTTCGCTTTGAAGGTCTGCCTCTCCTCTAACGGTTGGCGGCTCGTTGCTTTCCGCCATTAAAAAAAAAAATCCTTAAGCCTTCGTTCCCAGTTGCTTAACATTAACGTCTGCTGTCTAAAGAAGTAAACCGCAATCAAAAAGAATTACACTTCTGTTTAATAATAGGTCAAAGTATTATTATACGTTTTCGCAGATAACTTTGGGTAGAGTGTAGGAGGAACGTGAAATGTAAAAATAATGCTTTCATTGTCTCTCTGGGTCGAAGAAGCAACTTATTGTTAACTTTCTCGTTAACTGTGGCATACATTATGTCAAATGTAATTCATCACTCGAGCATACTGCTGAAATATGCTCTTTACGAAAAATCGATTTACAAAGTCTATTCTGCTTCGTCATTAATACGCCTAACTTTTCCTTCTTTCATTTTAAATGACGTTTCATGTTGTCCAATGATGAAGCAGGAATATGTGGACCATTCTTGTAATATTTACAGTAACGGAAGCAGTGTGGAAGAAAAGGAAAGTTTATTTATTCACTCAATTCCCTCAAAAGGACAAACCGTGCGGTCATTCTACCACGGCTGTTAGTTAACGCTCGGACAGCTAAGCGCAGTGTTAGAATATCGTGATCTTTTAAACAACATTATCAGGTTCCTATTCTATACCGGTGAATTATGTTCGTACCCGGCAACAGTTTACAATGCATCTGTCAAGGTCAGTGGCGTAGCTACGTCACCAAGGGCCCTGGGGCAAAAATGACATTTGGGCCCTCTTCAAACTAAAACTATACAAATGCAAAAGTACTACATCATCAGCTCCTTACTGCCCCCTGGAGCACACAATAAGGCAAACCTAAATACTACTAAGTAAAGTATTGTGTGTAACTAAACAGATAATATTTAATCGTACTCTGTAATATAATTATAATTGTGAAAGTTTGTTTTACTTTCACGCGAAAATTATTGGGTGGATTTGGATGAAATTTTGCAGAGGGATAGCGTTGGACCTGGGTAGGACATACAGATAAAACGACGCCATGGGATAGTAGCCGAATTTGCTTTATGCTAGGTGAATGAAGTCGCAAGCAGAAGCTATTAAAAATAAACAATGAAGAAATATTACTCAACCACGAAAACATGGTCCCTGTTGCGAAGCAATGCGGCAACGTTCAAGTCAGGACTCGTGCGTCCGCGGTGACAGCAGGCAGACTGTTGTCCTTGCCAACAACTCACTCTCGCTAAACTACTGTGCTGTCATGTCACTGCTCCGTACGATCAGCCTAAATTCACTGATAGCCCAATCAATGAAGGAAAATAGGGGAATATGAGTGGATGACGGTTTTAGCAAAACGAAGTTGCCGGAGTTAGTTTGATGAAACACTACCAGGCTTCATGAAGTATTTGTAAGTGTCTGGCCAGGAAAAAGTAATAGATAAAATAAATAAGTCAAGCCGGCGGCGGTGGCCGAGGGGATTGAGGTGCTCCAGTCACAGTCTGACGGCCACTACGGTCGGGGGTTCGAATCCCCCTTCGGGCATGGGTATTTGTGCCGTTTTTAGTCTTAGCTAGTTCATAAGTAGTTTGTAAGTTTAGGGGCTGATGACCCCCTAGTTAAGTCCCATAAGCTATACGAATATTTGAACTAAGTCAACATCTTCGCTTATTATAGTGACAGTGGGATAGAGGGCACCGTCTTGAATGCACAATTCACTATTGTGACAAAGTAACCATATTTTCGATTCTTCTGGCACTAGTTCAGTTGGTTACAGCACTTCATTGGGGTGTGTAATTAAGGAGCACTCCATTGGGGGAATTCATTACAGAAACAGTTGATTTACAGTACTAATACCGTTCTGTAATAATACATTGTAGAGACTTCATATTCAAATGTGGTCACACCGTGTATGGTCACACACACTGCTAGTAATTCAGCGCCATTCACTGTTATTTCGTAAATACTGGCAGCCATGGCAACTCCGACAGTGGCAGAGTGCACGTCTCAGAGGACATGCAATAGATCTTGTTATGTTTATATTCTAAGGTGGAAATCATTTTTGGATTTCACTTCGTGGTTTGAGATTTTTTCGTCAGCGTTCAAAAAGTTAAAAGTCGAAAATCCTTCATTCAACTAAAATATTGTATACAGTAGAACGATGATTATCCGAAGTAATTTGGGAACGTGGATGTTTGAAAAACCGATTATTCGAATAACCGACGTGTACACTTCCATTTGCCAATAAGAAGTACTGTACAGTAAATGTGTTTATACAGTATTTGGAGACTCGCGATCCTCCACACCGCACCGACCGACACGCCTCAACACTTTGTTGCTGTGAGCAGCTTTGATGCTGCTGCTACGGCGACTGAAATGTGCCGATTGTTGTAAACAGCGTCTGGAGGCTTGGCCTGTCAGCAGCGCCCCGAGTCAGTCCTGTGAAGTTGGCACCCCTTTTTTGGAAAATGTACATTTTTTCAGAGTTCTAGACAGATATACAATAGTTCTGGAGTTGTCTGTACAAAATTTAAATAGTTCTGCAAAATTTCGCCGAAAAAATACGACAAATTACCACAAAATTCAGTTTTTTCAAAATAATTTTTTGCCTAATTGTACAAACATAGTTCTGATCACAGTTCTAAATAGCTTTCAAAGAGTTCTACAGGAAATCCTAATGACATTTTTCTGTGCAGATTATACTTCATGAGATAATTGCAATAATGGGGAATCCATTTACACGCTACTGTGAAGTTGGCAACCCTTTTCTCAAAAATGTAAATTTTTTTCAGAATTCTAGGCATATATGCAATAGTTCTGGAGTTCTCTGTTCAAAATTTAAATAGTTCTGCACTAATTCGCGAAAAAATTACAAAAAACTATAACAAATTTTAGTTTTTTCCATATAATTATTTGCCTATAAGCGTAAACATAGTTCTGATCACAGTTCTAAATAGATCTCAAAGAGTTCTGCAGAAAATCCTAATGATATTTTTGTGCCCAGATAATAGTTCATGAGCTAATTGCGTAAATGAGGGACATAAACTACACAAAATTGCGCCAGAGTCGTGTGAAGTTGGCACCCCTTTATTCAAAAATGTAAATTTTTTTCAGAATTCTAGACAGATATGCAATAGTTCTAGAGTTCTCTGTACAAAATTTCGTGAAATATCGCAATTCTGAATAGTGGGAGAGCTGTGAAGTTGGCACCCCTTTTTTCAAAAATGTAATTTTTTTTCAGAGTTCTAGACAGATATGCAATAGTTCTGGAGTTCTCTGTACAAATTTAAATAGTTCTGCAGCATTTCGCCGAAATAATAGTAAAAATTACCACAAACTTGAGTTTTTTTAGTTTTTTTTTAAATAATTATTTGCCTATTAGCGCAAACTTAGTTCTGATCACAGTTATAAATAGCTGTCAAAGAGCTCTACAGGAAATCCTAATAGCATTTTTCTGTACAGATTATACTTTATCGGATAAATGCAGTAATGTGGAATTTATTTTCACGTTACTGTAAATTGCCACCATTTTTTCGAGAAGTACACATTGTTTTTTGGGGTTCTGTGTACACACACTATAGTTCTAGAGTTCATGTGTATATTTCTATGTAATTGCCCGAAGAAAAATTATGTTCACAATTTTGAATATCTGATAAGCTGTCTTATTTGTGCCCCTTATTCGAGAAATATACATCTTTCTTAGGCGTTGACAGATTTCTTTCCGCTGCACATTCAATGTGTTGTTTTTACGACTGAGTGATTACTGCTTATCGTAAACGAGAACTATTGCACATGTCCCTAGAACTCTGGAAAAAAATCTAAGTTTTTGAAAAAAATAGGGTGCAAATTCCACAGTAGCATGTAAATGGATACTTCATTATTGTAATTATCTCATAAAGTATAATCTGTACAGAAAAATGCTATTAGGATTCCCTGTAGAACTCTTTGACAGGTATTTAGAACTGTGATCAGAACTATGTTTGCGCTAATAGGCAAATAATTATTTTAAAAAAAACAAAAAAACTCAAGTTTGTGGTAATTTTTACTATTTTTTCGGCGAAATTCTGCAGAACTATTTAAATTTGTACAGAGAACTCCAGAACTATTGCATATCTGTCTAGAACTCTGAAAAAAATTTCATTTTTGAAAAAAGGGGTGCCAACTTCACATCTCTCCCACTATTCAGAATTGCGATATTTCACGAAATTCTGCAGAACTATTTAAATTTTGTACAGAGAACTCTAGAACTATTGCATATCTGTCTAGAATTCTGAAAAAAATTTACATTTTTGAATAAAGGGGTGCCAACTTCACACGACTCTGGCGCAATTTTGTGTAGTTTATGTCCCTCATTTACGCAATTAGCTCATGAACTATTATCTGGGCACAAAAATATCATTAGGATTTTCTGCAGAACTCTTTGAGAGCTATTTAGAACTGTGATCAGAACTATGTTTACGCTTATAGGCAAATAATTATATGGAAAAAACTAAAATTTGTTACAGTTTTTTGTAATTTTTTCGCGAATTAGTGCAGAACTATTTAAATTTTGTACAGAGAACTCCAGAACTATTGCATATATGCCTAGAACTCTGAAAAAATTACATTTTTGAGAAAAGGGTTGCCAACTTCACAGTAGCGTGTAAATGGATTCCCTATTATTGCAATTATCTCATGAAGTATAATCTGCACAGAAAAATGTCATTAGGATTTCCTGTAGAACTCTTTGAAAGCTATTTAGAACTGTGATCAGAACTATGTTTGTACAATTAGGCAAAAAATTATTTTGAAAAACTAAATTTTGTGGTAATTTATCATATTTTTCGGCGAAATTTTGCATAACTATTTAAATTTTGTACAGAGAACTCCTGAACTATATCATATCTGTCTAGAACTCTGAAAAAAATGTACATTTTCCAAAAAAGGGGTGCCAACTTCACAGGACTCCCCGAGTGGCGTCCTCTGAAGGCCCTATTAGAAGCAAAGTTCCGCCACCCGGTGACCCAGTGCGGCTATTGTGGGAGACTTCGTTTGAGGTAAGGTTTAGATGAAGTACGGTAGGGCGGGAGAAAAAAAAATTCCATGATCTACCGTAACTTTTTTCAAACGTCGCTTACGGATGCCCAGGGGCCCCTAGAGCTCGAGGGCCCCGGGGCACTGCCCCGCCTAGCCCTATGATAGCTACGCCACTGGTCAAGGTCATTTACACATTGCAGCCCTATGGTGGAGAAACACATTAGAGGATCGAATAGAAACTTAATTCACTCAGATGGCAGTAAAAATGAGGATTGTGACAAAGTTTTATTTTTTTATTTCTTCTTGTGTGGCATCAACGATAAGACATCACAAAACACTTTCTGTGCCGGCAATAATTGTTAAGCGAGCTACCAGAAAGCAACGAGAGCAAATGTCCGATTTTACATAGTTACGAATAGAAAGGTATTAATTATTTTAGTGGCGGGAATCGCATCGTTCTTGAAAGACTTCCCATACCGAAACACTTTTTAAGACGCTGCACTATGCGTCAAAGTTAAGAAATAACGTATGTACTAATATTTTAATTCTTCGAGCCACCTTAAAAGCTAATTTACTTATCTTAATACATCGTAATCACACATTTCATAACTGCATCGTTTTGTGATTAGACAGCATGAGATACACGAAAAATCACAATGGAGGGAAAATAATTAAGAGGCGCCAAACCAACTGAGAAGAGACTTTTCTAGCAACTGCATTCTTATGACAGAGTCCCCGTAATCTTGCATCATCGCTTTTGAATAAGAAAGCAAGATATGTTCTCGGGAACATCTCACTGCCGTCTTGCTGCTTCACGAGTTATCGATGTCTGCCCTCTGCGAATTAAATGGAAATAATTCGCCGATTTTCTGCCTATTCTCCCAACGGAAGAACAACAGCCGTAATTCCGATGAATGTCATTGTTGCAGACGTGTATTTGTGTATCTGTGGCGTCTCACATTGTAGAAAAAGTAAAAAAAAAAAAAAAAAAATGACTAATGGGCGCTATTTTTTCATTAACACAACACCCACGTCCTTTTCCCAGAGTTAACTATTAATTCCTGTCTAATAATAATGGTTGCATAGCAACCAGAAGGAAGGAAGGAAGCTTAAGGTTTACGTCCCGTCGACAGCATGGTCATTAGAGCAGGAATAGCAGAGAGGTCAAATAAACTGGAAAAAACAAAGAAGTAGCTAAAAAAGGACGATGAACTGCCATATCGGCAGGGTCTAAGAAACAGAATGAGGAAAATACAGCGCAGCGCTGTTTCCGAAAATATCAGAAAACTGGCGTACAGTTTTTAAGCCAATTTTATGTTGGCATCCAATGATAAGAAATGAGATATATTTTAAGGAATGGAGTTGGGAGCACATTCAGTACGAAGGAAAATCTAACTCGAGTACTGTGTAGCTGCAATTTTGACGCCATTAAAGGTATTCGTGCATTTTAGGAAAATTAACGACAAATTGTTTCCATTACTGAGCTATCGTGACAGCTGATCGTTCTTTGAGAACCACGTTGCTTCCAAGAATCTTATTCAGTAATACATTTCAACAGCATTAGACCTACAGTCTGTTAAAATGAGCAGTTTTGTTACGAGGGGAATTGAATTAACGCACAGTTCTGCGTACTTGACACTGAATGTTACTCTGAATGAACCCACGGTTGCCATTACGTACTTGTTTCCGTCTCCACAACTGAATAATTTCGATCGTATTCACGGAAGCAGTGCGAAAAAAACGGGATCTATTTACTGTCAATATTTGTTGCCATGACAGTCTCGTGAGTTTACGTGTATATGAGGCAATAACAAAGTGCAGAGGCGGCAACAGTAATTACGTTCGCTGTTCACACTCTCCTTTAAACGCGCCTTTCACGTCTGGCTGTTGCAACGACTTTGCCAACACTGCCCCAACACGAGGAGTAGGCTTTCGTACAAAATTTCCCACACATCTATCACATGAACTTACTTTTCATCGATACGTCTTAAAAGGGAAATACTATCAGTAAAGGAAAGGACATTCGCTAGTTCTCGGAATGAGACATAACAGAATATATGGGAAACCAGCAACTCGCGTATTTGACGGAGGCCTTCTACGGAAAATAAGTTTTATCTATTCCACCAAATATCTCACTTCTACGCTCTGTCTCGAAAGCTAAATTTTCCATGAAAACATGATCGAAACCACATTTCTCTTTACTTCATTCTTTCATAACGCCCGTTGCAACTGCGAAAACGACTTCCTTGCGACGCCATTCTTGGGCCAGAAGCTCTCTGTATTATTGCCGCTCTAAATATGAGTAACGGAAACTATGTGTTTTGTTCCAATAAAAATATAATAATAAAAAAGACAAATAAATAAAATACTTACGCCCTCCCTCCCAGTTGCCTACGTCTGCTGTATAAAGAAGTAAACCGCAATAAAAAAAGAGTACTATTTTGTTTAATAATTGGTCCGAGTATTGTTATTCGTTTTCGTAGATAACTTGGTGTAGAATGGAGGAGGAACGTTAAATGTAAAAAATAATGCTTTCATTGTCTCTCAGGATCGAAGAAGCAACGTATTGTTAACTTTCACGTTGACTATGGCATACGTTATGTCAAACATAATTCATCATTCGAGCATACTGCGGCAAAATGTGCTTTTCGAAAAACCGATTTACAAAATTATGCCCTGCCTCGCCATTAATTGTCCTAACTTTTCCTTCCTTTAACTCAAATGACGTTACATGTTGCCCAATGATGAAGCAGGAATGTCTCGACCATTCTTATGAAACGAGAGATCTCGAGCTAAATAACTGCACGAACTAACGAAAAATTTCAAGTTTCCTGCAGGCATTGAAAACCGGGATTTTTTATAGAGCTCAACAGAGCGTATGATGAAGTTCAGAGACGACAGAATGTTAATATTTAGTCACTGCAAAAGTTTTCTCAATAACCAACGTTTGTTGCATAATATACTATTTGAAACTGCCTTGGTGCTTCCGCTACAGATGTCACACAGCATAAACGCTAATTCTGTGTAAAAGTTGGACATTACAGACGCTATTTCGTACACATTAATTAACCATATCAGCCAGCCGCTTTGGCCGAGCGGTCTGCGGCGCGCCAGCCACAGTCTACACGGCCGCTGGGGTCATGGGTTCGAATCCTCCCTCGGGCGTGGATGTTTGTGTTGTCCTTAGCGTAAGTTAGTTTAAGTTAGTCAAGTGATTAGTGTGTAAGTCTAGCGACTGATGACCACGAATTTTGGTCGCATAAGACCTCACACACATTTGAACATTTTTTAATTAACCATATTACACGTATTGCGAAGTAATTCTCCGTGAAACAATGTACTATTTTCGAAACAGATATTTTGTACACATTAAATAACCATATCAGAGGTATTGCGAAGTAAATCTCCGGGAAACAGTGAACTTCCTTCGAAACATATTTCGTCTTCTGATCCAGCGGAAGTGGTAATCTAAATGAGCCACAGTCCAACAAAAACAGGATTTCATCGAGTAATCGTTAATTATTGCGTTTGTAGGCAGGAGGAATCCACGATACAAAGTTTGAAACTGTTTCTTACAATTTCAGCTGGGCATGTCGGAAGTACGATAAAATATTCAGGTATTTTTCTACTGCATTTTCAATTAATCGATTTTTTATCCGACTCTGTTTTTCCTCCCCTCAAGCAAACTTTAGAGAGGTCATCGATAGATTTCCATTAATATGTAGCCAGTTACAAATGGAATCTCGAAACCTATGTTGTCACCAATAAAAGCATTTTTCACATTGCGTTTAGTTTACCCTTTTCCTGTTACATATGGAAAGCACGTAACAGTATTCGAAGCTGTGTAGAAGCAGATGCCCGAATATTTATTAACAGAGTTCGTTCCAAAGGAGAAATCGATTCACGAGATTACGTATTGATAAGTTAGTGTTATCTTCTTTAAGTTAACGACCGAAAAGATAAATGTAGCGTAGTAGTTTTAGCACTATTTAGTTACCACATTACTATGTTTCTGTATTGATCGATTTTATTCGCAACTGCCAACAGTTTAAAAAATTCCGTCACATTATTTTTCTACAACATTTTCAATTAATCGATTTTTTATCCGACTCTGTTTCTCCTCCCCTCAAGCAAACTTTAGAGGAGAGTTAGATTTCCATTAATCTGTAGCCAGCTACAAATGGAATTTCGAACTCTCCAGTTGTCACCAAGTAAAAGCATTTCTCACATTGCGTTTAGTTTATCCATTTCCTGTTACACATGGAAAACACGTAAACAGTATTCGAAGCTGTGTGGAAGCAGATGGCGGAATATTTATTAACAGAGTTCCTTCCAAAGGAGAAATCGATTCACGAGATTACGTATCGATAAGTTAGTGTTATCTTTTTTTTAAATTAACGACCGGAAAGATAAATGTAGCGTAGTAGTTTTGGCACTATTAACTTACCAGATTACTGTGTTTCTGTATTGGTGGATTTTATTCGCAACTGCCAGCAGTTAAAAAAAATTCCGTCACAGTATTTCTCTACTGCATTTTTAATTAATCGATTTTTTATCCGACTCTTTTTCACCTCCCCTCAAGCAAACTTTAGAGGGGGGAAGCAGTGTGGAGGAAAATGGAAGTTTATTTATTCACACATTTCCTTCAAAACGATAAATCGGTCCACTAGATTACGTGTAGAAGCCACCATTACAATACGTCATTGTTGTCTGTAGTTCAAATTCAAATGTTTGCAAATCTAAGGGACTTAACTGCTGTGGTTATTCATTCCCTAGATTTACAAACTGCTGAAACTAACTTATGGTAAGGGCAACACACACACACACACACACACACACACACACACACACACACACACATACATTTCCGAGGGAGGACTCGAACCTCCGACGGCGAACAAACGAGCACTCCGCAGCAATGCTCCTTAGCGCGCTCGGTCGCTCCACCGTGGCTGTTAGTTAACGCTCAGAAAGATAACCGCAGTGTTAGAAAAACCGTGACCATTTTGAACAACATTATCAGGTTCCTATTCTATACTGATGAATAATTTTCGTAACCGGCAATAGTTTACAACGCATCTTTCAAGGTCCTTTACATATTGCAGCCCTGTGGTGGAGGAATATTATAGAGGATCGAGTAGAAACTTAATTTACTTTGACGGCGTTTGAAGTGAGAATTGTGTCAAACTTTTTTTATTTCTTCTTGTGTGGCATTAACGATAAGACAGCACAAATGACTGAGAGAATTCCGCATTTCTGTGCGCTGTCGACCTTGTCGTATTAATTGTTAAGCAAGCCACAACAAAGCAAAGAGACTGACTGATTTTACGTAGTTACAGAAAAAAAGTGTTAATACATGTAACCGCAGGAATCGCAAGGTTATTGAAAGACTTCCCATACTGAAATACGTTTTAACACGCTGCACTATGCGTCAAATGTAAGAATTAACGTGTATGTACTTATATCTTAAATTTCCGAGCCATCACAAAAGCTGATTTGGTCATCTTAATACGTCATAATTCACTTCATTATTTTGTGATTAAACAGCATGTGTTACACCAGCAGTCAAAATGGAGGGAAAATAATAAAGTGCCGCCAAACCAGCTGTGAAGGAATTTTTTAGCGGCTACTTTCTTGCAACAGACACTTCCTCAAGATATGGACGAAGCGGTACGTCGTATTATCTCGGGACCATCTCACTGCCGTCTTGCTGCTACACGAGGTGTCGATGTCTGCGAACCTGTTTCCGCAAGTTGACATCCAAATTATTCGCCAACTTGCTGTGTATTCTGCCGACGGTAGAAGAATAGCCAATTACCGTGGCACTGGCGAAAGTTATTATTGTCGACGTGTATTCTCGTATCTGTGGTGTCTGACGTGCCAGAAAATGTGAAACATGACTGATGAGACCTATTTATTAATTAACAAAACATCCACATCTATTTACCAGAGCAAAATATATATTTGTGTCCATTTGTGCTTTAATATTCTCCGTGCTAAGCATTGCAAGTAGCGACACTAAAAATAATTGTTATAGTTATTTAGCATACAGCAGAAAGATAAAAAAATTGAACAATAGCAAACAGGCAAACAGTCAACAGCCTTACCCGCTTAGTTTATGAGAAACAGAAAGGGAAAAATATCGTTTCGATATATTCGGAAAAATCAGAGAAACAGGCGAATAGTTGTAAGCCAATTTCAGGTCGTCATTCAAAGAGAAGAACTTGATGAGACACGTTTTCGGCATGAGGTTCTGAGCTTATTCAGTGCGAGGGCAAGTCTGGCTTGTGTGTCGTACTGTGCGGCTGCAATTTCTTAGCAAATCTCCTTCTATGGAAAATAAGTTTTACGTATACGACAAAATTTTTCATTACTATGCTCTGCCTCGAAAACTAAAATCCCCGTGAAAACACGATGGAAACCACATTTCTCTTTACTTCATAATTTCATAACGCCCGTTGCAACTGTCAAACGATTTCCTCGCGATGCCATTCTTGCGTCAGACGCTCTCTGTATTATTGCCGCTTTAAATATGAATACGGAATCAAGTTCACGACGAAAGACTCCATCTTCTTGTGCGAGTTTTACATTATCTGATTTGAGTAGAAAATTGCGCTAAAACATTGCCTTCGCTTTATTTGTGAGTTACTCAGCATTTTTACAGTCGTATAAATTACTTCATGACGGTACCTAAAACTCACCACCGACTGACCAGCATATAAAACACTCGCTCAGACGTGTAAATATTCTTTCGGTAAGCTCTTTATTTTTCTCGTTTTCGCTTTGAAGGTCTGCCTCTCTTCTAAGGTTGGGGACTTGTTGCTTTCCGCAATTTAAATAAAATAATAGAAATAAGTAAAAAAAAAAAAACTTCAGCCTTTGCTCCCAGTTGCTTAACATTAACGACTGCTGTCTAAAGAAGTAAACCGCAATCAAAAAGAATAAGACAGATAACTTAGTTTAGAATGGAGGAGGAACGTTCAATGTAAAAATAACGCTTTCTTGTCTCTGTGGGTCGAACAAGCAACGTATTGTTAACGGTGGCATATCGTAATTCATCACTCGAGTATACTGCTGCAAAATGTGCTTTACGAAAAACCGATTTACAACATTCTGTTCTGCCTCGACATTAATTGGCTTAACTTTTCCTTGCTTTATTTCAAATGACGTTACATGTTGTCCAATGATGAAGCAGGGATGTCTCGCCCAAACTTTTGAAACGAGAGATCTCAAGCCAAACAACTGCAAAAACCAACGAAAAATTTAAAATTTTCTGCAAGGTATTGGAAACCGGGATTTTTCGTAGTGCTCAAACTAAAAACTAGGCGAATGGTCAAGTTTAGAGACGACACAATGTTAATATCTAGTCACTGCAAAAGTTTTGCTGTATAGTATACTCTTTTAGACTGGTAAGTCTGCTGGATTAAACAAATGTCTTAGAGCATAAACTCTGATTCTGAGTATAAGTGGGATATTACGGACGTTATTTCGTACACATTAATTAACCATATCAGACGTATTTCGTAGTAAATCTCGGGGAAACAGTGTACTTCCTTCGAAACATATTTCGTCTTGTGATCCAGCGAAACTGGCAATCTAAATGAATCACAGTCAAACAAAGCATGATTTCATCGAGTAATTGTTTATTCTTGCGTTTGTTAGCAGGAGGGATCCTCGCTACAACGTTTGAGACTGTTTCTTACAATTTCACAGGGGCATGTCGGAAGTACGATAAAATATTAGGTTTTTTTCCTACTACATTGTCATTTAATCGATTTTTATCTGACTCTGGTTCTCCTCACCTCAAGCAAACTTTAGAGAGGGGATCGGTAGATTTCCATTAATTTGTTGCCAGCTACGAATGGAATTTAAAAACCACAAGTTGTCACTCGTTAAAACCATTTCTCACATTGCGTTTAGATTACCCATATCCTGTTGCATATGGAAAACACAGTATTCGAAGCAGTGTGGAAGCAGATGAGGGAACATTTATTCACAGAGTTCCTTCCAAAGGAGAAATCGAGCCACGAGTTTACGTGCCGATATGTTAGTGCTATCTCTTAGTTAACGACCGGAATGGTAAATGTGACGTAGTATTTTTGCCAGATTTCTGTGTTTCTGTATTGATGGATTTTATTCGCAACTGTCAACAGTTTAAAAATTCTGTCATAGTCATTTACACACTGAAACCTGTTATGGGGGAAAATTTGGAGAAAAAATTTAATTCTCAGACTACCTACAAACTCATTTAAAATTCGCTGCATTTGTTGAAAACTACGATTTTTTGAATTGTAAGGCGCCTTAGAACGCTGGCCAACTCCATCGCAGCTATATATTACTTAACGCTCGGAAAGATAGACGCAGTGTTACAAGTACTTTTAACAACATTACCAGGTTTGTATTCTCTAGTGATGAATTGTGTTCGTAATTGGCGATACTGCAGACCTGTGTTGGAGGAGAAACCTAATTGATTCAGACGGCAGTAGAAATGAAAATTGTTTCTTAACGTTAACGTCTGTTGTCGGAAGCAGTAAATCGCAGTCAAAGAGAGTAATTTCTTTTATTTATTTATTACACGTTTTCGTAGATAACTTGTTGTAGATTCAAGGAGGAACGTTAAACTTAAAAATAATACTTTGATTGTCTATTGGGTCGAAGAAGGAACACATTGTTGAGTTTCACCTTGACCTTGGCATAGATTATATCAAACGTAATTCATCACTCGAGCATCACGGCTCCATAATGCGCTTTACGAAAATCCGATTTCCTAAATTCTGTTCTCTTTTGTCATTAATTGGCCTAACCTTTCCATGCATTATCTTCAAAGTCGTTACATGTTGCCCAAAAATGAACTAGCAATGCGGCAGCCATTCTTGTGAAACGAGAGATCTCAATCCAAATCACTCCGGAAACTAACAACAAATTAAAAATTTCTTTGTATAAATAGGCGTAGCAGTTATTTAGCGAACAGCAGACAGATCAAATAAACTGAAAAGTAGCAAGCCATGGACGTGAACCGCTATATCGGCAGTGTCTATGAGAAACAGAATGGGGAAAATACAGTTTATCGCAGTTTCCGAAAATATCAGACAACTGGCGAACAGTTGTAAGCTAGTTTTAGGCTGGCATTCAGTGAGAATTGAGCAGATATAGTTTAAGGCACGGAGTTGGAAGCACATTCAGTACGAAGGCAAATCTATCTTGAGTGTCGTACTAAGTGGCTGCAATTTTGGAGCCATTAACGCTATTCCAGCATTTAAGAAACTGAATTTCGGCGAATCCCTCTGCAGTTTTGTTTCAAGGGGAATGAAAATAATGCACAATTCTGCGGTGTTGCCATCGACTTTTACTGGGGATGGACCCGAAATTATCATTGCTTGTTTCCGTCGTCACAACTGAATAATGGTGAAGGCAGTAATGAAACTGTGTGGAACGACACGAAATCTATTTACTAACTTTCAACTTTCATGTTGACTGTGGCATACATTTTATCAATCGAAATTCAATACTCGAGCATACTCCAGCAAATTGTGCTTTACGAAAATCCGTCGGCCGCGGTGGCCGATGGGACTGAGGCGTTCCAGTCACGGTCTGCACGGCCACTACGGTCAGGGGTTCGAATTCCCCCTCGGGCATGGATATTTGTGACGTCCTTAGTTGTAGCTAGTTCATAAGTAGTTTGTAAGTTTAGGGACTGATGACCCCGTAGTTAAGTCCCATAAGCTTTACAAATATTTGAACATTTGAACGAAAATCCGATATACAAAATTGTGTTATGCCCCGACAAAATTGCTTGCTTTATTAATGACGTTACGTGTTGCTCATTACGAAGTAAGAATATCTTGACCATTCTTGTGATACGAGAGATCCAAAGCCGAATCATTGCACAAACTGACAACAAATATCAAATTACCTGCAGGTATTGAAAACCGGGATTTTTCATAGGTGTTCAAACTGAAAACTGGGCGAATGATGAAGTTTAGAGATGACAGAATATTAATATTTAGTTACTGCAAAAGTTTTCTCACCAATAAGCGTTTTATTGAATAGTATACTTTTTGAAACTGCTTCAGTACCTCTGCTATATGAAACAAATGTCACAGAGTATAAACGATGATTCTGTGTAAAAGTCGGACATTACGGACGTCATTCCGTACACATTAATTAACCATACCACACGTACTGCAGAGTAAATCTCCGGAAAACCGTGTACTTCAATCAAAACAAAAGGCATCATCCATACAAAGTTTTAAACTGTTTTTCACTATTTTAACTGAGCATGTCGAAATGACGATGCAATATTCGATTTTTTCTTCCAACGCCATTTTCATTGAATTAATTTTTTATTTTACCTTCCTCCCCTCAAGCAGACGTAATAAGGCTGTGTTACCACTCACTTAACAATCGGAAAGATAGATGTGCTAATTTTGGCAGAATTAAGTTACCAGATGTCTGGTTTCTGTATTGATGGATTTCGTTCGCAAATGCCAAACGTTACGG
Source organism: Locusta migratoria (assembly GCA_026315105.1). Lineage (NCBI taxonomy): Eukaryota > Metazoa > Arthropoda > Insecta > Orthoptera > Acrididae > Locusta > Locusta migratoria. Next base: position 61,849,426 of record CM048752.1, on the reverse strand, counting down.
CGGATAGTGTTGGAGTAAAAATTTACTTCACAGACAAAATACAGACATCTTTTATATTCTAAGTAAAACTATTTCTTGCATACGGTTTAGTTCCCGGATCGATACGAAATACAAAACAGTTTCAGATCCTAATATTCAATAAATATCTAGTACCATCAAGAGAAACTCAGAAAATAAGTAATCCCCATTTTCTCCTTACAGCATCCATCCCAGGTGACAAATGTTTGGTCGATGAGGACGCAGTTATTGTGACTGAAGTCAGGGATGAAGGGACGAACGTGGTATTATCTCTGAATTTCCAGAAAGCCATTTCTCGTCAATAAATCAGTACAATGGATCGTTACTTGTAAGCCGTCACACCTACTTACGTTTCCAGTCCTAAACCGTTCGTACAGAATCGTTCGCTACTGACGAAATAATCCCTAATCCTACGTACAGGATTAAGAAAGCGTTTTGAGCTCCCTAGCCATACCATGTGTTCTGAACGTTACTTACTCTCAACATGTCGTGTGATGCCCCGTTTGGTGAAAGTTACTACAATTTCATGTACAGAAAAAGCTACAAGAGTTTGGATGCAAATTATCAAAACAAGCTGTTTCTTGCCTGTAAACGAGACAGGCCTAGCTTAAAGCAATGCCAGTTTTATCCCAGTCACCTACATCGCAAGAGCCAATTTCACGTTGTTGACATCTTCATAGTCGATATGGATGACACTGAAATTCATGTTTGACGTGAATAATATTTACCTTAATGGAAGCAATGTGGAAGGAAGGAAAATAAAAGATTATTTATTCCCATAGTTCCTACCAAAAGAGAAATCGAGATACCAGATTTCTGTGTCTCTGTATTGATGGACTTTTTACCAACTGTCGACAGTTTTAAAAATTCTGTCACAGTCACTTAAACACTGCTGACTTGTATGAGGGAATGTGACGGAGTAAAAATTTAATTCACAAACTACAAACATATTTTAAATTCCCTACATCTGTTTAAAACTACGATTTTTCTAACCGCTATAATCTAAAACTGTCGGAGTGGTAGGCTATGGTTTTTGATGCGACAGAATGCTAATATTTTACTCTCTGCCAAATTTTTCTTTAAAACCTACGTTCCCTTGTATACCTAGTCTTTTAACGTTACTTTCGTGTTTCTGCTGCATTCATCTCAGAGCAGAGACGCTGATTCTGGGTCAAAGTTGAGCCTTAAAGACGTCATTTTGTCTAACTTAATAAATCGCATCACACGTAGCGCACAGTAAGTCTCCGGAAAATAACGTGCTTTCTGCGAAATCGATATTTCGACCTATTCGCCAGAGAAAGCATAATCTGAATAAGTCACAGTCCAATGAACACAGAAATTCGCCGAATACTTTCTCGTTCGTTACGAGAAAGAATCGTCTGTCCAGCGCTTGAATCTGTTTGTTACGATCTCACCCGAGAAAATGTTAAAGAGACAGCCACATTAATACATGCGCAATGCTGACACAACCAATACGGCAGCTGCGAATGCAATTTCAAAACCTCAGGTTGTCAGCAAGTAACTCTATTTCTCGCATTGGGTTCTGTTTTTGTTTCGACACGAAGCAGGTTCGGATCATCATAATCATGAAATGTCCAGTACCGTCAAGAGAATAACGGAAAACAGATATTTCCTCTTTTTCTCCTTACAGCATCCATCCCTGATAACAAATCTGTGGTTGATGTGGACCAAGTTATTGTGGCTGAAGGATGAAGTTTTATGTATTCCTCTAAATGTGTTACTTTTACCCTCAGTCTCGAAAGGTAAATTATGCATGAAAACATGATCGAAACAACATTTCTCTTTACTTCATTAATTTATAACGTCCGTTGCAACTGTGAGAACGACTTTCTGGCGACGCCATTCTTGCGTCAGACGCTCTCTGTATTGTGGCCGCTTTAAATATGAATGTGGAAAAAAGTTTACGACGAACGACTCCATTCTGTTTTGCGAGTTTTAAAATATTTGAGTTGTGTAGAACATGGCGCTAAATCATTGCAAAACAAATGAAATTCAAATGTTTGTAAAGCTTATGGGAATTAAGATGCGAGTTTTACAGTGTCTGATTTGAGTAGAAAATTGCGCTAAAACATTGACTTCGATTTATTTGTGTGTTTTTCAGCATCTTTACAGCCGTATCAAACACGTCATGACGGTACCTAAAACTGAACACCGACTGACAAGCATAAAAAACACATGCTCAGACATGTAAATATTCTTTATTTTTCTCGTTTTCGCTTTGAAGGTCTGCCTCTGCTCTACCGGTTGGGAACTTGTTGCTTTCCACCATTTAAAAAAATAAAATAATATAAATAGATAAATTAATAAATAAATAAAATAAACTTCCCCCTTCCTTCACAGTTACATAACATTAACGTCTGCTGTCTGAAGAAGTAAACCACAATCAAAAAGTATAACACTTCTGTTTAATAATAGATCAAAGCATTATGATACGTTTTCGTAGTTAACCTGGTGTAGAATGGAGGAGGAACGTTGAATGTAAAGATAATGCTTTCATTGTCTCTCTGGGTCGAAGAAGCAATGTATTGTTAACTTTCACATTAACTGTGGCATACATTATGTCGAACGTAATTCATCACTCGAGCATACTGCTGCAAAATCTGCTTTATGAAAAAAGAAAATGTTGTGCCTCGACATTAATTGTCGTCACTTTTCCTTGTTTTATTTCAAATGGCGTTACATGTTGTCCAATGATGAAACAGGAATGTCTCGACCATTTATTTGAACGAGAGAACTCAAGCCAAACAACTGCACAAACTAACGACAAATCCCAAATTTCCTTCAGGTACTGAAAACTGGTATTTTTCATAGAGCTCAACTGAGCGAAAAATGAAGTTTAGAGACGACAGAATGTGAATATTTAGTCATTGCAAAAGTTTTACTTCATAGTATACACTTTGAGACTGGTTTGGTACGTCTGCTAGATTAAACAAATGTCGAAGAGCACAAACGCTGATTTTTTGTAAAAGTCGGACATTACGGACGTTATTTCCTACACATTAATTACGTCGTTTTCTAATCCAGCGGAAGTGGTACTCTAAATGAGTCACAGTCCAACAAAAATGGGATTCTATCGAGTAATTGTCAATTCTTGCGTTTGTTAGCAGGTGCTTCTTACAATTCCACCTGGGCATGTCGGAAGTACGATAAAATATTCAGGTATTTTTCTACTGCATTTTCAATTAATCGCTTTTTTATCTCTTTCTCCTCCCCTGAATCAAACTTTAGAGAGGGGATCGATAGATTTCCGTTAATCTGTAGCCAGCTACGAATGGAATTTCAAAACCTCCTGTTGTCACTAAGTAAAAGCATTTCTCACACTGCGTTTAGTTTACCCATTTCCTGTCACAGATGGAAAACACGTAAACAGTATTCGAAGCTGTGTGGAAGCAGATGCCGGAATATTAAGTCAAAGTCCAACGAAAACAAAAATTCCCCAAAAACATTGTCGACACTAATTTTTCATTACTAGAACACCCACGTCCTTTCCCCAGAGTTAACTATTTATTTATGTTTAAAAATAATGGTTTTATAGCATACAGATGGAAGGAGCTTAGGGTTTTACGTCACGTCGACAGCATGGTCATTACAGACGGGAACAGCAGACAGGTCAAATAAACTGAAAAACAACAAAGAAGAAGCTAAAAAAGAAGGACGATGAACCGTCATATCGGCAGGGTCTAAGAAACAGAATGAGGAAAATACAACGTAGCGTTGTTCCCGAAAATATCAGAAAACTGGCGAACAGTTTTTAAATCATTTTTAGGTTGGCATCCAATGAGAAGATATGAAATATATTTTAAGGCATGGAGTTGGGAGCACATTCAGTACTAAGGCAAGTCTATCTTGAATTTCGTACTGTTTGGCTGCAATTTTGACGCCATTAACGGTAGTAGAACATTTTAGGGAAATTAACGACAAATAGTTTCCATTACTGAGCTATAGTGACAGCTGAATCCATCATTTAGAACCACGTTGCTTTCCAGAAGCTTATTCAGTAATAGATTTCAACAGCATTAGACGTACAGTCTGTTAAAATGAGCAGTTTTGTTATGAGGGGAATACAATTAACGCACAGTTCTGCGTACTTGACACTGACTGTTACTGGGGATGAACCCGCGGTTACCATTACCTACTTGTTTCCGTCTCCACAACTGAATAATGGTGAAGGTATTGCAGCATTTTTAGCAACTCGCCTTATACGAAAAGAAGTTTCACGTGTACGACGAAATTTATCAGTTCTACGCTCTGCCTCGAAAAGTAAATTCCACACGAAAACATTATGGAAACCACATTTCTCTTTACTTCATTATTTTATAATTCTACAACCTGACATACACCAGCACAAACACCCATGCCCGAGGGAGGATTCGAACCCATGACCGCAGCGACCGTGCAGACCGTGACTGGCGCACCGAAGACCGCTCGGCCACCACGGCCGGCTAGGACGAAAGAATAAGTCCTGTTTTGCGAGTTTTATAACATTTGAGTTGAGTGGAAAAAGACGCTGAATCATTGTCTTCGCTTTGTTGGTGTGTTGTTCAGCATGTATACAACCGTATCAATTACGTCATGGCGTTACCTAAATCTTACCACCGACTGACCAGCATATAAAACTCTTGCTCAGACGTGTAAACATTCTTTAGATAAGGACGTTATTTTTCTCGTTTCTCTTTGAAGGTCTGTCTCTCCTCTACCGGTTGGCGACTTGTTGCTTTCCGCCATAAAAATAAAATAAAATAAAATAAAAAAAATTAATAAATAAGTAAATAAATAAAACAGATAAATAAAAAAGAAAAATAAACTTCCGCCTTCGCTCCCAGTTGCTTAACATTAACGTCTGCTGTCCAAAGAAGTAAACCGCAATCAAAAAGAGTAATATTTTTGTTTAATAATAAGTCCAAGTATTGTTATACGTTTTCGTAGATAACTTGGTGTAGAATGGAGGAGGAACGTTACATGTAAAAACAATGTTTTGTTTGTTTCTCTGGTTCGAAGAAGCAACGTATAGCTAACTTTCACGTTGACTGTGTCATACATTATTTCAAACGTAATTCATCACTCGAGTATACTGCTGCAAAATGTGCTTTACGCAAAACAGATTCACAATATTCTGTTCTGCCTCGACATTAAATGGCCTAACTTTTCCTCGCTTCATTTCAAATGACGTTACATGTTGTCCAATGATGAAGCAGAAATGTGTCGACGATTCTTGTGAAAAGAGAGATCTCAAACCAAATAAATGCATAAACTAACGATTCATTTATAATTTACTGCAGGTATTGAAAACAGGGATTTGGCGTAGTGCTCAAACTATAAAGTTTATGGACGACAGAATGTTAATATTTAGTCACTGCAAAAGATTTCTCAACAACCAACGTTTTATCGTTAAGTAAACTTTGTGAAAGTGCTTTGGTACCTCTGTTGGAAGAAAAAAATGTCACAGAGCAAAAACGCTGATTCTTTGTAAATGTCGGACATTACGGACGTTACTTGTACAGCTTAATTACCCATATCACACGAATTGCGAATTAATCTCCGGAAAACATAGTACTTCCTTAGGAAGGAATATTTCGTCTTCTGATAATGAGGCACAGCCCAAGAAAATCAGGAATTCACCGAGTAATTGTTGATTCTTGCGTTTGTTAGCAGGAGGAATCCTGGATACAACGTTTGTTTCTTACAATTTCACGTGGGCATGTCGAAATGACGACAGAATATCTTTTTTTTTTTTTCAACTGCGTTTTTATTAATTTTTTTTTATTTCTCCTCACGTCAAGCAAACTTTGGAGAGGGGTTAGACAGATTTTCATAAATCTGTAGACAGCTACGAATGGATTTTCAAAAGCTCCTGTTGTCAGCGAGCAAAACCATTTCTCACATTGCGTTTAGTTTACCCGTTTCAGATTTACCCATTTGCACTTCAAGAACACTTACAATAATCGAAGCTTATGTTGTACTCCCTGCCAAACTTTTCTTTAAAACCAACGTTCGCTTGAATACCAAGACTTTTAACGTTGCTTTCGTGTCTCTGCTTCTTTAATCTCAGAGCAAAAATGCTGATTCTGGGTCAAAGTTGTGCCTTACAGACGTTGTTCAGTATAACTTAATAAATCGCATCACACGTAGCGCACAGTAAGTCTCAGGAAAATAATGTGCTTTCTCCGAAATCGATATTTCGACCACTTCGCCAGAGAAAGCGTAATATAAATAAGTCACAGTCTAGCAAAAACAGACATTCACCTAAAACTATCTCGCTCTTTACGAGAAAGAATCGTCTGTACAACGCTTGAATCTGTTTGTTACGATCTCACCCGGACAAATGTTAAAGAGACAGCCACATTAACACATGCGCAATGCTGACACAACCAATACGGCAGCTACGAATGCAATTTCAAAACCTCAGGTTTTCAGGAAGTAACTCTATATCCCGCATTGGGTTCTGTTTCCGTATCGACACGAAACAGGTTCAGATCATAATAAATCATGAAATGTCCAGTACCGTGAAGAGAATACCGGAAAACAGATATTTCCTCTTTTTCTGTCTACAGCATCCATCCCTAGTAACAAATGTGTGGTTGATTTGGACCAAGTTATTGTGGCTGAAGGATGAAGTTTTATGTATTCCTCTAAATGTGTAACTTCTATGCTCTGTCTCGAAAGGTAAATTATGCATGAAAACATGATCGAAACCACGTTCCTCTTTACTTCATTATTTTATAACGTTCGTTGCAACTGTGAAAACGACTTTCTGGCGACGCCATTCTTGCGTTAGACGCTCTCTGTATTGTTGCCGCTTTAAATATGAATGCGGAAAAAAGTTTACTACGAAAGACTCCATTCTGTTTTGCGAGTTTTATACTATTTGAGTTGTGTAGAACATGGCGCTAAATCATTGCAAAACAAATGAAATTCAAATGTTTGTAAAGCTTATGGGACTTAACTGCGAGTTTTACAGTATATGATTTGAGTAGAAAATTGCGCTAAAACATTGCCTTCGCTTTATTTGTGTGTTTTTCAGCATTTTTACAGCCGTATCAAACACGTCATGAGGGTACCTAATACTCAACACCGACTGACAAGCATAAAAAACACATGCTCAAACGTGTAAATATTCTTTAGATAAGCACTTTATTTTTCTCGTTTTCGCTTTGAAGGTCTGCCTCTGCTCTACCGGTTGGGAACTTGTTGCTTACCAACATTTAAAAAAATAAAATAATATAAATAGATAAATTAATAAATAAATAAAATAAACTTTCCCCTTCCTTCCCAGTTACTTAACATTAACGTCTGCTGTCTGAAGAAGTAAAACACAATCAAAAAGTATAAAACTTCTGTTTAATAATAGGTCAAAGTATTATGATAAGTTTTCGTAGTTAACTTGGTGTAGAATGGAGCAGGAACGTTAAATGTAAAGATAATGCTTTCATTGTCTCTCTGGGTCGAAGAAGCACCGTATTGTTAACTTTCGCGTTAACTGTGGCATACATTATGTTAAACGTAATTCATCACTCGTGTATACTGCTGCAAAATGTGCTTTACGAAAAACCCGATTTACAAAATTCTGTTCTGCCTTGTCATTTATTGGCCATACTTCACCTTGCTTTATTTCAAATCACGTTACATGTTGTCCAATGATGAAGCACGAATGTCTCCTTTCATTCCTCTGAAACGAGAGTTCTCAAGTCAAATAACTGCACAAACTAACGACGAATTTCAAATTCCTTGCAGGTATTGAAAAACGGAATTTTTCGCGCTGCTGAAACTTAAAATGGGCGTATGATGAAGTTTAGAGACTACATAATGTTGATATTGATTCATGCATAAGTTTTGCTTTATATTATACTCTTTGAGACTGCTTTGGTACATCTGCAAATGTCACGGTGCATAAACGCTGATTCTGATTCAAAGACGAACATATTTCGTGCACATTAATTAACCATATCAGACGTATTGCGAAGTAAATCCCCGGTAAACGGGGGCACTTCTTCGAAACAGATATTTCGTCTTCTGATCCGACAGAAGTGGTAATATAAATGAGTCACAGTCCAACAAAAACAGGAGTTCATCGAGTAATTGTTAATTCTTGCGTTTGTAATTAGGAGTAATACTCGATACAACGTTTGAAACTGTTTCTTACAATTTCACCTGGGCATGTTGGAAGTACGATAAAATAATCCGTTTTTTTCTACTGCATTTTCATTGAATTAATTCTTTATTTGACTCTGGTTCTCCTCCCCTGAAGCAGACTTTAGAGAGGAGATCGATAGATTGCCTTTAATCTGTAGCCAGCTACGAATGTAAGTTAGTTTTATCTTTTACTTAACGATCGAAAAGATAAATGTAGCATAGTATTTTTGGCACTATTATGTTACCAGATTTCTGTGTTTCTGTGTTGTTGGATTATAATCGCAACTGCCCACAGTTTAAAAACTTCTGTCACAGTCATTTATACACTGCATTCTGTCATGGCGGAAAATGTTGGAGAAAACATTTTATGCACAGACAAACTACAAATATATTTTAATTCGCTGAATTTGTTGAAAACTACGATTCTTTGCACTGCTCAAATCTAAAACTGTAGGAGTGGTATGGTTTTTTAAGCGTCAGAATTCTAATGTTTACTCTCTGCTAAATATTTCTCTAAAAGCAACGTTTCCTTGCATACCAAGACTTTCAACAGTGCTTTCGTATCTCTGTGCTGGCTTAATTTGTAAGCCGTCACTCCTACTTTCGTTTTCAGTCCTCAACCAGTCGTACTGTGTCGTTCGCTGGTGACGAAATATTCCATGACCCCAGGTACAGGACTAGGAAAGCGTTTTGACTCAGTAGGAGCTTCTTGGCCATACCGTGTATTCTGAACGTTGTTTATTCTCCACATGTCGTGTGTTGACCTGTTTTGTCAAAGCTACTATATTTTCATATGTAGATAACACGCTGCATAATTCCGTATCCAAAGTATCAGAACGTCGTGTTTCTTGCCAGTAAACGAGACAGGCCTCACTTAAAATCAGTTTCAGTGTTATCCCAGTTACCTATCGCTAGCCATCATTCTCACGTTGTTGACTACATTCTTAATCAGTATGGCTGATTCTGAAATTGCTGATTGACGTGAATAATATTTGCAGTGATGGAAGCAGTGTGGAAGAAAAGGAAAGTTTATTTAATCACTCATTATGTGTAGAAGCCACCAGAACAATAGGTTAGTGTTGTCTGTTAATTCAAATTTCAATGTCTCTAAATCTAAGGGACTTCTTAACCGCTGCAGTTATTCAGTCCCCAGGCTTACAAACTACTGAGACTGACTGACACACACACACACACACACACACACACACACACACACACACACATATATATATATATATATATATATATATATATATATATATATATATATATATATATGCCCGAGGGAGGACTCGAACCTCCGACGGTGACCAACCGAGCACTTCGCAGCAAGGCGCGTTAGACCGCGCGGTCATTCTACCGCGGCTGTTAGTTAACGATTTGAAAGCTAAACGCAGTTTTAGGAATACCGTGATCGTTTTTAACAACATTATCAGGTTCCTATCCTATACCGGTGAATTATGTTCGTACACGGCAACAGTTTACAAAGCATCTGTCAAGGTCATTTACACATTGCATAACTGTGGTGGAGGAATACTTTCCAGGATCGAAAAGAAAGTTAATTCACTCAGATGGCAGTAGAAGTGAGAATTGTGTCAAACATTTCTTTTTTATTTCTTTTTGTGTGGCATCAACGGTAAGACATCACAAAACACTTTCAGCGACGGCAATAATTGTTAAGCGAGCTACCAGAAAGCAACGAGAGGAAATGCCCGATATTACGTAGTTACGAATAGAAAGGTATTAATTATTTTAGCGGCGGGAATCGCATCGTTATTGAAAGACTTCCCATACCGAAATACTTTTTAACACGCTGCACTATGCGTCAAAGTTAAGAAATAACGTATGTACCAACATCTTAAATCTTCGAGCCACCTCGAAAGCTAATTTAGTCGTCTTCTTACATGGTAATCACACATTTCATATCTTCATCCTTTTGTGATTAGACAGCATGAGATACACGACCAATCAAAATAGAGGGAAAATGATTAAGAGCCGCCAAACCAACTGTGAAGGGATTTTCTAGCGACTGCATTCTTATGACAGAGTCCCTATATTCTTGCATCATCGCTTTTGAATAAGAAATCAAGATATGGACGAAGCGGTACGTGGTATTTTCTCGGGCACCTCTCACTGCCGTCTTGCTGCTTCACGAGGTATCAATGCCTGCCCTCTGTTTCAAGAAATTTAAATGGAAATAATTCACCGATTTTCTGGGCATTCTCCCAACGGAAGAACAACAAACGTAATTCCGATGAATGTCATTGTTGCAGACGTGTATTCTTGTATTTGTGGCGTCTCACATTGCAGAAATGTAAAAATGACTGATGGACGCTATTTCTTCATTACCAGAACACCCACGTCTTTTCCCCAGAGTTAATTATTTATTTCTGTCTAAAAATAATGGTTGCATAGCAAACAGAAGGAAGGAAGGAGCTTAGGGTTTTACGTCCCGTCGACAGCTAGGTCATTAGAGACACGAATAGCAGAAAGATGAAATAAACTGAAAAACAACAAAGAAGTAGCTAAAAAAGAAGGACGATGAACCGCCATATCGGTAGGGTCTAAGAAACAGAATGAGGAAATACAACGTAGCGCTGTTTTCGAAAATATCAGAAAACTGGCGAACAGTTTCTAAGCCAATTTTTGCTTGGCATCCAGTGAGAAGAAATGAGATATATTTTAAGGCATGGAGTTGGGAGCACATTCAGTACGAAGGCAAATCTAACTCGAGTTTCGTACTGTGTGGCTGCAATTATGACGCCATAAACGGTAGTCGAACATTTTAGGGAAATTAACGACAAATTCTTTCCATTACTGAGCTATAGGTATTGCAGCACTTTTAGCAACTCGCCTTATACGGAAAATAAGGTTTGCGTGTACGACGAAATTTATCAGTTCTACACTCTGTCTCGAATAGTAAATTCCCTATGAAAACATGATGGAAACCACATTTCTCTTTACTTCATTATTTTATAATTCTACAACCTGACATACACCAGCACATACACCCATGCCCGAGGGAGGATTCGAACCCACGACCGCAGCGGCCGTGCAGACCGTGACTGGCGCGCCGACGATCGCTCGGCCACCACTGCCGGCTAGGACGAAAGACTCCATCCTGTTTTGCGAGTTTTATACTATTGGAGTTGAGTGGAAAAATACGCTGAATCATTGTCTTCGCTTTGTTAGTGAGTTATTCAGCATTTTTACAACCGTATCAGTTACGTCATGGCGTTACCTAAATCTCACCACCGACTGACCAGCATATAAAACACTTTCTCGGACGTGTAAACATTCTTTAGATAAGGACGTTATTTTTTCTCGTTTGCTCTTTGAAGGTTTGCCTCTCCTCTACCGGTTGACGACTTGTTGCTTTCCGCCATTTAAAAAAATAAAACATATAAATAAAAAAGAGATATTAAGTCCCGCCCTCGCTCCCAGTTGCTTAACATTAACGTCTGCTGTCTAAAGAAGTAAACCGCAATCAAAAAGGGTAATATTTTTGGTTAATAAAAAGTCCAAGTATTGTTATACGTTTTCGTAGATAACTTGGTGTAGAATGGAGGGACCTTAGGTGTAAAACAATGCTTTGATTGTTTCTCTGGGTTGAAGAAGCAAAGTATAGCTAACTTTCACGTTGACTGTGCCACACATTATTTCAAACGTAATTCATCACTCGAGTACACTGCTGCAAAATGTGCTTTACGCAAAAACAGATTCACAAAATTCTGTTCTGCCTCGACATTAAATGGCCTAACTTTTCCTCGCTTTATTTCAAATGACGTTACATGTTATCCAATGACGAAGCAGAAATGTGTCGAAGATTCTTGTGAAAAGAGAGATCTCAAACCAAATAACTGCATAAACTAACGATAAATTTCAAATTTCCTGCAGGTATTGAAAACAGGGATTTTTCGTAGTGCTGAAACTATAAAGTTAATGGACGACAGAACGTTAATATTTAGTCACTGCAAAAGTTTTCTCAACAACCTGCGTTTTATCGTGTAGTACACTTTGTGAAAGTGCTTTGGTACCTCTGCTGGAAGAAAAAATTGTCACAGAGCATAAACGGTATTTCTATGTACATGTCGGACTTAACAGACGTTTCTTCGTACAGCTTAATTACCCATATCACACGTATTACGAAGTTAATCTCCGGAAAGCATAGTACTTCCTTAGAAAGGGATATTTCGTCTTCTGATAATGAGTCACAGCCAAAGAAAAACAGGAATTAACCGAGTAATGGTTAATTCTTGCGTTTGTTATCAGGAGGAATCCTCGATACAACGTTTGTTTCTTACAATTTCACCTGGGCGTGTCGGAAAGACGACAGAATATCCTTTTGTTTTTAACTGCATTTTTATTAATGTTTTTAATTGACTTTGGTTCTCCTCACATCAAGCAAACTTTGGAGAGGGGTTAGACAGATTTCCATAAATCTGTAGACAGCTACTAATGGACTTTCAAAAGCTCCTATTCTCACTAAGTAAAACCATATCTCACATTGCGCTTAGTTTACCCATTTCCTGTTGCACATAAAAAACACTTACAGTAATCGAAGCTGTGTGGAGACATATGAGGGCCTATTATTCCCACAGTTCCTACCAAAGGTGACATCGATGCACAAGATTACGTGTCGAAGACGTAATAAGTCAGTGTTGTCTGTTAGTTAACCAACGGAAATCTAAACACAGTACTTTTGTCGCCATTAAGTTACCAGATTTCTGTGTCTCTGTATTGATGGCTTTTATTCTGGAATGACGACAGTTTTAAAAATTCTGTCAGTCATTTACACGCTGCTCAACTGTTATCGGGGAGTAAAAATTTAATTCACAGCAAACTACAAAAACATATTTTAAATTCTAAACATCTGTTGAAATCTAGGATGTTTCTGACCGCTCTAATCTAAAACTGTCGGAGTGGTAGGCTATGGTTTTCAGAATGCTAATGTTTTACTCCCTGCCAAATTTTTCTTTAAAACCAACGTTCCCTTGTATACCAAGACTTTTAACGTTGCTTTCGTGTCTCTGCTTCATTAATCTCAGAGCAGAGACGCTGATACTGGGTCAAAGTTGTGCCTTACAGATGTTCTTTAGTATAACTTAATTAATGGCATCGCATGTAACGCACAGTAAGTCTCCGGAAAATAATGTGCTTTCTCCGAAATCGATGGTTCGCCTCCTTTTCCACAGGAAGCGTAATCTAAATAAGCCACAGTCCAACAAAAACAGACATTCGCTCTTTACGAGAAATAATCGTCTGTACAACGCTTGAATGCGTTTATTATGATCTCACCTGAACAAATGTTAAAGAGACAGCCACATTAATACATGCGCAATGCTAACACAACAAATACGGTATCTACGAATGCAGTTTCAAAACCTCACGTCACCAGGAAGTAAATCTATTTCTTGCATTGGGTTCTGTTTTCGTATCGACACGAAACAGGTTGAGATCATAATACTAATGAAATATCCAGTACCGTCAAGAGAAAACTACTAAATATCTTACTTCTAAGCTCTGTCTCGAAAGATAATTTCTGCATGAAAACATGATGTGAACCACATCTCTCTTTACTTCATTATTCTATAACGTCCGTTGCAACTGTGAAAACGACTTCCTCGCGACGCTATTCTTGTGTCAGACGCTCTGTGTATTGTTGCCGCTTTAAATATGAATGCGGGAAAGAAGTTGACGATGAAGGATTCCATTCTGTTTTGCGAGTTTTATACTATTTGAGTTGTGTAGAAAATGACGCTAAATCATTGCAAAACAAATGAAATTCAAATGTTTGTAAAGCTTATGGGACTTAACAACGAGTTTACCAGTATCTGATTTGAGTATACAATTGCGCTAAAACATTGCCTTCGCTTTATTTGTTTGTTGTTTAGCATTTCTACAGCCGTATCAATTACGTCATGACGGTACCACCGACTGACCAGCATACAAAACACTTCCTCAGACGTGTTAATATTCTTCAGATAAGCACTTGATTTTTCTGCTTTTTGCTTTAACGGTCTGGCTCTCCTCTGAACGATGCCACCGGTTGGGAACTTAGTGTTCTACTCCATTTAAAAGAATAAAATAAAATAAATAAATAAATAAAAATGAACAAAATTCCGCCTTCGCTCTCAGTTGCTTAACATTAACGTCTCCTGTCTAAAGAAGAAAACCGCAATCAAAAAGTAACATAACTGTTTAATAATACGTCTAAGTATTAGTATACGTTTTCGTAGAATGGAGGAGGAACCTGAAATGTAAAAATAATACTTATATTGTCTCTCTGGGTCGAAGAAGCAACGTGTTGTTAACTTTTACGTTGACTGTGGCATATATTATATCAATCGAAATTCAATACTCGAGAATACTGCTGCAAAATGTGCTTTACGAAACTTCGATATACAATATTATTCTGTCCTGGCAAAATTGGCCTAACTTTCCCTTGCTTTATGTCAAATGACGTTACATGTTGCTCATTACGAAGTAAGAATATCTTGACCATTCTTATGCAACGAGAGATCCCAAGCCAAATCACTGCACAAACTAACAACAAATATCAAATTTCCTGCAGGTATTAAAAACCGAGATTTTTCATAGGTGTCCAAACTGAAAACTGGGCGAATGATGAAGTTTAGAGTCGACAGAATGTTAATATTCAGTCACTGCAAAAGTTTTCTCACCAACCAACGTTTTGTTTTATAGTATACTATTTGAAACTGCTTCGGTACCTCTGCTAGATGAAACAAATGTCACAGAGTATAAACGATGATTCTGTGTAAAAGTCGGTCATTACGGGCGTTATTTCGTACGCATTAATTAACCATAACACACGTACTGCAGAGTAAATCTCCGGAAAAAAGTGTACTGCAATCGAAACAAATATTTCGTCTTCTGACAATGAGACACAGCCCAACAAAAACAGGACTTCACCGACTAAATGTTTATTCTTCCTTTCTTACCGGAAGGAATCATCCATACAACGTTACAAACTGTTTCTCACAATTTCACCTGGGCATGTCGAAATGACGATGCAATATTCGTTTTTTTTCTTCCAACGCCAATTTTATTTGACCTTCCTCCCCTCAAGCAGACGTAATAAGGCTGGGTTACCTCTCACTTAACAATCGGAAAGATAAATGTGGTATTTTTGGCAGTATTAAGTTAACAGATGTCTGTTTTCTCTATTGATGGATTTCGTTCGCAAATGCCGAAAGTTACGGCGGATAGTGTTGGAGTAAAAATTTATTTCACATACAAAATACAGACATCTTTTAAATTCTAAGTAAAACTATTTCTTGCATAGGGTTTAGCTCCCGGATCGATACGAAACACAAAACAGTTTCAGCTCTTAATATTCAATAAATATCGAGTACCATAAGAGAAAAACAGAAAATAAGTAATCCCGATTTTCTCCTTACAGCATCCATCCCAGGTAACAAATGTGTGGTCGATGAGGACGCAGTTATTGTGACTGAAGTCAGGGATGATGGGACGAACATGGTATTATCTCTGAATTTTCAGAAAGCCCTTTCTCGTCAATAAATCAGTACAATGGCTCGTTACTTGTAAGCCGTCACACTTTCTGTTTCAGTCCTAAACCGTTCGTACAATCGTTCGCTACTGACGAAATAATCCCTAATCCTACGTACAGCAGTAAGAAAACGTTCTGAGCTTCCTAGCCGTACCATGTGTTCTGAACGTCGCTTACTCTCAACATGTGGTGTGATGCCCCGTTTGGTGAAAGTTACTGCAATTTCATGTACAGAAAAAGCTACAAGACTGTGGATGCAAATTATCAAAACAAGCTGTTTCTTGCCTGTAAACGAGACAGGCCTAGCTTAAAGCAGTTCCAGTTTTATCCCAGTTACCTACATCGCAAGACGCCAATTTCATGTTGTTGACAATCTTCATAGTCGACATGGAAGACTCTGAAATTCAAGTTTGACGTGAATAATATTTGCCTTAATGGAATCAATGCGGAAGGAAAGGAAAGTTTATTTATTCCCAGAGTTCCTACCAAAGGAGAAATCGATCCACTAGATTACGTGTCGAAGACGTGATATGTCAGTGTTGTCTCTTAGTTAACAATCGGAAAGCTAAATGCAGTATTCTTGCCACTATTGAGATACCAGATTTCTGTGTCTCTGTATTGATGTTTTTTTTCGCAACTGTCGACAGTTTTAAAAATTCTGTCACAGTCATTTACACGCTGCTGACTTGTATGAGGGAATATCATATAGTAAAAATTTAATTCATAGACAAACTACTAACATATTTTAAATTCCCCTTTAAAACTAGGATTTTTCTAACCGCTCTAATCTAAAATTGTCGGAGTGGTAGGCTATGGTTTTTGAAGCGACAGAGTGCTAATGTTTTACTCTCTGCCAAAATTTTTCTTTAAAACCAACTTTCCCTTGTATACCAAGTCTTTTAACGTTACTTTCGTGTTTCTGCTGCATTCATCTCAGAGCAGAGACGCTGATTCTGGGTAAAAGTTGTGCCTTAAGGACGTCATTTTGTCTGACTTAATAAATCGCATCACACGTAGCGCACAGTATGTCTCAGGAAAATAATGTGCTTTCTCCGAAATCGATATTTCGACCTCTTCGCCAGAGAAACGTAATCTAAATAAGTCACAGTCCAATGAACACAGAAATTCGCTGAATACTTTCTCGTTCGTTGCGAGAAAGTATCGTCTGTCTAGCGCTTGAATCTGTTTGTTACGATCTCACCTGAACAAATGTTGAAGAAACAGACACATTAATACATGCGCAATGCTAACACAATAAATACGTTAGCTACGAATGCAATTTCAAAACCTCACGTTGTCAGGAAGTAAAACTATTTCTCGCATTGGGTTCTGTTTCCGTATCGGCACGAAACAGCTTCAGATCATAATAAATCATGAAATTTCCAGTACCGTGATGAGAATACTGGAAATAGATATTTCCTCTTTTTCTCCTTACAGCATCCATCCCTGGTAACAAATGTGTGGTTGATTTGGACCAAGGTATTGTGGTTGAAGGATTAAGTTTTATGTATTGCACTAAACATGTTAGTTCTATGCTCTGTCTCGAAAGATCAATTCTGCATGAAACATGTTGGGAACCACATTTACTTCATCATTTTATAACGTCCATGGCAACTATGAAAACGACTTTCTGGAGACGCCATTCTTGCGTCAGACGCTCTCTGTATTGTTGTCGCTTTAAATATGAATGCGGAAACAAGTGTAGGACGAAAGACACCACCTGGTTTGCGAGTTTTATACTATCTGTGTGTTATTCAGCATTTCTACAGCCATATGAATTACGTCATGACGGTACCTAAAACTCACCACCGACTGACCAGCATATAAAACACTTGCTCACACGTGTAAATATTATTTAGATAAGCACTTTACATTTCTGGTTTTCGCTTTGAAGGTTTGCCTCTCCTCTACCGGTTAAAAAAATAAAATATAATTTAAAAAAATAAAATATAATAAATAGATAAATAAATAAGTAAAATAAACTTCCACCTTCGCTCCCAGTTGCTTAACATTAACACAATCAAAAAGAATAACACTTCTGTCAAATAGGAGTAAGTATTATTATACGTTTTCGTAGTTAACTTCGTGTAGATGAAGTAGGAACGGTACATGTAAAAATGATGTTTTCATTGTCTCTCTGGTTCGAAGATACAACGTATTGTTCATTTTCACGTTAACTGTGGCATACATTATGTTGAACCTAATTCATCACTCGAGCATACTGCTGCAAAATCTTCTGTATGAAAAAACGATTTACAATAAAATGTTGTGCCTCGACATTAATTGGTGTAACTTTTCTTTGTTTTATTTCAAATGACGTTATATGTTGTCCAATGGTGAAACAAATGTCTCGACCATTTTTGTTGAACGAGAGAACTCAAGCCAAACAACTGCACAAACTAACGACAAATCACAAATTTCCTTCAGGCATTGAAAACCTGGATTTTTCATAGTGCTCAACTGGGCCAACAATGAGGTTTAGAGACGAAAGAATGTGAATATTTAGTCACTGCAAAAGTTTTGCTGTATAGTATAGTCTTTGAGATTGCTTTTGTACGTCTGCTAGATTAAACAAATGTCAAAGAGCATAAACGCTGATTCTGTGTAAAAGTCGGACATTACGGACGTTATTTCGTACACGTTAATTAACCGTATCAGACGTATTGCCAAGAAAATCTCCCAGAAACAGTGCACATCCTTCGAAACCATATTTCGTCTTCTGATCCAGCGGAAGTGGTAATCTAAATGAGTCACAGTCCAACAAAAACAGGATTTCATCTAGTAATTGTTAATTCTTGCGTTTGTTAGCAGGAGGAATCCACGATACAAAGTATGAAACTGTTTCTTACAATTTCGCCTAGGCATGTCGGAAGTATGATAAAATATTCAGGTATTTTTCTACTGCATTTTCAATTAATCGATTTGTTATCTGACTCTGTTTCTCCTCCCCTGAAGCAAACTTTAGAAAGGCGATCGATACATTTCCAATAATCTGTAGCCAGAGCTACGAATGGAATTTCAAAATTTCCTGTTGTCACTAAGTAAGAGCATTTCTCACATTGCGTTTAGTTTACCCATTTCCTGTTACACATGGAAAACACGTAGACAGTATTCGAAGCTTTGTGGAAGCAGATGCCGGAATATTAATTAACAGTGTTCCTTGCAAAGGAGAAATCGATTCAGAAGATTACGTATCGATAAGTTAGAAATACCGTGACCATTTTTAACAACATTATCAGGTTCCTATTCTATTCTGATGAATAATTTTCGTAAGGATTGAGTAGAAACTTAATTCACTTTGACGGTATTAGAAATGAGAACTGTGTCAAACTTTTATTTTTTATTTCTTCTTGTGTGGCATCAACGATATGACAGCACAAATGACGGAGAGAATTCCGCATTCCTCTGCGTTGTCGACCTTGTCGCATTAATTGTTAAGCAAACCACCACAATGCAACGACACTGACTGATTTTACGTAGTTAATGAAAAGAAGTTTTAATTCATGTAACAGCAGGAATCTTATGCTTATTGAAAGACTTCCCATACTGAAATACCTTTAACACTCTGCACTATACGTCAAATGTAAAAAATAACGTGTAGGTACCTATATCTTAAATTTCCGACCCATCACAAAAGCTGATTTGGTCATCTTAATACGTCATAATTACACATTTCCTCACTTCATTATTCTGTGATTAAACAGCATGTGTTACACGAGAAGTCAAAATGGAGGGAAAATAATAAAGTGCCGCCAAACCAATAGTGAAGGAATTTTTTAGCGGCTACATTCTTGCAGCAGACACTTCCTCAAGATATGGACGAAGCGGTACGTCGTATTATCTCAGGACCATCTCACTGCTGTCTTGCTGCTACACGAGGTGTCGATGTCTGCGACCCTGTTTCCGCAATTTGACATCCAAATAATTCGCCAACTTGCTGTGCATTCTGCCAACGGTAGAAGAATAGCCAATAACCGTGGCACTGGCGAAAGTTATTATTGTCGACGTGTATTCTCGTATCTGTGGTGTCTGACGTGGCAGAAAATGTGAAACATGACTGATGAGACCTATTTATTAATTAACAAAACACACACATCATTTTACTAGAGCGAGCTATATATTTGTGTCCATTTGTGCTTTAATATTCTCCGTGCTAAGCATTGCAAGTAGCGACGCTAAAAATAATCGTTGTAGTTATTTAGCATACAGCAGAAAGATAAAAAAACTGAACAATACCAAACAGGCAAACAGTCAACAGCGTTATCCGCTTAGTTTATGAGAAAAAGAGAAAGGGAAAAATATCGTGTACGGTATATTCGGAAAAATCAGAGAAACAAGCGAATAGTTGTAAGCCAATTTCAGGTCGTCATTCAAAGAGAAGAACTTGATGAGACACAGTTTGCGGTATGAGGTTCGGAGCTTATTCAGTACGAGGGCAAGTCTGGCTTGTGTGTCGTACTGTGCGGCTGCAAATTTTAGCAACTCTCCTTGAATGGAAAATAAGTTTTACGTATACGACAAAATTTTTCATTACTACGCTCTGCCTCGAAAATAAATTCCCCGTGAAAACATGATGGAAACCTCATTTCTCTTTACTTCATTATTTCATAACGCCCTCTGCAACTGTCAAACGACTTCCTGACGACGCCATTCTTGCGTCAGACGCTCTCTGTATTATTGCCGCTTTAAATATGATTACGGAATCAAGTTTACGACGAAAGACTCCATCTTCTTTTGCGAGTTTTACACTATCTGCTGTCTAAAGAAGTAAACCGCAATCAAAAAGAATAAAACATATAACTTGGTGTAGAATGGAAGAGGAACGTTCAATGTAAAAACTTATCGATACGTAATCTCGAGAATCGATTTCTCCTTTGGAAGGAACACTTAATTAATATTCCGGCATCTGCTTCCACACAGCTTCGAATACTGTTTAAGTGTTTTCCATGTGTAACAGGAAATGGGTAAACTAAACGCAATGTGAGTAATGCGTTTACTTGGTGACAACAGGAGGTTTTGAAATTCCATACGTAGCTGGCTACAGATTAATGGAAATCTATCGATCCCCTCTCTATAAAGTTTTCTTGAGGAGAGGAGAAACAGAGTCAAATAAATAAATAATTAATTCAAAAATTTGGGGAAAAAATTTAATTCTCAGACTACCTACAAACTCATTAAAATTCGCTGCATTTGTTTTAAAACTACGATCTTTTGAATTGTAAGGCGCCTTAGAATGCTGGGCAATTCTATCGCAGCTATATATTCCTTAACGCTTGGAAAGATAGACGCAGTGTTACAAGTAAATCGCAGTCAAAGAGAGTAATTTCTTTTATTTATTTATTACACGTTTTCCTAGATAACTTGTTATAGATTCGAGGAGGAACGTTAAACTTAAAAATAATACTTTGATTGTCTATCTGGGTCGAAGTAGGAGCACGTAGTTGAGTTTCACCTTGACCTGGGCATAGATTATATCAAACGTAATTCATCACTCGAGCATCACTGCTCCATAATGCGCTTTACGAAAATCCGATTTCCAAAATTCTGTTCTGTTTTGTCATTAATTGGCTTACCCTTTCCCTGCATTATCTTCAAAGTCGTTACATGTTGCCCAAAAATGAAGTAGGAAAGTCTCAACTATTCTTGTGAAACGATAGATCTCAAGCCAAATCACTGCAGAAACTAACAACAACTTAAAAAATTCTTTCTATAAATAGGCGGTGCAGTTATTTAGCGAACAGCAGACTGGTCAAATAAACTGAAAAGTAGCAAAAGAAAAAAAAATCGCCATGGAGGTGAACCGCCACATCGGTAGGGTTTATGAGAAACAGAATGGGGAAAATACGGGTAGCACAGTTTCCGAAAATATCAGAAAACTGCGAACAGTTGTAAGTCAATTTTAGGCTGGCATTCAGTGAGAAGGGATCAGATATAGTTTAAGGCACGGAGTTGGAAGTACATTCAGTACGAAAGCAAATCTAACTTGAGTGTCGTATTAAGTAGCTACAATTTTAGCGACATCAACGCTATTGGAGCATTTTAAGAAACTTAGTTCGGCGAAACCCTCTGCAGTTTTGTTTCGAGGGGGATGAAAATAATGCACAATTCTGCGGTGTTGCCACCGATTGTTAAAGGGGATGGACCCGCAATTAGCATTGCTTGTTTCCGTCTTTACAACTGAATAATGGCGAATGCAGTAACGGAAGCTATGTCGAACAAAACGGAATCTATTTACTGGCAATATTTGTTCCCGTGACAGTGTGTCTTAAATTTACGTGTGTATCAGGCAAAAAGCAGAGCAAATGTGGGAATAGTTATGTATTCCGCCACCAGTGTGACGATAAATTGCAAGGCTGTTCACACTCTCCTTTAAACGCGCCTTCACGTCTCACTGTTGCAAACAATTTATGTCTACACTGTCCCAATCGGAAGAGTAGGCTTTTGTACAAACTGTACCGCAAATTTACAACGAGAGCATACTTTTTTACACCTCAAATGTCTTTGAAGGGAAATACTGTTAGTAAAGGAAAGGACAGACGCTAGTTCTCGAAACGATTCACAACAAAATATACGGAAAGCCAGCAACTCGACTCTTTGATGCAAAAATAAGTTTTGTGTATTCCGCTAACTCTTTGATTTCTACGCTCTGTCTCGGAAGCTAAATTTTTCATAAAAACATGGTGCAAAGTACGTTAATCTTTACTTTATTATTTTATAATTCGACAGCCTGACATACACAAGCAATTCAAAATACGGAGCGAAAACCGCTCTCGGCTTAAACGTCCGTTGCAACTGCCAAACGACTTCCTCGCGACGCCATTCTTGCGTCACACGCTCTCTGTATTCTTGCCGCCTCAAATCTGAATAACTAGACAAATTTAGGACGAATGCCTCCGTACTGTTTTGCGAGTTTTATAAAATTTAAGACGAGTAGAAAATAACGCTACATCAATTCCTTCTCTTCACTTCTACATTATTTTTGACAGCAGTATCGATTGCGTCATAGGCGAACCTAAAACTAACCACCCAATAACCAGCATGTAAAACAATCAGACGTGTGAACATTCTTCACACAGCGACTTGATGTTTCGGGTTTCCGCTTTGTAGGTCTGAAAGATGCTGCAGAATGGCTCCATTAATAAATTTACTTCCGCCATCGCTCCCAGTTGTCGGAAGAAGTAAAACGCAATCAAAAAGAGTAATTTCTTCTATTTATTTATTTGTTATACGTTTTCGCAGATAACTTGTTGTAGAAGGAGGAAGAACGTTAAATGTATAAGTAATACTTTGTTTCTCTGGGTCGAAGAAGGAACGTATTGTTATCTTTCGCGTTCACTGTGGCATACATTATGTAAAACGTAATTCATCACTCGACTCGACCATACTGCTATGAAATATGCTTTACCAAAAACAGATTTCCTTTAAATATGTTAGTTCTAAGCTATGTCTCAAAAGATGATTTCTGCATGAAAACATGATGTGAACCACAACTTTCATTATTTTATAACGTCCGTTGCAACTGTTAAAACGACTTCCTCGAGACGCCATTCTTGCGTCAGACGCTCTCTGTAATATTGCCACTTTAAATATGAATGCGGAAAAAAGCTTACGACGAAACACTCCATTCTGTTTTGCGAGTTGTATACTATTTCAGCTGTGTAGAACATGACACTAAATCATTGAAAACAAATGAAATTCAAATGTTTGTAAAGCTTATGGAACTTAACAGCGAGTTTTACAGTATCTGATTTGAGTAGAAAATTGATCTAAAACATTGCCTTCCCTTTATTTGTTTGTTGTTAAGCATTTCTACAGCTGTATCAGTTACGTCATGACGGTACCACCGACTGACCAGCATACAAAACACTTCCTCAGACGTGTTAATATTATTCATTTAAAAGTATAAAATAATATAAATAAATCAAAGTTCGCTCTCAGTTGCTTAACATTAACGTCTCCTGTCTAAAGAAGAAAACCGCCATCAAAAAGTAACATAACTGTTTAATAATACGTCTAAGTATTGTTATACGTTTTCGTAGATAACTTGGTGTAGAATGGAGGAGGAACCTTAAATGTAAAAATAATGCTTTCATTGTCTCTCTGGGTCGAAGAAGCAACGTGTTGTTAATTTTAAATTGACTGTGCCATACATTATATCAATAGAAATTCAATACTCGAGCATACTGCTGCAAAATTTGCTTTACGAAATATCGATATACAAAATTGTTCTGCCCCGGCAAAATTGGCCTAAATTTTCCTTCCTTTATTTCAAATGAAGTTACATGTTGCTCATTACGAATTAAGAACATCTTGACCATTCTTGTGCAACGAGAGATCCCAAGCCAAATCACTGCACAAACTAACAACAAATATCAAATTTCCTGCAGGTATTGAAAACCGAGATTTTTTATAGGTGTCATTACGGGAGTTATTTCGTACGCATTAATTAACCATACCACACGTACTGCAGAGTAAATCTCCGGAAAACAGTGTACTTCAATCGAAACAAATATTTCGCCTTCTGATAATGAGTTACAGCCCAACAAAAAACAGGACTTCACTGACTAATTGTTTATTCTTCCTTTCTTACCGGAAGGAATGATCCATACAACGTTTTAAACTGTTTCTAACAATTTCACCTGGGCATGTCGAAATGACGATGCAATATTCGTTATTTTTTTTTCTTCCAACGCCATTTTCATTGAATTAATATTTTATTTGACCTTCCTCCCCTCAATCAGACGTAATTATGCTGTTGTACCTCTCACTTAACAATCGGAAAGATAGAGGTGCTATTTTTGGCAGTATTAAGTTACCAGATGTCTGGTTTCTGTATTGATGGATTTTGTTCGCAAATGCCAAACGTTATGGCGGATAGTGTTGGAGTAAAAATTTACTTCACAGACAAAAAAAAAAAAAAAAAAAAAAGACTTCTTTTAAATTCTAAGTAAAACTATTTCTGGCATAGGGTTTAGCTCCCGGATCGCTACGAAACACAAAACAGTTTCAGCTCTTAATATTCAATAAATATCGAGTACCATAAGAGAAAACCAGAAAATAAGTAATCCCCATTTTCTCCTTACAGCATCCATCCCAGGTAACAAATGTGTGGTCGATGAGGACGCATTTATTGTGACTGAAGTCAGGGATGAAGGGACGAACATGGTAGTATCTCTGAATTTCCAGAAAGCCATTTCTCGTCAATAAATCAGTACAATGGCTCGTTACTTGTAAGCCGTCACACCTAATCTCGATTTCAGTCCTAAACCGTTCGTAAAGAATCGTCCGCTACTGACGAAAGAATACAAATCAAATGTTTCAAATGTTTGTATAGTCTATGGGACTTAACTACGGGGCATCAGTCCCTAAACTTACAAACTACTTATGAACTAACTAAGACTAAGGACGTCACAAATATCCATACCTAAGGGGGGATTAGAACCCCCGATCGTAGTGGCCGAGCAGACAGTGACTGGAGCGCCCCAGTCCTCTCGGCCACCGCGGGCGGCCGAAATAATCCCTAATCCTACGTACAGCAGTAAGAAAGCGTTTTGAGCTTCCTACCCATACCATGTGTTCTGATCGTTTCTTACTCTCAACATGTCGTGAAAGTTACAACAATTTCATGTAGAGAAAACGCTACAAGATTTTGGATGCAAATTAACAAAACAAGCTGTTTGTTGCCTGTAAACAAGACAGGCCTAGATTAAAGCAATTGCAGTTGTATCCCAGTCACCTACATCGCAAGACGCCAATTTGACGTTGTTGACGATCTTCATAGTCGATATGGAAGGCTCTGAAATTCATGTTTCACGTGAATAAAATTTATCTTAATGAAAGCAATGCGGAAGTAAAGGAAAGCTAATTTATCCCTGCAGTTCCTTAAGGAGAAATCGATCCACGAGATTACGTGTCGAAGACGTGATAAGTCAGTGCTGTCTCTTAGTTAACAATCGGAAACCTAAATGCAGTATTTTTGCCACTATTGAGATACCAGATTCCTATGTCTCTGTATTGATGGATTTTTTCGCAACTGTCGACAGTTTTAAAAATTCTGTCACAGTCATTTACACGCTGCTGACCTGCATGAGGGAATGTGATGGAGTAAAAATTTAATTCCCAGACAAACTACAAACATATTTTTAATTCCCTCCATCTGTTTAAAACTTGGATTTTTCTAACCGCTCTAATCTAAAACTGTCGGAGTGGTAGGCTATTGTTTTTGATGCGACAGAATGCTAATGTTTTACTCTCTGCCAAATTTTTCTTTAAAACCTAAGTACCCTTGTATACCAAGTGTCTTAACATTGCTTTCGTGTTTATGCTGCATTCATCTCAGAGCAGAGACGGTGATTCTGGGTCAAAGTTGTGCCTTAAAGACGTCATTTTGTCTAACTTAATAAATCGCGACACACGTAGCGCACAGTAAGTCTCCGGAAAATAATGTGCTTTCTCCGAAATCGATATTTCGACGTCTTCGCCAGAGAAAGCGTAATCTATATAAGTGACAGTCCAACGAAAACACAAATTCGCCGAAAACTTTCTCGTTCGTTACGAGAAAGAATCGTTTGTCCAGCGCTTGAATCTGTTACGATCTCAGCCGGACAAATGTTAAAGAGACAGTCACATTAATACACGCGCAATGCTGACACAACCAATACGGTATCTACGAATGCAATTTCAAAACCTCACGTTGCCAGGATGTAAATCTATTTCTTGCATTGGGTTCTGTTTTCCTATCGACACGAAACAGGTTGAGATCATAAAAATAATGAAATATCCAGTACCGTCAAGAGAATACCGGAAAATAGATATTTTCTCCTTTTCTCCTTACAGCATCCATCCCTAGTAACAAATGTGTGGTTGATGTGGACCAAGGTATTGTGGTTGAAGGATGAAGTTTTATGTATTCCTCTACATATGTTACTTCTACGCTCTGTCTCGAAAGATAAGTTCTTCATGAAACATGATGTGAACCACATCTCTCTTTTCTTCATTATTTTAAAACGTCCGTTGCAACTGTGAAAACGACTTTCTGGCGACGCCATTGTTGCACCAGACGCTCTCTGTATTGTTGCCGCTTTAAATATGAATGTGAAAAAAAGTTTACGACAAAAGACTCCATTCTGGTTTGCGAGTTTTATACTATTTGAGTTGTGTAGAACATGACGCTAAATCATTGCAAAACAAATGAAATTCAAATGTTTGTAAAGCTTATGGGACTTCACTGCGAGTTTTACAGTATCTGATTTGAGTACACAACTGCGCTAAAACATTGCCTTCGTTTTATTTGTGTGTTATGCAGCATTTTTACAGCCGTATCAATTACGTAATGACGCTACCTAAAAGTAAACACCGACTGACCAGCATATAAAACACTTGCTCAGACGTGTAAACTTTCTTCAGATAAGCACTTTATTTTTCTCGTTTTCGCTTTGAGGGTCTGCCTGTGCTCTACCGGTTGGGAACTTGTTATATAAATTAATAAATAAATAAAATAAACTTCCCTGCCAGTTACTTAACATTAACGTCTGCTGTCTAAAGAAGTAAACCACAATCAAAAAGTATAACACTTCTGTTTAATAATAGGTCAAAGTATTATGATATGTTTTCGTAGTTAACTTGGTGTAGAATGGAGCAGGAACGTTAAATGTAAAGATAATGCTTTATTTGTAACTCTGTGTCGAAGAAGCAACGTATTGTGAACTTTCACGTTAACTGTGGCATACATTATGTCGAACATAATTCATCACTCAAGCATACTGCTGCAAAATCTGCTTTATGAAAAAACGATTTACAAAAAAATGTTGTGCCTCGACATTAATTAGCGTAACTTTTTCTTGTTTTATTTCAAATGACGTTACATGTTGTCCAATGATGAAACAGGAATGTCTCGACCATTTTTGTTGAACGAGAGAACTCAAGCTGCACAAACTAACGGCAAATCCCAAATATCCTTCAGGTACTGAAAACCGGGATTTTTCATAGTGCTCAACTAGGCGAGTAATGAAGTTTAGAGACCACAGAATGTGAATATTTAGTCATTGCAAAAGTTTTTCTGTACAGCTTACTCTTTCAGACTGCTTTGGTACGTCTGCTATATTAAACAAATGTCAAAGAGCATAAACACTGATTCTGTGTGAAAGTCGGACATTACGGACGTTATTTCGTACACAGTAACTATTTCGTCTTCTGATCCATCGGAAGTGGTAATCTAAATGAGTCAGTGTCCAAACAAAAACGGGATTTCATCGAGTAATTGTTAATTCTTCCGTTTGTTAGCAGGAGGAATCCGCGATACAAAGTTTGAAACTGTTTCTTACAATTTCACCTGGACAAATCGGAAGTACGATAAAATATTTAGGTATTTATCTACTGCATTTTCATTGAATTAATTATTTATTTGACTCTGTTTCTCCTCTCCCCAAGAAAACTTTATAGAGAGGGGATCGATAGATTTCCATTAATCTGTAGCCAGCTACGAATGGAATTTCAAAACCTCCTGTTGTCACCAAGTAAACGCATTACTCACATTGCGTTTAGTTTATCCATTTCCTGTTACACATGGAAAACACTTAAACAGTATTCGAAGCTGTGTGGAAGCAGATGCCGGAATATTAATTAAGTGTTCCTTCCAAAGGAGAAATCGATTCTCGAGATTACGTATCGATAAGTTAGTGTTATCTTTTAGTTAACGATCGAAAAGATAAATGTAGCGTAATAGTTTTGGCACTATTAAGATACCAGATTACTGTGTTTCTGTATTGACAGATTTTATTCGCAACTGCCAACAGTTTGGCACTATTAATTCATCATTCAGGCATACTGTGGCAAACTGTGTTGCGTCAGAAGCTCTCTGTAATATTGCCGCTCTAAATATGAGCAACGGAAACTATGTGTTTTGTTCCATTAAAAAAAATACATAAAAGAGACAAATAAATAAAATACTTCTGCCCTCCCTCCCAGTTGCTTAACATTAACGTCTGCTGTGTAAAGAAGTAAACCGTAATCAAAAAGACTAATATTTTTGTTTAATAATAGGTCCGAGTATTGTTATTCGTTTTTGTAGATAACTTGGTATAGAATGGAGGAGGAACGGTAAATGTAAAAATAATGGTTTCATTGTCTCTCTGGGTCGAAGAAGCAACGTATTTTTAACTTTCACGTTGACTGTGGTGTAGATTATGTCAAACATAATTCATCATTCAGGCATACTGCGGCAAAATGTGCTTTACGAAAAACCGATTTACAAAATTCTGCCCTGCCTCGACATTAATTGGCCTAACTTTTCCTTCCTTTACCTCAAATGACGTTACATGTTGCCCAATGATGAAACAGGAATGTCTCGACCATTCTTGCGAAACGAGAGATGTCGAGCTAAATAACTGCACGAACTAACGAAAAATTACTAATTTCCTGCAGGTATTGAAAACCGGGATTTTTCATAGTTTTCAACTGAGCGAATGATGAAGTTTAGAGACGACAGAGTGTTAATATTTAATCACTGCAAAAGTTTTGTCAATAACCAACGTTTGTTGCATTGTATACTATTTGAAACTGCCTTGGTGCTTCCGATACAGATGTCACACAGCATAAACCCTATTTCGTACATATTAATTAACCATATCAGCCGGCCGCTTTGGCCGAGCGGTCTGCGGCGCGCCAGTCACAGTCTACACGACCGCTGCGGTCGGGGGTTCGAATCCTCCCTCGGGCGTAGATGTTTGTGTTGTCTTTTGCATAAGTTAGTTTAAGTTAGTCAAGTGATTAGTGTGTAAGTCTAGCGAATGATGACCAGGAAGTTTGCTCATATAAGACCTCACACACATTTGAACATTTTTAATTAACCATATCACATGTATTGCGAAGTAATTCTCCGTGAAACAATGTACTATTATCGAAACAGATATTTCGTACACAGTAATTAACCATATCAGACGTATTGCGAAGTAAATTTCCCGGGAAACAGTGAACATCATTCGAAACATATTTCGTCTTCTGATCCAGCGGAAATGGTAATCTAAATGAGTCACAGTCCAAAAAAACAGGAGTTTATCGAGTAATTGTTAATTCTTGCGTTTGTTAGCAGGAGGAATCCACGATACATAGATTGAAACTCTTTCTTACAATTTCAGCTGGGCATGTCGGAAGTAAGATAAAATATTCAGGTATTTTTCTACTGCATTTTCAATTAATCGATTTTTTATCCGACTCTGTTTCTCCTG
The DNA here is from genome assembly GCA_026315105.1 of Locusta migratoria. Classification (NCBI taxonomy): domain Eukaryota; kingdom Metazoa; phylum Arthropoda; class Insecta; order Orthoptera; family Acrididae; genus Locusta; species Locusta migratoria. Next base: position 61,819,498 of record CM048752.1, on the reverse strand, counting down.
CCCTCAAGCAAACTTTAGAGAGGAGATCGATAGATTTCCATTAATCTGTAGCCAGCTACAAATGGAATTTCGAAAACTCCTGTTGTCACCAAGTAAAAGCATTTCTCACATTACGTTCACTTATTTCCTGTCACACATGGAAAACACTTAAATAGTATTCGAAGCTGTGTGGAAGCAGATGCCGGAATATTAATTAACAGAGTTCCTTCCAAAGGAGAAATCGATTCACGAGATTACGTATCGATAAGTTAGTGTTATTTTTTTTAAGTTAACGACCGAAAAGATAAATGTAGCGTAGTAGTTTTGGCACTATTATGTTACCAGATTACTGTGTTTCTGCATTGATGGATTTTATTCGCAACTGTCAACAGTTTAAAAAAATTCCTCACAGTCATTTACACACTGCAATCTGTTATGGCGGAAAATGGAGAAAAAATTTAATTCACAGATAAAGTACAAACATATTTTAAGTTCACCGCATTTGTTGGAAACTATGATTCATTCAACTGCTCAAATCTAAAACTGTAGAAGTGGTATGGCTTCTTAAGCATCAGAATTCTAATGATTAAGTCTCTGCTAAATTTTTCTCTAAAACAAACGTTTCCTTGCATACCTAGACTTTCAACAATGCTTTCGTATCTCTGTACTGGTTTAATCTGAGAGCGTAAACAATGATTCTGTAACAAAGTAGTACGTTACAGACGTTATTTGGCATAACTTAATAAATCGCATCGCACCTAGCACAAAGGAAGTCTCCGAAAAACAAAGTGCTTTCTCCGAATTCGATATTTCGACCTCTTCGCCAGAGAAAGCGTAATTTAAATAAGTCACAGTCCAACGAAAACAGAAATTCGCCGAAAACTTTGTCGTTCGTTACGTGAAAGAATCTTCTGAACAGCGCTTGAATCTCTTTGTTACGATCTCACCCGAACATTTATTAAAGATACAGCCACTGATTTAACATCCGGAGTGCTTCTGATACACGAATGACGGAATAATACCTGCGTAATGCTAACACAACAAATACGGTACCTACGAGTGCAGTTTCAAAACCTCATGTTGTCAGAAAATAAAACAATTTATCGCAGTGGGTTCAGTTAACGGATCGACAAAGAAACATGTTGAGATCATAATGATCATGAAATATCCAGTACCGTCAAGAGAGTACCGGAAGATAGATATCTTTTTTCTCTTTCTCCTTACAGCATCCATCATTGGTAACAAATTTCTGGTCGATTTGGACCAAGTTATTGTGGCTGAAGGATGAAGAGAGGAACACATACGCTGGTATTCTCACAAACCCAGTTCTCGCTAATAAATCCGTACGACGGTTCGTTAATTTGTAAACCATCACACCTACTTTCGTTTTCAGTCCTCAGCCGGTCGTACAGTATCATTCGCTGCTGACGAAATATTCCATGACCCCATGTACGGGATTAGGAAAGCGTTTTGACTCAGTATGTCTATCTCGTTTACAGACAAGAAACGGCTTGTTCCAATAATTTGCATCCAAACTCTTGTAGCTTTTTCTGTACATGAAATTGTAGTAACTTTCACCAAACGGGGCATCACACGACGTGTTGAGAGTACGCAACGTTCAGAACACATGGTATGGCTAGGAAGCTCAAAACGCTTTCTTACTCCTGTACGTAGGCTTAGGGTTTATTTCGTCAGTAGCACACGATGCTGTACGAACGGTTTAGGACTGAAACAGAGAGTAGGTGAGACGGTTTACAAGTAACGAGCCTTTGTACTGATTTACTCGATATTTATTGAATATTAGGAGCTGAAACTGTTTTGAGTTTCGTATCGATCTGGGAACTAAACCCTATGCAAGAAATAGGTTTACTTAGAATTTAAAAGAGGTCTGTATTTTGTCATTGAAGTAAATTTTTACTTCAACACTATCCGCCGTAACGTTTGGTATTTGCGAACAAAATCCATCAATACCGAAACAAGAAATCTGGTAACTTAATACTGCAAAAATACCACATTAATCTTTCCGATTGTTAAGTGAGTGGTAACACAGCCTTATTACGTCTGTTTGAGGGGAGGAAGGTTAAATAAAAAATTAATTCAATGAAAATGGCGCTGAATGAAAAAAAAATAACGAATATTGCATCGTCATTTCGACATGCCCAGGTGAAATTGTTAGAAACAGTTTAAAACGTTGTATGGATCATTCCTTCCGGTAAGAAAGGAAGAATAAACAATTAGTCAGTGAAGTCCTGTTTTTTGTTGGGCTGTAACTCATTATCAGAAGGCGAAATATTTGTTTCGATTGAAGTACACTGTTTTCCGGAGATTTACTCTGCAGTACGTGTGGTATGGTTAATTAATGCGTACGAAATAACGCCTGTAATGACCGACTTTTACACAGAATCATCGTTTATTCTCTGTGACATTTGTTTCATCTAGCAGAGGTACCGAAGCAGTTTCAAATGGTATACTATACAACAAAACGTTGGTTGGTGAGAAAACTTTTGCAGTGACTAAATATTAACATTCCGTCGTCGCTAAACTTCATCATTCGCCCAGTTTTTAGTTTGGTCACCTATGAAAAATCTCGGTTTTCAATACGTGCAGGAAATTTGATATTTGTTGTTAGTTTGTGCAGTGATTTGGCTTGGCATCTCTCGTTTCACAAGAATGGTCAAGAAATTCGTACTTCGTAATGAGCAAAATGTAACGTCATTTGACATAAAGCAAGGAAAAGTCAGGCCAATTTTGCCGGGACAGAACAATTTTGTATATCGATGTTTCGTAAAGCAAATTTTGCAGCGGTATTCTCGAGTATTGAATTTCGATTGATATAACGTATGCCACAGTCAACGTGAAAGTTGACAATACGTTGCTTCTTCGACCCAGAGAGACAATGAAAGCATTATTTTTAGATTTAAGGTTCCTCCTCCATTCTACACCAAGTTATCTACGAAAAAGTATAACAATACTTAGATGTATTATTGAACAGTTATGTTACTCTTTTTGATTGCGGATTACTTCTTTACACAGCAGATGTTAATGTTAAGCAACTGGGAGCAAAGGCGGAATTTTGTTCATTTTTATTTATTTATTTCTGTTGTACTTTTATAAATGGAGGAAAACACCATGTTCTCAACCGGTAGCATCGTTTTATATTTTCTACTCAACGCAGATACTATAAAAGTCGCAAATCAGGATGGGATCTTTCGTCGTAAACTTGTATCCTGAGGAAGCACTTTGTTTTTCGGAGACTTACTTTGCGCTACGCGTGATGCGAATCATTAAGTTGCACCAAAAAGCGTGTGTAACGTACGACTTAGATACAGAATTACCGTCTATGCTCAGAGATTTAACCAGCAGAGAATCGAAAGCTATGTTGGTATACGAGGAAAGGCTGGTTTTAAAGAAAAAGTCTAGCAGACAGTTAAACATTAGCATCCTGTCGCCTCAAAGACCTTACTATTCCTACAATTTTAGATTTGAGCAGTAAGAAAAACCCAAGAATTATTTTTACATTTAACGTTATTCCTCCATTCTACAACAAGTTATCTGCGAAAACGTATAACAAATAAATAAATAACTCTTTTTGATTGCGTTTTACTTCTTCCGACAACAGACGTTTATGTTACGCAACTGCGAGCGATGGTGGAAGTAAATTTTTTAATGGAGCGAAATACGAAGTTTCCAATCTGTAGCATCTTTCAGACCTTCAAATCGAAAACTAGAAACATCAAGTCGCTATGTGAAGAATGTTTACACGTCTGATTGTTTTATATGCTGGTTAGTCTTAGCTTCCGCCTATGGCGTAATTGATACTACTGTAAAAATAATGTAGAGATGAAGCGAAAGGAGTGATATAGCGTCCCTGAGACATATGTGTGTGTGTTGCCCTTGCCATAAGTTAGTTACAGCCGTTTGGCAGTCTAGGGACTGAATAAGCACACCAGTTATGTCCCTTAGATTTACAAACATTTGAATTTGAAGTAACAGACAACACTGACCTATTGTTATGGTGGCTTCTACACGTAATCTAGTGGACCGATTTCTCCTTTTGAAGGAAATGTGCGAATAAATAGACTTTCCTTTTCTTCCACACTGCTTCCATTACTGTAAATATTATTCACGTCAAAGAGCAATTTCAGAGTCAGCCATACTGACAATGTAGTCAACAACGTGAGAATGATGGCTAGCGGTGCATGTAACTGGGATAACACTGAAACTGATTTTAAGTGAGGCCTGTCTCAAGATGTTCTGATACTTTGGATACGGAATTATGTAGCGTGTGCTCTACATATAAAAGTGTAGTAGCTTTGACAAAACAGGTCAACACACGACATGTGGAGAATAAAATCGTTCAGAATACACGGTATGGCCAAGAAGCTGAGTCAATAAATCAGTACAATGGCTCGTTACTTGTAAGCCGTCACACCTAATCTCGATTTCAGTCCTAAACCGTTCGTAAAGAATCGTTCGCTACTGACGAAAGAATACAAATCAAATGTTTCAAATGTTTGTATAGTCTATGGGACTTAACTACGGGGCATCAGTCCCTAAACTTACAAACTACTTATGAACTAACTAAGACTAAGGACGTCACAAATATCCATACCTAAGGGGGGATTAGAACCCCCGATCGTAGTGGCCGAGCAGACAGTGACTGGAGCGCCCCAGTCCTCTCGGCCACCGCGGGCGGCCGAAATAATCCCTAATCCTACGTACAGCAGTAAGAAAGCGTTTTGAGCTTCCTACCCATACCATGTGTTCTGATCGTTTCTTACTCTCAACATGTCGTGAAAGTTACAACAATTTCATGTAGAGAAAACGCTACAAGATTTTGGATGCAAATTAACAAAACAAGCTGTTTGTTGCCTGTAAACAAGACAGGCCTAGATTAAAGCAATTGCAGTTGTATCCCAGTCACCTACATCGCAAGACGCCAATTTGACGTTGTTGACGATCTTCATAGTCGATATGGAAGGCTCTGAAATTCATGTTTCACGTGAATAAAATTTATCTTAATGAAAGCAATGCGGAAGTAAAGGAAAGCTAATTTATCCCTGCAGTTCCTTAAGGAGAAATCGATCCACGAGATTACGTGTCGAAGACGTGATAAGTCAGTGCTGTCTCTTAGTTAACAATCGGAAACCTAAATGCAGTATTTTTGCCACTATTGAGATACCAGATTCCTATGTCTCTGTATTGATGGATTTTTTCGCAACTGTCGACAGTTTTAAAAATTCTGTCACAGTCATTTACACGCTGCTGACCTGCATGAGGGAATGTGATGGAGTAAAAATTTAATTCCCAGACAAACTACAAACATATTTTAAATTCCCTGCATCTGTTTAAAACTATGATTTTTCTAACCGCTCTAATCTAAAACTGTCGGAGTGGTAAGCTATGGTTTTTGATGCGACAGAATGCTAATGTTTTACTCTCTGCCAAATTTTTCTTTAAAACCTACGCTCCCTTGTATACCAAGTCTCTTAACATTTCTTTCATGTTTCTGCTGCATTCATCTCAGAGCAGAGACGGTGATTCTGGGTCAAAGTTGTGCCTTAAAGACGTCATTTTGTCTAACTTAATAAATCGCATCGCACGTAGCACAGAGTAAGTCTCCGGAAAATAATGTGCTTTCTCCGAAATCGATATTTCGACCTCTTCGCCACAGAAAGCGAAATCTAAATAAGTCACAGACCAACGAAAACACAAATTCGCCGAAAACTTTCTCGTTCGTTACGAGAACGAATCGTCTGTTTTCGTATCGACACGAAAGAGGTTGAGATCATAATAATAACGAAATATCCACTACCGTCAAGAGAAAACCGGAAAATAGATATTTTCTCCTTTTCTCCTTACAGCATCCATCCCTAGTAACAAATGTGTGGTTGATGTGGACCAAGGTATTGTGGTTGAAGGATGAAGTTTTATGTATTCCTCTACATATGTTACTTCTACGCTCTGTCTCGAAAGATAAGTTCTTCATGAAACATGATGTGAACCACATCTCTCTTTTCTTCATTATTTTAAAACGTCCGTTGCAACTGTGAAAACGACTTTCTGGCGACGCCATTGTTGCGTCAGACGCTCTCTGTATTGTTGCCGCTTTAAATATGAATGTGGAAAAAAGTTTACGACGAAAGACTCCATTCTGTTTTGCGAGTTTTATACTATTTGAGTTGTGTAGAACATGACGCTAAATCATTGCAAAAAAAAATGAAATTCAAATGTTTGTAAAGCTTATGGGACTTCACTGCGAGTTTTACAGTATCTGATTTGAGTACACAACTGCGGTAAAACATTGCCTTCGCTTTATTTGTGTGTTATTCAGCATTTTTACAGCCGTATCAATTACGTAATGACGCTACCTAAAAGTCAACACCGACTGACCAGCATATAAAACACTTGCTCAGACGTGTAAACTTTCTTCAGATAAGCACTTTATTTTTCTCGTTTTCGCTTTGAGGGTCTGCCTGTGCTCTACCGGTTGGGAACTTGTTGCTTTCCGCCATTAAAAATATATATATGTATATATAAATAGATAAATTATTAAATAAATAAAATAAACTTCCCCCTTCCTTCCCAGTTACTTAACATTAACGTCTGCTGTCTAAAGAAGTAAACCACAATCAAAAAGTATAACAATTCTGTTTAATAATAGGTCAAAGTACTATGATACGTTTTCGTAGTTAACTTGGTGTAGAATGGAGCAGGAACGTTAAATGTAAATATAATGCTTTAATTGTCTCTCTGGGTCGAAGAAGCAACGTTTTGTGAACTTTCACGTTAACTGTGGCATACATTATGTCGAACATAATTCATCACTCAAGCATACTGCTGCAAAATCTGCTTTATGAAAAAACGATTTACAAAAAAATGTTCTGCCTCGACATTAATTAGCGTAACTTTTTCTTGTTTTATTTCAAATGACGTTACATGTTGTCCAATGATGAAACAGGAATCGACCATTTTCGTTGAACGAGAGAACTCAAGCCAAACAACTGCAGAAACTAACGACAAATCCCAAATTTCCTTCAGGTATTGAAAACCGGGATTTTTCATAGTGCTCAACTGGGCGAGTAATGAAGTTTAGAGACCACAGAATGTGAATATTTAGTCATTGCAAAAGTTTTTCTGTATAGCTTACTCTTTCAGACTGCTTTGGTACGTCTGCTATATTAAACAAATGTCAAAGAGCATAAACACTGATTCTGTGTAAAAGTCGGACATTACGAACGTTATTTCGTACACATTAACTATTTCGTCTTCTGATCCAGCGGAAGTGGTAATGTAAATGAGTCAGTGTCCAACAAAAACGGGATTTCATCGAGTAATTGTTATTTCCTGCGTATGTTGGCAGCAGGAATCCGCGATGCAAAGTTTGAAACTGTTTCTTACAATTGCACCTGGACAAATCGGAAGTACGATAAAATATTCAGATATTTATCTACTGCATTTTCATTGAGTTAATTATTTATTTGACTCTGTTTCTCCTCTCCTCAAGCAAACTTTATAGAGACGGGATCGATAGATTTCCATTAATCTGTAGCCAGCTGCGAATGGAATTTCAAAACCTCCTGTTGTCACCAAGTAAACGCATTTCTCACATGGCGTTTAGTTTACCCATTTCCTGTTACACATGGAAAACACGTAAACAGTATTTGAAGCTGTGTGAAAGCAGATGCCGGAATATTAAGTGTTCCTTCCAAAGGAGAAATCGATTCTTGAGATTACGTATCGATAAGTTAGTGTTATCTTTAAATTAACGATCGAAAAGATAAATGTAGCGTAGTAGTTTTGGCACTATTAAGTTACCAGATTACTGTGTTTCTGTATTGACGGATTTTATTCCCAACTGCCAACAGTTTAAAAAATTCTGTCACAGTCATTTACACACTGCTGACTTCTATGAGGGAACGTGATGGAGTAAAAATTTAATTCACAGACGAACTAAAAACATATTTTAAATTCCCTTCATCTTTTGAAAATTAGGATTTTTCTATCCGCTCTAATCTGAAACTGTCGGAGTGGTAGGCTATGGTTTTTAATGCGACAGAATGCTAATGTTTTACTCCCTGCCAAACTTTTCTTTAAAACCAACGTTCCCTTGTATACAAAGTCTTTTGACGTTACTTTCATGTCTCTGCTGCATTAACCTCAGAGCAGAGACGCTGATTCTGGGTCAAAGTTGTGCCTCACAGACGTTGCTCAGTATAACTTAATAAATCGCATCACATGTAGCACACAGTAAGTCTCCGGAAAATAACGTGATCAGGTTCAGATCATAATAATCAAGAAATGTCCAGTAACGTGAAGAGAATACCGGAAAACAGATATATTTTCTTTTTCTCCTTATAGCATCCATCTCTAGTAACAAATGTGTGGTTGATGTGGACAAAGGTATTGTAGTTGAAGGATGAAGTTTTATGTATTCCACTAAATATGTTACTTCTAAGCTCTGTCTCGAAAGATAAATTCTGCATGAAAACATGATGTGAACCACATTTCTCTTTACTACATGATTTTATAACGTCCGTTGCAACTGTGTAAACGATTTCGTAGCGACGCCATTCTTGTGTCAAACGCTCTCTGTATTGTTGCCGCTTTGAATATGAATACCCAAACAAGTTTAGGACGAAAGACACCATCCTGTTTTGCGAGTTGTATACTATCAGTGTGTTATTCAGCATTTCTACAGTCGTATCAATTACGTCATGACGGTACCTAAAACTCACCATCGACTGACCAGCATATAAATCACTATCTCACACGTGTAAATATTCTTTAGATAAGCACTTTACATTTCTGGTTTTCGCTTTGAGGGTCTGCCTCTCCTCTATCGGTTCACGACTTGTTGCTTTCCGCCATTTAAAAAAATAAAATATAATAAATAGATAAATAAATAAAATAAACTTCGCTCCCAAAGTTTTAACATTAACGCAATCCAAAAAGAATAACACTTATGTCAAATAGGTCTAAGTATTATTACACGTTTTCGTAGTTAACTTGGTGTAGAATGGAGTAGGAATGTTACATGTAAAAATAATGTTTTCATTGTCTCTCTGTGTCGAAGAAGCAACGTATTGTTAACTTTCACATTAACTGTGGCATACATTATGTCGAACGTAATTCATCACTCGAGCATACTGCTGCAAAATCTGCTTTATGAAAAAACGATTTACAAAAATTGTCGTGCCTCGACATTAATTGAGTAACTTTTCTTTGTTTCATTTCAATTGACGTTATATGTTGTCCAATGATGAAACAGAAATGTCTCGACCATTTTTGTTGAACGAGAGAACTCAAGCCAAACTACTGCACAAACTAACGACAAATCCCAAATTTCCTTGAAAACCGGAATTTGTCATAGTGCTCTACTGGGCCAACAATGAAGTTTATATACGACAGAATGTGAATAGTCATTCCAAAAGTATTTCTGTATAGTATACTCTTTGAGATTGCTGTGGTACGTCTGCTAGATTAAACAAATGTCAAAGAGCATAAACGCTGATTCTGTCTTAAAGTCGCACATTACGGACGTTACTTCGTACTCGTTAATTAACCATATCAGACGTATTGCGAAGTAAATCTCCCGGAAACAGTGCACTTCCTTCAAAACATATTTCGTCTTCTGATCCTGCGGAAATGGTAATCTAAATGAGTCACACTCCAATAAAAACAGGATTTCATCTAGTAATTGTTAATTCTTGCGTTTGTTAGGAGGAGGAATCCACAATACAAAGTTTGAAACTGTTCTTGCAATTTCACCTAGGCATGTCGGAAGTACCATAAAATATTAAGGTATTTTTCTACTGCATTTTCAATTAATCGATTTTTTTATCCGACTCTGTTTCTCCTCCCCTCAAGCAAACTTTAGAGAGGCGATCGATACATTTCCATTAATCTGTAGACAGCCTCGAGTGGAATTTCAAAACCTCCTGTTGTCACCAAGTAAAAGCATTCCTCACATTGCGTTTAGTTTACCCATTTCCTGTTACACATGGGAAACACGTAAACAGTATTCGAAGCTGTGTGGAAGGAGATGCCGGAATATTATTAACAGAGATCCTTCCAAAGGAGAAATCGATTCACGAGATTACGTATCGATAAGTTAGTGTTATCTTTTAGTTACCGATCGAAAAAATAAATGTAGCGTAGTAGTTTTGGCACTATTGAGTTACCAGATTACTGTATTTTAAGTTCACCGCATTTGTTGAAAACTATGATTCTTTCAAGTGCTCAAATCTAAAACAGTGGGAGTGGTATGGTTTTTTAAGCGTCAGAATTCTAATGTTTAAGACTCTGCTAAATGTTTCTGTAAAACAAACGATTTATTGCATACCTAGACTTTCAACAATGCTTTAGTATCTCTGTATTGGTTTAATCTCAGTGCGTAAACACTGATTCACTATCAAAGTAGTACGTTACAGACGTTATTTGTCATAACTTAATAAATCGCATCGCACCATGGACAAAGGAAGTCTCAGAAAAACAAAGTGCTTCCTCCGAATTCGATATTTCGACCTTTTCGCCAGAGAAAGCGTAATCTAAGTAAGTCACAGTCCAACGAAAACATAAATTCCCCGAAAACTTTGTCGTTGGTTACGATAAAGAATAATCTGTACAGAGATTGAATCTCTTTGTTACGATCTCATCCGGACAAATGTTAAAGAGACAGCCACTGATTTAACATCCGGAGTGTTTCTGATACACTCTTGACGGAATAATACCTGTGTAATGCTAACACAACAAATACGGTACCTACGAGTGCAGTTTCAAAACCTCATGTTGTCAGAAAGTAAAACAATTTCTCGCAATGGGTTCAGTTTACGGATCGACAAGAGACATGTTGAGATCATAATGATCGTGAAATATCCAGTACCGTCAAGAGAATATCGGAAGACAGATATTTTTTCCTTCGTTACAGCATCCATCTCTTGTAACAAATTTCTGGTCGATGTGGACAAGTTATTGTGGCTGAAGGATGAAGGGAGGAACACAAACGCTGGTATTCTCACAAAGTTTCCGGAAACCCAAATCTCGCTAATTAATCCGTACGACGGTTCGTTAATTTGTAAACCGTCACACCTACTTTCGTTTTCAGTCCTCAGCTGGTCGTACAGTATCGTTCGCTGCTGACGAAATATTCCATGGCACTACGTACAGGATTAGGAAAGCGTTTTGACTCAGTAGGAGCTTCTTGGCCATACCGTGTATTCTGAACGTTGTTTAATCTCCACATGTCGTGTGTTGACCTGTTTTGTATAAGCTACCACACTTTTGTATGTAGAGCACACGCTACATAATTCCGGATCCACAGTATCAGAACATCGTGTTTCTTGCCTGTAAACGAGACAGGCCTCACTTAAAATCAGTTTCAGTGTTATCCCAGTTACCTACATCGCTAGCAATCATTCTCACGTTGTTGACCACATTGTCAGTATGGCTGACTCCGAAATTGCTGTATGACGTGAATAATATTTACAGTAATGGAAGCAGTGTGGAGGAAAAGGAGAAATCGGTCCACTAGATTACGTGAAGAAGCCACCATAACAACAGGTCAGTGTTATCTGTTAATTCAAATTCAAATGTTAGCAAATCAGACTTAACTGTTGTGGTTATTCAGTCCCTAGACTGCCAAACTGCTGTAACTAATTTATGGTAAGGGCAACACACACACACACACATACGTCTGAGGGAGGACTCGAATCTCCGACGGCGAACAACCGAGCACTCCGCAGCAAGGCGCCTTAGCGCGCTCGGCCACTCCACCGTGGCTGTTAGTTAACGCTCAGAAAGATAAACGTAGTGTTAGAAAGACCGTGACCATTTTTAACAACATTATCAGGTTCCTATTCTATACTGATGAATAATGTTGGTAACCGGCAATAGTTTACAACGCATCTTTCAAGGTCCTTTACATTTTGCAGCCCATTCGTGGAGGAATATATTGTAGGATCGAGTAGAAACTTAATTCTCTTTGACGGAATTAGAAGTGAGAATTGTGTCAAACTTTTATTTTTTATTTCTTCTTGTGTGGCATCAACCATAAGACAGCACAAATGACAGAGAGAATTCCGCATTTCTTTGCGCTGTTGACCTTGTCGTATTAATTGTTAAGCAAGCCGCCATATCGCAACGAGACTGACTGCTTTTACGTAGTTACAGAAAAAAAGGTGTTAATTCATGTAACCGGAGGAATCGCATGGTTATTGAAAGACTTCCCATTCTGAAATACCTTTTAACACGCTGCACTATGCGTCTAATGTAAGAAATAACGTGCATGTACCTATATGTTAAATTTCCCAGCCATCAAAGAAGCTGACTTGGTCATCTTAATACGTCATAATTACACATTTCCTCACTTCATTATTTTGTGATGAAACTGCATGAGTTACACGAGCAGTCAAAATGGAGAGAAAATAATAAAGTGCAGCCAAACCAACTGTGAAGGAATTTTTTAGCGGCTACTTTCTTTCAGCAGACACTTCCTGTATTCTCGCTGCGTTACATCAGAATATCAAATCTATATTCAGACGAAGCGGTACGTCGTATTATCTCCGGACCATCTCACTGCCGTCTGGCTGCTACACGAGGTGTCGATGTCTGCGACCTTGTTTCCACAAGTTTAGATGGAAATAATTCGCCGATTTTCTGCGCATTCTCCCAACGGCAGAGCAACAGCCGTAATTCAGATGAATGTGATTGTTGCAGACGTGTATTCTGGTGTCTGTGGCGGAACATGTAAAACATGACTGAAGGGCGCTATATGTTAACTACCAGAATACCAACGTATTTCCCCAGAGCTAACTATTTATTTCTGTCTAAAAGTAATGGTTGCAGCAGACAGAAGGAAGGAAGGAATCTTAGGGTTTTGCGTGGCGTCGACACCACATTCAGTCTGAAGGCAAATCTAACAAGAGTTTCGTACTGTGTGGTTGCAATTTTAACGCCATTAACGGTATACGAGTATTTTATGGAAATTAACGACAAATTGTTTCCATTACTGAGCTATCGTGACGCTGAATTGATCTTTGAGAAGCACGTTGCTTCCCAGAACCTTATTCAGTAATAGATTTCAACAGCATTAGACGTACAGTCTGCTAAAATGAGCTGTTTTGTTATGAGGGGGAATTCAGTTAACGCACAGTTCTGCGTACTTGACACTGACTGTTACTGGGGATGAACCCGCAGTTACACTTATTTCTGTCTTCAAAACTGAATAATGGCGAACGTATTCACGGAAGCTGTGCGAAGAAAACGGGATCTATTTACTGTCAATATTTGCTGCCATGACAGTCTCGTGAGTTTACGTGTATATGAGGCAATAACAAAGTGCAGAGGCGGCAACAGTAATTACGTTCGCTGTTCACACTCTCCTTTAAACGCGCCTTTCACGTCTGGCTGATGCAACGAATTCTGCCAACACTGCCCCAACACGAAGAGTAGGATTTTGTACATAATTTCCCACACATCTATCACATGAACATACTTTTCATCGATACGTCTTAAAAGGGAAATACTATCAGTAAAGGAAAGGACATTCGCTAGTTCTCGAAATGATACACAACAGAAGATATGGAAAACCAGCAACTCGCCTATTTGAAGGAGGCCTTCTACAGAAAATAAGTTTTATCTATTCCACCAAATATCACACTTCTACGCTCTGTCTCGAAAGCTAAATTTTCCATGAAAGCATGACTGAAACCACATTTCTCTTTACTTCATTCTTTCATAACGTCCATTGCAACTGTGAAAACGACTTCCTTGCGACGCCATTCTTGCGCCAGTAGCTCTCTGTATTATTGCCGCTCTAAATATGAGTAACGGAAACTATGTGTTTTGTTCCATTAAAAAATTAATAAATAAAATAGACAAATAAATAAAATGCTTCTGCCCTCCCTCCCAGTTGCTTAAGATTAACGTCTGCTGTGTAAAGAAGTAAACCGCAATGAAAAAGAGTAATAATTTTGTTTAATAATAGGTCCGAGTATTGTTATTCGTTTTCGTAGACAACTTGGTGTAGAATGGAGGAGGAACGTTAAATGTAAAAACAATTCTTTCATTGTCTCTCTCGGTCGAAGAAGCAACGTATTGTTAACTTTCACGTTGACTGTGGCATACATTATGTCAAACATAATTCATCATTCGAGCATACTGCGGCAAAATGTGCTTTACGAAAAACCGATTTACAAAATTCTGCGTTGCCTCGGCATTAATTGGCCTAACTTTTCCTTCCTTTACCTCAAATGACGTTACATGTTGCCCAATGATGAAGCAGGAATGTCTCGACCATTCTTCTGAAACGAGAGAATTCCGCATTTCTTTGCGCTGTCGACCTTGTCGTATTAATTGTTGAGCAAGCCACCACAGAGCAACGAGACTGACTGATTTTACGTAGTTACAGAAAAAAGGTGTTAATTCATGTAACCGCAGGAATCTCATGCTTATTGAAAGACTTCCCATACTGAAATACCCTTTAACATGCTGCACTATGCGTCAAATGTAAGAAATAACGTATATGTACCTATATCTTAAATTTTCGAGCCATCACAGATGCTGATTTTGTCATATTAATACGTCATAATTCACTTCATTATTTTGTGATTAAACAGCATGAGTTACACCAGCAGTCAAAATGGAGGGAAAAAATAAAGTGCCGCCAAACCAACTGTGAAGGAATTTTTTAGCGGCTACATTCTTGCAGCAGACACTTCCTCAAGATATGGACGAAGCGGTACGTTGTATTATCTCCGGACCATCTCACTGCCGTCTTGCTGCTACACGAGGTGTCGATGTCTGCGACCCTGTCACAGAATAGGGAACATACAGAAGGGAAAGCTGGAGGCGGCGCCTTTGATCTGTGTGTTACCAAGCGTTGCGCTCGACGCCATATTGAAAAGCAGTAAACGTGGAACTATAGCCACTTAGTACTTTGGCTGGAAATGGACTTTTTACGAACTGCAGCTAATCTCACCGACTTTTACGAAAGGAAGCGGCTTTCATCTATTTTGCGCCATCTTCTTGCACCTGATTGTAATCCAACGAAAAAAATAGGCCTAAATTTTAATACAACTACTAAAATGTACAGTGGAATCAATGATCGTTTTATTTGGTGCTTATCTCTAGAAAAATTCCAAATAACGTGGAGTTATGTGTGGGAAATTAGTTATAAACAAGAAAGTGACTTTACAACTGCCAGGTTTTCTTTGACACGAATAAATTCGCACAAAACATTGAGTCAGACTTAGCAGTACAATGTGATTATACAGAACTAATGACGTCTGGCCATATATAAAAGTTGTATTTGCTTTAGAAGTATCATTAATTTAGTGATCGGAGAAGGGCATTTAGAGGAATCTGTCAACCACAGAGCAGGAACAGCATAAAATAATTATTCCCCTTAATCTATTTGTTTGAGTATCCGAAGAGCATTCGTTGGCAACATTAGCACACTACGCCTCCAATGCCGTAAGTAAAATTTTACCTGCCTACTTACGCACTATTCTTTGTCATTCATTTTATATTATTCCCTGCAACGTTAAACTTATAAAATGTAAATGTACTTCAACATTTCGATGCAGTTGAACTCCTGCAGCAACAGCAAGAGCGAGAGTTACCGTCAAGAGATGAAGCAAGGCTACTTTTAATAATTACGTGCCGGTCGCGGTGGCCGAGGAGACTGAGGCGCTCCAGTCACGGTCTGCACGGCCACTACGGTCGGGGGTTCGAATCCCCCCTTGGGCATGGATATTTGTGCCGGGTAGTTGATAAGTAGTTTGTAAGTTTAGGGACTGATGACACCGTAGTTAAGTCCCATAAGCTTAACAAACATTTGAACATTTGAATAATTACACACCCATTGCCCTCATTCGAAACTGATAACATTTAACTTTCACTACACATGTAGTGACGTTCACTTACTGCTCAGAATCTTTTGGGAAGGTGAAAAACTTATATTATTTGTATTCGAATTATTGCGGCAATTAGGTGCTGAACACCATCGGCCGCCTTTTCTTTTATTGCTGCTCATAATAAAAACGGAACAGCTCAAACTACTGACATACAGTTCTTTCTTTTCACTGCACCAAATACTTGTTTACTTTTATGCGAGTCAGGCAGTTAAAATACAGAATTAACAAACAAAGACGGCGCATTACCACGCCACAGAGTAGGGAGTGGTCACATGTTTACTGCTTTTCAGGATGGCCGATTCCGCGCATGCGCACATAATTTTGGACGACAGACTGCAGCGGGAGTTTCCTTTCTGCATACTCCTTATTCTGATCCTGTTTCCGCAAGTTGACATCCACATAATTCGCCAACTTGCTGTACATTCTGCCAACGGGAGAAGAATAGCCAATAACCATGGCACTGGCGAAAGTTATTATTGTCGTCGTGTATTCTCGTATCTGTGGTGTCTGACGTGCCAGAAAATGTGAAACATGACTGATGAGACCTATTTATTAATTAACAAAACACCCACATCATTTTACCAGAGCGGACTATATATTTGTGTCCATTTGTGCTTTAATATTCTCCGTGCTAAGCATTACAAGTAGCGACGCTAAAAATAATCGTTGTAGTTATTTAGCATACAGCAGAAAGATAAAAAAAAGGTGAACAATAGCAAACAGGCAAACAGTCAACAGCCTTATCCGCTTAGTTTAAGAGAAACAGAGAGGGAAAAATATCGTGTACGGTATATTCGGAAAAATCAGAGAACCAGGCGAATAGTTGTATGCCAATTTGAGGTCGTCATTCAAAGAGAAGAACTTGATGAGACACAGTTTGCGGTATGAGGTTCGGAGCTTATTCAGTGCGAGGGCAAGTCTGGCTTGTGTGTCGTACTGTGCGGCTGCAATTTTTTAGCAACTCTCCTTCTACAGAAAATAAGTCTTACGTATACAACAAAATTTTTCATTTCTACGCTCTGCCTCGAAAAGTAACTTCCCCGTGAAAACATGATGGAAACCACATTTCTCTTTACTTCATTATTTCATAACGCCCGTTGCAACTGTCAAACGACTTCCTGACGACGCCATTCTTGCGTCAGACGCTCTCTGTATTATTGCCGCTTTAAATATGAATACGGAATCAAGTTTACGACGAAAGACTCCATCTTCTTCTGCGAGTTTTACACTATCTGCTGTCTAAAGAAGTAAACCGCAATCAAAAAGAATAAGACAGATAACTTGGTGTAGAATGGAGGAGGAACGTTCAATGTAAAAATAACGCTTTCATTGTCTCTGTGGGTCGAACAAGCAACGTATTGTTAACGGTGGCATAACGTAATTCATCAATCGAGTATACTGCTGCAAAATATGCTTTACGAAAAACCGATTTACAAAATTCTGTTCTGCCTCGACATTAATTGGCCTAACTTTTCCTTGCTTTATTTCAAATGACGTTACATGTTGTCCAATGATGAAGCAGGGATGTCTCGCCCAAACTTTTGAAACGAGAGATCTCAAGCCAAACAACTGCAAAAACCAACGACAAATTTAAAATTTTATGGAGGTAATGAAAACCGGGATTTTTCGTAGTGCTCAAACTAAAAACTGGGCGAATGGTGAAGTTTAGAGACGACACAATGTTAATATCTAGTCACTGCAAAAGTTTTGCTGTATAGTATACTCTTTTAGACTGGTAAGTCTGCTAGATTAAACAAATGTCACAGAGCTTAAACGCTGATTCTGAGTAAAAGTGGGATATTACGGACGTTATTTCGTACACATTAATTAACCATATCAGACGTATTGCGAAGTAAATCTCCGGGAAACAGTGCACTTCCTTCAAAACATATTTCGTCTTCTGATCCAGCGAAACTGGCAATCTAAATGAGTCACAGTCCAACAAAAACATGATTTCATCGAGTAATTGTTTATTCTTGCGTTTGTTAGCAGGAGGAATCCTCGCTACAACGTTTGAGACTGTTTCTTACAATTTCACCTGGGCATGTCGAAAGTACGATAAAATATTCCGTTTTTTTCCTACTGCATTGTCATTTAATCGATTTTTATCTGACTCTGATTCTCCTCACCTCAAGCAAACTTTAGAGAGGGGATCGATAGATTTCCATTAATCTGTTGCCAGCTACGAATGGAATTTAAAAACCACATGTTGTCACTAAGTAAAACCATTTCTCACATTGCGTTTAGATTACCCATATCCTGTTGCACATGGAAAACACAGTATTCAAAGCAGTGTGGAAGCAGATGAGGCAACATTTATTCACAGAGTTCCTTCCAAAGGAGAAATCGAGCCACGAGATTACGTGTCGATATGTTAGTGTTATCTCTTAGTTAACGACCGGAATGGTAAATGTGACCTAGTATTTTTGCAGATTTCTGTGTTTCTGTATTGATGGATTTTATTCGCAACTGCCAACCATTTAAAAAATTCTGTCATAGTCATTTACACACTGCAACCTGTTATGGGGGAAAATTTGGAGAAAAAATTTAATTCTCAGACTACCTACAAACTCATTTAAAATTCGCTGCATTTGTTGAAAACTACGATTTTTTTTTTAATTGTAAGGCGCCTTAGAACGCTGGCCAACTCCATCGCAGCTATATATTACTTAACGCTGGGAAAGATAGACGCAGTGTTACAAGTACTTTTAACAACTTTACCAGGTTTGTATTCTCTAGTGATGAATTGTGTTCGTAATTGGCGATACTGCAGACCTGTGTTGGAGGAGAAACCTAATTGATTCAGACGGCAGTAGAAATGAAAATTGTTTCTTAACGTTAACGTCTGTTGTCGGAAGCAGTAAATCGCAGTCAAAGAGAGTATTATCTTTTAATTATTTATTACACGTTTTCGTAGATAACTTGTTGTAGATTCAAGGACGAACGTTAAACTTAAAAATAATACTTTGATTGTCTATCTGGGTCGAAGAAGGAGCACGTAGTTGAGTTTCACCTTGACCTGGGCATAGATTATATCAAACGTAATTCATCACTCGAGCATCACTGCTCCATAATGCGCTTTACGAAAATCCTATTTCCAAAATTCTGTTCTGTTTTGTCATTAATTGTCCTAACCTTTCCCTGCATTATCTTCAAAGTCGTTACATGTTGCCCAAAAATGAACTAGCAATGCCGCAACCATTCTTGTGAAACGAGAGGTTTCAAGCCAAATCACTGCGGAAACTAACAAAAAGTTAAAAATTTCTTTCTATAAATAAGCGTTGCAGTTATTTAGCGAACAGCAGACAGATCAAATAAACTGAAAAATAGCAAGCCATGGACGTGAACCGCTATATCGGCAGTGTCTATGAGAAACAGAATGGGGAAAATACAGTTTAGCGCAGTTTCCGAAAATATCAGACAACTGGCGAACAGTTGTAAGCCAGTTTTAGGCTGGCATTCAGTGAGAAGGGATCAGATATAGTTTAAGGCACGGAATTGGAAGCACATTCAGTACGAACGCAAATCTATCTTGAGTGTCGTACTAAGTGGCTGCAATTTTGGAGCCATTAACGCTATTCCAGCATTTAAGAAACTGAATTTCGGCGAATCCCTCTGCAGTTTTGTTTCGAGGGGAATGAAAATAATGCACAATTCTGCGGTGTTGCCACTGACTGTTACTGGGGATGGACCCGAAATTATCAGTGCTTGTTTCCGTCGTCACAACTGAATATTGGTGAAGGCAGTAATGGAAACTGTGTGGAGCGAAACGGAATCTATTTACTAACTTTCAACTTTCATGTTGACTGTGGCATACATTTTATCAATCGAAATTCAATACTCGAGCATACTGCTGCAAAATGTGCTTTACGAAAATCCGATATACAGAATTGTGTTATCCGATATACAAAATTGTGTTATGCCCCGACAAAATTGCTTGCTTTATTAATGACGTTACATGTTGCTCATTACGAAATAAGAATATCTTGACCATTCTTGTGGAACGAGAGATCCCAAGCCAAATCACTGCACAAACTAACAACAAATATCAAATTTCCTGCAGGTATTGAAAACCGGGATTTTTCATAGGTGTTCAAACTGAAAACTGGGCGAATGATGAAGTTTAGAGATGACGGAATATTAATATTTAGTTACTGCAAAAGTTTTCTCACCAATATGCGTTTTATTGAATAGTATACTTTTTGAAACTGCTTCAGTACCTCTGCTATATGAAACAAATGTCACAGAGTATAAACGATGATTCTGTGTAAAAGTCGGACATTACGGACGTTATTCCGTACACATTAATTAACCATACCACACGTACTGCAGAGTAAATCTCCGGAAAACCGTGTACTTCAATCAAAACAAAAGGCATCATCCATACAAAGTTTTAAACTGTTTCTCACAATTTTAACTGGGCATGTCGAAATGACGATGCAATATTCGTTTTTTTTTCCAACGCCATTTTCATAGAATTAATTTTTTATTTTACCTTCCTCCCCTCAAGCAGACGTAATAAGGCTGTGTTACCTCTCACTTAGCAATCGGAAAGATAGGTGTGCTATTTTTGGCAGTATTAAGTTACCAGATGTCTGGTTTCTGTATTGATGGATTTTGTTCGCTAATGCCAAACGTTATGGCAGATAGTGTTGGAGTAAAAATTTACTTCACAGAAAAATTACGGAAATCTCTTAAATTCTAAGTAAAACTATTTCTTGCATAGGGTTTAATAAATATCTAGTATCATCAAGAGAAAACCAGAAAATAAGTAATTTCTATTTGCTCCTTACAGCATCCATCTCAGGTAACAAATGTGTGGTCGATGAGGACGCAGTTATTGTGACTGAAGTCAGGGATGAAGGGACGAACATGGTATTATCTCTGAATTACCAGAAAGCCATTTCTCGTTAATAAATCAGTACAATGGCTCGTTACTTGTAAACCGTCACACCTACTCTCGATTACAGTCCTAAACCGTTCGTACAGAATTGTTCGCTACTGACGAAATAATCCCTAATTCTACGTACAGGAGTAAGAAAGCGAGCGTTTTGAGCTTCCTAGCCATACCATGTGTTCTGAATGTCGCTTACTCTCAACATGTCGTGTGATGCCCCGTTTGGTGAAAGTTACTACAATTTCATGTACAGAAAACGCTACAAAATTTTGGATGCAAATTATAAAAACAAGCTGTTTCTTGCCTGTAAACGAGACAGGTATAGCTTAAAGCAATTCCAGTTTTACCCCTGTCACCTACATCGCAAGACGCCAATTTCACGTTGTTGACAATCTTCATAGTCGATATGGAAGTCTCTGAAATTGATGTTTGACGTGAATAATATTTGCCTTAATGGAAGCAATGTGGAAGGAAAGAAAAGTTTATTTATTCCCAGAGTTCCTACCAAAGGAGAAGCCGATCCACGAGATTACGTGTCCAAGACGTGATAAGTTAGTGTTGTCTCTTAGTTAACAATCGCAAAGCTAAATGCAGTATTTTTGCCACTATTGAGATACCAGATTTCTGTGTCTCTGTATTGATGGACTTTTTCCCAACTGTCGACAGTTTTAAAAATTCTGTCACAGTCATTTACACGCTGCTGACCTGTATGAGGAAATGTGACGGAGTAAAAATTTAATTCACAGCAAACTACAAACATATTTTAAATTCCTTGCATCTGTTTAAAACTAGGTTTTTCTAACCGTTCTAATCTAAAACTATCGGAGTGGTAGGCTATGGTTTTTGTTGCTACAGAATGCTAATGTTTTACTCTCTGCCAAATGTTTCTTTAAAACCTACGTTCCCTTGTATACCAAGTCTTTTAACGTTACTTTCGTGTTTCTGCTGCATTCATCTCAGAGCAGAGACGCTAATTCTGGGGCAAAGTTGAGCCTTAAAGACGTCATTTTGTCTAACTTAATAAATCGCATCACACGTAGCGCACAGTAAGTCTCCTGAAAATAATGTGCTTTCTTCGAAATCGATACTTCGACCTATTCGCCAGAGAAAGCGTACTCTAAATAAGTCACAGTCCAATGAACACAGAATTTCGCCGAAAACTTTCTCGTTCGCTACGAGAAAGAATCGTCTGTCTAGCGCTTGAATCTGTTTGTTACGATCTCACCCGAACAAATGTTAAAGCTACGAATGCAATTTCAAAACCTCAGGTTGTCAGCAAGTAACTCTATTTCTCGCATTGGGTTCTGTTTTCGT
Organism: Locusta migratoria; assembly: GCA_026315105.1. NCBI lineage: Eukaryota > Metazoa > Arthropoda > Insecta > Orthoptera > Acrididae > Locusta > Locusta migratoria. The sequence goes on along the minus strand of CM048752.1, from coordinate 61,797,391 downwards.
TTCAACACGAAACAGGTTCAGATCATCATAATCATGAAATGTCCAGTACCGTGAAGAGAATACCAGAAGATAGATATTTTATGTTTTTCTCCTTACAGCATGAAAACATGATCGAAACCACATTGCTCTTTACTTCATTATTTTATAACGTCCGTTGCAACTGTGAGAACGACTTTCTGGCGACGCCATTCTTGCGTCAGACGCTCTCTGTATTGTTGCCGCTATAAATATGAATGCGGAAAAACGTTTACGACGAAAGACTCCATTCTGTTTTACTAGTTTTATACTATTTGAATTGTGTAGAACATGGCGCTAAATCATTGCAAAACAAATGAAATTCAGATGTTTGTAAAGCTTATGGGACATAAACTGCGAGTTTTACAGTATCTGATTTGAGTAGAAAATTGCGCTAAAAGATTGACTTCGCTTTATTTGTGTGTTTTTCAGCGTTTTTACAGCCGTATCAAACACGTCATGACGGTACCTAAAACTCAACACCGACTGACAATCATAAAAAAACACATGCTCAGACGTGTAAATATTCTTTAGATAAGCACTTTATTTGTCTCGTTTTCGCTTTGAAGGTCTGCCTCTGCTGTACCGGTTGGGAACTTGTTGCTTTCCACTATTTAAAAAAAAAATAATATAAATAGATAAATTAATAAATAAATAAAATAAGCCGGCCGCGGTGGCCGAGAGGACTGAGGCGCTCCAGTCACGGCCACTACGGTCGGGGTTTCGAATCCCCCCTCGGGCATGGATATTTGTGCCGTCCTTAGTTGTAAGTAGTTCATAAGTAGTTTGTAAGTTTAGGGACTGATGACCCCGTAGTTAAGTCCCATAGACTCTACAAACATTTGAACATTTTGAAATAAATTAAACTTCCCCCTTTTTCCCAGTTACTTAACATTAACGTCTGCCGTCTGAAGAAGTAAACCACAATCAAAAATTGTAACACTTCTGTTTAATAATAGGTCAAAGCATTATGATACGTTTTCATAGTTAACTTGGTGTAGAATGGAGTAGGAACGTTAAATGAAAAGATAATGCTTTCATTGTCTCTCTGGGTCGAAGAAACAATGTATTGTTAACTTTCACATTAACTGTGGCATACATTATGTCGAACGTAATTCATCACTCGAGCATACTGCTGCAAAATCTGCTTTATGAAAAAACAAAATGTTGTGCCTCGACATTAATTGTCGTAACGATTCCTTGTTCTGTTTCAGATGACGTTACATGTTGTCCAATGATGAAACAGGAATGTCTCGACCATTTTTTTTTTTTTTTTTTTTTTTTTTTGAACGAGAGAACTCAGGCCAAACAACTGCATAAACTAACGACAAATCCCAATTTCCTTCAGGTATTGAAAACCGGTATTTTTCATAGTGCTCAACTAGGCGAGTAATGAAGTTTAGAGACGACAGAATGTGAATATTTAGTCATTGCAGAAGTTTTGCTTTATAGTATGTTCTTTCAGACTGCTTTGGTACGTCTGCTAGATTAAACAAATGTCGAAGAGCATAAACGCTGATTTTGTGTAAAAGTCGGATATTACGGACGTTATTTCGTACACATTAATTACGTCGTTTTCTGATCCAGCGGAAGTGGTACTCTAAATGAGTCACAGTCCAACAAAAACGGGATTCTATCGAGTAATTGTCAATTTTTGCGTTTGTTAGCAGGAGGAATCCACGGTACAAAGTCTGAAACTGCTTCTTACAATTCCACCTGGGCATGTCGGAAGTACGATAAAATATTCAGGTATTTTACCACTGCATTTTCAATTAATCGATTTTTATCTCTTTCTCCTCCCCTGAAGCAAACGTTATAGACGGGATCGATAAATTTCCATTAATCTGTAGCCAGCTACGAATGGAATTTCAAAACCTCCTATTGTCACTAAGTAAAAGCATTTCTCACATTGCGTTTAGTTTACCCATTTCCTGTTACACATGGAAAACACTTAAACAGTATTCGTAGCTGTGTGGTAGCAGATACCGGAATATTAATTAACAGTGCTCCTTCCAAAGGAGAAATCGATTCACTAGATTACGTATCGATAAGTTAGTGTCATCTTTTAGTTAACGATCCTAAAGATAAATGTAGCGTAGTAGTTTTGGCACTATTAAGTTACCAGATTACTGTGTTTCTCTAATGATGGATTTTATTCCCAACTGCCAACAGTTTAAAAAATTCTGTCACTGTCATTTACACACTGCAACTTGTTATGGCGGAAAATGGAGAACAAATCTAATTCACAGACAAACTACAAATTCTCCGAATTCGATATTTCGACCTCTTCGCCAGAGAAGGGTAATCTAAGTAAGTCACAGTCCAACGAAAACAAAAATTCCCTGAAAACTTTGTCGACGCTATTTTTTCATTACCAGAACACACGTCTTTTCCCCAGAGTTAACGATTTATTTCTGTCTAAAAATAATGGTTTCTTAGCATACAGATGGAAGGAGCTTAGAATTTTATGTCCCGTCGTCAGCATGGTCATTAGAGACGGGAACAGCAGACAGGTCAAATAAACTGAAAAACAACAAAGAAGAAGCTAAAAAAGAAGGACGATGAACCGCCATATCGGCCGGGTCTAAGAAACAAAATGGGGGAAATACAGCGTAGCGCAGTTTCCGATAATATCAGAAAACTGGCGAACAGTTTTTAAGCCTATTTTAAGTTGGCATCCAATGAGAAGATATGAGATATATTTTAAGGCATGGAGTTGGGAGCCCATTCAGTACGAAGGCAAGTCTAACTTGAATTTCGTACTGTTTGGCTGCAATTTTGACGCCATTAACGGTAGTCGAACATTGAAGGGAAATTAACGACAAATTGTTTCCATTACTGAGCTATAGTGACAGCTGAATCCATCATTGAGAACCACATTGCCTTCCAGAAGCTTATTCAGTAATAGATTCCAACAGCATTAGACGTACAGTCTGTTAAAATGAGCAGTTTTGTTATGAGGGGAATACAATTAACGCACAGTTCTGCGTACTTGACACTGACTGTTACTGGGGATGAACCCGCGGTTACCATTACGTACTTGTTTCCGTGAAGGTATTGCAGCAATTTTAGCAACTCGCCTTATACGGAAAATAAGTTTTATGTGTACGACGAAATTTATCAGTTCTACGCTCTGCCTCGAAAAGTAAATTCCACACGAAAACATGATGGAAACCACATTTCTCTTTACTTCATTATTTTATAGTTCTACAATCTGACATACACCAGCACAAACAAACACCCATGCCATAGGGAGGATTCGAACCCACGACCGCAGCGACCGTGCAGACCGTGATTGGCGCGCCGAAGACCGCTCGGCCACCACGGCCGGCTAGGACGAAAGAATCCATCCGGTTTAGCGAGTTTTATAATATTTGAGTTGAGTGGAAAAAGACGCTGAATCATTGTCTTCGCTTTGTTAGTGTGTTATTCAGCATTTTTACAACCGTATCAATTACGTCATGGCGTTACCTAAATCTCACCACAGACTGACCAGCATATAAAACTCTTGCTCAGACGTGCAAATATTCTTTAGATAAGGACTTTACATTTCTGGTTTTCGCTTTGAAAGTCTGCCTATCCTCTACCGGTTCGATACTTGTTGCTTTCCGCCATTTAAAAAAAATTAAACAGATAAATAAAAAAGAAAAATAAACTTCCGTCTTCCCTCCCAGTTGCTTAACATTAACGTCTGCTGTCAAAAGAAGTACACCGCAATCAAAAAGAGTAATATTTTTGTTTAATAATAAGTCCATGTATTGTTATACTTTTTCGTAGATAACTTGGTGTGGAATGGAGGAGGAACGTTACATGTAAAAACAATGATTTGATTGTTTCTCTGGGACGAAGAAGCAACGTATAGCTAACTTTCACGTTGACTGTGGCATACATTATTTCAAACGTAATTCATCACTCGAGTATACTGCTGCAAAATGTGCTTTACGCAAAAACAGATTCACAAAACGCTGTTCCGTCTCGACTTTAAATGGCCTTACTTTTTCTCGCTTTATTTCAAATGACGTTACATATTGTCCAATGACGAAGCAGAAATGTGTCAACGATTCTTGTGAAAAGAGAGATCTCAAACCAAATAACTGCACAGGTATTGAAAACCGGGATTTTTCGTAGTGCTCAAACTATAAAGTTTATGGACAACAGAATGTTAATATTTAGTCACTGCAAAAGTTTTCTCAACAACCAACGTTTTATCGTTAAGTATACTTTGTGAAAGTGCTTTGGTACCTCTGCTGGAAGAAAAAAATGTCACAGAGCAACAACGCTGATTCTTTGTAAATGTCGGACATTACGGACATTACTTGTACAGCTTAATTACCCATATCACACGAATTGCGAAGTTAATCTCCGGAAAGCGTAGTACTTCCTTAGGAAGGGATATTTCGTCTTCTGATAATGAGTCACAGCCCAAGAAAAACAGGAATTCACCGAATAATTGTTGATTCTTGCGTTTGTTAACAGGTGGAATCCTCGATACAACGTTTGTTTCTTTCAATTTCACGTGGGCATGTCGAAATGACGACAGAATATCCGTATTTTTTAACTGCATTTTTATTAATTTTTTTTATTTCTCCTCACATCAAGCAAACTTTGGAGAGGGGTTAGACAGATTTTCATAAATCTGTAGACAGCTACGAATGGACTTTAAAAAAATTTACCCATTTGCACTTCAAGAACACTTACAGTAATCGAAGCTGTGTGGAGACAGATGAGGGCCTATTATTCCCACAGTTCCTACCAAAGGATACATCCATGCACGAGAAAACGTGTCGAATACGAAATAAAGTTAGTGTTGTCTCTTAGTTAAAAATCGGTAAGCTAAACGCAGTATTGATGGATTTTATTCGCGACTGACGACAGTTTTAAAATTCTGTCACACTCATTTACACGCTGGTCACCTGTTATCGGGGAGTAAAAATTTAATTCACTGCAAACTACAAACATATTTTACACTTCCTGCATCTGTTGAAAATAGGATGTTTCGGACCGCTCTAATCTAAAACTTTCGAAGTGGTAGGCTATGGTTTTTCATGCGTCAGAATGCTAATGTTGTACTCCCTGCCAAACTTTTCTTTAAAACCTACGTTCGCTTGAATACCAAGACTTTTAACGTTGCTTTCGTGTCTCTGCTTCATTAATCTCAGATTCTGGGTCAAAGTTGTGCCTTACAGACGTTGTTCAGTATAACTTAATAAATAGTATCACACGTAGCGCACAGTAAGTCTTCGGAAAATAATGTGCTTTTTCCGAAATCGATATCTCGACCTCTGCGCCAGAGAAAGCGTAATCTAAATAAGTCACAATCCAGCAAAAACAGACATTCACCGAAAACTATCTCGCTCTTTACGAGAAAGAATCGTCTGTACAACGCTTGAATCTGTTTGTTACGATCTCACCCGGACAAATGTTAAAGAGACAGCCACATTAACACATGCGCAATGCTGACACAACCAATACGGGAGCTACGAATGCAATTTCAAAACCTCAGGTTTTCAGGAAGTAACTCTATATCCCGCATTGGGTTCTGTTTCCGTATCGACACGAAACAGGTTCAGATCATAATAAATCATGAAATGTCCAGTACCGTGAAGAGAATACCAGAAGATAGATATTTTATCTTTTTCTCCTTACAGCATCCATCCCTGATAACAAATGTGTGGATGATGTGGACCAAGTTATTGTGGCTGTAGGATGAAATTTTATGTGTTCCTCTAAATGTGTTGCTTCTACGCTCTGTCTCGAAAGGTAAATTATGCATGAAAACATGATCGAAACCACATTTCTCTTTACTTCATTATTTTCTAACGTCCGTTGCAACTGTGAGAACGACTTTCTGGCGACGCCATTCTTGCGTCAGACGCTCTCTGTATTGTTGCCGCTTTAAATATGAATGCGGAAGAAAGTTTACGACGAAAGACTCCATTCTGTTTTGGGAGTTATATACTATTTGAGTTGTGTAGAACATGGCGCTGAATCATTGCAAAACAAATGAAATTCAAATGTTTGTAAAGCTTATGGGACTTAAACTGCGAGTTTTACAGTTAACAATACGTTGCTTCTTCGCCCCAGAGAGACAATGAAAGCAATATTTTTACATTTAACGTTCCTCCTCCATTCTACACCAAGTTATCTTCGAAAACGTATAATAATACTTAGACCTATTATTAAACAGAATATATTCATATTCAAGGCGGCAACAATACAGAGAGTGTCTTACACAACAATGGCGTCGCTAGGAAGTCGTTTTCACAGTTGCAACGGACTTTATAAAATAATGAAGAAAAGAGAGATGTGGTTCACATCATGTTTCATGAAGAACTTATCTTTCGAGACAGAGCGTAGAAGTAACATATGTAGAGGAATACATAAAACTTCATCCTTCAACCACAATATCTTGGTCCACATCAACCACACATTTGTTACTAGGGATGGATGCTGTAAGGAGAAAAAGAAAAAATATCTATTTTCCGGTATTCTCTTCACGGTAATGAATATTTCATGAATGTTATGATCTCAAACTGTTTCGTGTCGATACGGAAACGGAACCCAATGCAAGAAATAGTTTTACTTCCTTACAACATGAGGTTTTGAAATTGCATTCGTAGCTACCGTATTTGTTGTGTTAGCATTGCGCATGTATTAATGTGGCTGTCTCTTTAACATTTGTCCGGGTGAGATCGTAACAAACAGATTCAAGCGTTGTATTGACGATTCTTTCTCGTAAAGAGCGAGATAGTTTTCGATGAATGTCTGTTTTTGCTGGACTGTGGATTATTTAGATTTCTCTTGTTCTGGAGAAGGAGACGAAATATCAATTGCGGAGACAGCACGTTATTTTCGGGAGACTTACTGTGCGCTACGTGTGATGCGATTTATTATGTTATACTGAACAACGTCTGTAAGGCACAATTTTGACCCAGAATCAGCGTCTCTGCTCTGAAATTAGTGCAGCAGAGACATGAAAGCAACGTTAAAAGTCTTGGTATACAAGGGAACGTAGGTTTTAAAGAAAAATTTGGCAGAGAGTAAAACATTAGCATTCTGTCGCATCAGAAACCATAGCCTATCACTCCGACAGTTTTAGATTATATCTGTCAGAAACATCCTAGTTTTCAACAGATGCAGGGAATTTAAAATATGTTTTTGTAGTTTGCTGTGAATTAAATTTTTACTCCCCCATAACAGGTGAGCAGCGTATAAATGACTAACAGAACTTTTAAAACTGTCGGCAGTCGCAAATAAAATCCATCAATACAGAGACACAGAAATCTGGTAACTTAATGGTGGCAAAAATACTGTGTTTAGCTTTCCGATCGTTAACTAAGAGACAACACTGACTTATTACGTCTTCGACACGTGATCTCGAGGATCGATGTCTCCTTGGGTAGGAAGTATGGGAATAAATATACCCTCATCTGTCTCCACACAGCTTCGATTGCTCTAAGTGATTTTGATGTGGAACAGGAAATGGGTAAACTAAACGCAATGTGAGGAATGGTTTTACTTAGTGACAACAGGAGCTTTTGAAAGTCCATTCGTAGCTGGCTATAGACTTATGGAAATCTGTCAACCCCTCTCCAAAGTTTTCCTGATGGGAGGAGAACCACAGACAAATAAAAAAATTAATAAAAATGCAGTTAAAAAACGGATATTCTGTCTTCTTTCCGACACGCCCAGGTGTAATTGTAAGAAACAAACGTCGTATCGAGGATTCCTGCTGCTAACAAACGCAAGAATCTACAATTACTCGGTGAAATCCTGTTTTTGTTGAGCTGTGACTCATGATCAGAAAACGTAATATCTCCTTCGAAGAAAGTACTATGTTTTCCGGAGATTTACTTCGCAATTCGTGGGATATGGTTACTTAAGGTATACGAAATAACGTCCGTAATGATCGACATTTACACAGAATCAGCGTTTTGTCGCTGTGATATTTTTTTCTTTCAGCAGACGTACCAAAGCAGTTTCACAAAGAATGCTATACAACAAAACGTCGGTTGTTGAGAAAACTTTTGCAGTGACTAAATATTAACATTCTATCGTCTCTAAACTTTATCATTCTCCCAGTTTTTGGTTTGAGCACTACGAAAAATCCCGATTTTTAATAACTGCAGGAAATGTGAAATTTGTTGTTAGTTCATGCAATTATTTCGTAAGGAACTTTATTTAGCAGTTCGTTCGAGTGACGAATTACGTTTCATATAACGTACGCAGCAGTCAACGTGAAAGTTAACAATACGTTGCTTCTTCGACCCATAGAGACAAGGAAAGCATTATCTTTACATTTAACGTTCCTGCTCCATTCTACACCAAGTTATCTGCGAAAACGTATAACAATACTTGGACCTATTATTAAACAGAAGTGTTATAATTTTTGATTGTGGTTTACTTCTTCAGACAGCAGACGTTAATGTTAAGCACCTGGGAGCGAAGTCGGAAGTTTATTTTATGTATTTCTTTATCTATTTATTTATTTATTTATTTTTAAATGGCGGAAAGCAACAAGTCCTCAACCGGTAGAAGAGTGGCAGACCTTCAAAGCGAAAACGATAAAAATAAAGTGCTTATCTAAAGAATGTTTACACGTCTGCGCAAGTGTTTCATATGCTGGTCAGTCGGTGGTGAGTTTTAGGTACTGTCATGACGTAATCGATACGGCTGTAAAAATGCTGAATAACACACAAATAAAGAGAAAGCAATGGTTCAGCGTCATTTTCTACTCAACTCAGATGGTATAAAACTCGCAAAACAGGATGGAGTCTTTCGCCCTAGCCGGCCGCGGTGGCCGAGCGGTCTGCGGCTTGCCAGTCGCGGTCTGCACGGCCGCTGCGGTCGGGGGTTCGAATCCTCCCTCGGGCATGGGTATTTGTGTTGTCCTTAGCGTAAGTTAGTTAAGTAATTAGTGTGTAAGTCTAGCGACTGATGACCATGAAGTTTGGCCACATGAGACCTCATACACATTTGAAGATTTCTTTCGTCGTAAACTTGTCTCCTTATTCATATTTAAAGCGGCAATAATAGAGAGAGCGTCTAAGACAAGAAAGCGTCGCGAGGAAGTCGTTTGACAGTTGCAACGGACGTTATAAAATAATGAAGTAAAGAGGAATGTGGTTTCGATCATGTTTTCATGGAAAATTTGGCTTTCGTGACAGATTGTACAAGTGAGATATTTGGTGGAATAGATAAAACTTATTTTCCCTAGAAGGCCTCTGTCAAACGGGCGAGTTGCTGGCTTTCCATATCTTTCGTTGTGTTTCACTTAAAGAACTAGCGTGTGTCCTTTCCTTTACTGATAGTATTTCCCTTTTAAGACATATCTATGAAAAGCGTGTTGATGTGTGGGAAATTTTATACAAAATTCCACTCTTCGTGTTTGCCGCCTTTGCCCTTTGTTATTGCCTCATATACACGTAAACTCACGAGACTGTCATGGGAACATATATTGACAGTAAATAGATTCCGTTTTCTCCTGAGAGCTTTCGTGAATGGAGACGGAAACAAGTAGGTAATGGTAACCGCGGATTCATCCCCAGTAACAGTCAGTGTCAAGCACGCAGAATTGTGCATTAATTTTATTTCGCTCATAACAAAACTTGTGTTTTTAACAGTCTGTACATCTGATGGTGGTGAAATCTATTACTGAATAAGGTTCTGGGAAGCAACGTTGTTCTCAAAGAACGATTCAGCTGTCACTATAGCTCAGTAATGGAAACAATTTGTCGTTAATTTCCTTAAAATACTCGAATGCCGATAATGGCGTCATAATTGCAGTCACACAGTACGAAACTAGAGTTAGATTCGCCTTCGTACTGAATGTGGTCCCAACTCCATGTCTTAAAATAAATCTCATTTCTTCCAATTGGATGCCAACCTAAACTTGGCTTAAAAACATGTTCGCCAGTTTTCCGATATTTTCGGAAACAGCGCTACGCTCTATTTTCCTCATTCTGTTTCTTAGACCCTGCCGATATGGCGGTTCATCGTCCTTCTTTTTTAGCTACTTCTTTGTTATTTTTCAGTTTATTTGACCTGTCTGCTATTCCTGTCTCTAATGACCATGCTGTCGACGGGACGTAAAGCCCTAAGCTTCCTTCCTCCCTTGTGTCTGCTGTTCGCTAAAGAACTGCAACGATTATTTGTGGTCAAAGACAAATAGTTACTTCTGGTAATGAAAAAATAGCGCCCATCAGTCATCTTTTACTTTTTCTGTCACGCGATACGCCACAGATACAAGAATGCACGTCTACAATAATGACTTTCATCTGAATTACGGCTGTTGTTGTTCCGTTGGGAGAATGCGCAGAAAATCGGCGAATTATTTGCATTTAAATTTCTGGAAACAGAGGGCAGACATCGACACCTCGTGCAGCAGCAAGACGGCAGTGAGATGGTCCAGAGATAATACGACGTACCGCTTCCACCGAATATCGATTTGATATTCTGATGTAACGCAGCGAGAATGCAGGAAGCGTCTGTCGCAAGAATGTAGCCGGAAAAAAATTCCTTCACAGTTAGTTTGGCGGTACTTTGTTATTTTACCTGTGTAACTCATGCTGTTTAATCACAACATAATGAAGTCAGGAAATGTGTAGTTATGACGTATTAAGATGATGGCTCGGAAATTTAAGATATAGGTACATACAAGTTATTTCTTACATCATTTGACGCATAGTGTTAAAATGTATTTCAGTATGGGAAGTCTTTCAATAAACATGAGATTCCTGCGGTTATATGAATTAACACCTTTTTTCTGTAACTACGTAAAATCAGTCAGTGTCGTTGCATTGTGGTGGTTTGCTTAACAATTAATGCGACAAGGTCGACAGCGCACAGAAATGCGGAATTCTCTCCGTCATTTGTGCTGTCTTATCGTTGAGGCCAGGCAAGAAGAAATAAAAATAAAAGTTTGACACAATTCTCACTTCTAATTCCGTCAAAATAAATTAAGTTTCTTCTCGATCGTCTATAATATTCCTCCACCACAGGGCTGCAATATGTAAAGGACCTTGAAAAATGCGTTGTTAACTATGGCCGGTTATGAACATTATTCATCAGTATAGAATAGGAACCTGATAATGTTGTTAAAATGGTCACGGTATTTCTAACACTGCGTTTATCTTTCTGAGCGTTAGGTAACAGTCACGGTGGAGTGGCCGAGCGCGCTAAGGCGCCTTACTGCGGAGTACTCGGTTGTTCGCCGTCGGTAGTTCGAGTAATCCCTCCGACATATACGTGTATGTGTGTGTGTGTGTGTGTTTGTGTTTGTGAGTGTGTTGCACTTACCATAAGTTACTTGCAATAGTTTGGAAGTCTAGGGACTGAATAACCGTAGCAGTTAAGTCCCTTACATTTACAAACATTTGAATTTGAACACACTGACCTATTGTTATGGTGGCTTCTACACGTAATCTAGTGGACCGATTCTCCTTTTGAAGGATATGAGTGAATAAATAAACTTACCTTTTCCTCCACACTGCTTCCATTACTGTAAATATTTTTCACGTCATACAGCAATTTCAGAGTCAGCCATACTGACAATGTGGTCAACAACGTGAGAATGATGGCTAGCGATGTAGGTAACTGGGATAACACTGAAAGTGATTTTAAGTGAGGCCTGTCTCGTTTACAGGCAAGAAACACGATGTTCTGATACTTTGGATCCGGAATTATGTAGCGTGTTCTCTACATATTAATGTGTAGTAGCTTTGACAAAACAGGTCAACACACGACATGTGGAGAATAAACAACGTTCAGAATACACGGTATGGCCAAGAAGCTCCTACTGAGTCAAAACGCTTTCCTAATCCTGTACGTGGTGCCATGGAATATTTCGTCAGCAGCCAACGATACTGTACGACCGGCTGAGGTCTGAAAACGAAAGTAGGTGTGACGGTTTACAAATTAACGAACCGTCGTACGGATTTATTAGCGAGAAGTGGGTTTCCGGAAACTTTGTGAGAATACCGGCGTTTGTGTTCCTCTCTTCATCCTTCAACCACAATACCTTGGTCCACATCAAGCACACATTTGTTACCAGGGATGGATGCTGTAAGGAGAAAAAGAGAAAATATCTATTTCCTTGTATTCTCTTGATGTCACTGGATATTTCATGATTATTATGATCTAAACCTGTTCCTTGTCGATCCGGAAACTGAACCCAATGCGAGAAATATTTTTACTTCCTGACAAAATGAAGTTTTGATATTGCATTCGTAGCTATCGTATTTGTTGTGTTTGCATTGCGCAAGTATTAATTCCGTCAGACTTGTATCAGAAACACTCCGCATGTTAAATCGGTGGCTGTCACTTTAACATTTGTCCAGGTGAGACCGTAACAAACAGTTTCAAACTCTGCCCCAACGTTTCTTTCTCGTAAAGAGCGAGTGTTTTATATGCTGGCCACGCGGTGGTGAGTTTTAGGTACTGTTATGATGTCATTTATACGGCTGTAAAAATGCTGAATAACTCAAACTAAAGCGAAGGCAATGTTTTAGCGCAATTTTCTACTCAAATCAGATAGTGTAAAACCCGCAAAACAAGATGGATTCTTTCGTAGTATACTTGATTCCGTATTCATATTTAAAGCGGCAATAATACAGAGAGCGTCTGACGCAAGAATGACGTCGCGAGGAAGTCGTTTGACAGTTGCAACGGGCGTTATGAAATAATGAAGTAAAGAGAAATGTGGTTTCCATCATGTTTTCACGGGGAATTTACTTTTCGAGGCAGAGCGTAGAAATGAAATATTTTTTCGTATACGTAAAACTTTTTTCCATAGAAGGAGAGTTGCTAAAAAAATTGCAGCCGCACAGTACGACACACAAACCAGACTTGCCCTCGCACTGAATAAGCTCAGAACCTCATACCGCAAACTGTGTCTCATCAAGTTCTTCTCTTTGAACGACGACCTGAAATTGGATTACAACTATTCGCCAGTTTCTCTGATTTTTCCGAATATACCGTACACGATACTTTTCCCTTTCTGTTTCTCATAAACTAAGCGGATAAGGCTGTTGACCGTTAGCTTGTCTGCTATTCTTCACTTCTTTTTTATCTTATGTAAAGCGGTTTTCCAGTTCCACAACTGTTTTTGCTTTCCTTGTAAACAAGACCTTTTTTGAAACGTTCTTGGCTTGTCAGTTGTGTTTCCTAGTTAAGAATCTTCAACTCAAATTGACAGGGGAAGAGACATATGAATATTACACTGAGCATGAATCTTTGTATTCAAGTAATGAAAAACTGTAATAATGCTAACTACACCAGGAAATGAATCGGTTGTTTTTCAGCCACCATGTTGACTGGGCTAGGAAATTCTCTTCTGGCTATAGCATGTAGACATTACTGCGAAAAAAGAGTTTATGAAATTTGGTTTTTGTCTTCTGGAAAATGAGTTGCATGGAAATGTAGTGATACAGGCTACAGTTTTTACACGAGTACATTGACCTGGCATAGACATACGTGAAGTAATCTGAGGGTTAAAATCGTATCTGTAGAAAAGGGTCTGGTTTTTAATGCTGACAGTATGAAATATGTAAGAATGAAAAATAGAAATCCCTCGAAATGTAACAAAATTTGAGCCAAGGATGCTATTAGTAGTGTTACTCACTATAAAAATAAATGTATTTGCCTGAATATGTATCTGACACAAATCATAAAAGGCTTAATATTTAAAAATTCATTTTTTTATACTCCATTTTTAATGTTACAAAAAGAATGTAGGCATTAAATCTGTCGTATAATTGAACAAAATACTGCTAAAACTTATTTAAATAGTTTATGTTACACTTATGATGTTATGTGTACGTTGTTTCACAGAAAACAATTGTACATAAATATTTTGTCAAAACTGTTGAGATGAAGAGGTTGGTCCTGGCGATGAAACCATGACAGACCACATCAGACGAGTCACCTGTCCTGTGGTCAAAAGACAAACCAGACGGTTGTCCTTGCGGCCATCAGCAGTGGCGACAATGGTCCCTTTCATCCTCTCTGTCCCATGGAAAGCAAAGAGGCATCACTTGGAGACACCTGCACAGAAAGACAGGCGGTTGTCAATGAGGAAAGAACAACATAAAAATGCAATCATTTATTTATTTTTCATATTTATTTGCACAAAATACATCAGTATTAACCCTTTCGTGGTTTTTACTCATTTTCTGGAATATCTTAAGTTATCTCAGCTGTTACAGAGTCTGATTTGGGTCAGGATTACAAATATGACACTCAAAAAATTTTAGCACATTCCATTTTTCCTAAAAAAAAAAAGGTGGGACACATATGTCCCACTGATCATTTCTGGTACCGATTTACCTAAGACTTTTTAAAATAATTTCTTAAGTTATCCTAACTGTCATAGAGTCTAAACAAGTAAATGATTCAAAAATTTGTAATGCACACCATATTAAAAAAAAAAAATAAAATAAGAAAAAGAGAGAGAGAGCTGTTTCGCAGCTTCTATAGTAGAAAATTCAGATAGTAGTAAACCACATACAGTGTTTTATTAGCGCAAAAATTTACAGAAAAACTGTTTTTCTTTGAAATATGAGTACTATAATATCGCAACATAAAGGCACTATAGGGCTACACAATGGTAACTGGGACACATGCGTCCCACTATTTGTAAATTCACTGAAAAAAACTTTTCAGGTAAAATGAGTTTTAGAAAGCGTAATCGTTGTTTGTAAACTTCTAAGAAACATAAAATAGCAAATATACTTACTTCGGACATTTTTCGGTAGCGAGAAAACGACGAAAGCCTATTCAAGGCACAATAAACAATGGTTACGGCGCTAAAATTCACGCGGCAGCCCATATAAACAGCCACAGCCTTCCACACTGTAAGAATTTCAGTGCCTCGATTTTTTACCGCGTTCTGAAGGGCCACCAACAGATGGCAGCACTATGCAGAATTACGCAACTCGCCACCTTGTGGTACAAATGAGGTCCGAAGTTAGTGGGACGTATATGTGCCAACAACCACGAAAGGGTTAAATAGAGAGACCAACTGTTGGACGAAGGAATGAGGGAAAAGGCACCAAAAAACAGGGTGAAAGGTACAGTTTTAGCTGGAATTTTAAAACAACAAGAAATTGAACATTTTGAATAGCATTGAGTTGCCACTTTCTTCATTTATGTCCAAGAGTACTGTTACTGAAGTTCAAAATGTTCAAATGTTTGTTAAGCTTATGGGACTTAACTACGGGGTCATCAGTCCCTAAACTTACAAACTACTTATGAACTACTTACTAACTAGGACGGCACAAATATCCATGCCCGAGGGGGGATTCGAACCCCCGACCGTAGTGGCCGTGCAGACCGTGACTGGAGCGCCTCAGTCACCTCGGCCACCGCGGCCGGCGTTACTGAAGTAATAATATAGACAAATATATTGTACAATATACTTTGCAGCCTGCAAACTAAAGACCCTTAATCTATGTGGTTGCGTAGACTTTCCCAGTGTAATAACTGATAATATTCATCTCGGGTGTGCAGCCGGAACACGATATTTCGGCAGACGAACTGGCTGCCATCTTCAGGTGAGTGCGCTGATACACTCACTCGCCGGAAACTGAGGCACAACACAAACAGCGGCCCCTTTATACACCGCTGACGACCCACCGCGCGTGCGCGAAACCAAAATAGGGGCTCTCTAGGCGCAGTAGAACTAGTAGCGCGCCGGTGGAGAAAAACGGCAAAAACGATGGGTCGAAAACAAGGCTAGTTGGAAGAAACAGAAGGTCGAAATGAAGACCGTCGTTGCTTGATGGAAAACCCTTGTCCCTATTAATAATATTATCGGCCATACGAATTTCTATTGATTCTTCAAGAACACATACCCAGTAGCGGGAAGCAGGAGCAATCAGTTTAGTTTCGTCGTATAACATCTTGTGTCCCTCATTCAGACAATGTTCAGCAACAGCCGACTTTTCAGGTTGGAGCAAACGAGTATGACGGTGGTGTTCCACACACCGATCCTGAACTGTGCGGGTCGTTTGGCCGATGTAAGGTTTTGCCACAATAACATGGAATACTATATACACCGGGTTTCCTCAGTCCTAAATCATCATTGACTGACCCAAGGAGGGCCCTAGTCTTAGGTAGGGCATAAAAACACTTTTAATGTCAAATCTTCTTAAAATTCTTGAAATTTTCGAGGAAATATTCCCAACAAAAGGCAAAAAGGCAATAGACTTGTAATTTTCCTCTGATGGTTCATCTTTTGGACCAAATTGAAACGCACTACCATCATACTCGTTTGCTTCAACCTGAAAAGTCAGCTGTTGTCGAACATTGTCTGAATGAGGGCGACAAGATATTATATGATGAAACTAAACTGATTGCTCCTGCTTCCCGCTACTGGGAATGTAAAGAATCCATAGAAATTCGTGTGGCCGATAATATTATTAATAGGGACAAGGGCTTCGCTCTGAGTAAAACTTGGAACCCGATCTTGAAGCACAAGGACCAATGGCCGAACTTTAATGGCTTTCCAACTCTTGCAGAAATGGTACACCAATTAGAACTAGAGGATACTTGGGAAATAATAAACGGCGACTAGAGGTGTTTTACGTATCATACTGCGACAACTGCCAGTCGCCTGGATAGAATTTACGTCATTGCGGGGGACGGTATCTGTAACGGAAACGTGGCCACTGTACTTTTCAGATCATTCGGCATACCACTGCACCATTCGCATGACACGGCAGAAAACGTTCCGTGGCAGAACAGGATGGAAGTTAAACGTCGATATTCTCAAGGAGCAAGAGTTGAGAGAACGGATGCAAGAGGCCTGGCATTCCTGTTTACGCCGACAACGCACGTTCCCATCGTACTGCTGTGGTGGTGCCACTGCGCAAAACCTAAATTAATCAGCGTTTTGAAGGCGTATAGTTATGAGAGGAACCGACTACAGAAAGAAACTTTTGAGTTTTACTTTCGATGTGTTCGTGAACTGTATTCTGATGTACCTATCACGCCGGAGAAGTTCATCCAAATTAAAAGGATTAAAGCAAAGTTATCCCTTCTGAAACGGAAACAAATGGAAGGAATTAAAATCCGTTCCAGAGATGATAATTGCACCTCCGACGAACATACGTCACCTTCCACCTCGGGAGAGAGAAGCGTCACGCAAGACAAAAACTTATCACTCGTATAAAGAAAGAAGACGGTAATTCCGCGACGACTCAGGCTGAAATAAAAGAGTATATAACGGATTACTACCAGCGACTGTACACAGCATAGCTGGAGGATGACGAAGCAATACGTACAATGAAAAGTTATCTTACAATGACACTTGCAGAGACCGACAGGGAATCATTAAGGTGTGACATCGCCGCGGACGAGATACAGGAGGCACTGAAAAAGGCTCAGCCTAATAAATCGCCCGGAAATGATGGACTACCAATAGAATTTTACAAACAGTTTTGGTATCTCATGGAACGATGCTTTGTAAGCATGTGTAATGAAATCAAAGCGGGTCAGCAACCACCAGCAGGCTTCAATGACAGTGTAATAGTACTGATTCCGAAAGAACACCCACATGAAGGTATCACTAAATTCCGTCCCATCTCTCTCCTGAACTCTGATTATAAGATTGTAGCCAGTGACATAGCAGCTAGAATTAAAAATGTTCTAGCAAACATCATACATAATAGCCAGACAGCAGCAGTACCGGGACATACTATTTTCAAGAGTCTAGCAGATTATAGGGAGATCATATCTTTCAGTGCCTTAACAGCCCTCAAGCAGCAATTTTAGCTTTAGACCAATCTAAGGCTTTTGACAGGGTTTCACATCGCTACCTGTTCGATATCATGAATCATCTCGGATTTGGTGTACCATTTATTACGATAATTCAAAATATGTACACTTCTGCCAGCTCTAAAATCATCGTCAATGGTCAGTTCACCCGTCAGATCCCTATCCAAAGGTCAGTCAGACAGGGGTGTCCTATGTCTATGCCCCTATACGTTATAGCAATTGAGCCTTTGGTTAGAATGCTTAATTGCACGCTTCATGGTCTAACCCTCTATTCTACGACAATAAAATGCATGCATTTGCGGACGATGTGGGTGTCATTGTACGCTCGGAGCAGGACCTTCGAAACGTTACCTCTAATATGGCTGAATATGAACGAGCATCGGGTTCTACACTAAACTACAGGAAAACTCGTCTCATGCCGATAGGGAGTGGATTTCGCACAGATGCCAACTGCCCATACAGAGTGTGCGACACCATGAAGGTGCTCGGGATAAAGATGAGCAGTTGTCTCTGAAAACAACTGCAGGCAACTGGAAGGACCTTCTGGCCGTGACGAGAGGCTACTTACAATACAACAAAGGACGTGAACAGGACTTGGTGCAGAAAGTACACTTCGTCAACACCAGAATCCTCTCGAAACTGTGGTACGTTGGACAGATAATACCTGTGGTAGACAGTGTTGCCAGGAAAATTATGTCGGCAATAGGTTGGTATATTTGGAGGGGAGATATATTCAAAGTGGGGGTCAATGTCGTTACCCTTCCACCAGAAAAAGGAGGCCTTGGTCTCACCGATGATTCATCTAAATGCAAGGCACTTCTGATAAGGCGCATTATTCAGCTGTGCCACAAATATCCGGATAGTGCGCTAAGTATGGCCATAAGGATACATAAGCCTCAGAGTATGCAAGTACCAATCCACCTTGGCGACACGCATTACACAGTGAACCACATTAGGATGTTTCTATTAGAAATTTGCTACCTCCGAATGAAATCGAGCGCCCCACTACATGGACTTACCACCGCTCAACTGTACCGCCTTATCAACGACAGTGGAAGGGCGAACCGAATGGAATTAAAATAGCCCGATAAGGATTGGACTGTTTTATGGAGAAACATCAACAACAAAGTGCTCGATACGGATATAAGATCAACCTGGTATAAAATAATGAATGAGGCGATACCAACAAGAGAGAAACTTCACAAAATGCATTTGTCCGTAACTGACGAATGCAGGCAGTGCCATCTCATCGACAACTTGCAACACAGATTTGTCTGTGGAGAAAATAAACTTATGTGGGAATGGTGCAGGCAAATGCTGGCTTCAATATGCAGAACAGCACCGCAACACATTTCTCTCATGTCGTTACTGAAACCTGATGGCAATTACTACCCAATCAGAAAGAAAAACACGTGGACCTGGTTAGTAGGGCATACACTATACTACATAACCAGTGCACAAGACAAGGCCTCATACTCAGGCTACAGAGTGTACCTCGCCACAAGAGCCCAACTCTTGGAGAAGGATGCTAACTACAGGAAAAGATTTGCGAATTACACCATAGCGCTACAAATAACGAGGATATGAAGGAAAAAAGAACAAACAGAAAAAAAGAAACGAACAAAGGACGAAGAAAGACGAATGTGGAAATAAAGGAACGTGTGGCATCCATTATTCAAGGTTTGCCACTTTTTATCTATTACTGTTCATTTAGATCATTTTTCTTCAATTTCTTCAGAAGATGGTTTGGTTCACCTTCCCTAACCTCGACGTAGAGGGTTTGAGTTACCTTTCTTTTATATTTTCATTTTTATTTTCAAAGGACATTCTTCTCCATTACTTAGAGAAAGACAAAGGAACTTGCTATCCCTGCACATGACTAGGACATGCGCGACCTTCGGTGACTGGCGCACTCAGGGCTAAGAGACGACAAGTTGAGAGAACGCACGATGACAAATGGGAAACCAGGAACACGAGACCAGGCGTACTGCTTGGGGAAACATGATGCAGCAAATATCGAGAAGACGAGCCTTGAGTGCTGTCGTTATGCTGAGGTTGAAGTATGGAGAAAATAAAAAGAACACTCATTAAACCAATGACTTAAGAAGTTTTGCGGGGCAACGTTTCCAAGTTTGTTTCCCGAAGAAATTTTAAGTATCCTTTGTAAAAAAAAAAAAAAAAAAAAAAAAAAAAAAAAAAAAAAAAAAAAAAAAAAAAAAAAAAAAAAAAGTGGTGTAGGGGTCAGCGCAACTGCCTAGAAAGCAGGAGACCCGGGTTCGAAGCCCGGCTGGGTACACATTTCAGCTTTGCCCAATCGCAGTTGATGTCATATATTCTCTGAATATTAAATAATAACAACTGCAGGATCAGAAGTGACGTCTGTTCTTTCGGAACAGACGCCACATGTATAAACATTACCTTACCCTCTATCAGAGCATAAGGGCGAAAAAGACTGTTAGACATTTTCCTGTTTCCCAACATGAAAGTGCTGAGTGGTGGACAGACTGCCCTGATGAAAATAAACTTTTCTGTTGGCCATGTTTGCTGCTTTCCAGAGAAAAATCGGCATGGAATAAACACGGTTTTTCAGACCTAAATCACCTATCAGTTGGGCAACAGAGAGATTCAGAATCACATTCAGTCATTTTTAAAGTTAAAAATGATTGGGAAAGATAAGAGCTGATACTAAGCAAACAGCACGGAGATTATGTAAGCCAGCACAACGAACAAATTACGAGGAACAGGGAAATTTTGAAAAGAATCATTGAAGCACTGCGGTTTTTTTTTAGCTAAACGAGAGCTCCCATTACAAGGATATAATGCCTCAGATACTTCTGTTAACAAAGGAAATTTCCTGCAATTGCTAAATGTATTGAAAAACTATGATCCATTGTTATAGGCACACTTAAATACATCCACTGAGTTTCGAGGGACTTCCGCAACCACACTAAATGACCTTATTAAAGCAGTTTCTGAAGTAGGCAAGGAATCTCTTAAACAGGAAATAAAATGAGGAGATAATGTTTGTAAATCTATCGGACCAAACTGCGTGGTCATCAGTCCGTAGCTTACAAATTACTTAAACCTAGGTAAACTAACCTACGGACTAACACACACAGCCATGCCCCAGGGAGGACTCGAACCTCCTCGGCGTGCAACCACGCGCTCCGCAGCGAAGTGCTTTAGACCGCTCGGCTACTACAAAAATGTTTGAACAGCTTATGGGACTTAACTACGGGCTCATCAGTCCCTAAACTTACAAACTACTTACGAACTAGCTAATACTAAGGACGGCACAAATATCCATGCCTGAGGGGGGATTCGAACCCCCGACCGTAGTGGCCGCGCAGACCGTGACTGGAGCGCCTCAGTCCCCTCGGCCACCGCGGCCGGCTTGGCTACTACACCGCGGCTAAAATCAGGAGACTTCGTAGCCATAATGCTTGGCGAAACTTGAAACATATCGCGTGAATCGCAAGTGTCTACAGTATTGCGTTATGTTCAGGGAAAGATTCAATGGTTTCGTTGGCGCAACTGCAGACAGACCAGCTAATGGTTTGTTCGCTCACGCTGAACACATAGCTGGCGAATTTGCCCTTGACGGGAAGTTGGCTGGCCAGACGTACGATGCAGCATCAGTCATGACCGGTCGTACTAACGGGCTGCGCAGTAAGGTTTTGTGTACATATCCCACGGCCCTTTTCACTCACCGCTACTCCCATGTATTAAATTTGGTTTTGCAACAGAGTATCTCTAATGTAAATGCCTGCAAAATATTTTATATTTTTTCAAACTCTAAGTGGTCTTTCTTCATTTTTTAATCCAAGTCTTCTAAAGAAACTTGTGCATGACAGGAATATGTTCAAAGAAAGTTAGCATCACTTGCCCCCATGATAATTGGGACAGCGATGCTGTGGTAAAATCTGGGGGTTTTCTGGCTTTTCTTAAGAATTTTCAGTCAATTTTCTTGTTGGAAGTATTTTCTACGCTGATCAATTACACAGACGTATTGTATAACCTACTCCAAACGAAAAAGTATGATGTAGTTTATTCCAGCAAGAAGATTGAAATCGTTTCAGAAGAGCTCCAATTTGTCATGAAACACAGTTTCAATATACAGTGTGTCCCAGCTATCTTGTCCACCCAAAATATCTCTGGAGCAATAACAGCTATTGGAAAACGACTTTCACCGGTATCAACGTACGGCTGGGGCCCATGAATGTACATATTTGGAAACATTCTAAAACGAAAGCAAATGTGTTTTTTAACACAAACTTATGATTTTTTTTTAAATGGACACCCTATATTTTTTCTTCGGCAATCCATAGCATGACAAATCACATAAAAAATGGCGTTGATTGCATCGCAATATTCCAATTACATCCCGAGATATTGCGACGCTTGAAATACGCGAAACGCGCGGCTAGCGCTCGTCCTGAGCAGCATGGGGTTCTCGCCTGAGTCTCAGGACGTGCGCTAGCCGCGCGTTTCGCGTATTTCAAGCGTCAACTTCGCGCAATATCTCGGGATGTAATTGGAATATTGCGATGCAATCAACGCCATTGTTTATGTGATTTGTCATGCTATGGATTGCCGAAGAAAAAATATAGGGTGTCCATTTAAAAAAAATCATAAGTTTGTGTTAAAAAACACATTTGCTTTCGTTTTAGTATGTTTCCAAATATGTACAGTCATGGGCACCAGCCGTACAATGAAACCGGTGAAAGTCGTTTTCCAATAGCTGTTATTGTTCCAGAGATATTTTGGGTGGACAGGATAGCTGGGACACACTGTATTTTTGGAAATCGACTGTGGCTCAAAACTGTGATACATATTGTAAACAGGGAATGAAGAGACACTATTCAGATGAAACAGAAATGGACATTTATCGTCGTTTGTATGTTGACATAGTTGACCATTTTCTGTGCGAAATAGAACAAGGGTTCTCCTCTTTCGATAAGCTGGAATTTTTCCACCTCCTTTACTCTCAAAACTACGAAAATTACAAACGGAAATTTCCTGATCATTTAGTACATAAACTGTCCGCAATTAAGGCTATGTTGCCTTAAGAAATGAACTCATTGCACTACACAGTTCACGTGAGCTCTTCTAAAAATGTGTATCACGTAGTTTCATTTATGAACGAGCATTGCTTGAAGGGTATAAATTAGCTACTGTGATATTGACAATTCCATGTAGTTGATCTTCAGTGGAAAAATCCCTTTCGGCTCTTAGAAGAATCAACTCGTATCTACGACGCACACAACCCGAGGAAAGACTGATTGACTTCAGTGTACTTTACATAGAGAAGCAAACTCTTACCATTCTGAAGAGCTAGCCCCTTTTCTACGACAACGTCATACAGGAATTCTTGTGCTTGTTCCAGGATAGACGCATTGATGTGATGGACAAGTGACGTTTTTGTAAGTTCAAAATGTTCAAATGTTTGTATAGTCTATGGGACTGAACTACGGGATCATCAGTCCCTAAACTTACAAACTACTTATGAACTAACTAAGACTAAGGACGGCACAAATATCCATGCCCGAGCGGGGATCCGAACCCCCGACCGTAGTGACCGTGCAGACCGTGACTGAAGCGCCTCAGTCCCCTCGGCCACCGCGACCGGCTTTTTTGTAAGTAAATGTATTTATAATCTATATCTATACATGTGAATGTCTGTTCGGTGTACGTTTATCATGCCTGAACCACAAGATATAAAGAACTAAAAATTTGTACAGTTACTAATGTCTACCTGGGGAAGGGACTCGAACCTCCACGGCGAGCAACCGCGCGCTCCGCAGCGAGACGCTTTAGACCGCTCGGCTACTCCACCGCTGCGCTTGGATAGCTATTTATCTATATTTATTAATATGAATGTCTGTTCAGTGTACACTTATCACGTCCGAACTACAAGACGCAGAGACTTAAATATTTGTACAGTTACTAATTTATACGTAAGGTTTTAGGCACGGTTTTATAGCGATCTGAGAGCTATTTAGTAATTTGTAGAATATAACGCGAAATGGAGAACAATAATTACTCTTTGAAAATTATATTTACTCTTTGAAAATGGTTTTATTGTTCGCAGTGTTGCTTGAGGGTTGATAATGATGAAAGAGTGGAGTATATTGGGATGCAAAGTTATCGGTGTATATAAAATTCTACGTGTGTGTGTTTTAATATTTCGCTGTGCAGCGAAAACTACAGAAGGCAAACGAATGGTCTGCGTGTAATTGTTGTCCAAAGTCTCCCGTTGTACACCATATCAGTTCCATGCCGATTGCTATAAGGGGGTGGAAAATATGGTGGTTGAAAGTCGTCAGCTTAAAAAAAAAATCCGAATGGAGGCCAGCGATGACGTTTGCGGCTCTATAGCAAGGAGGTAACATACAGCGAAACGTGATGCCACAGACCATATCTTTGGTCTATGCGTGCTACAATGTCTTCAGTTCGTCCTCTGTAAGGATAAGCATTCGAATAAGGAAATATAAGAATAAATAGATAAAGCAGTAAAAGAAAATTTTCTTTTAATACATCTCTTTAAAAAATATCGATTTGACGTTTCGCGCATTACATCAAGTGATCCATCTGTGATATTATTACAATCATTAATGATGAATTTCGTTGATTGGATTCTTCGAAACGAGTGCATTTTTACGTGTGATTTGATCTGATAGCACACTACTGAAAGATAGCTTATCTATCATAATCGAGCAACACGCGAGCGGAGCCGCGGGTTTAAGCTAATTGTGTTTAATATCAATTCCATTCCAAAATGAGACTGAGATACTTCATTTCTGTTGAGGAGTGTTTTAAAAAAATCGATGTTATTATTCAGAAACTGAGCACCACTGTACAGTACGTTTGGCTTATTTTGCGTTTCGGCCGCTGCTCGCGACCTCCTCCTCAGCGTTAATTTACCGTAGCGGCCAGAGACGCCATATCCGGGCTGCTACCCTCACTGGTAGCGGTCTGGTGCGATTCCTGATACAGTAAAACTTCCCTTAACAGATACCTCCCAATAGCGAACATTTTAAAATTCCCCTGCAAAACAACACTAGCTCTTAAGGTACGTTTAGATGGGCAATGAAACTTGCATATTGTCGACAATATATCCCGGAAATGTTGTCGGGCAACATTGCAGCCACGTGTATTGCAGCAACACAAGTGACAACACATCGGCATCTATTTCCCAGCAATGTTTGCGGCAACTAATTTCGGCAGAGGCTACACAATTTCATACAAAATCGATGAGTGCGGTTCCCCTACTTTTACATGAAACAAGTGTTGATGCTATTCGAAACAAAAAGAAGAGAAATCGGACTCTGTGGATGCGTCCTTTTTTGAGTAGGCGGAGTAATTCAGGAAATTTAACTCGTGAGTTAATGCTAGATACGTACCTGTTCCAAAACTTTACTCGTATGTCTAAAAACTATTTCGAGTATCTCGCCCAATTAATTGGTCCGAAGATATCTAAATGCAATACAAACATGAGAGACTGTGTTCCAGTAACAACACGATTTGCGATCACACTTCGATTTTTAGCTACTGGAGACTCGTATAGAAGTCTGAACTGCAATGCCAAATTCTTCAGCAACTGCCTGCCAACTACCTTTTTTCACATTCCTGTATTTATATGTATTGCATTCTACGTCCCACAACTCAGGACGTAGATGAATACAATTAATAAATGAGATTGTTTTCTCGTTCGGCTACTTTTCCATATCTGACAGAAAAAAAACCCTCAAGACGACAATAACTGTAAGAATTCTTCCTTTCTTCCTTCCTTCAAAACAGTCACGGTAAGCTCGAAACCAATGCACCAATATAGTAACTGTAAACATCACTACTACCATAGCGCGTAGGTACTACTTTCAAAACAAACTTTCGAAGCAACAAAAGCGAAACGATACTTCGTTTTCGTGACTGCAGCGCTGTCGGTGAGAGAAGCACAAACAAAACAGCCTCGAGAGCGAGAGGAAAGCATTTACAGACAAGGACCGAGACAGGTACTGCCCTGCAATACGAAATGTTCTCCGCCGTTCCCGGACAACACGGCAACCCCTCGGCAATCACTAGGCAACTACCTGCAACATCAGCAATATCGACCGTCCATACCGAAATATTGCTGTGTGTTGCAGTCATATTGCAGCAGTATTGACAGCAACACAGTTTAAGCTAAACATTTAGGTAAATGTTGCCCGTCCAAACGTACCTTTATGCTGAAATTATTCCGAATACTGGACATTCTCAATAACGGACTGGGACACCGTAATATGTCCCCAACAACAATCAAAACCGACAAATAACGGACAGCGTGGAAGACTCGGTGGGCGTGTCAAAAGTCTGAGAGTCGTCAATTCGAACGTGTGTTGGTTGAAGATTTAGCGTGTTTCTTGTTCGTATTGCGTGGTTTCAAGGCACTGCCATCTGTTGGAACTTGTTGGGAGTGCAGTACGTACAGTATTGGTTCATGCAGCGCAGAAACAGACGAAGAGAGTGCGGGCCAAACACTTCCGCCTGTTGTCGGTACAGCAGACGCAGCCAAGCGTTCAATAAGTAAGTAGTAGACTCACTGTGGTGTGGCAGCGTGGGCTTGGGCAGGACAGGGGAGACGCGATAGGTGTATCCAGTGTTTCATTCGATGGCTGCCACAGCCTGGTTTCAAAAGTCAAAAGCTTTGTCTAATGCGTCTTCAGTGTTTTCTTGTCATTCGTCTGCGTGTTTTCGATTTCATGTTTCGTGCTCGCGCTACATGCTTTAAAATGCCCAGAGATAAAAGTGGCCAAAAACCAAAAAGGAATCATTCGAGTGCCGGTAAAAATAAATAAATAAATAAATAAAACGCTGACTACCGGCGCGAATGTGATCTCGTTGTAACAAAAGCTTCGCACTTTGCAGAAAATTGATGCTGGTGAGCCACCCGCGAAAGTTGCTGCGGATTTGATCGTCGGTATGAATGCAATTGCTGATTGAAAAACAAATTGATCAGAAATTTAAACATTTTTCTCCATTCAAGCGTCTAGCAGAGCAATGAAATCTCGAAAAAGAACGAGAAAATGTTCACATCCGCTATTAGAAGAGGTACTATTTTTGTGGCATGAACGAAATAAGAGCCAAAGACGTGCTAGTTATGGTCCTCTACTTCGTCTAAAAGCGATGGCTTTTTATGAGCTCATTGAAGGAAATGAGTAAGAATTGCTCGGAAATTATGGCTGACTGGATCGGCTGAAGAAGCGGCGTGGCATTCTCACACTTTACGATCGTACTTGGCGGTATTGACGCAATTCGATGTGTTTCACGCATGAAAACGAGAGACTTTGGTTTCATTCGAGATTTTCGTTATCGGAAGTGGCGCCGATCATTTCGGGTAAACGGCACTTTACTGTTTTGTATTTTATCCTTTTCTTAACAGCGGACACTTCTTAAAAGCGGACTTTTTTTATTTTCCGTCCGTTATTCAGAAGTTTTCCTGCACTAGCCTGCCGCACACAGCTAGCAGACTGGACCGTCGCAGAGGGTTCCTTCCCGCCCCTGACACCGCTGCCCTTCGTTCGTTTCTCGCCCACCACCTGTCCTGCCCACATGTACGAACATCGCAGACCGCATCCGGTGATCTCAACTGAAGACTGGGGGGAGTCATTCCAGACATGGAACGGGTCCTTCCGGATGCCATGAAGAGCACAGGGTGCAGCCAACTGCAGGTGGTGGCTCATGTCGGGACCAATGATGTGTGTCGCTTTGGATCGGAAGAGATCCTCTCAGGTTTCGAGCGGCTATCAGAAGTGGTAAAAAGACTGTCAGTCTTGCTTGCAAGATGAAAGCGGAGCTCACCATCTGCAGCATTGTCGACAGGACTGACTGCGGACCTCTGGTACAGAGCCGAGTGGAGGGTCTGAATCAGAGGCTCAGACGGTTCTGCGACCGTGTCGGCTGCAGATTCCTCGACTTGCGCCAAAGGGTGGTGGGTTTTCGGGTTCCGCTAAATAGGTCAGGAGTCCACTATACTCAGGAAGCGGCTACACGGGTAGCGGGGAATGTGTGGCGTGGACTGGGTCGTTTTTTAGGTTAGAGGGCCTCGGGAATACACAAAATGGGTTTCAGTCTCAAAGGGGGCTGGTCAGAAACAGGGAGAAAGCAAATCTAGAAACCATTGGTATAACAGTTGTAAATTGTCGTAGCTGTATTGGGAAAGTTCCAGAGCTCCAAGCGCTGATAGAAAGTACTGAGGCACAAATCGTTATAGGTTCTGAAAGCTGGCTGACGCCTGAGACAAGTTCGGGCGAAATTTTTTCCAAGGGCCAAATGGTCTTCAGAAAGGATAGAATAAATAGAAAAGGGGGTGGTGTGTTTATTGCTGTTACTAACGGTCTATCCTGCAGCGAAATTGAGACAGATACTTCCTGTGAGTTGGTCTGGGTAGAGGTTATACCTGACAACCGGAATAAATTAATAATTGGATCTTTTTATCGGCCCCCTGACTCAGACGATGCGGTTGCAGAAATGTTCAAAGAAATCTTGAATAACATTTCAAATAGGTATCAGAAGCATACTGTTATAATCGGTGGCGACTTTAATTTACCCTCGATATGTTGGCATAATTACATATTCAAAACCGGCGGCAAATATAAAACATTGTCCGAACTAGTTCTGAATGCTTTTTCTGAAAACTACTTCGAACAGTTAGTTCATGAACCCACTAGAATAGTAAGTGGTTGCGAAAATACCATTGATCTCCTAGCAACAAATAATCCTGAGCTAGTAAAGAGCATCAAAACAGATACAGGGATTAGCGAACATCGAGTTGTAGTAGCGACACTGAATGTAGAAATGCACAAATGCACCAAAAATAAACGAAAAATATATCTATTCAATAAAGCAGATAAAAATTCGCTTCACGCTTTCCTGAGTGATAGTCTCCAGTCTTTCAAAACTAAAAATGCGAGTGTAGATCAGTTGTGGCTTACTTTCAAAGACATAATATCAGTAGCAATCGAGAGATTTATACCAAATAAATTAATAAAAGAGGGGGCTGACCCCCCGTGGTACACAAAACAGGTCAGATCACTGTTGCAGAAACAAAGAAGATCGCATGTAATATTTAAAGACACAGAATCCACAAGACTGGCAATCTTTTACTGAAACTCGCAACCTTGCGCGGACTTCAATGCGAGAAGCCTATAGTAGTTATCACAACGAAATCCTGTCCCGTAATCTTACAGAAAATCCAAAGAAATTCTGGTCATATGTGAAGTACACTAGCGGCAAAACACAAACAATACCTTCACTACGCGATAGCAATAGTAATACTACCATTGACAGTACTGCTAAGGCAGAATTACTAAACACAGCTTTCCGAAATTCATTCACCAAAGAAGACGAAGTGAACACTCCAGTATTCAATCCAAGAACAGCTGCCAGCATGCGAAACTTAGAAGTAGATGTTCCTGGAGTAGTAAAACAACTTAAGTCACTAAACAAAAATAAATCTTCCGGGCCAGATTGTATACCAACTAGATTCCTCTCAGAGTATGCTGATGCAATAGCTCCGTACTTAGCTATAATTTACAATCGATCACTCAGCGAAAGATCCGTACCCAAAGACTGGAAAGTTGCCCAAGTTACTCCAATATTCAAGAAAGGCAATAGGAGTGATCCCCAAAATTACAGGCCTATCTCATTGACGTCGATTTGCAGTAGGATTTTGGAACATATACTTTGTTCGAATATTATGAAGAGAACGACCTATTAACCAGTAGTCAACACGGATTCAGAAAGTATCACTCTTGCGAAACACAGCTTGCCCTTTATTCACATGAAGTGTTAAGTGCCATCGACAAGGGATCTCAAATCGATTCCATATTTCTGGATTTCCGGAAGGCTTTTGATACTGTACCCCACAAGCGTCTTCTAATGAAATTGCTTGCTTATGGAATATCTCCCCAATTGTGCAGTTGGACTCACGATTTCCTATCAGAAAAAACACAGTTCGTTGTAATTGACAGTAAGTCATCGAGTAAAACAGAGGTGATATCTGGCGTTCCACAGGGAAGCGTTATAGGTCCCCTACTCTTCCTCGTGTTTATAAACGATTTAGGAGACAATCTGAATAGCTCCCTTAGACTGTTCACAGATGATGCTTTCGTTTATCCGTTAGTAAAGTCAACAGAGGATCAAAAGCAACTGCAAAGCGATTTAGACAAAATTTCTGCATGGTGCGAAAATTGGCAATTGACACTACATAAAGAAAAGTGTGAAGTAATACACATGACCACTAAAAGAAATCCGCTGAAGTTCAATTACGCGATAAATCAGTCAAACCTTGAGGTCGTAAATTCTACCAAATACCTAGGAGTTACAATTACGAACAACTTTGACTGGAGAGAACACACAGAAAATATTCTGGGGAAGGCGAACCAAAGGTTACGTTTCATCGGCAGAACGCTTCGAAGATGCACCAGCTCCACCAAAGAGACTGGCTACATCACACTTGTGCGTCCTCTCCTGGAGTACTGTTGCCCCTTGTGGGACCCTCACCAGGTGTGATTGACGGAAGATATTGAGAAGGTTCACAGAAGGGCAGCTCGTTTTGTTCTATCACATTACGGGGGGAAAGCGTTACGGAAATGTTGCAAGAATTGGGGTGGAAGTCATTAAAACAAAGACGTTATTCTTTGCGGCGTGATCTGTTTACGAAGTTTCAGTCACCGACTTTTAGTTCTGAATGTGAAAATATTTTGCTAGCAGCCACCTACTTAGGGAGACTCGAACGTGGGACCTTTGCCTTTCGCGGTCAAGCGCACTACTGACTGTGCTATCCCGACACGACTCACGATGCCGCCTCACAACTTTACTTCCGCCAGTACCTCGCCTCCTACTTTCCAGGTCCCAAGTCCCAGGTTCGAGTCCCGGTTCCGGCACACAATTTTAATCTGCCAGGAAGTTTCATATTAGCGCACACTGCGCTGCAGAGTGAAAGTTTCATTCTGGAAACATCCCTTAGGCTGTGGCTAACCCATGTCTCCACCATATCCTTTCTTCCAGCAGTGCTAGTCTTGCATGTTTCGCAGGAGAGCTTCTGTGAAGTTTGGAAAGTAGGAGGCGAGGTACTGGCGGAAGTAAAGTTGTGAGGCGGCATCGTGAGTCGTGTCGGGATAGCACAGTCGGTAGTGCGCTTGCTCGCGAAAGGCAAAGGTCCCACGTTCGAGTCTCGGTTCCGACACACAATTTTAATCTGCCACGAAGTTTAAATAAATAATGCTCTTCGCGCTCCACGGTCGTCAGGTTCTTGAATGTTCCCTTATCCACTCAGTAAAACTAACTGTTCTTGCAAAACGAAGTTTCCATGAGAAAGCTAATGCCAACGTCACATGACTGCCAACATTACCACGCGAGGAGGCTAGGAAGGCAAGTAAAATTTAACCTGTGCTGGAGATACAAAACTAAATCTATTTAAAAGTTGAACTCTTTCTCCTGTAGTTGCTGTCCTCGCACTGTTAGTGCTTCTATAGTAGTACTTATACTCTGCATATTGACGGTGGTACAATAAACAGGTCCAGAATATTGTAGTTAACACACCGTTTCATTACTACGGATCCGTCAGACGTCTTAATTTTCTCAAATCTGGCAGCCACATTTTGAAATTGCACCAATAGCACAGATACTGCGATCTGGGACTATGGACTGGGACTGGGACTATGGATGTAGAGGAATTGTGGACTAAATTTAAATGCATTGTTAATGAAGGGTTAGAGAAATATGTGCCAGTAAAGACGATTAAGGATGGAAAAGATCCACCGTGGTATAATAATAATGTTAGAAAGCTGCTGAGAAAGCAAAGGCTGTTGCATTCTCGATTCAAAAAAGAACACGCAAATGGTGACAGGCAAAAGTTAGTAGAGATTCGTGCGTCTATAAAAAGATCGATGCGTGAAGCATACAATAATTATCACAGCCATACCTTAGCAAAAGATCTTTCCGAGAACCCGAAAAAATTCTGGTCCTATGTAAAATCGATAAGCGGGTCAAAGCCCACTGTCCAGTCACTAGTTGATCATTCCGGGGCAGTAATAGAAGAAAGCAAACGGAAAGCTGAAGTTCTAAATTTAACCTTTAAGAAATCTTTCACGCAGGAGGACCGCACAAATATACCATCATTTGATCAACGTACTAATTCCGAAATGGGGGACATAGCAATAGGTATTTCCGGTGTAGAGAAGCAGCTGAGAGAGCTAAATACGAAAAAGTCTGCTGGTCCGGATGGAATACCAGTTCGGTTTTACAAAGACTATTCTGCGACATTGGCCCCCTACTTAGCTTGCATTTACAGCGAATCTTTAACTCAGCGCAAAGTTCCTAGTGATTGGAAAAAAGCGCAGGTGACTCCCGTGTATAAGAAAGGAAAGAGAACTGACCCATACAATTACAGGCCAATATCGTTGACATCGGTTTCATGTAGAATTTTGGAGCATATTCTCAGTTCGAATATAGTAAATTTCCTTGAAACGGAAAAGCTTCTTTCCATGAATCAGCACGGGTTTAGGAAACATCGTTCATGTGAAACTCAGCTTGCCCTTTTCTCACATGACATCTTGCGAGCCATGGACGAAGGGCAACAGGCGGATTGTGTTTTTCTCGACTTCAAAAAGGCGTTCGACACGGTGCCACACTGCAGACTCCTAACGAAAATGCGAGCTTATGGAATAGGTTCTCAGATTTGTGACTGGCTGGAAGACTTCCTAAGTAATAGAACGCAGTACGTTGTTCTCGACGGCGAGTGTTCATCAGAGACGAGTGTATCGTCAGGCGTGCCCCAGGGGAGTGTGATAGGACCGCTATTATTTTCTATCTACATAAATGATCTGATGGACAGAGTAAGTTGTAATTTGCGGCTGTTTGCTGATGATGCTGTGGTGTACGGGAGGGTGTCGTCTGTAACTGACTGTAATAGCATACAGGTTGACTTAGACAAAATCTCTAGTTGGTGCGAAGAATGGCAGCTAGCTCTCAATGTAGAAAAATGTAAGGTGATGCGCATGAGTAGAAAAAACAATCCTATAATGTTCGAATACAGCATCAGTAGTGAGCTTCTTGATGCGGTCGCGTCGTTCAAATATCTAGGCGTAACATTGCAGAGCGATATGAAATGGAACGAGCATGTAAGGACAGTTGTGAGTAAGGCAGACAGCCGGCTTCGGTTTATTGGGAGAATTTTGGGAAGATGTACTTCACCTGTAAAAGAGACCGCGTATAAAACGCTTGTACGACCACGTCTTGAGTATTGCTCAAGTATTTGGGACCCGCAGCAGATCGGTTTGAAAGAAGACATAGAGGCGGTTCAGAGGCGAGCAGCTAGATTTGTTACCGGTAGGTTCGACCAATGCGCGAGTGTCACGGAAATGCTCCGGCAACTCAATTGGGGATCGCTGGAAGAAAGACGACGCTCTTTTCGTGAATTTCTGTTACGTAAATTTAGAGGTCCGGAATTTGAAGCTGAGTGTAGTACGATCTTGCTGCCGCCTACTTACATTTCGCGTAAAGATCACAAAGACAAGATAAGAGAAATTAGGGCTCGTACGGAGGCATATAGGCATTCTTTTTTTCCTCGTTCAGTTTGGGAGTGGAATAGGAAAGGAAATGCCTAGTAGTGGTACAGTGTACCCTCCGCCACGCACCTTACGGTGAATTGCGGAGTATGTATGTAGATGTAGATGTAGATGTACCTTCAAGAATTGTAAGGTAAACACTGTCCGTTTTTTGCTGCAATGGTGAAACTGCGAACTATATAAAACACGTTGCCACAGAACTAACAGGATATAAAGTTGGGTGGATTGCGGTACTAATGAGGAGGTACTGAACAGAATTGGGGAGAAAAGAAATTTCTGGCGTATCTTGACTAAAAGAAGGGATAGATTGGTAGGACACATTCTTAGACATCAAGGAATTGTGAATTTAGCGTTGGAGGGAAGTGTGTGGGGTAAAAACCGCAGAGGAAGACCAAGAGATGGATACAGTAAGCATATTCAGACAGATGTAGGTTGCCGTTCTTATGTGGAGATGAAGAGGCTTGCTCAGGATAGGGTTTGTGGAGAGCTGCATCAAACCAGTCTCCGGACTGATGATCACAACAACAACAACAACAACATAAAGTATTCTCTTCACAAACAGTCAAAAGACACGGGCACTTACATCACAGTTTATCAAATATAGACATAAGAAACTGATTAACAACGGAATTGTGTTCTATTTTTTAGAATTCTTCATTGAAATAGAAGTAGTTCAATGTTGTATGGTCGTTGGTAAATTATTGAGTATTAGACCCCTGTTTGAACTAAAGTAAGTGCTTTTAAGTCCTTGTGTAGATCATTTTTGTTACTAGTATTGTAAGTATGAACTGAGCTATTTGTTGGGAAAAGGGGATATATTATTTACGAGAAATTTCATTAAGGAATAAACATACTGAGAGAGAGTAGTTAATATACCCAGTTCAAATAATACATGTTACACGCTTTATGACTGAAAACTTTTGCTTGACTTGAAGAGTTACCCCAAAATAATATCCCATATGACATTATGGAATGAAAGTAAGCAAAGTATCCAGCTTTTTTATTTTTATGTCTCCCATGTCTCATAACACTCTTATTGCAAATACAGATTTGTTGAGTGGTTTTGAAGTCCTATGGTGTGCTCCTCCCAACTAAATTTATTATCAAGCTGTAATCCCAGGAATTTAATACTGTCAACCTCTTCTATCTGCTCTTCTTCATACTTTACACATATAATGGATGGGAATCTCTTACATTATGTTGTTAAATTTATTTGCGTATTGACGCAACGAACCACAGGTTTGTCGCAAATGCAGCGCTCTTCAATCTTTTAGTTGTAAATAAATGCCACTTAATGACATATCACTCTAGAAGACTTTCGTGGTAATGTAAATATATGTTACCGTTTTCAATTTTCGAATGTTCGCTGATCAGCATGCCGTAAAATCAGGGTTGTGATTTTTCGGTGCAAATTTCAAACAAAGAAGGAAGGGAAATGGTGCATCACTAAGGTAAAACAGAGACAAAAGGTGCTGCTATATTAAAATGTTTCAATGGTGTCTCGTTCCTCTATTTCAGTTTCAAAAAATGTTCAAATGTTTGTTAAGCTTAAGGGACTTGACTACAGGGTCATCAGTCCCTAAACTTACAAACTACTTATGAACTACCTACAACTAAGGACGGCACAAATATCCATGCCCGAGGGGGGATTCGAACCCCCGACCGTAGTGGCCGTGCAGACCGTGACTGAAGCGCCTCAGTCCCCTCGGCCACTGCGGCCGGCTATTTTAGTTTATTCAGTTACAAGCAAGTACACCAAATAAACATAAAGCTGTTGTACCTGAAGACATTTAGCATCTTTATTGAAAACTGTCATTTTAAATGCTAAAGCTTCTTTCGACACCCACAGAGACAAATGGGGGAAACCTTATATTCGCTAAGACGGCAACTCTACAGAAGTAAAAATATCCAATTGTTTTCCCTTTACAGACCTTTTTCTACTAATCGTTTAATATCTACCGTCAGGCACTTGCAACTATGCACCCAATGATCTCTGCAAATTATTCATTTTCTCCGGTATCAGAAGTTGCTATGCCTTTGGATATTGTACCTGCGTCAGCTGAATCCCAACAAAGGCCAAAAATCACAATTTTTGTCAAAACTCTCTCACAGCATAGTAGCTCTTTCGAGACCATTTTAAGGGAGTTTCCAGGTAGGAGACGTTAAATGCACCAGGAAGGTAAGGTCCGATTTTTGAGCCAAACTGGCCCTATCTTCGGACAGCTGACACACGCTGACATATATTGAAACAGTGTCCGCGGTGGACACTCACCAGGAGGGCGTGAAATGACGAGAGAATCACAGATTGCGCACTCGCTGTGTTGATATTTGGTCGCAGGGGCTACTGAAATCAATTTTCCAGATTTCACACGTGCGATTGCGAATGAGCTTGCCTGTGTCTGTTTGGCGGCACAATTCGATGTAGTTGAGACACGTGACGCTAGGCGGCAGCAGCTCCCGGCCGTGTCCAGGTGTCGACCGCACGTAGTGCGCCCTGCGACCGACAGAGGGCAGTCGCGTCGCGCTGCGCTTCCGTATAGGGAGAGAGTCCTATGAAGCTGGCACCCCTTTTTTTGAAAATGTACATTTTTTTCAGAGTTCTAGGCAGATATGCAATAGTTCTGGAGTTCTCTGTACAAAATTTAAATAGTTCTGCACAAATTCGCGCAAAAATTACAAAAAATTATAAGAAATTTTAGTTTTTTCCAAATAATTATTTGCCTACAAGCGTAAACATAGTTCTGATCACAACTCTAAATAGCTCTCAAAGAGTTCTGCAGAAAATCCTAATGATATTTTTTTGCACAGATAATAGTTCATGAGCTAATTGCGTAAATGAGGGACATAAACTACACAAAATTGCGCCAGAATCGTGTGAAGTTGGCACCCCTTTTTTCAAAAATGTAAATTTTTTTTCAGAGTTCTGGACAGATATGCAATAGTTCTGGAGTTCTCTGTAGAAATTTAAATAGTTCTGAGGAATTTCGCCGAAAAACTAGTAAAAATTACCACAAACTGGAGTTTTTTTTAAATAATTATTTGCATATTAGCCCAAACATAGTTCTGATCACAGTTCTAAATAGCTGTCAAAGAGTTCTACAGGAAATCCTAATAGCATTTTTCTGTGCAGATTATACTTTATGATATAATTACAATAATGGAGTATCCATTTACATGCTACTGTGGAATTTGCACCCGTTTTTTTTTTCCTCTCAAAAAATTAGACTTTTTTCCAGAGTTCTAGGGAGATGTGCAATAGTTCTTGTTTACGATAAGCAGTAATCACTCAGACGTAAAAACAACAAATTGAATGTGCAGCGGATAGAATATCTGTCAAGACCTAAGAAAAATGTATATTTCTCGAATAAGGGGCTCAAATACGACAGTTTATCAGATCAAAATTGTGAACATAATTTTTTTTCGGGCAATTACATAGAAGTATTCACATGAAGTCTAGAACTATAGTATATGTACACAGAACCCCAAAAAAAAAAAAAAAAAAAAAAAAAAAAAAAAAAAAAAAAAAAAAAAAAAAAAAAAAAAAGCAATGTGTATTTCTCGAAAAAAAAAAAAAAAAAAAATGTGCCAATTTACAGTAACGTGAAAATGAATTCCACATTACTGCATTTATCTGATAAAGTATAATCTGCACACAAAAATGTCATTGGGATTTCCTGTAGAACTCTTTGAGAGCTATTCAGAACCGTGATCAGAACTATGTTTGTGCTAATAGGCAAATAATTATTTAAAAAAACTAAAAAAAACTCAAGTTTGTGGTAATTTTTACTATTTTTCGGCGAAATTCTGCAGAACTATTTAAATTTCGTACAGAAACGAGTGGAAGCTGTCTTTCAAGAAGCAATGTATTGTATTTCTATCTGCTTATCTGAACAAATATACTTTTCGTTTATTTTTGGTAACTTTGGGACTTTCGATATTCAGTCTCGCTATGACAGCTCTGTGTTCACTAACACCTGTATATGTTTTGATGCTCGTTGTGAGCTCAGGATTATTTGTTGCTAAGAGATCAAGAGTCTTTTCACATCCGTTTACAATTCTAATGGCTCATAAACTAATTGTTCGGAGTAATTCTCAGAGAATGTGTCGAGTTCAATTTCGCACGATGTTTTATGCCTACCTTCTGATTTGTAACCTGCGACCCTTCTGTTACCGCCACACCACCGGGCCCTACAGTACCCAGATGAAGGCCACTGCAACGTTGGCCGAAACGTCGGCTATTTAAGTAATAGCCTTCTTACACCATGACGCGGTACCACGCCCAGGAAGCTTTTACGTCACGCTACTTAAACTAACTTACCATAAGGGCAATAAACACACCCATAGTCTTATACGCGCATATTCTTTTGAGAGTGATTACTTTAGCTTAAGAAGGCAATGTCTTGAAGATTCTTGCCGTTTGGAGTTCAGCTGTAGCAAGAATTGTGGAGTTTGGTTCCTGTTCGATAACAACAGTTTGAATGCATTTTCCGTTTTCTTGCCACGTCCGTGACTTTCTCTTTAAGCCACAGTTGTGGTGGCAGATTTGGTACGTTAAATACTGCAGTTAGGAGAGCCAGTAGTGAAAAAATTGTATCACCTGGTATGCAAGATGTATGAGACAGGGGAAATGCCCTCCGACTTCAAGAAGAATATCATAATTCCAATTCCAAAGAAAGCAAGTGCAGACAAGTGTGAAAATTACGGAACTATCAGTTTAATAAGTCATGGTTGCAAAATACTAACACGAATTATTTACAGATGAATGGGAAAACTTGTCGAATCCGACCTCAGGGAAGATCAGTTTGAATTTAGGAGAAATATAGGAACACTGGAGGCAATACTCA
Source organism: Locusta migratoria (assembly GCA_026315105.1). Taxonomy (NCBI): domain Eukaryota; kingdom Metazoa; phylum Arthropoda; class Insecta; order Orthoptera; family Acrididae; genus Locusta; species Locusta migratoria. The sequence continues at coordinate 61,759,149 of CM048752.1, read as the reverse complement.
CATTACGACTTATCTTAGAAGATAGGCTAAGGAAAGGGAAACCTACGTTTTTAGCTATTGTGGATTTGTAGAAAGCTTTTGACAATGTCGACTGGAATACACTCTTCCAAATTCTGAAGGTATCAGGGGTAAAATATAGGGAGCGAAGAGTTTTATTCAACCTACACAAAAACCAGACAGCGGTTATTAGAGTCGAAGGGCAAGAAAGGGACGCAGAGGTTGGGAAAGGAGTAAGACAGGGTTGTAGTCTTTCCTGAATGCTGTGCAATCTGTACACTGAACAGACAGTGAAGGAATGGAAGGAGAAATCTGGAGAGGGCATTAAAGTGCAGGGAGAAGAAATAAAAACATTGCGGTTTGCCGATGACATAGTAATTCTGTCAGAGACTGCAAAAGATCTGGAAGACCAATTGAATGGAAAGGACAGTGTCTTGAAAGGAAGATATAAGATGATCATTAACAAGAGTAAAACGAAGGTAATGGAATGCAATGTCAGAAAATCAGGTGATGCTGAAGGAATTAGATTAGGTAATGAGACAATAAAAGTAATAGATGAATTTTGTTATTTGGGTAGCAAGATAATTTCCGATGGCTGAAGTAAAGAAGATATAAAATGCAAAACGGCTATGGGAAGAAAAGCGTTTCTAAAGAAGCGAATCTTGTTAACATCCAATATTAATTTAAATGTTAGGAAGTCCTCTCTGAAAGCATTTGTCTGGAGTGTAGCATTGTATGTGAGTGAATCGTGGACGATAAGGAGTTCAGACAAAAAGATGATAGAAGCTTTTGAAATGCGGTGCTACAGACGAATGATGAAAATTAGATGGGTAGATCACGTAACTAACGAGGAGGTGCTTAACCGAATCGGGGAGAAAAGGAGTTTCTGGCATATCCTGACTAAGAGAAGAGATAGATTGGTTAGACACATTCTGAGACATCGAGGAATCGTCAACTTAGCATTAGAAGGAAGCGTGTGGGGTAAAAATCGTAGAGGAAGACCGAGGGACGAATACAGTAAGCAGATTCAAAAGGATGTAGGTTACCGAATGTATTCTCAGATGAAGAGACTTGCTCAGGACAGGGTAGCTTGGAGAGCTGCATCAAACCAGTCTGCGAACTGAATACGACGACAACAACAACAACAACAACAACAACATCGCATTCAGTATTCGTTCTACCCTCACCGATTTTACTGGAATAGCAGTGAAAAAGCGTTTACGTACTTGAGTAGTAAAGCGACGCCTTTCTGCCAAAGGGCAGGACTTCTGGTGTTTCCTAGCCATTTTTCTCTTTTTAATGGTAAATGAAATTATTCAGTAAAAACCTGTAGGTTACAAGATAAAAATGTGCTGCAATGTACCGTTTCATAACTTGTCAAGGATCTTAGGAAACCTAATATAGAGAAAGGTGGAGCTACTTTCAAGTTATTATCTACGAGGCATGTCCAAAAAGTAAGTTCCGTTTCAATTTATCTCCGCTGCAGCGCTGCGATTGCAGTTCCGCACATGCGCTGTAGACGACGTGTATCAAGGAGAAGAACGTGCGCCATTTGCAGATCGCTGTCAGTTACGTACGATTTGTTTTGCTCGTTTGAAATGTCGGCATCGATTCAAAATCCCGCTGCCTGTGAAATCAGGTCGGTGATTCGGTTTCTGAATGCGAGGAAAGTGAAACCGAGTGAAATTTATCGGCAAATTTGCGGTGTTTACGGACCAAATGCGATGAGTGATTCGATGGTGAGAAGATGGGTCCGACAGTTCAGTGGCGGGCGTAGTGATGTGCACGATGAAGAACGAAGTGGGCGTCCACCTTTGGTTACAGAAGAACTGGTTCACGCGATTGATGACAAGATCCAGGAAAACCGTAGGTTTACAATTAGTGCTCTTGCTATGGGCTTTACCCAAATTTCACTATCGCTGATGCATGAAATTGTTACCAAACAACTGAAATTCCGTAAACTTTGTTCACGTTGGGTACCAAAGTTTCTCACTGAGCAACACAAAACACAACGGATGACTAGTGCACTTGACTTTTTGACCCATTATGCTGAAAGCGGCGAAGAATTTCTGAGACGGATAGTCACAGGAGATGAATCGTGGGTTTCTTACGACACCCCTGAGAGTAAGCGGCAATCAATGGAATGGAGGCACACTTCATCCCCACCAAAGGTAAAGCCGAAGAAAATCGTGACACCTGGGAAAATGATGTGCACAGTGTTCTGGGACTGGAAAGGCACCCTACTCATTGATTTCTTACCGCGTGGTCAAACAATCAAAGCAGATGCTTATTGCGAGACGCTTGGGAAATTACGCCGTGCAATTCAGAATAAGCGCCGGGGACTGCTGTCAAAAGGTGTTGTTTTCCTTCACGACAACGCACGACCACACACTGCAAATGTGACGAAAAACCTCCTACAGGGAGTTGTCTGGGACGTGTTTGACCATCCTCCGTACAGCCCTGACCTCGCTCCAAGCGACTTTCACCTGTTCTTACATCTCAAGACTTTCCTTGGCGGTCATCACTTCACCAATGACGACGAGCTGAAAGACACTGTTTCCAACTGGTTGAAGACACAGCCGGCAGATATCTGAAGGTATACAAAACCTGGTGCCATGCTATGACAAATGCCTGCAAAACTTCGGCAGTTATGTGGAAAAGTAGTTTAAGAGTTGTAGAATTTTGTGCAATAAAAATTTCTTCAGTATCTGTGTACAGTTTCATTTTATTTCCAAACGGAACTTACTTTCTTACGCGCCTCGTATTTTCTCTCCAATTTGATAAAAGACGAATTAATTTCAACAGTTTTTGTTAAAAGTGATAAACATAGCTTAAAGAAACTACAAATATAATGTTGCTTGAAATTAATATTAGCTCTAGATTTCGCAATAAAAAACAACGTTTATCTCAGTTTCTGGCAAACGACAGCTGTCCGTCTTCGATAATAGGCTACTCATATAGGGTGTTTCACTAACTGTGTAACTGTGTAATAATAGGTGACGGGAAATTTTAATGCGGTAGGTCAACACAAGAAATGTTACACTTTCTGCGGAGCTATGAACACAGTTTATTGTATCATTTTCCAAAGAGTTACAGCACAAAGATATAATTTTTAAATGGACAATATTTTTTTCTATCATGTATTGGATTCGTTTAAACCCCCTGCGTCCAAATCAATTTAAACTACATTCCTATCACTGTTAGTGTGGGAGCTACAACTCTTCAAAGTTCCGGGGGCGGAGGCTGCGATAACGTAGCTGACTGGCCGAGTGGCTATCCCCTGGGGCACGGCCCACTGTCTCATGACCCCCAGCCAGTCAGCTACGCTGTCGTAGCCTCCGCCCCCTAAACTTTGAAGGGTTGTAGCTCGCAAACTAACAGTGACAGGAATGTAGTTTAAATTAATTTGGACGCAGATGGTTTCAAAGAATCCAATGCACGATAGAAAAAACTATTGTTCCATTTAAAAAATTATATCTTGGTGCTGTAACTCTTTGGAAAATGATATAATAAACTATGTTCATAGCTCTGCAGAAAGAGTAACATTTCTTGTGTTGACCTACCGCATTAAAATTTCTCGTCACCTATTATTTTATAAGTTACAGAGGCGAACACACTTAGTGAAACACCCTGTATATTCCTTCTGCGACGCGGTGGAGTAGCCGAGCGCTCTAATGCACCTCTCTGCGGAGCGCGCGGTTGCTCGCCGTGAAGGTTCGAGTCCACCCTGGGGGCATGGGTGTGTGTGTGTTTGTCCGTAGGTTAGTTTACTTAAAACGTTTGTAAGCTACGGACTGATGACCACGCAGTTTGGTCCGATAGATTTACAGACATTTGAACAATTTGATTTGAATTCCTTCTGCGCCTACGGTGCCTGCAACACAACAATCCGCACAGCGTCGCGGGTTGCCTGCCTCAGCGGCGCTACTCACTTCCGTAGCGTCAGAGCACAGTCTAATGTACTCAGTCAAGACACTGCTGTCAAAGTTGACACCGTTTGACAGCTGCAGCGACACTACGCCTCTAAGTGGCTAGCCATCTGACACTCATTGATGTCGTATTGCTGGGGCCGAGCGGTGTGTTCCCAGCTTCATGTCAGGATGAGGCGTGGAACCTGGTGGAGCGCCAAGTGAAACAGAATTATAGTTGACACGTTTGATTCCATAACATACACAAGTTTGATGAAGGCGCTAGCTCGACAGGAGCTAGAGCAGTAGGTGGCGTAGCCTTCGAGTTGCAACCTCGGTGTTTCGTGTGATGGTAGTGTGATGCCGGGAAGCGATGCAAAGGCTGTTATTGTGAAGTGCTCTGCCCTTCACCAGGCTATGAAGCGGTCAGTGGATCCACGCAGGGACCCCTCTGAAGTCGGATGTCGTGCTGGTTCCCGACTCGGGACACCGGCTGCCCGGATTAGCACCAGAGACAGGAATATCGGCCTTGAGTGACCAACCACTGAAGACTGCGCTGGCCTCAGACAGCCACCATAGAGGTCTGAAGTCGTCAGCACAGCAGATCGCCATCTTCCCAGATGACGGTTAGTGTGAAGTATGGCATCGACCAGACTCCACCTCTTAACTGCCTCTAGCACCTACCCCTATGTACTAGGGATGGGAAAAACCGACCGGTTAAAACCGATACCGGTATTTTAGTTTTGAATAACCGGTTTTCTTCGGTATTTATTTGGTGTCGGTTGTAACCGGTTTTTCTTAGCTATTGCCAAAAACCGGGTAAAAAACCGTTACGACTACTTCGCAGTAGTGGTTCAAAGGGTGTTTTTTTGTAAATAATTAAAAAAAATTTAAAACTAGTAGACTAATATTTAGGGCTAGTACTAAAATTTCCACTGCTGTGGAATATTAGGTCTTCGCAGTAACTAAGAAAAGCGATCAGTGACAATTTAAGAACAATCCCGGCAGACAGAAACGCGCAACACACGCGTGTCATAAGAACTTAAGGACTGGTGCAGCTACTGAGGCATCGACGCAGCTGTTGCCGTGTGGCGTGGCCTATTAGACGACGCGCGTGCACCGGCAGTGTACGAGACTTGCCTCCGTCTGGTCATGCGGCAGTTCCTTGCTGTCGTCGCCAGACATCGGTTGTTGTGTCTTAAATGGCACCGTCCGGACTGTGGAAGTACTTCACGAAGTACGGGAGCAGTGAGGTACAATGCTCCATTTGATTTAAAAAGTTGAAAACGGGTGGAGGTACTACAAACATGCTGTGTCAAAATGTTCAAATGTTTGTAAATCTTATGGGACTTAACTACGGGGTTATCAGTCCCTAAACTTACAAACTACCTATGAACTACTTACAAACTAGGACGGCACAAATATCCATGCCTGAGGGGGGATTCGAACCCCCGACCGTAGTGGCCGTGCAGACCGTGACTGAAGCGCCTCAGTCCCCTCGGCCACCGGCATGCTGTGTCATTTAAGGAGAAAGCATCCAAAATGTTTCTTCGAAGAGAAGGTAAATTCGATTCATATACCTATTATGTAAGCTTGGAATAGTAACTTTTAATGTATTACCATATTGTTATGCTAACAAATTTTATTAATATGATTTCTTGAAAGCGAGGTTTTTTTTTAATAACCAACATGGGTTTGAGGTAACATTGATCATGTGGTGCGTCGCGAGGTAGCCGTGCGGTCTGAGGCTCCATGTTACGGACTGCGAGGCTGCTCCAGTCGGAAGTTAGAGTCCTTCCTCCTCCCTCGATCAATGATGTATATGTTGTCCTTAGCGTAAGTTAGTTTCAGTTAGATTAAGTAGTTTGTAAGTCTAGGGACCGATGACCTAACAATTTAGGTCCCATAAGAACTCACACCCATTTCAACATTCTTTGTTCATGTGATACAGAGATTTCCTAGTTCAATTTGCATAAATTTACACTGACAACAATCATACTGTTAGTCGGAACTGCGACCTTATTTTTCGAAATACTTCTGCAGCATTGATTGAAGTTTATTTACTGACTGTAACTTAGATATGTTGTGTGTATAACGAGATATTCGTTCGAACTCTACTGGAAATAATAGCAATAAAAGCCGAAAACCGGTTATTTAATAAACCGGTTATCTTGAACAATTTTTACGGTGCGGTTAAACTGGAGATGAAAAGAACCGGTATAACCGAAAACCGGTTGTTTCAGCGATAACCGCCATCCCTAGTATGTACCGCTATCTGTGACAAGACTGAGCACGACGATTAGGCCAGTGAATTGACGACTACCTCCTGGGCATCGTCGATTCAGAAGACCGAGTGACTTCTACTTCTAAATGTGCGAGTATTTATACATAAAACTGGCTGAAGCTGTGAGGTATGAAACGGTTTGAATGTGTTCCCTTTGAAAATGCAGTCTTCGCCCGACGTGTCTTTACCGCTGACGTATCCGCGGCCTTATTGACTCTTGTGACAGAGTTACGCGTGGTTATGAAATGTTTACCAGCTGCGTCTCCGTCTGACAGCCATTCCACTCACACACAGTTCGCCGACGGTAGGCTTTCCAACTTGCCGTCATCACGCAAGGCGGGTGGGCATTTTCTGCTACCGGCTGCTCACCTTATTCCATCTTGCTAAAGTGGGCAAACCAAAATCTTAGCATATTTTGCTGTCACAATATTTGCGGCGTAACAGTATGGATAATTCCAGAATGAAACTTTCATTCTGCAGCGGAGTGTGCGCCGATATGAAACTTCCTGGCAGATTAAAATTGCGTGCCGGAACCGGGACTCGAAACTGGGACCTTTGCCGTTAGCGGGCAAGTGCACTACCGAATGTGCTATCCCGACACGACTCACGATGCCGCCCCACAACTTTACTTCCGCCAGTACCTCGCCTCCTACTTTCCAAACTTCACAGAAGCTCTCCTGCGAACCATGCAAGACTAGCACTCCTGGAAGAAAGGATATGGTGGAGACATGGCTTAGCAACATCCTGACGGATGTTTCCGGAATGAAACTTTCACTCTGCAGCGGAGTGTGCGCTGATATGAAACTTCCTGGCAGATTAAAATTGTGTGCCGGAACCGGGACTCGAACCTGGGACCTATGCCGTTCGCGGACAAGCGCACTACCGACTGTGCTATCCCGACACGACTCACGATGCCGCCTCACAACTTTACTTCCGCCAGTACCTCGCCTCCTACTTTCCAAACTTCACAGAAGCTCTCCTGCGAACCATGCAAGACTAGCACTCCTGGAAGAAAGGATATGGTGGAGACATGGCTTAGCAACATCCTGAGGGATGTTTCCGGAATGAAACTTTCACTCTGCAGCGGAGTGTGCGCTGATATGAAACTTCCTGGCAGATTAAAATTGTGTGCCGGAACCGGGACTCGAACCTGGGACCTATGCCGTTCGCAGGCAAGCGCACTACCGACTGTGCTATCCCGACACGACTCACGATGCCGCCTCACAACTTTACTTCCGCCAGTACCTCGCCTCCTACTTTCCAAACTTCACAGAAGCTCTCCTGCGAACCATGCAAGACTAGCACTCCTGGAAGAAAGGATATGGTGGAGACATGGCTTAGCCACAGCCTGAGGGATGTTTCCGGAATGAAACTTTCACTCTGCAGCGGAGTGTGCGCTGATATGAAACTTCCTGGCAGATTAAAATTGTGTGCCGGAACCGAGACTCGAACCTGGGACCTTTGCCTTTTGCGGGCAAGCGCACTACCGGCTTTGATATACCGACACGACTCACGATGCCGCCTCACAACTTTACTTCCGCCAGTACCTCGCCTCCTACTTTCCAAACTTCACAGAAGCTCTCCTGCGAACCATGCAAGACTAGCACTCCTGGAAGAAAGGATATGGTGGAGACATGGCTTAGCAACATCCTGAGGGATGTTTCCGGAATGAAACTTTCACTCTGCAGCGGAGTGTGCGCTGATATGAAACTTCCTGGCAGATTAAAATTGTGTGCCGGAACCGGGACTCGAACCTGGGACCTATGCCGTTCGCAGGCAAGCGCACTACCGACTGTGCTATCCCGACACGACTCACGATGCCGCCTCACAACTTTACTTCCGCCAGTACCTCGCCTCCTACTTTCCAAACTTCACAGAAGCTCTCCTGCGAACCATGCAAGACTAGCACTCCTGGAAGAAAGGATATGGTGGAGACATGGCTTAGCCACAGCCTGAGGGATGTTTCCGGAATGAAACTTTCACTCTGCAGCGGAGTGTGCGCTGATATGAAACTTCCTGGCAGATTAAAATTGTGTGCCGGAACCGAGACTCGAAACTGGGACCTTTGCCTTTTGCGGGCAAGCGCACTACCGGCTTTGATATACCGACACGACTCACGATGCCGCCTCACAACTTTACTTCCGCCAGTACCTCGCCTCCTACTTTCCAAACTTCACAGAAGCTCTCCTGCGAACCATACAAGACTAGCAGTCCTGGAAGAAAGGATATGGTGGAGACATGGCTTAGCAACATCCTGAGGGATGTTTCCGGAATGAAACTTTCACTCTGCAGCGGAGTGTGCGCTGATATGAAACTTCCTGGCAGATTAAAATTGTGTGCCGGAACCGAGACTCGAACCTGGGACCTATGCCGTTCGCGGGCAAGCGCACTACCGACTGTGCTATCCCGACACGACTCACGATGCCGCCTCACAACTTTACTTCCGCCAGTACCTCGCCTCCTACTTTCCAAACTTCACAGAAGCTCTCCTGCGAACCATGCAAGACTAGCAGTCCTGGAAGAAAGGATATGGTGGAGACATGGCTTAGCAACATCCTGACGGATGTTTCCGGAATGAAACTTTCACTCTGCAGCGGAGTGTGCGCTGATATGAAACTTCCTGGCAGATTAAAATTGTGTGCCGGAACCGAGACTCGAACCTGGGACCTTTGCCTTTTGCGGGCAAGCGCACTACCGGCTTTGATATACCGACACGACTCACGATGCCGCCTCACAACTTTACTTCCGCCAGTACCTCGCCTCCTACTTTCCAAACTTCACAGAAGCTCTCCTGCGAACCATGCAAGACTAGCAGTCCTGGAAGAAAGGATATGGTGGAGACATGGCTTAGCATCATCCTGACGGATGTTTCCGGAATGAAACTTTCACTCTGCAGCGGAGTGTGCGCTGATATGAAACTTCCTGGCAGATTAAAATTGTGTGCCGGAACCAAGACTCGAACCTGGGACCTATGCCGTTCGCGGGCAAGCGCACTACCGACTGTGCTATCCCGACACGACTCACGATGCCGCCTCACAACTTTACTTCGGCCAGTACCTCGCCTCCTACTTTCCAAACTTCACAGAAGCTCTCCTGCGAACCATGCAAGACTAGCAGTCCTGGAAGAAAGGATATGGTGGAGACATGGCTTAGCAACATCCTGACGGATGTTTCCGGAATGAAACTTTCACTCTGCAGCGGAGTGTGCGCTGATATGAAACTTCCTGGCAGATTAAAATTGTGTGCCGGAACCGAGACTCGAACCTGGGACCTTTGCCTTTTGCGGGCAAGCGCACTACCGGCTTTGATATACCGACACGACTCACGATGCCGCCTCACAACTTTACTTCCGCCAGTACCTCGCCTCCTACTTTCCAAACTTCACAGAAGCTCTCCTGCGAACCATGCAAGACTAGCAGTCCTGGAAGAAAGGATATGGTGGAGACATGGCTTAGCAACATCCTGAGGGATGATTCCGGAATGAAACTTTCACTCTGCAGCGGAGTGTGCGCTGATATGAAACTTCCTGGCAGATTAAAATTGTGTGCCGGAACCGGGACTCGAACCTGGGACCTATGCCGTTCGCAGGCAAGCGCACTACCGACTGTGCTATCCCGACACGACTCACGATGCCGCCTCACAACTTTACTTCCGCCAGTACCTCGCCTCCTACTTTCCAAACTTCACAGAAGCTCTCCTGCGAACCATGCAAGACTAGCACTCCTGGAAGAAAGGATATGGTGGAGACATGGCTTAGCCACAGCCTGAGGGATGTTTCCGGAATGAAACTTTCACTCTGCAGCGGAGTGTGCGCTGATATGAAACTTCCTGGCAGATTAAAATTGTGTGCCGGAACCGAGACTCGAAACTGGGACCTTTGCCTTTTGCGGGCAAGCGCACTACCGGCTTTGATATACCGACACGACTCACGATGCTGCCTCACAACTTTACTTCCGCCAGTACCTCGCCTCCTACTTTCCAAACTTCACAGAAGCTCTCCTGCGAACCATGCAAGACTAGCAGTCCTGGAAGAAAGGATATGGTGGAGACATGGCTTAGCAACATCCTGAGGGATGTTTCCGGAATGAAACTTTCACTCTGCAGCGGAGTGTGCGCTGATATGAAACTTCCTGGCAGATTAAAATTGTGTGCCGGAACCGAGACTCGAACCTGGGACCTATGCCGTTCGCGGGCAAGCGCACTACCGACTGTGCTATCCCGACACGACTCACGATGCCGCCTCACAATTTTACTTCCGCCAGTACCTCGCCTCCTACTTTCCAAACTTCACAGAAGCTCTCCTGCGAACCATGCAAGACTAGCACTCCTGGAAGAAAGGATATGGTGGAGACATGGCTTAGCAACATCCTGAGGGATGTTTCCGGAATGAAACTTTCACTCTGCAGCGGAGTGTGCGCTGATATGAAACTTCCTGGCAGATTAAAATTGTGTGCCGGAACCGGGACTCGAACCTGGGACCTATGCCGTTCGCAGGCAAGCGCACTACCGACTGTGCTATCCCGACACGACTCACGATGCCGCCTCACAACTTTACTTCCGCCAGTACCTCGCCTCCTACTTTCCAAACTTCACAGAAGCTCTCCTGCGAACCATGCAAGACTAGCACTCCTGGAAGAAAGGATATGGTGGAGACATGGCTTAGCCACAGCCTGAGGGATGTTTCCGGAATGAAACTTTCACTCTGCAGCGGAGTGTGCGCTGATATGAAACTTCCTGGCAGATTAAAATTGTGTGCCGGAACCGAGACTCGAACCTGGGACCTATGCCGTTCGCGGACAAGCGCAATACCGACTGTGCTATCCCGACACGACTCACGATGCCGCCTCACAACTTTACTTCCGCCAGTACCTCGCCTCCTACTTTCCAAACTTCACAGAAGCTCTCCTGCGAACCATGCAAGACTAGCAGTCCTGGAAGAAAGGATATGGTGGAGACATGGCTTAGCAAAATCCTGACGGATGTTTCCGGAATGAAACTTTCACTCTGCAGCGGAGTGTGCGCTGATATGAAACTTCCTGGCAGATTAAAATTGTGTGCCGGAACCGAGACTCGAACCTGGGACCTATGCCGTTCACGGGCAAGCGCACTACCGACTGTGCTATCCCGACACGACTCACGATGCCGCCTCACAACTTTACTTCCGCCAGTACCTCGCCTCCTACTTTCCAAACTTCACAGAAGCTCTCCTGCGAACCATGCAAGACTAGCACTCCTGGAAGAAAGGATATGGTGGAGACATGGCTTAGCAACATCCTGACGGATGTTTCCGGAATGAAACTTTCACTCTGCAGCGGAGTGTGCGCTGATATGAAACTTCCTGGCAGATTAAAATTGTGTGCCGGAACCGAGACTCGAACCTGGGACCTTTGCCTTTTGCGGGCAAGCGCACTACCGGCTTTGATATACCGACACGACTCACGATGCCGCCTCACAACTTTACTTCCGCCAGTACCTCGCCTCCTACTTTCCAAACTTCACAGAAGCTCTCCTGCGAACCATGCAAGACTAGCAGTCATGGAAGAAAGGATATGGTGGAGAAATGGCTTAGCAACATCCTGACGGATGTTTCCGGAATGAAACTTTCACTCTGCAGCGGAGTGTGCGCTGATATGAAACTTCCTGGCAGATTAAAATTGTGTGCCGGAACCAAGACTCGAACCTGGGACCTATGCCGTTCGCGGGCAAGCGCACTACCGACTGTGCTATCCCGACACGACTCACGATGCCGCCTCACAACTTTACTTCCGCCAGTACCTCGCCTCCTACTTTCCAAACTTCACAGAAGCTCTCCTGCGAACCATGCAAGACTAGCAGTCCTGGAAGAAAGGATATGGTGGAGACATGGCTTAGCAACATCCTGACGGATGTTTCCGGAATGAAACTTTCACTCTGCAGCGGAGTGTGCGCTGATATGAAACTTCCTGGCAGATTAAAATTGTGTGCCGGAACCGAGACTCGAACCTGGGACCGATGCCGTTCGCGGGCAAGCGCACTACCGACTGTGCTATCCCGACACGACTCACGATGCCGCCTCACAACTTTACTTCCGCCAGTACCTCGCCTCCTACTTTCCAAACTTCACAGAAGCTCTCCTGCAAAACTTTCAAGACTAGCACTCCTGGAAGAAAGGATATGGTGGAGACATGGCTTAGCAACATCCTGACGGATGTTTCCGGAATGAAACTTTCACTCTGCAGCGGAGTGTGCGCTGATATGAAACTTCCTGGCAGATTAAAATTGTGTGCCGGAACCGGGACTCGAACCTGGGACCTATGCCGTTCGCGGGCAAGCGCACTACCGACTGTGCTATCCCGACACGACTCACGATGCCGCCTCACAACTTTACTTCCGCCAGTACCTCGCCTCCTACTTTCCAAACTTCACAGAAGCTCTCCTGCGAACCATGCAAGACTAGCACTCCTGGAAGAAAGGATATGGTGGAGACATGGCTTAGCCACAGCCTGAGGGATGTTTCCGGAATGAAACTTTCACTCTGCAGCGGAGTGTGCGCTGATATGAAACTTCCTGGCAGATTAAAATTGTGTGCCGGAACCGAGACTCGAAACTGGGACCTTTGCCTTTTGCGGGCAAGCGCACTACCGGCTTTGATATACCGACACGACTCACGATGCCGCCTCACAACTTTACTTCCGCCAGTACCTCGCCTCCTACTTTCCAAACTTCACAGAAGCTCTCCTGCGAACCATGCAAGACTAGCAGTCCTGGAAGGAAGGATATGGTGGAGACATGGCTTAGCAACATCCTGAGGGATGTTTCCGGAATGAAACTTTCACTCTGCAGCGGAGTGTGCGCTGATATGAAACTTCCTGGCAGATTAAAATTGTGTGCCGGAACCGAGACTCGAACCTGGGACCTATGCCGTTCGCGGGCAAGTGTACTACCGACTGTGCTATCCCGACACGACTCACGATGCCGCCTCACAATTTTACTTCCGCCAGTACCTCGCCTCCTACTTTCCAAACTTCACAGAAGCTCTCCTGCGAACCATGCAAGACTAGCACTCCTGGAAGAAAGGATATGGTGGAGACATGGCTTAGCAACATCCTGACGGATGTTTCCGGAATGAAACTTTCACTCTGCAGCGGAGTGTGCGCTGATATGAAACTTCCTGGCAGATTAAAATTGTGTGCCGGAACCGAGACTCGAACCTGGGACCTTTGCCTTTTGCGGGCAAGCGCACTACCGGCTTTGATATACCGACACGACTCACGATGCCGCCTCACAACTTTACTTCCGCCAGTACCTCGCCTCCTACTTTCCAAACTTCACAGAAGCTCTCCTGCGAACCATGCAAGACTAGCAGTCCTGGAAGAAAGGATATGGTGGAGACATGGCTTAGCAACATCCTGAGGGATGTTTCCGGAATGAAACTTTCACTCTGCAGCGGAGTGTGCGCTGATATGAAACTTCCTGGCAGATTAAAATTGTGTGCCGGAACCGGGACTCGAACCTGGGACCGATGCCGTTCGCAGGCAAGCGCACTACCGACTGTGCTATCCCGACACGACTCACGATGCCGCCTGACAACTTTACTTCCGCCAGTACCTCGCCTCCTACTTTCCAAACTTCACAGAAGCTCTCCTGCGAACCATGCAAGACTAGCACTCCTGGAAGAAAGGATATGGTGGAGACATGGCTTAGCCACAGCCTGAGGGATGTTTCCGGAATGAAACTTTCACTCTGCAGCGGAGTGTGCGCTGATATGAAACTTCCTGGCAGATTAAAATTGTGTGCCAGAACCGAGACTCGAACCTGGGACCTTTGCCTTTTGCGGGCAAGCGCACTACCGGCTTTGATATACCGACACGACTCACGATGCCGCCTCACAACTTTACTTCGGCCAGTACCTCGCCTCCTACTTTCCAAACTTCACAGAAGCTCTCCTGCGAACCATGCAAGACTAGCAGTCCTGGAAGAAAGGATATGGTGGAGACATGGCTTAGCAACATCCTGACGGATGTTTCCGGAATGAAACTTTCACTCTGCAGCGGAGTGTGCGCTGATATGAAACTTCCTGGCAGATTAAAATTGTGTGCCGGAACCAAGACTCGAACCTGGGACCTATGACGTTCGCGGGCAAGCGAACTACCGACTGTGCTATCCCGACACGACTCACGATGCCGCCTCACAACTTTACTTCCGCCAGTACCTCGCCTCCTACTTTCCAAACTTCACAGAAGCTCTCCTGCGAACCATGCAAGACTAGCAGTCCTGGAAGAAAGGATATGGTGGAGACATGGCTTAGCAACATCCTGACGGATGTTTCCGGAATGAAACTTTCACTCTGCAGCGGAGTGTGCGCTGATATGAAACTTCCTGGCAGATTAAAATTGTGTGCCGGAACCGGGACTCGAACCTGGGACCTATGCCGTTCGCGGGCAAGCGCACTACCGACTGTGCTATCCCGACACGACTCACGATGCCGCCTCACAACTTTACTTCCGCCAGTACCTCGCCTCCTACTTTCCAAACTTCACAGAAGCTCTCCTGCGAACCATGCAAGACTAGCAGTCCTGGAAGAAAGGATATGGTGGAGACATGGCTTAGCCACAGCCTGAGGGATGATTCCGGAATGAAACTTTCACTCTGCAGCGGAGTGTGCGCTGATATGAAACTTCCTGGCAGATTAAAATTGTGTGCCGGAACCGAGACTCGAACCTGGGACCTATGCCGTTCGCGGACAAGCGCAATACCGACTGTGCTATCCCGACACGACTCACGATGCCGCCTCACAACTTTACTTCCGCCAGTACCTCGCCTCCTACTTTCCAAACTTCACAGAAGCTCTCCTGCGAACCATGCAAGACTAGCAGTCCTGGAAGAAAGGATATGGTGGAGACATGGCTTAGCAACATCCTGAGGGATGTTTCCGGAATGAAACTTTCACTCTGCAGCGGAGTGTGCGCTGATATGAAACTTCCTGGCAGATTAAAATTGTGTGCCGGAACCGAGACTCGAACCTGGGACCTATGCCATTCGCGGGCAAGTGTACTACCGACTGTGCTATCCCGACACGACTCACGATGCCGCCTCACAATTTTACTTCCGTCAGTACCTCGCCTCCTACTTTCCAAACTTCACAGAAGCTCTCCTGCGAACCATGCAAGACTAGCACTCCTGGAAGAAAGGATATGGTGGAGACATGGCTTAGCAACATCCTGACGGATGTTTCCGGAATGAAACTTTCACTCTGCAGCGGAGTGTGCGCTGATATGAAACTTCCTGGCAGATTAAAATTGTGTGCCGGAACCGAGACTCGAACCTGGGACCTTTGCCTTTTGCGGGCAAGCGCACTACCGGCTTTGATATACCGACACGACTCACGATGCCGCCTCACAACTTTACTTCCGCCAGTACCTCGCCTCCTACTTTCCAAACTTCACAGAAGCTCTCCTGCAAAACTTTCAAGACTAGCACTCCTGGAAGAAAGGATATGGTGGAGACGTGGATTAGCCACAGCCTGAGGGATGTTTCCGGAATGAAACTTTCACTCTGCAGCGGAGTGTGCGCTGATATGAAACTTCCTGGCAGATTAAAATTGTGTGCCGGAACCGAGACTCGAACCTGGGACCTTTGCCTTTTGCGGGCAAGTGCACTACTGGCTGTGATATACCGACACGATTTACTTCCGCCAGTACCTCGCCTCCTACTTTCCAAACTTCACAGAAGCTCTCCTGCGAACCATGCAAGACTAGCACTCCTGGAAGAAAGGATATGGTGGAGACATGGCTTAGCAACATCCTGACGGATGTTTCAGGAATGAAACTTTCACTCTGCAGCGGAGTGTGCGCTGATATGAAACTTCCTGGCAGATTAAAATTGTGTGCCGGAACCGAGACTCGAACCTGGGACCTATGCCTTTTGCGGGCAAGCGCACTACCGGCTTTGATATACCGACACGACTCACGATGCCGCCTCACAACTTTACTTCCGCCAGTACCTCGCCTCCTACTTTCCAAACTTCACAGAAGCTCTCCTGCGAACCATGCAAGACTAGCACTCCTGGAAGAAAGGATATGGTGGAGACATGGCTTAGCAACATCCTGACGGATGTTTCCGGAATGAAACTTTCACTCTGCAGCGGAGTGTGCGCTGATATGAAACTTCCTGACAGACTAAAATTGTGTGCCGGAACCAAGTCTCGAACCTGGGACCTATGCCGTTCGCGGGCAAGCGCACTACCGACTGTGCTATCCCGACACGACTCACGATGCCGCCTCACAACTTTACTTCCGCCAGTACCTCGCCTCCTACTTTCCAAACTTCACAGAAGTTCTCCTGCGAACCATGCAAGACTAGCACTCCTGGAAGAAAGGATATGGTGGAGACATGGCTTAGCAACATCCTGACGGATGTTTCCGGAATGAAACTTTCACTCTGCAGCGGAGTGTGCGCTGATATGAAACTTCCTGGCAGATTAAAATTG
The DNA here is from genome assembly GCA_026315105.1 of Locusta migratoria. Taxonomy (NCBI): domain Eukaryota; kingdom Metazoa; phylum Arthropoda; class Insecta; order Orthoptera; family Acrididae; genus Locusta; species Locusta migratoria. Next base: position 61,742,492 of record CM048752.1, on the reverse strand, counting down.
TGTGCCGGAACCGGGACTCGAACCTGGGACCTATGCCGTTCGCGGGCAAGCGCACTACCGACTGTGCTATCCCGACACGACTCACGATGCCGCCTCACAACTTTACTTCCGCCAGTACCTCGCCTCCTACTTTCCAAACTTCACAGAAGCTCTCCTGCGAACCATGCAAGACTAGCACTCCTGGAAGAAAGGATATGGTGGAGACATGGCTTAGCCACAGCCTGAGGGATGTTTCCGGAATGAAACTTTCACTCTGCAGCGGAGTGTGCGCTGATATGAAACTTCCTGGCAGATTAAAATTGTGTGCCGGAACCGAGACTCGAAACTGGGACCTTTGCCTTTTGCGGGCAAGCGCACTACCGGCTTTGATATACCGACACGACTCACGATGCCGCCTCACAACTTTACTTCCGCCAGTACCTCGCCTCCTACTTTCCAAACTTCACAGAAGCTCTCCTGCGAACCATGCAAGACTAGCAGTCCTGGAAGAAAGGATATGGTGGAGACATGGCTTAGCAACATCCTGAGGGATGTTTCCGGAATGAAACTTTCACTCTGCAGCGGAGTGTGCGCTGATATGAAACTTCCTGGCAGATTAAAATTGTGTGCCGGAACCGAGACTCGAACCTGGGACCTATGCCGTTCGCGGGCAAGCGCACTACCGACTGTGCTATCCCGACACGACATCACGATGCCGCCTCACAACTTTACTTCCGCCAGTACCTCGCCTCCTACTTTCCAAACATCACAGAAGCTCTCCTGCGAACCATGCAAGACTTGCACTCCTGGAAGAAAGGATATGGTGGAGACATGGCTTAGCAACATCCTGAGGGATGTTTCCGGAATGAAACTTTCACTCTGCAGCGGAGTGTGCGCTGATATGAAACTTCCTGGCAGATTAAAATTGTGTGCCGGAACCGAGACTCGAACCTGGGACCTTTGCCTTTTGCGGGCAAGCGCACTACCGGCTTTGATATACCGACACGACTCACGATGCCGCCTCACAACTTTACTTCCGCCAGTACCTCGCCTCCTACTTTCCAAACTTCACAGAAGCTCTCCTGCGAACCATGCAAGACTAGCAGTCCTGGAAGAAAGGATATGGTGGAGACATGGCTTAGCAACATCCTGAGGGATGTTTCCGGAATGAAACTTTCACTCTGCAGCGGAGTGTGCGCTGATATGAAACTTCCTGGCAGATTAAAATTGTGTGCCGGAACCGGGACTCGAACCTGGGACCTATGCCGTTCGCAGGCAAGCGCACTACCGACTGTGCTATCCCGACACGACTCACGATGCCGCCTCACAACTTTACTTCCGCCAGTACCTCGCCTCCTACTTTCCAAACTTCACAGAAGCTCTCCTGCGAACCATGCAAGACTAGCACTCCTGGAAGAAAGGATATGGTGGAGACATGGCGTGGCCACAGCCTGGGGGATGTTTCCGGAATGAAACTTTCACTCTGCAGCGGAGTGTGCGCTGATATGAAACTTCCTGGCAGATTAAAATTGTGTGCCGGAACCGAGACTCGAACCTGGGACCTTTGCCTTATGCGGGCTAGCGCACTACCGGCTTTGATATACCGACACGACTCACGATGCCGCCTCACAACTTTACTTCCGCCAGTACCTCGCCTCCTACTTTCCAAACTTCACAGAAGCTCTCCTGCAAAACTTTCAAGACTAGCACTCCTGGAAGAAAGGATATGGTGGAGACGTGGCTTAGCCACAGCCTGAGGGATGTTTCCGGAATGAAACTTTCACTCTGCAGCGGAGTGTGCGCTGATATGAAACTTCCTGGCAGATTAAAATTGTGTGCCGGAACCGAGACTCGAACCTGGGACCTTTGCCTTTTGCGGGCAAGCGCACTACTGGCTGTGATATACCGACACGATTTACGATGCCGCCTCACAACTTTACTTCCGCCAGTACCTCGCCTCCTACTTTCCAAACTTCACAGAAGCTCTCCTGCAAAACTTTCAAGACTAGCACTCCTGGAAGAAAGGATATGGTGGAGACGTGGCTTAGCCACAGCCTGAGGGATGTTTCCGGAATGAAACTTTCACTCTGCAGCGGAGTGTGCGCTGATATGAAACTTCCTGGCAGATTAAAATTGTGTGCCGGAACCGGGACTCGAACCTGGGACCTTTGCATTTCGCGGGCAAGTTATTCATGTAATGTGGGCCTCTGCTGCCCTTTATTTCCTTGGAAATTACCTTGACCACGGTCTCGCCAATTTCCCTGTCTCACATCGTTTCCTCTATCAAAATACCCTCGGTTATTTTGATTTCGGAAACCATACCCTCCTCGATTACTGAAACCATTACTATTTCTATTTCTAAATCCATTATTTCGGTTTCCAAAGTTTCTGCCACTGTTCTGCCCTTCTGCATTACTGAAATGCTATTGCTATTGCTAAGCCATTGCTGTATTGTTGTATTCTTGTGTTGTTGTTGTTGTAACAGGGCCTAAAATTTTCATTATTGTTAATACTGAAATTAACATTGTTATTATTGTTGAAATCGGGTCTGAAATTATTATTATTACCACTAAAGTTACCAGAGTAATCATTACGTGGTCTCTCTGTTGTGTTCTCTTTCTTATTCTTTTTCTCTTTGAGCTCCTCCTCCTCCTTGAACATAAATTCAAGTTCCCAGGCCGCCGTATACACCATGGTGGTGCGTGCGACTGGTATCTAAATAAAGACGGGACAGGAGCAGACTCCAATTGAGTCAGGAGAGACTTGACACGGACACCAACTGTCTACCCTGATCTCGGCCGTCTCTGCGGAATGTGGAGGTCAGTTAGAGGAGAGAGGAGACAGTGGTTTGGGTGGTTAGGTAAACCACGAACGGTAGCAGCATAACTGGCAAGCAGTTGTTCGCGCCTGATATGTAGAGGCGACACACCGGCCTCCACAACGAGACTAGTCACAGGGCTTGTTCGAAAGGCTCGTGTTGCAAGCCTAACTCCACTGTGAGGGACTGGATCCAACGTCTGCAGAGCTGAAGGCGATGCCGAGCCATAGGCAACGCTGCCGTAGTCCAATCTGGACAGAACAAGCGCTGGTTTACATGTAAAATGAAGAGCGCCAAGTACACAACCCTGAGATATCTAAGACATTTGATCTGATTTCTTTAAACTGCACAATTTGTTTTCCATCACTCATATAGGAACTGATCAGAGATAGTTCTCAGGAGTCTCTGAATCAATAGCAGTAGAGTTTCTCTAGGAGAATTCTGTGGCTGACAGAGTCAAATGTTTTGCTGATATCTGCAAGCGTAGCATTAACAGATACTTTAGATACAAATGATGAAAGTAAAATTGAAACAATATTTTCAACTGCTTTTATTGTTGACAAGCCAGACCTGACGCCATACTGTGACTCACAAAGATTATTATTTGTAGAAAGATGTTGATTAACCTGGAACTGTACAGAAATTTCTATTAGTTTTGAAAGTATGGGTACAAGAGACATTGGGCAGTAATTATTAAGACTTATCACCGTTTTCGTCCAAAGGAGTAACAACAGTCAGTTTTAATGATGGGGGGGAAACAGCTACTAATAAACATCCAGTTTATAAGAAAACGTAGTGGATCTACTATTACATCCACAATCTTTTTGATCACAAAATTGGAAAGACCATCAATATTTACTGTTTTAGAATGACTTATATTTGCTATTGCAGTTTTAATATCAATTAGTTTTACCTCTTTATATTTAAAGATGGGAACTATATTTCAAAGTTTTGTAGGAAAGGGGTGTTATTTATTTGAGTTGTCACATTTAATGCTTTGTTTAGTGGCATTCAACTTCAACATATTGCCAGCTTTAATGAAGAATGTGTTGAATTCGTCTGCGGTGACACCAACATCACATGAATTACATTTGTTATTATCTGCAGTTCTACCTAATTGAGTCTTAATAACAGTCCCAGCTGATTTACATTTATTTTGAGAATCTTTAATATAATCATTATTTCCTTTACACTTGCTTAACTTGATCTCTACCTTATATTTATTCTTTAACCTTATGTAGTTTGCTACTCATGCTTAGCTATTCCTTGATTTCACATAGGAAATCATTAAGAGAGTTCTAAGTCACATTCGATCATCTGTGAACCAGCTATGAAAAGATGTAAGATTATTTTTCTTGGCTGGTCTTTCATTTTTCCTAACTACTTTAGGACAGCAAGTTTTAAAGTGTCTCACAGTGTAGTGGTAAATAGTGTAAATGCTTGTTCAAATTGGTATTGTCGAGAAGAATGTAATTCCAGTTTATCAACTTTAGCCGTGTTCTGATTTTATGAAGATTCTCCTTGCTGAAAAGCCCAATATACCGGTTCTCAGTTTGATTGATGTTTGGATAAAGGTATTTTAGCTTTTAGTTTTAACCAAATGCCCTTATTGTGGTGCGATAAAAATGTGTATTGAATACTCCTAGTTGATACTGACTAATCAGAACATTAGTAAATTACATTATCAAGACACATCTTCTTGGCTCACCCTTAATACAGTACAAATCACGTGATCGTAGCAGACTCATTAGATTTATTTGTCTAGGTGTCCTTTGCTTGCATCAATATTTATGTCACCAACAATTAAAAATCTATACATAGGACATTTTTCAAAGTGTACGATTAATTTACGTAAGCCCAGCACAAATATTTCAATACTAGCAAACCCGGCAACGCTTCACAGTAGCTTCTTTCTCCCTATGTCTACCCCTTCCTTCCCCTTCCTTTGTCCATCTCCTCCCCCTACCTTCACACCACTCCCTCTTACCCCACACCATATCCGTCTCCTCCTTCCCAGATCTCTGATCTTATTCATGGTTATTGCAATCGGGAACTTGATTGGGGATAGAAGCCAAAATGAACAGGTAAAGCAACTGGGAACGGGTTATTAGAGAGACGTTTCGAGCTGCTCTATCTGTGAGGTTAGTAGCTTCAATGGCCGCACGTTTAATGGTTGCATTGTACAAACAGTTATGATTACACGTGTAGGCATAAAAACAACTTTCCAGTTTTATGTTAAAAATGACTAGGAAGGAAAAAAAAATCGTACATGTTTACAGCTCAGCTTAGCATATTTTTCTCGCAGTGAGCAGTATAGAAATGTTTTTTGTAACACATGTATATCTTCTTAAGAGTTTTTGAATTAGATACAAAGTAATTGTAGCAGAACCATAGATTAATGATAGAAATTCCATATGAAACAAAACAATTAATAGAAATAAATGAGTGGGATGACAGTACAACGTTTCGAAAGGTCTTTGTGTTGCGTTCATCTCTTGTCTTATTATGAATCTAACTGAAACACGATTAACAACATTGCTACTGCCGGTAAAATTTTACAGTCAGCGACACACGCGTGGTATAGCTACGTTGGAAACAGCTGTTGGATCGTGGGAATGAAGCCGACCAATTGCGGCAAAGCTTGAGATAGCCGATGAAATTTTAGATGGCGACAGTTTGTTCTGAAGCTAACTGATGCATCTGCTGCGTAATCGACTGCTGTATTGTATCTGTCCCCAAACGTTCAATTATAATTGCCACACTTGGCCATCTGTTTTGTCGACGACCCAAATTCAAATTCAAATGTTTGTATAGCTTATGGGACTTAACTACAGGGTCATCAGTCCCTAAACTTACAAACTACTTATGAAGTAATACTAAGGACGGTACAAATATCCATGCCCGAGTGGGGGATTCGAACCCCCGTCCGTAGTGGCCGTTCAGACCGTGACTGGAGCGCCTCAGTCCCCTCGGCCACCGCTGCTGGCGACGCCCCAAATTATTTCGTGCGTAAACTGCAACTGATGGAGTCGAACTCGACTGTACCCTTTGTGTCAGAGTCATAACGAATCGCACTCGAGAATTTACCTCCAAGCGCTGTGTACGATCTTCGTCGGTCTCATTGACTATGACCACGCAGTAAGATTGCGTCGCACGTACGCCTACCGATATTACGTCGACGCAATGGAGGCATTGTTCTAAAAATGAAACCACGATCAGAACTTAATTTGTTTGTAACACTCAAAAATACCACGAAATAACATCAGTTCTATCACTCCAATGCTCCAAAGATATGATCACCACCGATAACAGCATGGAGGTAGGAATAACAGGGAGGGGCTTGTAAAGGAACACCGTTTCGTGTTAAATCTGTCTGACGGTTTGAGCCTTGTGTGCACAGCGCCGTCTCCCGGTACTCTATCCTCCTGGCAGGGCCGGCGCGAGGCAGGCGCGAAACGCGCGGCACTTTGCGGGGGCGGCAAACCTGACACCTCCCCCCCCCCCTTTCTCGTCCAAACCTCGGAGGGAACTGAGACACGGCGCCTCGACTACCTGCCGGCCGCGCCTGCTGAAAAAGGGGAGGGAGGGGGATGATTTCTCCCTCGCCACTGTGTGTGTCGGCGCCGCCGTGTTCAGCAGAGAGGGGGCAGCAGTCCTGCGCACAGGCCGGCCAGTGTCCTTGTCAGTGGAGCGCAGCCTTCCTGGAACGCGCCGGGCGTCTACTCACAGCTAATTCTGCAGGAGACGAAATTCGAATGCAATGTTCGATACTGCGGTTACATGTTAAGCCTGAAGCAATTTTGCTAAGCCCTTCGATGGCAGTTTCCGAGTGTTTTATTCTTCCCGCATTATGGGAAAGAATGGTTGAACATTACTAGTCAGACATATCGAACACCTACAATGGCTAGAAGTATTCCGAATGGGCAAATTCGCTGCGAGTAATTACAAGGGATAAAGATATTGGTAGTAAGCCTGGCATAAGTTGGGTTTTGACGTATTTTTGAAAATTTTTTATATCCATTTCTGAGTGTTAGTCGGACGTTTTGGTTTTTGAGCCACGAAACACCTGTCTCTGCCTGCACGAATAACAATTAAAGTCTGACCGGGACTTGTGTTTGACAATACTACTCGCACACTATTACTTTGCCAACATTTATTTACTGTATAATGTGTGTAAATCCGTGTTTCATCTAAGTCAACTACTGTTCGCTTTGATTCTGATGGAAAACTGAAAAGTATGGTCTATTAGCGACAATGCTCTCTTCTCCGCACAAAACAAAACGTTAATTTTGACACGTTCTAAAATGAAAATTCGTAGACAGAACATTGCTTCTAATGGTTTACTTGCTAGCTTTGAAGCTCATTCTGTTTGACAAAAGTAGTACAGTTTTCGCAAAGTCCGTATTTCTTTTTATTGTTCGTAATGCCACACAAATTGCTCCCTGATAATACATTTATCCACATTATCGGTCACATAATTATTGCGGGCTTTTTGCTACTTGGACTACTAGTTCAACCGTAGCGTCGCTGTACCTCGTCACGTGACCTACAGCAGTTCCTGGCACTGCCGCGTCATCACTTCGCCTTTCCAGGCAGCAGATATTGTTGCGTTCTCTACAAAGAAAAATATAGAATTCGCTTCGGTAGTTGCCCGAGGCGTCAGGATTGGTCAGAAGCACTTCCATTGCGTTTCGTAAGAACAAAAGAATTGGTGCGTCCGAATTTCTTGCAACATGGGATGTAATAGGTAAGTGCTTTTCATATAACGTACAATTAGTATTGTGCATGCACGTTAATCATAAGTTAGAATTTTTCTCCTTCAACATTGCAGAATAGAAAAACTGTTTTGTACAAATCTGTAGAGAATGTCACCAATTAGTCGCAATATTTGTTTTTATTTTCCAGATCTACATAGATTTCGGGCATAGTGTGGCTGTTCTTAATGCTTTGAGTTGTTTCCATGTACACCGTCGTGCTGAATGTAACTGTCAACATGACTGTTTGGATGTAAACACATATTAACCCTCCGTCGGGCGCAGTCGGCCCCACAGGCCAGCAAAACACTTTTTGATTGCCGTGCTTAACAGTGGTGGCCCAGCGGCCCGCCTCTCCGTTTACTCGCGTAACTTTGGGAACCTCACACAGTGCCGATCCGCAGGCTGCCGTCGATTTCCACGCGGATCACGGGGAACTCCTTGGGCCTCACAGGCCGTCTGCGCCCGATTACGTTATAGTTTTTAAAGTGAGATTTTCAAGATATTTTTATTTTATTACTTCGTTTCAATCAAAACAATTCTGTCCTCTGTGATTTTCACCGTTACCTTCGGAAAAAAGAAGACTTTGACGACCCTGGCCCTTCAGACTGAGTGCGCCTGATCGAGTTCTAATTTCAGTTTTCCTTTCTTTTCCTACGTTATCACATCCATATTTTCTGCTGAAATGTCCAGAAAAGTATATTATGCCTCTAAGCCAATGATATTGTGGAAATAATGCGCCTCCTCGAGGACGAAACTGCTGAAGATCCAGGCGCACTCGAAGATTTAGTTGATGAGAGAGACACCCACTCTCAGGATGAGGTAGGAGAAGGCAACTGAACAGGAAGTTTAGGGAAAAGAGAAGAAAATATGTGAGGAGTTTTTATTTTGGAAACGATAAGACGACGAAGTAGTCTAAGTAGATACCTTCTACTATTCATAGTGTGAAGAGTCACATCATTATTACACAACATCCAGTGTAAAAGATACTGCTGCAAATGACGCCACCAATTGCAAAATCTTGTGTCATCAACTTCTAACTGGACAATTTAGCCTGTGTATGCTATGAATATATGTGGAATGTCGATTCGGCTGCAAACTCGACTGAAAAAATTTTTACCCCACAAGGAACGGGAAAGTTCTCCCACATTACCTCCCAAATGGCTAAAACGTCGACCATGCGTGGCTGAAACAAGAGTTAGGAGGATTAAGAATAAGAAATGTTCAGCTTGTCATCAACCAATCTGCTTGAGCGACGTATACGTTCTGTGCCATACCTGTGTTTCAGCTGTTGATTTGGGAGTTAAAGCATCGGTTTTTGGCTGCAAATGTGGCGAGAAAAGATGATTCCTTGACAGAATAGACTGCCTAATGTCCATTAAAAATAACTTCATTACTTTTATGGATGTCTGTTTGACCAATTTTTAATGCTCTTTGTGGGAAATCGGTAATTTTGGTCACTTTAGTTTAAGGTGTATTGTGTTCAATAAATCCATTATTATGCTTTAAGTTTGCTGTAATTCCTTCCTTTAGATCCTCTTCAAGACTTTGAATTTGATTTAACATGGCGGCGCTAGTCCGGCCTCTCAGGCCGGGTGCGCCTCATTTTGCGCCCGGCGGAGGATTAAAGGCTTTGAGACTGGCCACGCAGTGGTGGCAGCCTAGGTAAATCTGAACAGTAAGCACATGGCGATTGACTGCTGACGTTTGCTACAGATTTGTTTACATAAAACTGGACAAATGTTTTGCGGCAGTTGAGCAGGTGGCGCGGGGCGGCCCTCCTCCTGGCCGGGTCTGTTCGTCCTGTCACAGCGTTCTTGTTCTCTAGGCGAGTAGCGAATGAACAATCTGACTGTTGCAGAATCCTGAAAATGATCCCAGCTGCAAGCGTACTTTCAGTTTTTCTCAAATTCTTATATAATACGCGGTCAAACGGGACAAAAACTAACCTATGTCCGTCTTCTGCCTCTAAGCTACCTCCCCACTAATTTTGAGCCCAATCGGTTCAGACACTCTTTAGTTATAAATAGAGTAACTAACACGACTTTCTTTTTTATATACATATAGACTAGCTGCTCCCCGCGGTGTTACCCGCGGTTGAATATTCAGACATTAAAGTGCCAAGAAAGGGCATAAATAACTACATGACTGTTTGCGACATTGTTAGCACGGAATATATAATTGTCTTGAATCGGATGGAGAGCCAAAAATCTATTGCAATACGCCCCTGTAAACGACGTTTCGAGACTTCTCGTTCTCCGGGTGTACGTATAGATTTCTCGCTCTCGATACACGGGAGCAGCCTACGTAGAGCTGTCCGTGCGGGAAACGTGCGGTGGCCAGATGAATACCTGCCACTTTTAATGTTTGTCCTTGACTCTTGTTTATAGTAATCGAGATATCACAATTGAATACACATTATACGTCCTGAGAAATATTTTCATGGGTGTTATACTGCCGGCCATATGTTGAGTGCATTTGGTACTACTTTCGTTGCAGTTTACGTAGGCTATTTATACGTGGCAGTTCGCGCTTTGTACAGAAAATAGAGCTTGGTATCTAGATCCCATTCTACACAAAACGTCAAAGTTTCTTCTTACCATGGTACTTAGAGCATATTTTATTTAAAGTCTTCAATTTATATACATACTTCCTTAATTTGTTACAACAAATGAAAATGAATGCGGCATAAATGCCAACATTCAGATTTCTTGTGTATGTAATTATATGTCAGTTAAGCCGTTTTGGCAGTATCACAGAATCTTTTTGTATATTCCAAAGTAAAAAAGATAACAATAACAAAGAAAAAAATTTCACTATAGCAGGACACGAGCCATTGCCCAAAATAATGTAAGTTTATCTCATGACGCGTTAACCCTCGTGGCTACACATGACATACGCTACAGAGCACCGATGCTGTTGTATTAGAAGCTTCTTACAACCGTTACGTATTTCTATGGATATATTTCAAATAAATAACTTGTAATAAACATTTTGAAAAGTAACCTGTGTCCTAATCCAAGACATAAGAAATCTCTATATGAAATTTCATCTAAATCAATGCTGCAGTTTTAGCGTGATGCGGTAACAAACATACATACTTTCGCATTTATAATATGTATGGGATTAATGTCTGCTGTGCGGTAAACAGACACAATTATAAGTTTTAAAGCGGGAAGCAACAAGTACGGTACAAACGAATTTTGATGGGTCGCAGGTATGCACTGCGGGAATTCCTACAGACGACCAAGCTAAAAGGATTTGTTCCAGTGCGCCGTGGTTTCCACGAAAATCGCGATCAGAGTCGAGTCAGATGAAAGTCACCGGAGTGGTGGAATTAGCGAGGCGCTCGACTGTGACACAGACGACCCGAGTTCCAATCCTCCTCGGAGCTTCACTGTATCAGTTCTACACTTGCCCGACGGTAGATCCGTGTGGTGGGCTGCTTCTGCCACTGCGCACTTTCCCTCCAGGCCGCGGCGTAATAAGTGGGCCCACACTGCAGCAGTGGGCGCCGGGCTGCGAACGCTGCACACGGGTAACTGGCCTTTCAGTCGCCGAAATAACGAATTAAATAAAATAAGTGTCGCAGTACATAACATATTGGTCAATTAACATAAGTCAGTATCATGACCAGTTACTCAAGCATTACCAAAAGAGCGGCTATGAATGCAAATAATTACGCGCAATCGATTGTAAATAAAATAATTGACAGAAAAAAAGTTAGTTTCGAGCAGCAATCGAACACGAGACATGTTTGCGGCAGTCCAGCGCTTTGCTAATCATAGCCGCCGTGCGCTGGACTTTGTTCTCGATTTTCGTGGAAACCGAGGCGCACTGGAACAAATCCTTTTAGCTTCGTCGTCTGGAGGAGTTACCGCACAACATACCTGCGAGCCATCAGGATTCGTTTGTACCATACTTGCTGTTTCCCATGTAAGAATTATGGTCCCATTGACTACCAACCCAGGGCAAAACGTGCCCTTGGGCATAAAATTTCTATATTTTATTTGCATTTACTAACATTGTAACCACTGAAATATACTGTTCTCATACTGTCTCCATTGCTGTGGCCCATCTGTCCTCCACCTGTGAAATACGCAGTGGCTAATCTGACTATAATGTACCCTAGGCTCCTGTAAGACACCACACACAAGGAACCGGAGAATTCAGAAAGATGGTTTGCAAAGCGGCGGCGTATTCTCGGCGCAGTTGAAGTTAGTTCGTCAAACTGTGGCTCCTCTTCTTTTCCATCTCCTGTAAGGTTTCTTAAACCTATCACACAGATATAACTAATAGCGTCAGTCAGGGTACGAAAGTGACCTTTCAATTACAATGAAATATTAACGCAAAATGAACGTTAATGTGGTTTATTGTTTCCACGAGGTTACATAGGACTGTCAATGAAAGCTTTAAAGATAAAAGTGATATTGTATTAAAAAATGATTTCAAGAATTAATAACACTGAATTGAAATAAAGGAAAACAGTATCACAAATTAGTTTTCCAAGCAATGAAATTACTTAGAATAACTGAACACCGCGCCTACTTGAATTTACACAAAATGCCGGTCTTGTCGGTTTACGTACGAGGTTGTCGCTGTTGTGCAATGTTGCAGAGTTATCTGTAATGTCATGGGCGGGGAGGAAATTCGCCTAAGCGTGCTGCTCACAATACCTTTCACTGCACTGTCGGCTGCGTCCGTTGTACTCGAGCTATTCCTTTATGTTCTTAATCGCCTGATGAAGTCAAGGCGGCCCACGTGTTCCCCAGTCCGTCTATCTCGGCTCGGTACGTCGTATTACGACCCACCGTCGTGCCACTCGCAAAATGCGCCCACAGCCGTTAACTAATCTCTCTCTGATAGTTGCCGATCGGATGAGAAGTATCTCGATCAAACACACTAGGAACAACGCCAACCGTACAGTGTCCTCCCAACAGAGATAAACTGTAAGTCGCTGTATACACCACACAGTTGCTCCGACCGCAACGGTCAGGATCCCACGTCAAAGTGGCTCGCACCAGAGTGAGACTCGGTGTATATCCGCCAGGGTGCGTCTCTCTTGCTGAACCAATCAGGTGGCTTCTTACAAAGACGTGCTGGAACTGTCCGGCCAATGAGAAGGCGTGTCTCATCTGCACAAGGCGTATGCCCAGAGTGTGGCGTCACCTGCTTTAAAAGTTTCATCAGACTGCGTGGAACATTTGCTACGTGTCCTGCCACGACACTGCCTCGCGCTGCCACGCTGGCACATTTTCTTTTCTTTCTTTGTTTTTTATTTATTTATTTATTTTTGTCTCGTCGGCTGGAGCCCGCCTTTCTGTCGTAAAACTGCGTCACGGCCCTCACCCTTCCTACTGTCATATATTGATTTAACTGTCGGAATTGTTGAGAGGCTGTGTGAGCCACAGAGACGCACTCCAGGCTGAGAAATAGAGACCATTGCAGATAACAGGCTAAAACAGACACGTATATCTTACGGGATGTAGGCACTAAAGAAATCTCCTAGCGAACTGCTGATGCCCTCGGCCACCGTCCCAGGGTGGAGGTTACCTTTCGGAGAAGATGGGCGTAACTTCATATAGCGTCTAGACGCTGTTGTAAGACGTTACATTAGTACTTGGTACGTTTTAATGTACTTAGCAAAGTTGATACCAGTCACTTGGGAACAGCAACGTCAGTGGTTCCACGAGGCTAGAGTGAGAGGGTAAAGAAGAAAAACTGCAAGTTAGCAGCTCACCTGAGGCGTGGCCTAAGGCGGAGCCTAAGGTGTGGCCAACTGACGTAAAACATTGTTGTTGTTGCGCATATTGGGTAGCGTCGTGACGTTTTACTTTCAGCTGAACAATGTTGCTACCAAGTATGGATTTTGTTAGTGCACAAACAAGCCACCTCCCCACCCGGGGAATGGCAGAAGGGACAGGGCTGAAACGTGGTTCGCTAGAGGACTCAGAGAGAGGGCAAGCCACAATTTAGAGCGGTTGAACCAAGCAGCGGCCAATAGGAAATTGTTAACTGTCGGAAAGTGGGGAAAAGAGGTGCGCCCACACCGGCCGTTAAAACCCCCGGTTCTTGGATGAAGAGGGGAGTTCTCAGTCAGACGAGTCGGGCGCCAGCCCGTGACTATCGCCGTCGGCCTCAGGGTGCTCCACGACAGTCTGTTTCTCGCGGGGAGTGCGTCTGTCTAGGGGATGCTGCTAGGGAACGTAATTACTGGCTTCTGTTGTGGCAAACGATTTATACTTCTTGTTTTTTTAAATAACTAACTAGTAGACTTAGTATGCGATTCAAAATAAATTCAATGCAAGGTACCTAGGAGTTCCATAAAGTTTCCTCAACAAGTATCCTCTCGAGTTCCAAAATCCGCATCTCTAGTAGATGCCTGTACTGTCTCTCTGCAATCACTCCTTTCCGCTCGGGATATGCAGACTGACCTTGCTACCTCTTCCCTCTTTCCTATGTAGGACACGACACTACCATGAAAAATTAAGCCGTTCGCCCTGTTGTCTAATAAGCGCCAACCTCGTATTTGTTTAGTCGCTAATTATGACATGACTCCACGTGCTTGAAATCGGGGCCGTCTTAAGCCCTGCAGGGGCCCTGGACACTCAGTGTTTTGGGGCCCTTAAAAAAGCTAAATGATTGCATTAGCGTGGTGTACATTTATTTACTGACTTAATTGTTTAAAATAATACCAACAAAATACTAGGGATTAGTTCCACAAATTAGTATTGCATTCAGATTAATGATTTCTTTAAAGATTTACAGAGTACAAAACACACAATTTTTGGAGTATGTCTCTTTCTATGCAGATGACTGGCACACAGATATGGGGACCCTGCAACAAAACAGAATTTTCCTTCGAATGAACTCATCAGAATGATGCACATTTGTTTAGTGAATTTATTTGTTATTATGGTTAGAAGTACACAATGAAATAGTAGTTATTACTGTTTTGCAAATTGGACTTATGTTGCTGTTAAAGGTTTCTTTAGGGATTTCTGAAATGCTAAATCTTCTATTCTGTTTTGAAAGCCCAACTGTTGAAGGACGTCACTTTCTGCTATGCTTCTGAATGTCGCTTCAAATTAGAATCCAAAGTGTCGGTTATAGGCAGGAAAACGTCTACTCTGAATTTTTCGTTGACACTCAGCTGGACAGTCTAATAGATCTTCGGAAAAAGTGGTATGCTTGCAGCAAATTCTCGTTCTTTGGGAATTACCCGTGTGGTCAACACCTGGATTTTCCTCTTTGGCTGAAGATTCATCCTGATCGAATCTACTGCGTGCAGAACTGATGAAATGGGAAATAGATGCAAAAAGTTTTGTTGCGAAGTCTGTTGTGACGGTACTACTTTTTCAAGTTACATTTGTGTTGATGATGGTCCTCAAAAGGTCATCCAATATCTCCGTTAGGAGAATGGCCCCGAGTTTTTCCATTTTCTTGTAAAGGCTTTGAGTTTCATTTATTGTTTACGCTGGCTGATCAGTGTTATGCAAAGCAAAGAGCGCCAGCACGAGCAGGCCACCTGGTTTCAGACAGGGACTTCAGAACTTTATTTGCACCTAAACATTCTTTACAAACTTTCCATCGATTGTTCGAAGCAGAAAAAAGGTGAACAATTTTTGGACAAACTGGAAATATGCCGCTGCTTCAGAAACACATGCAGCCGCCTGCACACCACTAAATTTAGTGAATGTGTGGCACATGGCACAAAAGCAGCCAATTCACGTTCTTCTTTTACTCTTTCCTGAATATCCATATTTGCTGCATTATCATAGCTATGTCCGCGGCAATCTTTTATCGAAATGTCAAAGCTATGCAAAAACTTCATAACAGTATCTTCTATATTTTGAGCCTTATGCTCCTCCATACACAGAAATTTCAAAAATCTCTCAACAGGCTGGCCAACTTTTACAGACCGAACGATGAAAATTAGCTGGTCAAGATGGGAGAGATATGGCGAGGAAGCCAGGCTTATTGTATGGAACTTGGCTGTTTTTAATTCTCTGACAGTCGTCGTTAACACATTCTGACCCATTACATCAATACATTCCATAAAAATATTTGAAGATAAATATGATGTATTTTCTTTGCCACGACTGCTATATTTTCGTATATGATCAGCAAGAATAGGATCAAATTCGTTTATTAAATCCAAGCATCCCAATTAAATCCAAGCATCCCAAATAATTTCCATTGCTATCAGACACCAAAATATAATTTTCTCCACGAAACCCTGGTCCCCTTGACGCCAAGAATAACACAACTGCAACAGTTCTTTTAAATATACTCCTCCAATAGTTGACCTCAGCATTAAACCGGGAAAGCAATCCAGTGTCAACAATTCTGCTTATTGCAACATAATTCACCATTGATCCCCCGTGCTGTAAGCTGTTCTCGCGCTCCTTTACTTTGTGCTAAGGGGAGGCCGCACCAGTCTGCTTCAGACCCTTCTAGTTATCCAAGTTCATGTCTTGCTGCTTCCATATGTTACAGATTTGTATCTGATTAAATGGTCCTTGCACGAATCAAAAAAATAAATAAATAATATAAATACAAAACTAAAAAAAAACTGTCATAATAGCGCGGCATTGCAGTCTCCACGAGTTGGTGCAGGACGGGTTCTGCATAATCAGATACGAGATATTGTGTATAACGTAATTAAGTTTATGTCGTAAGATGTAAAAGTCAGGATGAAACCGCATAAAAGCTTCTCTTGATAAAGTTCAAGCCACTACTGGGGTTTCACTTGGGACTATAAGAAGAGTAAAGGAAGTGGGAGAGAAAGTGGGTGACGGTAGCTGAATTTTTTCTTACTTCAGGAGAAAAGCGAAGTAAAAAGGAGAGTTCTTACATTTGTGCAGATACTGACACGCAACTTCCACATGACAAGTAGCGTCCCACAACAAAGTCACTTCACCTGGAACAAGAGAAAATACGTCTTTTAAGTGAAATACCTTCTCGACAAGTTATCACTTTTTAATGCCCATCTATTGAAATCTTAGTATAAGTAACACTTCAGTTATTAACCCGCTGTGCTCAAAGCAACAAAAAATGGTACTGTGGTTGTGAAACTTTGCATGTTTATAGTAAATGCAATTACTAAGTCAAATACTCTGTGAACAGGGTAGGTATATCGTATATATCAATGACACATATTTGGGCAGTTCACACACTACACCCTGTGAGTGTAGTACAATGTCTAATTACAGCACTCGTAGGTAACAAAACCTAATTTACTTCCAACAGTCACACACATTTTATAAATGCGTTAATAAAAATTGATCGAAATGTTCCTGCACCAAATTATTGCATTTCATTAAATGTAGTAGTTCTCGTGCTAAATCAATTTTTAATTTTCATATTCGGAGCTAAAAGCGAAGACTAAGAGACGAATGCTGCAAATTTTTCAAGTCAATTGCCTTATACTATCTGACTGAGGTACACTCAAATAACTGTTACACATGGACGAACATATATATTATACTCACACACACACACACACACACACACACACACACACACACACACACACATATATATATATATATATATATATATATATATATATATATATATATATATATATATAGGGTGTTTCACTAAGTGTGTTTGCCTCTGTAACTTATAAAATAATAGGTGCTGGGAAACTTTAATGTGGTAGGTCAACACAAGAAATGTTACACTTTCTATGGAGCTATGAACATAGTTTATTGTATCATTTTCCACAGAGTAACAGCACAAAGATATAATTTTTTAAATTGAACAATAGTTTTTTTTCTATCATGCACTGGATTCGTTGAAACCAGCTGCGTCCAAATCAATTTAAACTACATTCCTCTCACTGTTAGATTGTGAGCTACAACCCTTCAAAGTTTCAGGGGCAGATACCACACACTGTACATAATACATGGCTGTGTGGTGGGTGATGGATGTTATGGCGGTGGGAAGTTGATTTACATGAGATATTCAAATGTGTGTCCATGTTCCTCAATGCATAATGCAATGCGCCGTCTTAAGGATCTACGGATGAGATGTAACATCAGCAGCGTGACGGAGCGACATGCGTCCTCGATGCGCCGTTTTAGATCATCTCGGGATGTGGGCTCTGTGACATAAGCACGATCCTTTAGATATCCCCACAAAAAAAAAAACCTACTGGTGTTAAATTGGGCGACCTTGCGGGCCATTAATGAGGACCATGGCGCCCCAACCATCTTCCTGCAAACCTGTTGTTCAGTTCTTCCACAACAGCACGTGCATAATGGGCTGGGTGACTATCGTGCTGCATCCACATATGGACTCTCGCGTGTAGACACACATGTTCAAGGAGACCACCCAAACTGTCGGCTATAAAAGCGCGATATAACTCACCTGTCAGTGTACCAGGGAAGTAGTGTGGACCGATGATTTCATCCCCAAGGATTCCACACCACACGTTAATAGACCACCTACGTTGACGGTCGACAGGTCGTACCCACCGAGGATTGTCTGCGGCCCAGTAGTGCATGCTATGGCGATTCACTGCACCATAGTTTGTGAACGTGGACTCATCCGAGAACATAATACTTTGTAAAGACTCCAGCGTGAAATTACTCATGGCCTACTCACAGAATGTCACTCTTTCATGGAAATCGTTCTCATGCAGCTCCTGGTTCAGTGACAGGCGGTACGGGTGAAACCTGTGGCCGTGTACTATACGCCACACAGATGTGAGACTGACACCAGCGACTGCAGCAACGGCTCGTAAGCTGACATGAGGATCGTGGTGTAGTGCAGCTAAAACAAACACCTCCGTCTCCTCACTTCTTGCAGGTCTTTGTCTGTTACTGCAGCGCATTACCAAGCTGCCTGAAGTCGTTGTTCGGCACCTAATAACGTAATGGCTTTCGGGGCTCTTCGCCTAGGATATCTCACGGCATACGCCGTGGCTGCTTCAGTGGCATCGTGTCGGCACTCGCCGAGCATCAGCAACATGTCAACGTAGTCGTTGTTCGTGTACGCCATCGTCATCCGATGTCAGCAACTGTGGTATATTGAGCCCTGGTTGTTTGCGTGGCTCCAACTGTCGGATATACGGCTGTGTGCGGCGACAGTCGGCAGTCTAACAGCGCATCGAGGAAGCTTCTCGCTCCGTGACACCGGCGACGTTACAACTCGGCCGCACCACATTTAGAAGGTGTATTGCATTATTGGGTTTGAAGGGTTGTAGCTCCCAAACTAACAGTGATAGGAATGTAGTTTTAATTGATTTGGGCGCAGCTGGTTTCAACGAATCCAATGCACGATAGAAAAAACTATCTTTCCATTTAAAAATTATATCTTTGTGCTGTAACTCTTTGGAAAATGATACAATAAACTATGTTCAGAAAGTGTAATATCTCTTGTGTTGATCTACCACATTAAACTTTCCCTGAGGTTTGATTCCATTTCCTGGAGGTGCTCCACGACCACACAATGATGAACACACTAGATTTATTTCGCAGCGTTGGCCGTTAATGTTTCATTTAAAAAAAAACAAGATCGATTTGAATCACCTAGTCATCAACTTCAGTGTCCTTCAAACAAACATATGATTCTTGGCAGTTACTTTCAGGGCATTAATATGCTTGTTTGAAGGACACTGAAAATGATCACTAGGTGAATGAAATCGATCTGTAGTTTTTTTTAATAAATCATTAACGGCCAACGCTGCGAAATACTTCTGGTGTGTTTACAATTTCCCGTCACCTATTATTTTATAAGTTACAGAGGCAAACACACTTAGTGAAACACACACACACACACACACACACACACACACATATATATATATATATATATATATATATATATATATATATATAGTGTCTGTGTGTGTGTGTGTCCAGAACATAAACCGACAGACTCCATTGAGGTAGTTGACGTTCGGTGTGAAAAACCAACAAGTAATACATAGGGAGAAAGATGGAATCACAATGACATGCGGTGAAATCTCGTTTGTACATTTTTTAGGGGGATGCTAAAGTAAACGTACAAGTCAGATTATTTCTAAAATGAAACTTTCAGTACTGCACTCGAAATAGGTTTGTTAGCTGCATGCTTTTGTCGGAAGCCTGTAGGAATTACTCGACATGTAGTCGAGCCTGTTGGTCTTGGGGTAAAGCGCTCGGCTGAAAACCGAAGATCGCGGGTTCGAAATCTGGTCGGACCTCGGATTTTTTCAGTCTGTGCTTTAACCCATCCTTCACCAATCAACTATGCCAGGAGTCGCCAGGAACGACACGTGGTTCGGATTGCATGTTAAGCTGTATGTCCCCTTTCCCCTATTGGATATCTGGGGTAAGCTGGGGACACGGAAGTAGCCGAAGTGACGTCCAATGGAAAGACTTGCACCAGCCCAATGAGCTACACAAACTTCACATCTGAAAACCTTCCTTTTTCATCGTTTGCGTTGCTCTCTAGGATTTCTTTTGCACTTCCTCAGTTACGTTGCATGGAAAGACATCATCTTTCATTTTTATGAAGAGTTTATTTTCGTGTGTTTATATATTGGAAATTACTGCACTCTAAAATATTGAGTTCACCCGTTACAAAAAGAGTCCAACTTCCAATAACTGGCTCTACCATCGAATGCCACTGCTCCGTTCACTGTAGAGATGGGTCATTCGCGAACGAACGGGTGCAAATGAACGGTTCACAAGAGTGAACTGGTTACAAGGAACATTCACTTTGGCGGTCCCGTTCCAGCTCCAGGATGCCAGCACGGCGATTCCCATTTCGGTCGAACGTTGCAGTTGCAACTCAGTACCGAGCTGTCGATTTTCTTCCCAACCACGGTGAAGCAGCTTGCTCATTGTTATGAAAGAAACAGCGATTTATACCAGTGCTTATCGATTGTAGGTAATTAACTTTTGTAAAATGTGTAAAACGTAGTTGGTGAGTACAGAGCCAATACTGCATGGTTGCAATTCCGACTGTTATGAAAACGATGCATATTGACACCTCGATAAAAAATAAAAGGTGGACGGGTGGAAAGGTATGGTTGCAAAAAAGAAACGATCATCAGTGAACTACAATATGAACGGGTTTGCCCGTCTCTAGTGTACAGCACTATGTGATTGCTAGTCGTGTGAAGGCCGCAATTGGATACAAATGTTCCGCCAACTTATATCTGAAACAGACTGCTGCAGGTTCTACTGCAACAGTGTCGCCGTGTGTTCTGTAGCTAATACAGTAATAACTACGATTTTGGATGCAGACAGAAAACCATGTCACTTGCCACACCAGATATGACATTTTTCGGTATAACTTTTTGGGTCTTAATAATGAATAAGTGCAACAAAAATTCTCTAATTAATCATATCGATTAGTACTATTCACTTCTGGGTCGAGATATGTTGGAAAGCAATGTAAGGATGACCTGACTCCTTGCATATCCCTCCCCTTCTGTTTTAATTTTTGACTGTAGGTTTGTTAATGTTGAGGATGACAACAAAATCAGGCAAAAATTACCGACTTAGTTTTTGTACAGCTGTTCTTTACAAAATTATAAAACATTTTCTGTTTACTATGCCATACAATTTTTGTTGTTTATCAATCAAAAGTTCTTTTACAAAGGTTTATTTTAGAAACGTTACCATTACTTGTATTTGTGTTTTAGAAATGACTTTAAATTTTTCTTTAATTTCGTTAGTGTACAGCGTGAGTGTACATGATTTTTATTTAGTGTTTATTTTATTTAATTAACTCTGCATCAAGGCTGCAAGAGCTTGTTATGTTTTTTCCTCGTGATTTAATTTTGGTTCTCATTTACGTGTTTTTGTTATCAAAGGATGAGAAAGTTTCCTTATACTATACTCCTGCAAAAATTTTAAAATTTAAGTGTTTTTGTCAAATTACCACATATTATAATATATTTATATACCTTTATATGAAATTCGACACACAACAAAAATATTATACACAAATTATGAGAAAAAAACTGTACATGAAATTATTATACAAACATATGTTCAAAATTTAAGATAGTCTTTTTTGTTGCACTGCACTAGTTTTGTTATGTTATTGTTTTATCATACGGATTTTTATTGTTCTGTCGTGATCATTGTTCAAAACTGTTCATTGCAGGCGTAGATTGTCGGCTGCTTTCTTAGAGTGGTGTACGTTCATATGAATAGTACAGTACCTTAGCACACAATGCCAGGTTTTACTCGTTGGTGGGGAACAATATTGGCATTGTGCCTGTAGCTTGACAGCGATTGGCAACTGTCTATCATTGCTTTGCAGCAACATAGTTCTTCAGTCACACTAGGATTAGTGTTCTGAGGTAGAGGCTATGTTGAACTAGTGACTTATGTTGCTCATGTTGTATGATAGTATATAGTGAGTACCAGGCTCACTCAGTTTGTCTATGTAGATCTTCAATTGTTGAAATAATATTTGAAACGTGTTTTTGAGAAATGGCTAGTGTGATGACCACTTTACAACAACCCTGAAAAGACTTTTGTTGTTGGGATAGGAGACAAAGGAATCTTCATCTTCTATCTTCTGCTCTTCTCTCTTCACTTCTTTCGTCGGTTCTTTTCTTCTGGGCAAGGAATGGTGATTTAAAGCGGAAAAAGGATTTGGATCTTACTGTTTTTTTCATTATGAGTCGAGACAATTGGCGGTCTCATTTTCTCGTCGATTTGATGTGGACTAGCAACATAATTATTTTCCTTCTACTCTCATTTTTCAAGATTATGGTTGACATTTGGCGACGTCCTATAGCATGTTGTTCGAAGTCCCACCTGGATAAAGCCCTCTGCTTCTCCAGTGACATATTGGTCTTCTCGTTGTTTGCTGCCCTCGGCATAGCTCGACATGCTTGTACACACTCTTCTGATAGCTCTTCTTACTGCGTGGGATGCGGATGGGCTTTTGCTGCCTCTCCCCCGTGGTGTGTTGTGATGGACTATCTTTTACAAAATTATAAAAATTGAACGTATTCCATTATACAAAGCAACAAATTACTAAAAAAATTACTGACTTTTGTTTGAAAGAATAATTTTTTCTCTAAATTCTTGAAATTTTATATCTTAATCTATAAACTTCATTCTTTTTAAAAATAGCCCTGAGTAGCACGTTGTTCTCATTTTCCTATTATATGAAATTGCAATGTGAGAAAGGAGTTTGATCTCACTTTCTTTACTTATTCTTATTTAGTGTGTTATCACTGTGTTTTCACTCTTTTTTTTTTATTTAGTCGGTTACCTTAACATGGTGTTTCCTCTTTTCGTGATTTTGGTACCAATTAACCTCTGCATACGCCCTACGTATATCCTCTAACTTGTCTCTGTCACCTTTCTGTATATCATCAATATCCTTTGTTATTTCTTGGTGGATATCCTCCAGTGTTTCTATCGAAAGTGTGTCAGGTTCTTCATATTTATATCTGGGAGATTTCTTCCACTCCTTACCTATCTGTGGATTCTATCTGTGTGATTTGGCCTAAGTCATTTTTACTTGGTAAGGCTTGGACAAAATATATTATTTACAGTTAAAAAACCTTGAGGTATACAAATTCGTACATCTCGTTCATTGATAAAATCTAATTTATTAATCATGTCTGTTGTTAATTTAGGAATAATAGTTATTTTCGAAGTCATGTCCTTGACAGTGGAAGGAAAGTCGTGTTTTGTATTTTACTTCCGTCGCACTCCTCGCTAACGCACCAAATACTCTTACATTTCTAGTTCGTAATATAGGCAACTCTTTCTCTTTATTACACCTTTCATAAAAAAATTTTGAAATAGCAGTAACTTTACTTCCGCTATCTACATCTTCCGCTTGGCAAGTTATTTCACCAACTCTTACCTTAAGGATTGGTTGTATCACAGTAGTCGTGTCGATCTCTTTCTCCTGCATTAAGTCATAATCTATTGATTCATATCTTAATCTATGAATACTTAAGTCGTCCTTTTCTGTTTGTGTTTTGTATTCTGACAAGTCCTTAAGTGGTATGGCTTGTGAAATATGTGTGTTCCTTCGTTTTTCCTCTAACTCGTTTCTCTCCTTCCCCCTAGCTTCTAAACATTCTCTTATGTATTCAAGTTCGATTTCATTATAATGACTGGCATTATACACATACGTTTTGTGTTGAGCCGGTCGCAGTGGCCGAGGCGCTCCAGTCAAAGTCTGCATGGCCACTACGGTCGGGGGTTCGAATCCCCCCTCGGGCATGGATATTAGTGCCGTTCTTAGTATACGGTAGTTGATAAGTAGTTTGTAAGTTCAGGGACTGATGACCCCGTAGTTAAGTCCCATAGACTCATTTGAACATTTTTTTTTGTGTTGACTGTGTATGTCAATCCCTGTCCCCTCTGTCTGAGTTTCTCTGGTCTTTACCCTGGTTGGCGTCATTGAATACGTCGACCAACCCTGCCAATAGCTCATCGTCTGTCTTTGCTACTGTGTTGGGAAGAGGTGGCGATTCGTCGTCATTCTCGGAATCTGTCCAGTTAATGCTTTCTTCCCATGCTTTATACTGGGCTTCTATTGCTTGCGGACTTGTGTTTTTATTAGAACAATTTTTGTCAATTGTTTGATTGGAATTTATTTCACCTATTACTCTGCAGTGTACGTCCTGATGTGTGTGTGTGTGTGTGTGTGTGTGTGTGTGTGTGTGCGGTTGTTCTCTCTCTTGCCTACCCGCTTCCTTATTCCGTAGTCAATTTCTCCCCTTGCCAGGAGCTGATGGCCTGACCTCCACATCGGGTGACCTTGGTTGGTGTGTTCCTGCCTCTGCTGCCCTTTATTTCCTTGGAAATTACCTTGACCACGGTCTCGCCAATTTCCCTGTCTCACATCGTTTCCTCTATCAAAATACCTTCGGTTATTTTGATTTCGGAAACCATACCCTCCTCGATTACTGATACCATTACTATTTCTATTTCTAAATCCATTATTTCGGTTTCCAAAGTTTCCGCCACCGTTCTGCCCTTCTGCATTACTGAAATGCTATTGCTATTGCTGTATTGTTGTATTCTTGTGTTGTTGTTGTTGTTACAGGGCCTAAAATTTTCGTTATTGTTAATACTGAAATTAACATTGTTATTACTGTTGAAATCGGGTCTGAAATTATTATTATTACCACTAAAGTTACTAGAGTAATCATTACGTGGTCTCTCTGTTGTGTTCTCTTTCTTATTCTTTTTCTCTTTGAGCTCCTCCTCCTTGAACATAAATTCAAGTTCCCACAGAACCTCCTTAAAATCTATGTCCTCGTTGTTCCCTACAGTCGCTTGTTTGTACCTAACTGGTAATTTCATTCTTCACAATCTTATCAGCTCTGCATTACTGTACGGAAGACCTGAACAGTGATTTTTCTTGTCCATTATGTCGAAATATTTTACAACAATCTTTTCCCCGGATTTCTCTTATGGTGCCATTTGTAACAATTCTTATTTAATTTTATTTTGAGCTTCTTTCGACCAATACACTTCTTAGAATGCCGTTCTGAATTGCTGATATGATGTACAAGTCTGTGCAACAAGTTGCATGACCTCCGCTACAGGTCCCGACATATGTGTACAAATAAAATCCAACCTATGTGCCAAACTCCAATGGTTCAGTATCCTACTTGGAAGTGATCAATAAAAGTACGTGCATGAATTGATCCACCTTCTAAGTGCTGAAATTTACGTACTGTAAGAAAATCGTCTGTATCGTATTTGTTCATAGCTCCTACTTGTGTTTGATTTTACATTCCACCGAACATTCTAGTGTCCGTGACGTTTTCCTGTCTACTTGCTGGCACCCCATTACTTATCTGGATATTACCCGTTCCGTAACCTATGTTTAATTTGTAACGCTGCATTGGAGAACAAAAATGTTGATCATTACTCGTTACGTGAGGCGATGCAAATGAACTGCTGTTAAGCTGCATTATTGGGTTGACCGGCGCGCTCGTCCGCCTCTCTAGCGGCAGTACCTGGCTCTGGCCAAATGTTGCGCAACGTTGCGCACACTGCGGCTGCCTTTGTGTCGCGTCACTTAACTCCACAGTTCGTGGTCGCCCCACCTCTATGGGACTCGCCTCTACTCTCCTTTCTGTTTGCATTGATTTCGTGTGTACCGGTTCCTGTACAGAGTGTGTGCTTATGTCTCCTACGCCTCGGGGCAAGCACTATCACTTTCGATTTTTTCCTCTATTGTCAGAATCCACTGTGATCTAAGTGTTTTCAAGCTGACCTTTAGTTTTCATTTCGATTTTGCTGATACGTTGATCATATCTCTTTGACACTACTTTCGTTACCTTACTTTGTATAGCCTGTTCCTCTGTAGTTTGAATGGCTGTACGAGTAACTTTTTTCATGAAACGTTCCACTTTCGTATCTACATTCACGATGTCCAATTGGACCTTGTCTACATCATTTCGTAATTCCTGCTGAGTTTGCGAAAGTACTTGAATCTTTTCTTTCGCCTCTTGTGTATGTTTATTAAGTTGTATAATTTGACCGCCAATATTTGCTATACCTTCTTCCATTCGTATTTTAACCTGATTTATATCTTGCTTCAATTCCTGATACTGAGATTTCATTTCCTGTTTTAATTCTATTCCTTGAGTAGGAATATTATTATCCAAATTATTCAATTTTTGACTGAGTAGCCGTACTTATTCAAATCCCAAACAATTTTATACTCTGCGTACTTTAAATTAATTTGTAACTAATGTCTTTTTATAACATTCTTACCCCATTGAGTAAGGTCTCTAATTAATTGCCTCTATTAGTACTATTCATTTCTGGTCGAGATATGTCAGAAAGCAATGTAAGGATAACATAACTCCTTACGCTGTGTAGTAATTTAGAAGGTGAGACACAAATTGGAAAATGCCCATATAGAATGAAGGATATTTAATATGATTTTTTAATAAAATAAAAATGTCTGGGCCATGTAGGGAGTGATTTGTGAGGAACGGTGGCCCGCCCTGCTCCGTCAACACACGCGACTCCCGCCTATCCAGCCGGGTGCGAACCCACGACCCACGACAAATTACTGACGCGACGGCAGGAGTAACGGAATGCGATGAAACGGTAATGTCTTTAGTCGACTGACACGAAGACATGGAGGACACTTTATACAGTCTACATCTACATGGCATGCTCTGCAAATCACATTTAAGTGCCTGGCAGGTTCATCGAACCACCGTTACACTATTTATCTCCCATTCCATTCCCGCATAGCGCGTGGGAAAGACACCTGAATCTCTCCGTTCGATCTATGATTTTTCGAATTTTTATTTGGCGATTGCAGTTTCGCAAGTAGCCCACGCTGCAGCGATAAGCGCCGTTGTTGTAATGATTCCCATTGCAGATACTATATAATTTCCGTGACGCTGTATCGTGACAATACAAAATGCGCTGCCCTTCTTTGGACTCTTTCGATGTCCTCTGTCAAGCCCACCTGATAAGGATCCCACACTGAGCAGCAATAATAAAAAAAAAGACGGACCAGCATAGTGTCTGCAGTTTCTTTAGTAATTCTGTTGCATCTGCCAATAAGACGCAATATTTGGTTCGCCTTTCCCTCGACATTATCTACGTGTTATTTACAGTTTAAATCTGAAGCAATAGTAATTTCTAGCTATTTTGTTTAGCTTACAGACTTCAGTTTTCATTGATTTATCTTTCATACTCATGTGGACGACTTCATACTTTTCATTGTTTAGAGTCAATTGCCAATTTTTACACCATACTGATATCTTATTTAGATCATACTACAGTTGATTTTGATCTTCAGATAACGGCGTCATCTGCAAACAACCTAAGACAGCTGCTTAGATTTTCCCCTAAATCGTTTATGTAAATAAGGAACAGCAGAGGACCAATAACACTACCCTGCGGAACGCCCAATATCACCTCTGTTTTAGTCGATGGCTTACCATCGATTACTACGAACTGTGCCTTCTCTGACAGGAAATCCCCGTGACTGATTACTTATATGTTTAGTCCCTTCAAAACGACAACAACAGGAAATCCCCTATGCAGTCGCAAATTTGGGGCGATATGTCATAACCACGCAATTTGATTACAAGCTACAAGCTGTTTGTGAGGTCCGGTGTCAAAAGCCTTTGGGGAAATCAAGAAATATGAAATCAATCTGAGAACCATCGTCGACAGTACTCGTCGCTTCGTTCCAGAGCTGGCAGGCGTGCGACTGTCAGGCCCTCCTGACGAGTCCCAGTCCAGCCTCCACGTGGGCGCCGGATGTCCCGACTCTGCGTCACTCAGAGGTCCAGAGCTGATGGAGTGCTGCGATACCTCCGCCAACGCATCGTTTTCAACTGACAGTGCTACGGAAGAAGCTTTGCAGTGCAATAAAAGAGCGCGCGTTCGCTGCGTTGTAAAACAAGTATGAAATTCAGAGCACGATCTTAGCGTTAAAGGATGCAACACAATGGACCTAAATACGATGAACATTGCAAACATATCTACTAATTACTGTAATGTGAAACATGCGCTATCTACTGTAATACTGATTGGAAATTTGTGTGCAAATCAGATGTATAAATGCTGAAATAATGTTTGTAAGAAAATTATGTGGGTCACCTACTGCAAACAGGAAATTTAACGTTTCGTATAAGTTGTGTAACTAGGAAGTATATTTTTCCGCACTTTTGTAGAAAAAACAGTGTAATCTATTTTTAAAAAATGAAACACATTTTATAGAACATACTTTGTGAATCATGATAGTAAACTACCGTTTCTATGAGGAGAGGAACTGTTGAAACATGTCTGAGTGATTAAAACCTCTTCATATCGAAAATCAAGCACTGGTAGTTACACTCTTATTGATAACTAATATTTGTATCAGTGTCCCCAGAAAATAGAAAATTAGAAACAGTTGTACCCATAAACAAAATTAGTATTCTGCGATCAGAAATTGCGCGTTTTCTCCAGTGACGCCTGCTCTTCAGTACAGTTCGAAGTGAGTGCTATCAACAGTGGATCGGCAAGAGACGCGCGCATGCTTCAGCAACTGTGCCGCAGTCTGCTACATTTCAGCTGGCAGTGTCTCGTGCAACATATACTACCGCAGTACAAATGTGTGGCCTTTTCCGTTTAACAGGGCCTTTATATGTCAGCCCACTGAGTATTTCTGTCGCGTGTTTCCGCTGTTCAGTGAATCGCGTCACGTTTAGACTCGCCAGGTCGTCCACCGCTCTCCAGGCTCTGACGTCACAACAACCGCCAGCCAGCCAGTGACGTCACAGCGAAGAGTGGCGCACTGAAAGTACCGCCGTCAGAAGTACGGCAGGAACCAGTTACAATACACCTTACAATTTCTTGTAGCTACGTGAAATGAATGTCATTTTTTAAATTTCTTTCATTTATAAGAAAGTAGTATCAAGGACACTAATACTAACTTTAAATAAAATGGAAATACGTACTGTAAATCAGAATGTATACCTCAGGCTCAAACGGCCAGGATTGCAGTCTATTACCGTTAGAGCATCACATCAATTGGCACGAGAAACTTTGTGTGCTCAAAAATGAAAGGCATCGGTCTCAGTGACAGATTAGCAAGTTTTCATTAATATTCACAGTAAAAGCGATGAAACGATTGACAACTCTACTCGACTCTTTTCTTAACGCACTGTGGTGTCACGTTCATTTCCAGCCCCGTTCCCTTCTCGATAGATGACAATCCTCCACTCGCGACCACAGCGCTGCTGTTTCCACATGTAGTCCAGTCAAACAGTAGCTAATACCTTGCAAAAGACGTGGTAGAAGATTTTTTTAACTTGTTAATCTGGTTGGAAAGATCAGAAATCCAAGTTTTGCCAACAAAATTTCTCTTGGAAAAACTTTCTCCAGTAAAAAAAAAAAAATCCCACTTTCTTCATTTTCTTCAAAATATTTCCGTCATTTTTACTCCTACCGCTTATAGCACAAAATTCTCTACAAATTTGATTCTTACCATTTTTTGCACTCCCAGACCTAAGGCACCACAGTCCGTCAAAAAATGCCGAATTTTCAAAATTTGTGCAAACTGGTGAAATACCTACTTTTGGAGCTCTGTTATTTCTGCTTCTGTTTGTGTCATATAAATATAATGTATACCATGGTATATGTTGGAATTTTCCGCTGTTTATGGAGTAAAACTATGACTCTCGGTATGACGTTACAATTTATAATTTGAACACTACAAATTGTAGTGACAGGAAATTTTAGAGACAGTATACACGCATATAGTTGAATGTAGCTTCTAAATTGTATCACATTCCGACATGTACTTCATGATATATGAGCACATAAACAGTAACGTTAATGGAAAACTGCCCCATCATGCACCAAGTTTTAATGTATTACTTCTTTACTACTAATTCTATTCAAGGGATTTTAGAGACATACAGGCCTTACAGAAATGAATGTATACCCCAAAAATGGCAGGAATAAATAAATACAAGGGTTTACAGCTAGTAAAGCCTCGTTTACATCGAAGCGAACACAAGCGAACGAGCAGCAGCGAACGAGCACTCGCTCTGGTGTAAACGCTATGCACGCACTGTTCGGTTACGCTCGGCTCGCATTCGCAGATGTTCGCTCGTGTTCCGCTGGGTGTCGGTTTCAGGGTGAACCACCAAAGGAAGTTCGCGACCTCTCCGCTTCAGCGCTAGCGTACGCGACAAACTGTGTACGCCCGCCTTGCGGCAGTGTGTTGTTTTCTCTTCCGTTCGCTCCGGTGTAAACGCTTATTCGCAAGTACAAGCCAGTGCGTGCGCGCACAGGCGAATGCGCATTCGCCTGTGTTCGCTTTGGAGTAAACGGGGCTTAAGTGAAAAAAAGTAGTTGTAAAGTGTTGTCGGTTAGCAATGGAGCATATTTATTGCATTCTTGTTTCGTGTTGCAAATTGGTGTATTGCGTTAATAGTAATGACTCAGGAGCACCTGACTTTACTGATGCTGTTGCTATAATTATTACTGGAGCAGTAAACAGGTGGCAGAGACAGCCTTTATCTGGTGGGCGGCACGCCGCGCCGCTGCCTCCCCTGCAGCAGCAGCTGCTCCACCTCCTGGTGGCCCCTCCTCCTGGCGTCGTCCAGCGGCGTGTCCCCCCACCAGTCCCTGGCCGCCCTGTCGGCCCCCGCAGCTAGCAGGGCGACCGCCACCTCTGTGTGGCCTCCGAATGCCGCGTAGTGCAGCGGCGTCCTCCCGTTGACAGTCGTGGCGCCGTGGTCCGCTCCTGCAGCCAGCAGCAGCCGCACCACAGCCGCGTGGCCGCTGCTTGCAGCCTCGTGCAGAGGCGTCTCCTGGTCGCTGTCCCTGGCGTCCACGGTCGACTCCGCAGCCAGCAGCAGCCGCACCACATCCGACTGGCCGTTCCTCGCAGCCTCGTGCAGAGGCGTCTCCTGGTCGCTGTCCCTGGCGTCCACGGTCGACTCCGCAGCCAGCAGCAGCCGCACCACATCCGAGTGGCCGTTCCTCGCAGCCTCGTGCAGAGGCGTCTCCTGGTCGCTGTCCCTGGCGTCCACGGTCGACTCCGCAGCCAGCAGCAGCCGCACCACAGCCGCGTAGCCTTTCCTCGCAGCCTCGTGCAGAGGCGTCTTCCCCCATTCGCTGTCCCTGGCGTCCACGGCCGCCCCCGCCGCCAGCAGCCGCCTCGCCGCCTCCTCGTGTCCCCTGACTGCCGCCCAGTGCAGCGCTGTCCTGTTAAACAACTCGCTGTCCCTGGCCGCCACGTCCGCGCCGGCTGCCAGCAGCGCCTCCAGCTCCCCCACCGCCCCCCACTTAGCCGCCTCCATCAGCCTCCTGTTCTTCTCCTCTGCTGAAAGCTGCCTGCAAAACACACAACAGTACCCTCCAGTGTTGGCACGTGTTCTTCTTTAGAACGAAATCTTTTTCCTTCGAGCATCTATTTTTCTACTTTCCGCTCGTTACAAAAATGCAAAATCTCCAGCCAAAACACACTTTTTTAGGTTTATTCACAGTCGATAACGAATGCCGTCAGTCGTCTTCACTATTACATTCAATTGCTTTTCATTTGATCTATCGTGACAAACACAATGCAAACAAGTCGCTCTCCCTATCCAGACATTATGATGTATATGTTTTACGTGGAGGTGGTTTCGTAAGAGGTGGTGTAAAACACCGACGGAGTTCAGGCAGGAACTACCTCGATTCGTGACAATGGATACTTCCGCAAACAATTGCACTGCAGCCGTTGCCGAATGACTTCTATATTCCATTTTGGGGTCAGAATGATATTCGGTAGCCACGGTAATGAGACGATTGCCTTGTATTGGTTTTCTTCTCTTGTCTTGAATTCAGGTGAAATGATGACTGTGCATTTGTGATGGGCCTAAAAAAAGAGGATTGCTGAACTGCGTTATTCACGTTCGATAGTGCATGTTGTACTGATTCTTTTACGTTGTGTTGTGTTGTGTTAAATGATGAGTGACCACGAGTGAGGGAGCTACGGAAAAGCCAAGTACTCTCAAACTTACCGATTAGAATGGCAACAATCCAGTAACTTAAAGGGTTGCTCAATCGAAAGTAAAAAAGGGGATCCGTTTGCATATAGCAAGTCATGTCACATAGACATTAACATTGCTTCTGTAGGCTAAACAGGGCTGGAAAAACAGGCTAAAAGTGAGAAAGATGTCATCCTTGACATCTCTTCAGCATTGCCATTCGAATTTCTAATCCTTTCCCCTTATTTTTACGATTCGCGTCTATTTCTTTCCGTGTAACCCAGTTGGCAACACTGGTCCCCCACCACACACACACACACACACACACACACACACATACACACGGCTCCCTTCCTTCCTATACTTGTATCATCAGCAAAAACAACTAGCTTAGCACCTTTGTGAATGTAGAATGGCAAGTCATTAATATACCAGGTATCCAAAAGCAGTATAAATTTGAAAACTTAGTAAATCACGGAATAATGTAGAGAGAGGTAAAAATTGACTCACATGCTTGGAATGACATGCGGTTTTATTAGGAAAAAAAGTATTGCTAGACGCATGAAAGATCTCCTGCAGATCTTCTGTCGTTTGCTGATGATCGTGTGCTCAGCTACCACTTTTGTCATGCTTGGCCTCCCAGGTCCCCAGACCTCAGTCCATGCGGTTGTTGGCTTTGGGGTTACCTGAAGTCGCAAGTGTATCGTGATCGATCGACATCTCTAGGGATGCTGAAAGGCCACATCTGATGCCAATGCCTCAACATAACTCCGGACAGGCTTTACAGTTCATTTCACAGCAATATTCCTCGACTATAGCTACTATTGAGGAATGATGGTGAACTTATTGAACATTTCCTTTAAAGAACATCATCTTTGGTATATTAAGAACAGCAAAGGACCCAAAATCGTACCTTGTGGGACCCCATTTTTGATAACTCCCCAGTTAGAGGAATTAATTGTTTATTGTGTATCATTTGAACTGCTTATTTCAACTTTGTGCACTCTCCCAGTTAAGTATGATTTAAACCATTTGTGTACTGTCCCATTCATACCACAATACTTATGCTTGTCTACAACAATCCCATGATTTACACAATCAAAAGCCTTTGAGAGATCACAAAAAAATCCCAACTGGTGATGTCTGGTTATTCAAAGCATTTAATATTTCATCAGTGAAGGTATATATAGCATTTTCTGTTGGAAAGCTTTTTTGAAAACCAAATTGACATTTTGACAGAACTTTATTTTTATCAATATGTCAAGTCAGATTGAAATTGCGGCACACTAGATACCCTCAACTGTGTTCCTTGAAAAGAACGTCGCCTTCCCACCAGCGATTTCCATTTGCGTTTGTGAACCACCTCTTTAACACACACACTCATTGAACCTTAACACTCTGTGACTGCAGTATAGGCATTTGCATTCCACATAAAATATCAAGCTGGTGACACTGAGAACTTAGTTTCTTTCGATTTTTAATTATGGTCAAATGTAGACGTTAATAAGAAAATACTGATTCACAACCAAACACTATGCAAGTCTATATTATTACAGAGACATAACAATTGTTCTTAGAACACTGTCTACCACACACTGAGCGTACTAATACTGAACAGCATGTAGAAGTAATTTAAACGCTTACAGTGACACTGTAGTGAAGCCTGTGATGTCTATCAGATGACTTAGCTACTAGCTTTTACCATGGCAGAAAATCAGAAGCGACTTGCGAAATTGTTTAATTGGCTCATTGAATAGCAAATTTGGTGCTCGTATTGACAAGATTAACACTAAATTCGATTACATTAATGAAAAATTTAACAATGAGTTTTGTGATATTAATAGAACATTTAAAATTTGATAATCGCTACGATGAAGGAAAGACTATAATCACTGACTATAATCACTGACTGTTGAAGCAACTGAAAGCAGAAACACCGAAATCAATTTGTTTTTAGTTGTAAGAATACGTACATTAAGGGGTGGCTCATTCTGAAGGGCCCCACCAGAAAATTTGTCGTGTACTTCAGCAGTATTATATCAAACAGTTGGGGCGTCACACGAGTCCCTCGACATACTAACTCAGTTGGCAATGACACGTTCAGATGGTTTCGCTTGCCTCCCGCTAGCTCTTCGTTGTGCGGCCGGTGCTGCCCTCAACCCCCCCCCCCCTGCAGTGACGTCACGCAGCTGCTCCTCCCCCTCCCCCTTGTGCTGGTCGAGGCCCGGCAGAGCGGGCTGCACTTGTCAACAGTTTGGGGGCGGCGACCCTGGGCCCTTAGGAACTATGCCTGAACGTATTCTGCAGCTGTGTCATATGTACGTGGCCTTCTACAAATGTCTGCCTAGGTGTGTTTACGTATGGATGTGTGTGAGTGTGTGTGTGTGTGTTTACCTTCCTTTTCTTCCTCTAAGGTAAGTCTTTCCACTCCTGGGATTGGAATGACTCCTTTTCCACTACCTTAAAACCCGTGTCCTTCCCTTTCTCCTCTTTTTCGTGAAGAAGCTGCCAGCGGTAGCGAAAGCTTGAATGTTTGGGTGTTTTCTCGTTTCTATCGGCGAGCCTGTGCTTTGGGTAAGTCAAACAAACTTTATTTTTATACATATTTTTCCCACCTGGAAAGTCCCCTTCTATAATATACTAGCTTAAACCCGCGCCTGCGTTCACGTGCTGGCTGATTATGATAAATAACTTATCTTTCAGTAGTGTGCTATGAGACTGGTTTTGATGGAACTGAAAAATATTCCTATCAGATTGCAGAAGTCTATGCACTTATTTACCATTTATCAGGAAAGTAAGAAGTGTAGATCAAATCACACATAAAAATACACTCGTTTCGAAGAATCCAATAACAAAATTCAACAAGGGATTGTAATAATATCACAGACCGATCACTTTATGTAATGCGCGAAACATCAAACCGTTTTTTTTAAAGAGGTGTATTAAAAGAAATTTCTTTTTTACTGCTTTATTTATTTATTCTTATATTTCCTTATTCGTATGCTTAACCTTACAGAGAAAAAGCTGAAGACATTTCAGCAGGCATAGACCAAAGATATGGTCTGTGGCATCACGTTTCACTGTATGTAACCTCTTTGCTATAGAGTCGCAAACGTCATCGCTGGCCTTCAGTCCTAATTTTTTTATAATTTGACGACTTTCAACCACCATATCTTACACCCCCTTATAGCTATCGGCATGGAACTACTATGGTGTACAACGGGACACTTCAGACAACAATTACACACAGACCATTCGTTTGGGTTCTGTAGTTTTCACTGCAAGGCGAAATATTAACACACACGCGCGCGCGTAAAATTTTATATACAACGATAACATTCTATCCCAATACACTCCACACTTCTATCATTATCATCCCTAAAGCAACAATGCAAGCAATAAAACCATTTTCAATGAGTAAATATAATTTTCAAAGAGTAATTTTTGTTCCGCATTTTGTGTTATATTCTTCAAATTACTAAATATCTATCAGGTCGCTATAACACCATGCCTAAAACGTTCCTCAGGTTTAAATTAGTAACTGTACAAATATTTAAGTCTCTGCACCTTGTCGTTCGGACGTGATAAGCGTACGCCGAACAGACATACACATTTATAGATATAGATAATAGACGTCATTTAACGCACCCAATTAAACATTACCTTGGAGTGTTTGCGTGTGTGTATATATATGTGTGTGTGTGCTTGTTTACTTTTCCTTTTTTCCCCTAAGGTAAGTCCTTCCACATCCGGGATTGGAATGACTCCTCATCCACTTCCTTAAAACCCTCATCCTGTCCTTTTTCCCCTCCTTCCTTCCTCTTTTCTTCATGAAGCGGCCAACGGTTGCGAAAGCTGTGTTTCTGTGTGTTTTTATTTGTTTTTCTGTCTGTCAACAAGCCTGCACTTTGGGTGAGTTA
Organism: Locusta migratoria; assembly: GCA_026315105.1. Classification (NCBI taxonomy): domain Eukaryota; kingdom Metazoa; phylum Arthropoda; class Insecta; order Orthoptera; family Acrididae; genus Locusta; species Locusta migratoria. The sequence goes on along the minus strand of CM048752.1, from coordinate 61,706,579 downwards.
AACGACCTCTATTTTTATACATATTTATCCTACGAGGAAAGTTTCCCTCTAATAAATATATATACAATCAGCCTTTCGGAACGACATAATTTCGTTTTTTAACACTAAAGATAGCTGCAGAAGATTTCCGAGCCATCGACTGTTACTATGCAAGAATACAAAAAACATTATCGCTGGCACGGGCTGCAGTTTCGGTAAATCTCCAACGCGTGACCACAATTCGATACATATTTCCATCTGTAAGAAACTACATTCGAAAATGGCGTTTTTTATTTTAAAAAATTCACGAGATGCGAGCACATACGTAGGCCTGCGTACAAAGTTGTATTCTAACCTTGGTACAAACTCGTTTAAATATGTCAGTTACATTATTAACGGCGGTTTGCAATAAGAATAAATATAAATGTTGAAGGATAGAATGACGCAATATATGACTTACTTGAGCCAGTTTTTCAGCTTATCGAGTTTTCTAATTCATGAAAATTGAAAACAGTTCATTCGTCATAATACTGGTCTATTAAAGTTTAAAGTACTGTTCAGTGAAAAGCATTTTAGATATTTCTTTTTTTATACAACACTGGGCATTCCTATGACTGCATTCGGTCATATATATAAACTGAAACAGCAATTTTTACGCTGTGCATAACGGGTGGTATCCTGTGTTTCACTTGCCAATGTGTGGTGCGTATGCTTTACTTGCAATTAACTTACTACTAGTGAATAACCAGCAATCACATTACTACAAATCATCATACTTAATGAAGTTACTGATTAGGTGAGTGGACAATGGTACATTAAAAAACCCATGAACCATAGAGCAGGAACAGCATTAATTATTCCAACACAAAGGATTATTCCCCTCACTCAAAGAGCATTCAACGGTCGTCGCCAACATCAGCACACTGTCGCCGCTGCCGTAAGTAAAATTGTCACCTCTTTTCCTCATTGAAATTCCATCACTACTAGAAAACCATCTGCGTTTTCGTAAGTTTAAGCTGCTTGCAGAAGGGCAGATAAAAACCGCAAGGAATGGCAATGATTCTGACAAAATTTTCCAGTAGTATTAATTTAAAATCGGCATAACAAATCAATTAAACACTAACAGAAACAATAAAATAAGAATGGAAAATGAGCTAATATGACTGCGCTGCAGATTCTCCTGCCAACAAAACTTTATCCACACGGTATACTGTAGAAATTGTGAGCTTTTCGCATGTGTTACATCGTATTCAAGATGTAGGTTAACGTCATGACGTCAAGGGTCACAGCAGACGGGAAGATCAAGTATTGCCAGATTTTTTGATACAACACTAAAAGTCTCGATGCACTAGTCTTTGTGAAGCTGAAGAGCCGTATTTGGCTATCTTCTTAATGGTGACTGCTACCAAAATATTCCATGTAACGTCTCATTAAGTATCTGTCACTCTGACGTCTTCTTGAGCGATTTATATGAATCTCGAAATATCGTACATGAATAAACTGTAATAAGCCCAAAGCAAAGACATTACGGAATCTTTTCATTCACCGTTTGTTTCAGTTTCGATGTTATATATTATAGGACAATGTTTTGTTTTATTGCTCAAGATTTTTTCTACCACCCAGTACCGTTTTATTATTATCTTTTTAGCAAGGACGATGTTTTCCATTATCACATAACAGAAATGCAATAATGACGTTTATATTTCTAACAAGATGGCGATAGAGTGGCAAAACCCAGTTCCAAGCCAGTGAAGTGGTTTTCGCAGCTATGCCTAGATCTGTAAAGCGCGAGAATTTATGGGAACACACACACATAACACTTTTAAATGGGAATTCGCGAGTATTTTAAGAGCGAAACTACCGAGAGTGAATCACTTGTTCACGTCAGTCTCAACAGTGAAACAAATGAAACCGTTACATAGTAAAACGGCCACCGATCGCCAGAAAATGAATTCCGAACTCTCACACGAAGCTAGCGTCCTTACGTTAGTAACACCTTCAGTGTGTCAGATGAGTTCGCCCATCACAGGAGCCGCAGAAATCCTTCCAGCTCGCAACGAACGCAAGGCTTGGCTTGGAACAAAACAAATGCGACGCAGTACAGAAAGCAGCTCACAGCCAGTGCTGCCAACGGCTGAGAGACGGCGGCAGCCACTGCCAGCTCACAGCCAGTGCTGCCAACGGCTGAGAGGACGGCGGCAGCCACTGCCAGAATTGATGGTGGCAGTGTAGTCCTTCAGCGATCTTAGGAAACCTGTACATCTTCGCGGGTTTTACTTCTTTATTTATTTTTTAAAGTTTCTACATCTCAACTCGTCAGACACTCGATTGTCACATTTATCACTACAGATCAATTGTTCTGAAGTCTCTATATTGTTGTATGCCTATTGCCCTTCCTCTGAAATAAACATCTGACATATCTAGTAACGATCCTGTAACTTAAACAGTCCCTTGCCATGCTTGAAACCCTGACACACAGAATTTAGTAAATGTCCAAAGATACATGTATATTCAGTTAAACGAGAGAAAAATGCCAACCAACCACTGCTTAAATGACTTAGAACATTCTCGAAAAACAATGAAAGTTCCTGTTTCTTAAAGTATGTTTATTTCAGGTATAATGTAAGAAGAGTAGGTTAGTGTTTTAACGTCCTGTTGACAGTGAGGTCAAGGCGGAGCTTACACTCGGGTTGTTTTGGTAAGGATGGGGAAGGAAATCAGTCGTGCCCTTTGAAAGGAACCGTCCTGGCATTTGCCTGGAGCGATTTAGGGAACTCACAGAAAACCTAAATCTGGATGGCACTGGGTGTATTTGAACCACCATCCTCCTGAATGCGGGTCCAGTCTGTTAGCACTGCACAACCTCGCTCGGTCGCAGGTATGAATTCTAAGAATCTCTCCTACCAATATATCCATACTTTTAGTCACCGTATGCCAGAAATTACGTTTTTCACAAAGTCTGTTCAGTACTTCTTCCTTAGTTACGCTATCTACCCACCTAATTTTCAGCATTCGTCTGTAGCACCAGAATTCAAAAACTTTTATCCTCATCCTGTCTGAACTGTTTAACATTCGTGTTTCACTACCATACAATGAAACACTCCACACCAATGCCTCACAGCAGACTTACAACACTTCAGTTAATGTTGGTTTTGCTCGAACAGTCCGTTTGACAGTACACCCGTGAACTGTTTGTGCTACAAGTAAGTCGGCAGACACTGAAGAATCACATTATTGTTTTTGATGCCGTGGTCTTCAGTCCACAGACTGGTTTGACGCAAATTTCCACGCTACCCTGTCCTGTACAAGCCTCTTCATTTCTGAATAAGAATGGCAGTGTACATCCTTTTGAACCTGCTTACTGTATTTGTCTGTCACTCTCCCTCGGAGATTTTTACCCCACTCAGGTCCCTCAAATGCCAAAGCCGACAATTCCTTGATTTCTCATAATGTGTCTCAGCTATCGATGCCTTCCCTTGGTGAAGGTATGCCAGAAATTTCGTTCTCCTCAGTTCTGTTCAGAAACTCTTCATTAGTTACGAGATGTATCCATGTAATCTTCAACATTCGTCTGTTGCGCCACAGTTCAGTTGCTACCATCATTTTTCTGGCTGAACTCCTTATCGTCGACGTTTCACTCCTGTATGCTCCAGACAAATGCTTTCAGATAGGATTTCCAAACATTTACATTCATGTTGGATATCAAACAATTTCGCTTCTTCAGATACTTTTCTTCCTATAGGCATTCTGAAGTTTGTATCTTCTTTACATCGGTGATCATAAGTTATTTTGCTATCTAAATAACAAAACTCAGCTGCTACTTATATTGTCTCATTACTATTTCCACAATGTTACTCAATTTGTAGATCAAGCAAGCTGTGAAGGAATGCAGGGAGGAGTTTGGAGATGGAATTAAAGGCCAGAGAGAAGAAACACATCTTCGCGGTTTGCTGATAACATTTTAATTCTGCCAGAGACAGCAGACAACCTGGAAGAGCAATGTGAAGGAACATACATTGTCTTGAAACGAGGTTACAAGATGGACATTAACAAGAGAGAAAAAAGGGTAATGGCATGTAGTCTAAAAAATCTAGCTATGTTGATGCAATAGCTCCATATTTAGCTAATATATACAACCGTTCACTCAGTGAAAGGTCCATGCCCCAAGCCTGGAAAGTGGCACAGGTCGGTCCAATATTCAAGATGGATACTAGATGTGATCAGCTAAATTACAGGCCTATATCATTGATGTCAGTTTGAAGCAGAATTTTGGAACATGAATTTTTTCAAACATTATGAACCATCTCTAATAAAAGGACCTGTTGACTCATAGATCTTGCATACAAGGTGGAACAATTTCTTCATTACTGTCTCTCGCAATGTTATCAGCAGTTCAGACGGCTTATCATCTGTTCCAGGGGCCTTGTTTCGACACAAATATCAACAGTGTGTGTGTAGATCAGATTTGGCATTAAAAACAAAAATTAGTGATGGCTATTGAGAGATGCATACCGTATTAATTAACAAATCATGGGGCTGACTTGCCATCATAGATGAAACAGGCTAGATCACACTTGAAAAAGCAAAGAAGAATAGAGAAATTCCAATTCCAAAGAAAATAAGTATAGACAAATGTAACAATTACAGAGCAATCAGTTTAATATGTAATGTAATAGTTAAGAATCCCTTTAAAAGATCTTTATTGCCATAGATCGCTTATTGATTTTATATGACTAGTTTCGACTTGTTAAAGAATCATTATAAAATCTGTAGAAATAAAAATAAAAAAGTGCAGTGATTACAAATTGTCTTAATGTATAATGAATGTGGTACAATATTAATTTAGATATTAAATATGTCAGTTACACAATCTATAGGATACAGTCAGGTATGATAGGTTGTTTAAACAGAAAATATTTGTCATGTTCATACCTTACTTGTCCAGGTATGTTTACAAATATACTTCAGATGAACCAACATCATTGTACCAAATTACATATGGTATGCACATCAACAATTGCACATGCCTTTGGGTCATGTTCTTTAAGACCTAGTGCTACACTGTGCCACATGTCTAGATAGTGTGTTATCACAGTAAAAACTGTAGCTGGACTGATGCAATGAACATAAATACTTGAAATTGATCTATCTGCCATCAGGTGGAAACAGGTTGGGGCAGGGTTCGATATATATAGAGGAAAAATTCCTAGCAGGAAAAAAATATATATATAAAGTAGATAAAGTTTACTTACCAGGCGTAGGAGCAAAGGTAGTGAGAGTAACATAAATAAAACACGCACAGACACACACACACACAAACGCAAGCTTTCGCAATCTAGTTGCTTCTTTAGGCAGAAGGGAAGGTGAGGAAAAAGGAAATAATGAGGGTTTTAAGTAGTGGGTAAGGAGCCATTCCAATCCTGGGAGAGGAAAGACTTACCTTGAGGGAAGAAAAGGAAGATAAATACACACCCACACACATACACAAATGCAAACACACCTAGGCAACATACATCATATGTATGTTATTTATTGTAATATAGTACAGTGGTACAGAGCTTAGACATTAGGGGATATTTCTGCAACACAATATTTATTATTATATTAAAACAATTTGTTTGAGAGCATACTTTACTATTTTTAATCATGTATTAAATTTACCGAAAGAAAGGGGGGATGAAAAGTATTTCTGACATTAAGTCACTTCTCACTTGAAATAATCTTAGACATTCCTTCATTATATACCTTGAATTATGACATTTTCGGATATTGTATTTATGATAAAAGATTTTCGATCTATTGTATTAGAGCATAACAGTATTACTATGACAGTCTGGATCACTTTAAACCATAAATATCTAAAATGATGTATAGTTTAAGATATTTTATTGTGACAAGTATAAATGTTGCACATCATTGGATATACAGGATGAGTCAGCTAACATTACCGCTGGATACATTTCGTAAACAACATCAAATACTGACGAACCGATTCCACAGATCGAGCGTGAGGAGAGGGGCTAGAGGAATTTGTTAACACAAACCATAAAAAAATGCACGGAAGTAAGTTGTTTAACAAAACGTTTTTTATAAATGGAACCCCGTTAAGTTTTGGTAGGACATCTGAACATATAAACAAATACGTAATCAGTGCCGTTTGTTGCATTGTAAAATGTTAATTACATTCGGAGATATTAACCTGAAGTTGACGCTTGAGTACCACTCCTCCGCTGTTCGATCGTATGTATTGGAGAGCACTGAATTAAGTAGGGATACAAAGGGAACGGTGATGTACCTTAGGTACAGAAGAGACTAGAACAGCACATTACGTCCACATGCTAACACCTTTATTGGTCTTTTTTCACTGACGCACATGTACGTTACCATGGGGGTGAGGTACAGGTACACACGTGGTTTCCGTTTTCAGTTACAGAGTGGAATATAGTGTTTCCCGACATGTCAGGCCAATATATGTTCAAAGTGGTGGCCATCATTTGCTGCACACAATTGCAATCTATGGCATAATGAATGTCGTACACGCCGCAGTACATCTGGTGTAATGTCGCCGCAGGCTGTCACAATATGTTGTTTCATATCCTCTGGGGTTGTAGGCACATCACGGTACACATTCTCCTTTAATGTACCCCACAGAAAGACGTCTAGAGGTGTAAGATCAGGGGAACGGGGTGGCTAATTTGTGTGTCCTCCAAGTCCTATGAAACGCCCGTCGAACATCCTGTCAAGGGTCAGCCTAGTGTTAATTGCGGAATGTACAGGTGCACCATCATGCTGACACCACATACGTCGACGCGTTTCCAGTGGGACATTTTCGAGCAATGTTGGCAGATCATTCTGTAGAAACGTAATGTATGTTGCAGCTGTTTGGGCCCCTGCAATGAAGTGAGGGCCAATGAGGTGGTCGCCAATGATTCCGCACCATACGTTTACAGTCCACGGTCGCTGTCGCTCTACCAGTCTGAGCCACTGAGGACTGTCCACTGACCAGTAATGTACGCTCCGCTTTATCGGTAAACAGGTAGAACTGCAACGCATTCTCTATTTATGCCCATTGACAAAATTGCACTCTATGATTAAAGTCATCACCATCTAATTGCTGATGTAGCGACACATGAAACAGGTGAAAGCGATGACAATGCAGTATGCAAATAACAATACTTTGTACTTTGATTCTGTCCACCGGCTCTCGCAGTGTCCCGTGTACTCCTGTGTGGGTTCACGGCAACAGCAGCTAACACACCAACTGCACCCGCTTCTCCTGTGACGGGCCTGTTACGGACCTGTTTGCGTGCTACGACCATACCTGTTGCATACAGTTGGCGATAGATGTTTTGAAATGTGTGGCACGTTGGATGCTCTGTCCGGGTACCATTCTGCATACACCCTGCAGGCTTCAGCTGCATTTTGTTGACAATCGCCATAGTTGAGTATCATCTCCGCCCTTTCAGAGCTCGAAAACCATTGTCACAGTTCCTACAACACTACACTATCACAGACGTCTGGTAACATAGTGTACTACAGTTAGTCTACGTGCAAAGACGAATGCAGAATAACAATAGCAGCAAGCACTACATGCGGATACTGCAACAGCTAGAACAAATCACAAAAGTGCACTACAGCGACACTCGTAAACACGGTCGTCATCATAAACATGTCCCTGCAGATGCTGCTAGCCGACTGTGGCCCGTGTTTGTTACAACACGCAACTGAACGTCACAGGTTTCAAGCGTCAACTTTAGGTTACAATATCTCCGGAATTAATTAACATTTTACAATGCAACAAATGGCACTCATTACATATTTGTTTATATGTTCAGATGTGCTAACAAAACTAACAGGGTTACATTTGTAAAAACGTAGGTTTGTGTTAAAAAAATACTTCCGTGCATTTTTTATGGTTTGTATTAACCAGTTACACTAGCCCCTCTCCTTACGTTTGGTCTGTGGAATGTGTTCGTTAGTATTTGGTGTGGTTTACGAAATATATCCAGCGGTAATGTTAGGTGACTCAAATAGATGAAGTACACTTACCAGGCGAAGGGGCACAGGCAGTAATAGCAACAAATAAACACACAGACACACACACACACACACACACACACACACACACACACACACAAAAATGCTAGCTTTCGCAGCCTAGCTGCTTCATCAGGCAGAAGGGAAGGAGAGGGAAAAGGAAATGATGAGGGTTTTAAGGAAGGGGGTAAGGAGCCATTCCAATCCCGGGACAGGAAAGACTTACCTTGGGGGAAAAATGGAGGATATATATATATATATATATATATATTATATCCATGCCCTCAACCTGCTGCCACCTGGTGGCAGATAGATCAATAATAAGTATGTTCATTGCATCAGTCCAGCTACAGTTTTCACTGTGGTAACACACTACCTAGACATGTGACACAGTGTAACAAAGGGTCTTAAAGAACATGACCCACAGGCATGTGCAATTGATGATGTGCATACCATTTCTAAGTTGCCACAATTATGTTGGTTCACCTGAAGTATAATTCTTAACCTGCCTGGACAAATTAGGTATGAATATGACAAATATTTTCTGTTTAAACAAGCTATCTTACTTGACTCTTTTCTACGGATTGTGTAGCCGGCCGCGGTGGCTGAGGGGACTGAGGCGATCCAGTCACGGTCTGCATGGCCACTATGGTCGGGGGTTCGAATCCCCCCTCGGGCATGGATATTTGTGCCGTCCTAGTTCGTAAGTAGTTCATAAGTAGTTTGTAAGTTTAGGGACTGATGACCTCGTAGTTAAGTCCCATAAACTATACTAAAATTTGAAACATTTGAAACGGATTGTGTAACTGACATATTTAACATGTAGATTAATATTGTACCACATTTATTGCACAGTAAGGCAATTTGTTTTTATTTTAATCTTTGCAGATTTGATAATGACTCTTTAACGAGTCTAAACTAGTCATATAAAATCAATAAGCGATCTATGGCAATAAAGATTTTATATAGGGATTGTTAACTATTACATTAAAAGGTCGCTTCCTAGAGAATATCCTGTATAAGATGGCAAGTTATTACAATAAGTAATGGTTGCAAAAAAATTAACATGCATTATTTACCAACAAATGGAAAAAGTTTTGGAATCTTATCTTTTGGAAGATCAGTTTGGATTCAAAAGAAATCTAGGAACATGGGAGCAATACATTATGACTTCTCTTAAGGAAAAGCAAACCTACGATTTTAGCTTTTGTAGATCTGGAGAATGCTTTCGGAGATATTGATAAGGAAACATTTTTCATTTTCTGAAGCTAGTTTGCGTAAAATATAGGGAGCGAATACTTGTACTGAACTTACTTGTACATAAACCAGACAGCATTTATTAGAGTCAAAGGGCATGAGAGGGACCACATGATTGGCAAGGTTGTATGACAGGGTTGTAACCTGTCTCCATTGAGGTTTATTCTGTGCACTGAGTGAGGTGTTGAAGAATGCAAGACGAAATTTGGAGAAGGAATAAAATCTCTAGGAGAAGAAATAATAATTCTGCAGTTTGCCAATGACAGAGTAATTCTGTCAGACAACGAAGGACCTGGAATAGCAACGGAATGGAATGGACAGTGTGTTGAAAGGAGGGTATAAGATAGATATTAACAAGAGTAAAAGAAAGATAATGGTATGCAGTCTAATAGAATCAGGAGATGCTGAAGGAATTAGATTAGATAATGAGACAATGAAAGTAGCAAATGAGTGGTTATTTGGCTAGCAGAATAACTTCTGATGGATGAAGTAAAGAAGATATAAAATGCAGAATGGTTATGGGAAGGAAAGAGTTTCTGAAGAAGCAAAATTTTTTGACATCCAATATTAATTTAAATATTGGGAAGTCATTTCTGAAAGCATTTGTCTGTTGCATTCCACTGTGTGGGACTGAAAATTGGACGATAAGGAGTTCATACAAAAAGATGATACAAGGATTTGAAATGTGGTGCTACAGAGGAATGCTGAAGATTAGATGGGTAGATAATAAACTAATCAGTAGATTCTTAGATGGGTAGATAATTAACTAATCAGTAGGGCTAACAGAATTGCACAGAAAAGGATTTTCTCGGATATTCTGACTAAACGAAGGGATAGGTTGGTGGGAGACATTTGAGACGTCAAGGAATTGTCAATCTATCAACTTAGCTTTAGAAGAAAATGCAGGGCTAAAAATGGTAGAGGGAGACTGAGGGACGAACAAAGTTAAGCAGGTTCAAGAGGGTGTGGCTTGCTGTTCTGATTATCAGATGAGGAGGCTGCCACAAGGCAGGGTAGCGTGGACAGCTGCTTCAAACTAGTCTGCAGCTGAGGACCACAGAAACAACAATAGGAGGTCAACCATTTACTATTCTAGTGAGTTCATGAACAAATTGCTCAACACACTTTTCGGAGAATGTGTTTAATACAATTTCTGACGATGTTATGCTTCCCTCCAGTTTTAAACATGTATTTTTGCAAACATTCCGAGGGTAAGTTAAAACCATGATTAATTAAAATTGTATGTTTTGGGTACTTTTTGAAATTTCAAAGTTCTCTTAGATATTTCTGCGATCTAATCGTCTCAATCAGGGGTTCGGTAAATGGCGACAACAACAAAGATTAAAAAAAAAATATATTAGTTTTATTGTTTTCATTTTTTTAACAGATTGTCACTGGAAATTTGAAATGGTACACATGTAATAAATCCCATTGTAGCTGTAATTTATTCTGGTTGTCACATTTATCTGTAAAAACAGAAATCACAGGAACTATATACTTCAATTTTGCTACAGAATAAGCCACTTGTGACAGCAATAAAAATACCACCATCAATTTTATAGCAATCTATCCTTTCCGAACACCATTTGTCCCTTTGCAAAAATTTCTGCTGAACTGATCTCTGGTTGATTCTTTGTGCTTCAGTCACTGGCGCGGCCACAGGGAGCGGGGGCGGGGGAGGAGGGGCACTAATGGGGCTGGAGCCCCCTCCCCCCTCCCCACGGGCACCTCCCAAATATTTTTTAATTTTATTGTTTTCATTTCTAATTTTTTTGAACAGGTTGGCACCAGAAATTTGAAAATTACACTATAATTTGTCAAGCACAAGTTAACGTGACAGTGGGTAGCCAACATGATGCCGCCATTGAGAATGTGTGCTGCCATCACTGAGCGGTTTTAATGCTGCCACAACCAACTTTGATTGTTTCGCTATTGTTGCTGCTATGCTAAAGTTACGTTCCGATTGTTCATATGTGGTGACCCGCTGCTCAGCAAGTCAGCGGCGCCACAGAGCGGAATCTTATCAACAACAATCATGTTACTTGAGTTCAATTTTTGCACATAGAGTGTCGTGGCTATTAAACTGTAACCTAGAAGCTGCTTATTTATTTTACGAGCTGATTATATACACTCCTTTTCCACCGAATGACACCTTGGAGCTGGCGTTCAGCTGAATCTAGCGTGTACGAGCTGCACCATATGCAAAAGTCGTCTATCGAAGTAGATGGTCTATAGTAAACTGTCCTTCCCAGAACCCACACTAATAAAAGGACAAAGTCCATGTGATTCGAGTACCCAGCATAATCTGCACACAACAAGCCTTTCAAAGCAAAATATACGGCGCATTTGTCAGCCTAATCGGCCAATAACTGTACAGGGATGGTGGATCCTTGCCAGCCTTAAGAACAGGAACAACTATACTGACCCTCCACTGCGAGGGGAAAATCCTTTCGAGCCAAATGTGGTTTATACTGGACGAGATATAGCCATTGTGGGGGTGTTGCAGCTGTTGGTTATGGATGACATCAGAGCCAGGTGAAGAATTATGGGAAGAGGAAAGGGCTAGAAATAGTTCCCATTAAGTAAAGCGGTCGTTGTAAGGTTTCTACGTTAAGAGGTAAAATATAAGTTGGAGGCTTTGGCCTGCTGTTTCTTGAGAAGAAAAGCCATTGGGTAGGAATCTGCCACCAATGCCTTCGCAAAGTGAGTCACCAGATGCTCTGCGAGAGCAGACAGGTTGGTACCAATGCCATCTGGTGAGGCAAATCAAGGGACTGAAGGTCCTAGCTACCTCGGATGCAGTGGAGTACAGTCCACATTGGTGACACGGTGCAGAAGAGCCCAAGGAAGAGAAAAAATTCTCCCAGCACTCCCACTTGCTCTTTTCATTATGTAACGAGCTTTAGCACAGGGGCGTTTAAAGTTGACAAGCACATTGCGGGACAGGTGGAGCATAAGATGTTACAAAACTCAACGGTGCTCATGAATTGCCATGGTAACAGTCGCGTTCCACCACGGAACTGAGTGGCGGCTAGGAGAGCCTGTCGACTGGGGAACAGCAATGCTAGCGGCTCGAGCTCACATTAGAGATATCACGGATGACATCATCATTACATTCAGATGGGTGCGGTGTGAAAACAACCTGCGATGTGTACAAAGGCCAATAGCATGATGGAAAACACAACAGGGTAGCCTGTCCCTTGTCAAGTGAGGGGGGGAGGGGGGGTTAATGTATCTACAAAAACTGGTCACTATTGCAAAGGTAATCATGTGCTAACCAGTGGAATGAAGGGAAAAGAGGAGGAAAAGTGTATGAAAGATCTATGGCGGAGAAAGTTCCATCAGCGGTGTTAAAAAAAGTGGGTTGAGTAACCATCACTGAGAAGGAGTAGTTCGTGTTCCACAAGGAACTGGTCTACAAAGGTGGACCCGACTAGTTGCATGAAAGATGATCGATTAAAGTCCCCAAGAGGAGGAAGGGAGGGGGCAAGTGCTGAAGGAGGACTGTTATCGCAGCAGACTTAGGTCAGCTGTCAGCTGGGAATTAGAGATAACTAATTATTAATGGAGTGTATAAGAGAATCTGAACACCAACCACTTAACCACTTCCAGTATAGTTCGGAGAGGAGCCCTTGTACTACCAATGTGTGCAAACTACACAAACCTGTTCTGACAAAGCACGGAATCCACAGACGATGAGTTAATGTGCATAAATGAAATGTGATTACTACAGACGAACATAAGCTGCAGAGTAAAAGGAAATAAGTTGTTTTAACTCCAGGAGGTGATGGTAATAATCATTACAGTTCCATTGGGTGAGAACAGATCGAGGATCCACATGATAGGTGAACAGATTGAAGCCTATCACGCCTCTGGGTCAACGTCCGTCACTGATAAGGAAGGGACGACATCTATGAACAGCTTATCAGACACCAATTCAGTGGAATTAGTTGGTCGTGAGGACAAAGTTAGCACCTCCGTCACTATCAGAGGGGCTTTGTCCTGTGTCTTGTGTTTCTTCTTTCTCTTCTCTTTCTCCACATTGCATCTGTTCATCATTACCTTGACCTTCTCTGAGAATGTATCCACCATTAAAGTCCACGATATAGGCACCAGCATCAATGCAAGTATCCTTGTGGCCTTTCTGAATCCAGCGGACGAACTAGACATCTCACCATTCCAGATTGGCCCAAAGATCTTCATCAGTTTGAAGCAGTAGGTCTCGATACAAAAAAATTCCTCACTGAATAATATTTAAAGTCTGGTGAGGGATTATAGACACCAGAATGTTGCCAATATGGCCGCAGGCACACAGCACTGCAGACTGGGCAGCAGATACAGTTTTAATGAATCTTAATCACTGAGTAAACTTCACCAAACTCGTCCTTGATCTATTCTTGAAAAATCAACTACTTTGTGGTGATGAATGTCCCTCCATCTTTTCTGGTGCAGTCCAGGTAGGGTGGAAAGGTTTTCACCCCAAGCCGGCATGCCACGCTTTCCTCCCACAGGGGAGAAGTAATGGTATTAGAGGCTTCATTCCTTTCTCCAGAGATAGCTATTTTGCAATGAAAACTTCACACACTTTATCGTGTGAATTGTCTGCTCAGGTACCAGCCACTCTGATCAGGGGCTCTCCCCCGGGTGTCACCCAGCCACTGCAAAGGCCATCTGGCACGATGGCCATTGCCAGGAGTCCTGATACCTCAGGAGGACTGGTATTGTGAGAATGAAGGTCGGGGTGAGAGTTTAAAATAGGGAAAGTTTAATTTTTAAAACTCACAACCACCAGCTGCGAACCAAATTCCTAAACATGCAAAAACACTGGATCTGTGATTGCTACTGTGACTCGTTTTCTAGGGGATGATATCACACTTTCACAGCTTTCCTTCCCTCCATATGATTAACAAAATAATTCATAATAAAGTCAAGTTCATGAGAGAAAAAGGGTGTACTAACAACTATTTTAGAAAACACGTAAAAGTTCACTTTCTGTTGTTTATTTCACATTATTAGAACCCTGTGGCTGATACATCTGTACGTCGACACATTTATCAAAAGATTTATAGCTTGTGAGCCCCCAGACAAAATGAATGTTGTCGCAAATTGTTTTCACACCATGTGGCTGTCTCAAACACCGTTTATGTTCATGCCTATGCGACGACACGTGTTATATTAACAAACCACAGTCACTTTTAGTGCGATCCACACCTTGTTCCACCGGTTAAATATTCACAACACACAGTAGCACTCGATACAACTTGGTGCAGTCTACGACGAGCAACCACACTTGGCAATTGCCACACAAAAATCTAAAGTCTCCACCTGGAGACACATGCCAACTGTGCAGAGCGACGCCGCCTGGCCAGCTACCCCACGTGCTCCCGACTCGTCATTTCCTGGGCCGCGTGCCCCAAAAGCCCAACTGCCAGGTTTTTTTCCCTACGTCATCAACTTCCCCATGTGAGCTGTTCTAACCGACTTGCCAACGTACAGCGCTCATCCAATACATTTCTAAAACTTTACTTAAAATCAAAATAATTACACTACACATTAAATAAATGTCTTCTTAGGTTTTTATATTGGTATAAACATCCTTTGTACTATTTATCATAATCGTGCAATTTCTTACATCACAGATAAGTGATTTAACTGAATACTTTAAGATAAAATACACAAGATTAATTGAAAATAAAATGAGAAATAGTTAATATATTATTTTTATAAACAAATATTGCCATGCTAGTTGTGTAACTGTCTTGTCTTCATTGGTAATTTATTCATCATCAATTAAACATATTACGTTAGATGTGACTATATCAGCTGATGTATTGTTTATTTATCAACAGGCTATTTTGTAATGAGGGCCTTAAAGGTTCCTAACTGCATCGCATTACTTGAAATGCCAGTAGTATTAGAATATTTTATTCCACGCTGTGCACTGCACTGGGCCTGGCACTCGCCACTGTCCCTCTCTCCCCTCACCGGAAACGAAACTGGAAAATCCTAAGCTGGAACAAGCCACAAACGTCAGCCTGCTCGCTGGCCTCCCGTCAGCTACAAGCACACAGCAAATCTCAACGTGGAGAATTTCTACCTATGTCCTAACTATAAATGTTGTCACCCAACTGCGTACATACATTGCTGCCATAATTAATAAGATTAAAATTGTGTAACATTTAATGCATTGGCATGGTCAATGTTTGCAGTGAACTTCATACTGTTTAATTATCAAATGCTATTAATTACCAGTATTTCTATTGGGCGGTAATCTCTCAGTATCGAATCCTTTGCCTGCACTGGTACCAGAGTAGTGTGATCCTCAGCCATAAGAGTACATAAGAGTCCCCCCTTTCCACATGGATTGGCTGCATGTGCTGGGAGAGGGGAAGCAATGGGGATTCACACCGTAGGGCTAGGTTGGTAGTTTTTCTCCAAATGGCTCACACTGTTATCCGTGATTCTGTGGTGAACTAGGCCAAAACCAGATTGACTTTATAATGGTAAGGAATAGATTTAGAAACCAGGTTCTAAACTGCAAGACATATCCAGGGGCAGATATAGACTCTGACCACAACTTATTGGTTATGAACTGCAGATTAAAACTTAAGAGATTGCAGAAAGGTAGAAAAATTAGGAAATGGAACCTGGACAAATTGAAGGAACCAGAGGTGGTTGAGAGTTTCAGAGGGAGCATTAGACAAGGATTGGCTGAAAAGAGGGGAAAGTAATACAGCAGAAGAAGAATGGGTAGCTCTGAGAGATAAGGTAGTGAAGGCAACAGAGGACCATATAGGCAAAAGGACAAGGCCTAATAGAAATCCCTGAATAACACAGAATATACTGAACTTAATTGATGAGAGGATAAAATATAAAAATTCAGCAAGTGAAACAGAAAAAAGGAGTACAAACGTCTGAAAAATGATATTGACAGAAAGTGCAGACTGGCTAAGCAGGAGTGGCTACAGGACAAATGCAGAACCATAGAAGAATGCGTAACTAGGGTGAAGATAGATACCCTATAGGAAAATATGAGATATTAGGAGACAAGGAAAGCAGCTGTATGAATATCAAGAACTCTGACGGAAAATCAGTACTAAGCAAAGAGGGGAAAGCTGAACTGCGGGAGGAATATATAAAGGGCCTATACAAAGGAAATAAACTTGAAGGCAGTATTCTAGAAATGGAAGACGAAGTGGAAGAAGATGACATAGGAGATATGATACTGTGAGAAGAATTTGACAGAGCGCTGAAGGACTTGAGTCTAAACAAGACACCTGGAGTGGATGATATTCCGTCTGAACTGCTGACGTAGTTAGGAGAGCCAGTCATGAAAAAATTGTATCACCTGGTATGCAAGATGCATGAGACAGGGAAATACCCTCCGACTTCAAGAATAATATTGTAATTTCAATTCCAAGGAAATGAAGTGCAGACATGCGTGAAAATTACAGAACTATCAGTTTAATAAGTCATGGATGCAAAACACTAACACGAATTATTTATAGATGAATGGAAAAACTTGTGGAATCCAACCTCGGGGAAGATGAGTTTGGATTTAGGAGAAAGGTAAGAACACGGGAGGCAATTCTCACATTACAACTTATCTTACAAGATAGGCTAAGGAAAGGGAATCCTACGTTTTTAGTGTTTGTCGATTTGGAGAAAGTTTTTACAATGTCAACTGAAATACACTCTTCCGAATTCGGAAGGCATCATGGGTACAATATAGAGAGTGATGAGTTATATTCAACCAATACAAAAACCAGACAGAAGGGCAAGAAAGAGGCACAGAGGTCGGGAAGGAAGTAAGACAGAGTTGTAGCCTTTCCCCAATGTTGTTCAATGTTGTTCAATCTGTACATTGAGCAGGCAGTGAAGGAATGGAAGGAGAAATTTGGAGAGGGCATTAAAGTGCAGGGATAAAAAAAATTGCGGTTTGCCGAAGACATAGTAAATCTGTCAGAGGCCGCAAAAGATCTGGAAGAGCAATTGAATGGGATGGACAGTGTCTTGATAGGAAGATATAAGATGAACATTAACAAGAGTAAAACGAAGGTAATGGAATGCGATGTCAGAAAATCAGGCGATGCTGAAGGAATTAGATTAGGTAATGACACAATAAAAGTAGTAGATGAATTTTGTTATTTGGGTAGCAAGATAACTTCTGATGGCCGAAATAAAGAAGATATAAAATTTGGAATGGCTATGGGAAGAAAGGAGTTTCTAAAGAAGCGAAACTTGACATCATCCAATATTAATGTAATTAGGCAGTCCTTTCTGAAAGCATTGGTCTGGAGTGTAGCATTGTATGGGAGTGAAACATGGACGATAAGAAGTTCAGATAAAAAGACGATAGAAGCTTTGAAATGTGGTGCTACAGACGAATGATGAAAATTAGGAATGAGGAGGTGCTTAACCGAATTGGGGAGAAAAGGAGTTTCTGGCATATCCTGACTAAGAGAAGAGATAGATTGGTTGGACACATTCTGAGACATCATGGAATTGTAAACTTAGCAATAGAAGGAAGCGTGTGGGGTAGAAATTGTAAAGGGAGACCGAGGGACGAATATAGTAAGCAGATTCAAAAGGATGCAGGTTTCCGAACGTATTCTGAAATGAAGAGACTTGTACAGGACAGGGTAGCGTGGAGAGCTGCATCAAACCGGTCTGCAGACTGAAGACCATAACAACAACTGGGCCAAAAACGTGGGTAAACAGCACGGAGAGCAAAACATCATCGCAACCATAGGAATAGACGTGCTGTTTTCAAGAGAAGCACCTAGAGAGGCGAGATGAGTTTGGAATGGGAAGGACTTAGGACAGGGAGGAGTGGAAGTGGGAGAGATAATGCAGCCTGTGATAAGACAAAGAAAGGCTGCAATGGCCTCTTGGGGGAAGGGGTGTGTGTGCTCCAAATCTGTGAGGCTGCTGGTGTTGATATTATTTCAGCATACCGATTTCTGTGTCTTTCATGATTATTTGTGGTGGAGGCAATTCACTGTCAAATAATGGCATTACTTCTTAAAGTCACATATGATAAAAATATTAAGAAGAAAAATAAAAGGAGGAAACTATACTCACAGCAATGAATGTAAATGAATATTATCTGCTGTGGTTGTTTACAACAGGCAAGGTTTGTGCTGTTGTCAAACAAACCAACAACAGGGATTTCCAGATATTCACTTGATGCATCTAAACCACCGTGGTTCGGAACCCACGTTAAACTGTAGGTCCCCCTATAACTGGCTGGGTAAGTCAGCTCGAAGGTCAGAGGAAGGTGACGGCATACCACCTCCAAACAGGACCGTGCCTAGTAAAGCACTGTGGTGCTCAAACCAATCCTCGAATTGTTGACTGCTTTACCTTTTTTACCTTTGCATCTAAACCATTAATATTTCTAAGCGAGGACAATCACAAGATAACCTCTAACTTTTACTGCAGCTAATGTATCCATAAATAAATTAAGCACCCCACCATTGGTTCCCATAATCACTTCTCAGAATCATAGTAGGGTAAGCCACTGTCCTCCGTAGACTCCTTTCCCCCAATAGTAATTTGCTGTCACGCCCTGTATGTGAATGTCTGACAATTTTCTTAACAAAAGGTGCATATATAAATAGTGATAGTACGATCAGGATTTTTCATATGGTACAGTACAGAAATTGCTAAGGTGACTAAAGGGTTAAGAAAGAAATCCCTATTGGATTTTTAGTGTAGCATAAATTCCAATAGTCACTACATTTGGTGGGGAAAAGTGTAAATATATATAAAATAAAATAAACATTTAAAATAGTCGTTTCTTCCAAGACAACAATCTGCACACTATTATTTGAAATCATTTTACCTCTATAATATCTTCCTAATATCTACATTCAGTGAGTACTTTATGTTGTGGTAACCTATAAAAGTATATACATATAGAGTTTGAACCCTGCTTATTTGAATGTCAAATTTTGTGAAAGATATGATTATATGATCTATTAAAACACAATAATTTGACATTAGACGTTTTTACAGTGACATTTGATTTGCACCCTATATATTGTATTATAAAGAGGAAAATGTACAATTGTGGTGAAAGAACTCACCGCAAGAGAGAGATGTAATCATCATCAGGGTTGGTAATGGTATCAGCAACCACGGTTGTCGCAGCTGTGGTAGGCGTCTGGTGGCCACTGTAGTCGCTGTGTGGCTGAGTGGCATGCTGGGGGGAAGACCCACTCTCTGCAGGGGCTGACGAGCTGGACAAACAAAGAGGAACAGCATGGCAGAGTGCGTCACACGGGGGCAGGCGGATCTCGCCAAAGGCAGAGCTACTGGGGGACTGTCCACACACACACACACACACACACACACACACACACACACACACACACACACACACACACACCATTTGAGGAATATCACATGGACCCTAATGAGTATCTCCATTTACCCAGCTGATCAGTTCATACAATATCTAGGTTTTGAGCTGTTTTGTGTGATGGAAATCTGAGGGTAGGCATATGCTTTCAAGATTCAGTAGAACCACATCAGAACACCAGAAGAGAGGAATGACACAAAGCACACAAAGCACAGTGTAATACTGTAATATAATGCCTAATGACTGAAAACGTGTAATGCACTTCTCGCAATGTACCTTGTAATCCCACAGCATTATTAGGAGATGTGTAATAGCCAAAGGGGGAAGCTACCATCAGTAAGCTGCCATCAACACCACAGAATATTGTACAGAACTATACAGGCATTAGTTGTACTTGGGAGTGTAACAAGGAAAGAATGGCTAGTGGTGGTAGGAGGTATGTAGATGTAGAGTGTGGAATGGTAGATAAATAGAATGAAGGTGTTTCCATGAAGCCTATGGTGGTATCATGACTGAAGAATGGCCTGCTGTTTAATGGCATTAAATTGTGTTAAGTGATTAATTACTTTTGAGCATTTCGGGAATTATCATCTCTGTGAACTTTGATCGTTATCCGTCGAGCTCGCATTTCTAAGGCGGTATATTTTTACACTTTTTTCCAAAGTGTTTGTAGTCGTAAGGAATCACATCAGGTTAAGGCTGATAGTGATTGAGGGAGACATGATTGTAGGAAGATACCTCTCTGACCTACTGCATCCATATGTTACTTCTCATATGTGACTGTTTTGTGGATCAACTTCTCAGTAGGCTATTTTTCTTCCTCATATGACATGTCTCCATGAACTGTTGGTATGATTTTGGGTTACTCCTGTGTACAAAGATACCCATATTTCTCTGTTATAGGATGTGTGTTTAAGTACCTCAAATGCCAATTCCATCCAGTTGCCTGTATCCAGTGTACTGCAGGGTACAAGTTTACTGGACTCCCCTTTCATCCATTTCTTATGTTAATTAGCACCGGAACACAGGTAATCATTACAAGTACAGCACAATAGAATTCCTACTAAATGCAAGTTACTTGTTCCAGTTTGCACTCTTCTTATTCTACATCCTACAACGTTTCTCGATATGCAGAGCATGTTACACGCATTTATTTTCTCCCTGTCTATTTGTTAACATCATCTGTCATTTCAGACCACTGTCGTTGACATCGTCTCTCTGCATTCTATTTGTGGTCTTCCAGTTGGTCTCTGTGCAAGTTCTGTCCATTCTAGGGATATCCTGGAAAGTCTTCTTGGTTCAGTTCTTTCTATGTGGCTGAACCATTTGAGCCTCTTTTCCCCCTTATTTCTTTTAGGGGCTTGATGCATGATGTTCTGTTACAACTTTATTTCATGCCCTGTCGCCCCTCCTCTTACTAAGGGTTCCTTAGAGTAACCACAATTTTGTTTCTTGAAGACCGTTATCATGTCATGCCCAAGTCAGGGTGGCCACCAAATCTTCGTTTTCAAATTCAAGGTTTTTTCTAGGTTTTCCAGGTTAAAAATAATTATTTTTCAGGGTTTAACGAAATGTAATTTTGCTCAAAGGGTTTAGCAAACATCTATACCATAAAGCAACTAGTTACATATTTATAAAACACATTGCATCCAAGTTGAACCATGTAACCTTGTAATAGACACCAAGCAGTGGCGAATCCAGGATTTGTGTTGGGGAAGGGGGGGGGTGCAGAGCTCATAAAAATTGTGGCTTTGTACCTCAAACTGATCTAAAAAGAGCCAGCTCATATTATGAGGTTTCCCTCGTGGTTTTGGGAGATCTGCAGTCCCATATACCCCCCTCCCCAGATTCGACACTGACACAATGTGTAGTACAGGATGTACATTGTAAGTTGACAATCCAGAATAACTAAAAGAAAAAACAGTATATGTTCAACAACGGTTTTCACCATTATGAACGGACGGCAGAGGCTTAGGGATTGATACTAAGCTTGAACTGTCTCCACTGTTTGGGAGCGCTGTGGTTGGCTAGTGTAAAATTTTAAATGGAAGCTCCCATTTTTTACTGCAGATTCAGATTCTACAGACCAAATCCTGTATGGTTTGGTTGATCTTTTTTTCTTTCAATGGGCAACATGTTGCACTGTAATGGTAAGAATTATTTGCCATACTTCTGAAGAAATGTACCCCCAGAAAATAAAATGAAGGCGAATCATAATGATGATGCTTCAGAACCCAACCAAATGATGCCAGATGTACTTTTCTTCCCAGCTAGTTCAGTTAAGCGTTTCCCTCAGCGCACTGCGTCTTTCTTCAAACAAGTTAATAATCTCTTCATCCAATAACTTTGTGATATGAAGATCAGTCTGTGTGTGCATCTTGACTCGCATCAGTAGTTCAACTCGTGTCTTCTGAATACTTCTGTGAAATGTTGAATTCGTAGCACATTTAACTGATGGTACCACCTTGTACCATTCCTTTGGGTTATCAATATCAGCACGACTGGCAATTTCATTCATTACGAGGAAATATTCTTGAAGAGATTCCTCTTGCTCTTCTTTCACCGATACAACAGCTTATGAATCTCTGCAGTACTCGTTTTCGCGTAAAATTTTTCCAGCAAAGGTTTCTTCAATGCAGACCCCTATGTAAGACCCTTCTCACCTTGAACAAAAAGCTTTGCTAAACCTTCGAGTGATTTTTTTGCGAAAATAAGCATTTGCAGTTGCCTCCAGCCCATTAAAATGCTGTTTCTTCGAAGTCAACGATCTATTTTTTAACTGGATATCTAACACTGCCGTTAAGTGATTTAAGAGCACCCTCTACGTCACAAAACGACACAGAAAATTTACACTGATCTTGTAATAATTGCGTTTCGCATTTATCTTCTGTTTCTATATCGGAATCTGTCTTTTTTCGAGTAAACCCAATCTTTTATCACTAGCCATTTGCACAGCATCCTTTCCTTCATCATGAGAGCCATCAACATCCTCTTCAGATTCTACGCCGTCGCAAATTTTCATTGCAAGTTTGTCAATGTTAGATAAATAACAACAAATTTCGGTAATCATTTCATTTTTCGTCCCACTATCTATTCTCAATATATTTCAGATACCTCCAAACTCTGCTTCAGTAAATGATGTTTCAATCACGAATTTCTTAGCTTCAGGTTCACCATTCCCTGTTTGAAAAGTAAGACCAGAAAATTCTCTCAAGCGTTTTCGATTTCTTCTGGCGCCTGGAACTGTTCCGTAGCTAAACTGATGGTTTTAACTGGCACAGAAGTTATATTTTTATTTACTTTTACAATAGTGCCTAACGTTGCCATTTCAAGATTTTTTTTCTTTTCGTCTACTATTTCTCCTTTCTTCAAAACGATTAGAATTTATCCTTGTGTCGTTCTGTTTTCCGTAAATCTTCACTGAAATGTGAATCCTCGTCGTAGATTCAAAGTCAGCAGTATTGCACTTCAAATACCATACGTCTCCACAGGCAAAACGGCACTCGGAAAAGTTCGTCGTATTTATGCGGCAAATCTACATCGTTGCTCATTCAGTTTATCAGAAAACATGCCTCTAAAATATGTTTGAATCATGATTCATCTTTCCGACATAAGCATTTTATTTAATCAAAGTTACTTAAATTAAAACTACAGAGATAAACCGAAACAAAGGATAAACTCTTCCTACTTGTGTTTATTCTGTGATCAGCAAACTACTGTCCAATATTTGGCTTCTCTGGCGTGTCTTCCGTTTCGTCAGCAGGAAATCCTTTAAATCACCCATCCGAATCCCACACATATATTATGATTTACTTTGCCTTCAGGATATGAACAACCTTTTCGCCTCTTTCAAGTTTTCAGTTATATTGTTCCGAATGACGGTTTTCAGTTTCCATAGACCATACAGTCAAATACATTTTGCCCTGGAAAACTCTGGCTAAAAGATCAATGAATGTTAATGACCCAGCATGCGTAATAATGCACAATGTTGTGTGCGAGATCTTGAACTTCGAGGAGATGAAATGGGGAATGCAAAAACATATCTGGAGCAACAGCTGTGTGGTATTTGAATTCAAGTGTCATTTGGCAAAATAACACTCAACAGCAGAGTTTAATGAAAACATTATTTTGTTCTAATGAATTTGTTTCATTTTTTAAATTCTTGTAGTACTAAACAGACAGCGAAATATATATTGTGGAAAGCAACAGACTTCCGTTTGCTTATGGAAAGTTTATGTTTCTTGCTTCTTGCGTGGCTGTTCAAAGCACTCTTCCCCATTGTAGAAAATTTTATCTTTGTGTTGCACCAAGAGCATAATGCATTCGTTTGTGATTTGGGATCACATGTAACCCACAGATACACTGTCTTGTATGAGCTCTGATATCGAGTTATTCTCTGTTTTGACATGACGAACAAACACTTCATTCTAAAACACGTTGAATTACTTCATCTGTGCGAGCACAGGTAAGGTCGATTCACATTTGGATTCACTCTATTCTTCTCTGCAACGATTCTTTCACTCTGTTCCATCTCAGAAAGATGTAGATGGCGCTAGTCTCGAAATATATTTAACGATATTTTGAATGTATTGTTACAAAACAGCTGTTAAAGCAATAAAGTACAAATGAAAGAAATTGCATTTCCGCAAAAGTCGCATACCGTATTACAGAGTTATACTTACATCTTTTTGGAGAACAATTAGTATGTCAAAAAGTCGCAATCAACAACCTTAGAATTGTATTTCATACGGGCCAGGCTAGCGCTCACTAGGTTGCGTTGCTTGTACGTATGTTTTTTGAAAACCCATTAACACGTAACGAGGGAAATAATGTTTTGTGTTGACCATAAAATAAATAATGAATGCTGTTCCTGGTCTATGGTTGACAGGTTCTCGATGTATCCTTGTCCGCTAAGTAAATTAATTATCTTCGTTAGTTGAAGCCTGAAAATTGATATTCAGGAAAAAAAATCTATCACTAGCTGTTGCGTTTCCAGAATTTTGTAGAGCTGCCAATTAAAACACAAAGACCTTCGCAAATTGTTATGAGGGCTATCTGTTTACAGAATGTTTTAGCTAGAAGGGATAGGGCAGTCTTCGCAGTAAGTATCTCGGCTCATTGGTAACATATGCGATTGTCAAAAGGTTATCTCAAAAGATACTGGGAATTAAATTCGTCTTGTAAACATTTTAAATGTATCCTACCAAACCCACTTCGTTTCTAGTTATTTAATACAATTAAAGGTTGCCGCCTTCAGTTTACAATATTGACTTAACAAGCGGAATTCCACTAACATCCGGACTATTTAGAAAACTGTCACTTCACTCACATGTGAACGTGGATTTTAATGCCTACGAATTCAATTACCTGTTTAAAATAATCCTTTTAGAGTGGTGTCTTACAAAAGCCAGCCTGCCATCAATGGGATGAGAGAGTCGATTTTAATTACAGTCAAGAAATATAACGTAAAAAAATGATACCAAAATATTTTCAGTGGGGTATGTCTAGCATACCCACTCAAATTTTGGGGTATTCTTGAGCGACCGAGCATACCTGTAGTCGGCGCCTATGCTAACAAATCATCACAATACCAACTTTTACGGAGTTTTGTAGCTAAAATCAACAACATGCTTCCGTGCAGAGATTTTTCAACACAGAATCAGGCAAACGAGATCTGTGTTGATGAGTATCTCTGAGGAGGGGGTCAATTACGGAAATTGCTAAAATTTAGTACAAATAAATAATGTCTTTCATCCTAACTGCGATTTCATAGTCGTGCCTTACAATTACATTGTGTTTCTTCGACGTACATCGCGTGGTTGAACAACACTTCGACATAAATACAGAAATAGATAACGGAATACGTAACCTATAATTATAAAACTTTTTAAACTGCCCAGAAATATATTTGAAAATGTTTTTGTACACAAAAATGAAGCGATGAATATTATTTAACTCGTGGGCACTAGCGATCTGAGCATTTTGCTCACCGTAATTTTAAAACGACTGGCATTTGTTACTTTTAAATATTGAACTTTGAGGTTTTTTCTTGCTAAAACTATAGGGATTGCTTATTTACAGTTATTAAGTAAATTTCGAACTGGTCGTGTAATCTGAGCAATAGGCTATACAAGTGAAGACTCTTAAAGCCACGAGATGTCATGGGTTAAAAATCCAGGTTTCTGGCTGAAATTCGAGGTTTTTCCCGGTTTTCCCAGGTTTTTTCAAATTCAAGGCTTTTTACCGGTTTCAAGGTTCGGTGGCCACCCTGCAAGTCCAACATTTTGCTCCAAGTTTCAAAATTATTAAAATTCTCTCGAATATTTCATCTTCAATCTATTTTCTCAGTTATTGTACTTCTTTGACATCTGTTGGTATCTACTGCTTTAATAACATTTCTCTGCAAGTTAAGCTTTCAGTTTTTCATTTTTCATGCTAATTTCCTTTACATCACTTTTTAGGTTATTTCCATTCCTGCTTCTTTAATTACTCTCTGCCAGGTGTTTATGTCTTGCCCATTTTCTGTTCATTTTCTTCCTTAAGCATCACATCTTCTGAATATTCTATGTTTTTACTATCATTTGCTGTTGACCCTTACCAAACTTTCCTAATGATATCTGTGGCTATATTACCTGTAAAAAGCACTGCTCACAACACACTTCCTTTCTGAACAGCTCTGTCCATTATGAACCATGTTGATTTTTTGCCATCTACTGTAACACAGTTTTGTATATTTTCCTCATTCTGTGTTGCAGTCTACTGAGACCATGCCACATCTGTGCCCTTAAGACTTTTTACATCTATGAATACAGTTGCGATCTTCCTATCAGTTCTCACCAATAAGACTTGAGCAATACATAACTCAGGGTAGTAAAAGTTTATGGTTTCTTGTCTCTGTTCATAGGGGTGAGGTAAGTATGTCAGCTACCCAATCTGTTTACGCAAAATCAGTAATCAATATTTTGTGTACCAAGTCTATCATTCTGCATATGATGACATGAAAATATAGTTAACAAACAAATTACACCTCTAAATCTCCAGCAATAGGTAATTCTAAGATAAAGAAGTGATTCACTCACGAAGTAATTCTTTATAAATAGAGTTTATTTCTCTTTGTGGACATGAAAATGCGGATGTGGTCTTCGTTATGTAATTTTAATAATTTATTAAGAGACCAAATTTTTTCATTTTTCAAAATTTTTAGTAAATTGAAATTATACCACCATAATTAAGAGTAATAGTACTCAGGGAATACTTAGGTCAAAACATCTATTATATCAGAGATCATTTGTCAGATTGCTATTATAAATAGTACCCGCAGTTGAGTTACTCTCTCTCTCTATGTGTTTAGCTCTCTTGCGCTCAGCTCTCTTTGTGCGTAGCTCTCTGTGTGTTGAACTGTCCGCGTGTTTAGCTCTCTATGTCACTAGATTTCATTACGCGCTTAGCTCTCAGTAGGAATATCTCTCAGTGCTTCGTTTAAAGTATTATACACAGTTTCATTCCAAGATAGGAAAAAAACGAGAAAATATTAAAAATGTAATACAGTAAAACCTCATTTTTATGTTCCCGGTTTTTACATTTTCCTGCCATTTACACCATTTTTTGTCGGTCCATTAATGTTAATGCACCCTCATTTTCGCGTTATCATATTTACACTTTTACTGCAGTTTATGCTTTTTGAAAGCATTTTCGTCAAGAAAAAAATGACGAAATCTACATAAATTGATGCTAGCACGGCTTTCCCCTTAAAGTATAGCACATAAAAATTATTTGCAGTCGAGTTTCTTGACACTTTACATTTCATCAAACGTATATTTCGCGTATCATTGTTGGCAGTATGTATCTAGTTGACTTAAGACGCGCCGATTTGTAACGATGTAGTTCGTCTTTCCATCAGCTTCTCTGCCACAGTGGCTGGCATGTACTCAAACAATTAGAACCAGTTGCTTTGTTGATGTGAGAATAAAGAGTTGCATTCTTTTTGTGATACATATTTCTGATTCATAAAGAACGTTATCTGTCAAAGTTTGTAATCATAATACCCACAACCTCAAAAAGCTGTAATAGTGTGAGATGCCAATCCTATGCTTCATGTGGTATAGTTGGCTGTGATTTGACACTATATGAAGCCTGCCGTGTACATTCAGGTTATGGGACTACATAGTAGAAATAGAAATATATATTATGACATGCTGACATAACAGCTTATACTATGGATCCTGTGATCAGAAAGGAGATGGTGATTAATAATAAAAACAAAGATCGAATTTAAGTCAAGAACAGGATTCCTTACATATAATCGTGAATAACGCAGAAAGAAATACACTTACATGCATTGTTTTAACAATAGGCTATCCTTAAAAGAAAAATGCTGTTATGAATGTTATGTTTTCAACATAGCTTTTCATACATGTTAATATAATGCAGCCTCAAAGCTGCTACAGTAATGGAATGTAGTTTAATCTGAGTATGCATGTTATCTCATACGGCGAAATTTTAAAAGAAGGATATATGAATTACTAAACACCATACCTAGAGGTGTACTTGTACTGTTGTGTACTGTGCATAAAATCAGAGCAGGTATAAAAACGTCATCAGTATTGCTGATGAAATGGGGCAGTAAGAGTTACAAACTTTTTTGTTATATAATAAAACAATGAACAACAGTGACTGCCTTATTTACACATATTCACAAAGGATTACTGTTCCAGGTCTCGATATGGATTGGAAACAGTTTTAATATTAATATCATTGGAAAATGGTAATTTAGTATTTTATATCTTGTCGATCTTACATTCATAAGAGACGGGCATTATTTATAAATGTATTTTTAACATGGAACCTCTGTGGAATTGACTGGATGATTATATGGGCTTGGATGTTATGAGTGCTCCTCCAAAAAGCATTTACAGCGTTTTGACCCAATGGGGAACCCTCGGCAAGAGTGTACGTAGTGTGCAAAGTGGATTGAAGTGTGCACTTATTCTGAACATATGCCTAGCATATGCAGTTTAGCAGACCTAATGGGTCAAAAAAGTGTCAAAACCATGTATGAAACGGTAATACAATAGCTCTTCATTTATTATGTCCACATAATTCAGTATACAGATTTGATGAACATTCTGTGAGTGATCAACGAAATTGTACACTTTAGCACACAGAAAAATCCAAGTGGCTAACGGTTGTATTGTATGACTTAATTTTGTTTTGTTGAAAGTGGATTACAATCTCTAAAACCAGCTATGACAAAAATAAAGCTTTGGTTTCATGCAACTTGACCTGCATTTATAGAAAATTGGTCAAAAGGCTCTACCTGGGAAGTATTGATGTCTCGAAAACAAACTCGCACACGAAATGGGGGAACACAGATCAGCGCGTCAAACCACACTTACCCGGTTTCTGACGCTGACTCTGACAGCAGCCGGGCCACCTCGGTCATAGCCTGAGACTGGCTCCTTATCGCGTCTGCCCAGCCCCGCGTCGCCATGACTCTGAAGATGTGGTCCCTTATGTAGTCGACGACGGCCTTCCTCAGGCTGTCCGAGGAGTGCCGGACGGCGATGACAGCCGCGGCCGCCGCGGTCTCCACGGACAGGCGCGCCAACACCTGCCGCTCGCAGTCCGCCTTCAGGGCCGGCAGGCCGTACTGGTCTGCGGCGGCGAGCAGCTGGGCGGCGAGGGCGGGCAGCTGGGGGGCCTGCAGGGTGTACAGGTAGGCCACCAGCTGCCTCAGTACCGGGCCCTCCACGCCCGGGGTGGCCACCTCGCCGACGGTGATGTCCTGGAGGATGTGCTGGAACACGGGGCTCCTGGCGGACAGCACGGCCCTGTGCGCCACCAGGCGGGTGTCGCCCGCCACCAGCGCCACCATGGAGCCGTACCCGTGGTCCAGCAGCGCGCCCAGGTCCACGGCTCTGTCTGGCCTCACCTCTTGAACTGACTCCGCAGTGGACGAGTCTGAAGCCAATCGCAACTTATCAGCTATTTCTCCTCTATGCTTGCATCATTTTCATCTACATTTGTGTCTAGCACCTGGAACTGATCGCTAACTACAGCATGCCAAATGAAACAAGCGAAATACTAGCAGTGTAAAACTGATGCCACAGTAGAAAAAAAACACCATTTGCCGAATTTAGAATCGGGTCCAACACCTTTAATTTGCAAAATAAGCCCCGAAATATAGTCAGGTATTTGTTTCATTAACTGTATTCCAGTTTTTTACTTTTCCTTTTCTTTTTCAAAACGTCAATCGAAATTAGGATTTACTTTATTCCTAACCTGTATGTATGGTAAACAATGAGTTCTCTTAATTACTTTCTGTTGGTATTCCTTCAGAAAGCCATTCGAATGAAGTAGTACTTCATCTAGGGAGAAATCTTTCTGACTGCTCCATTTATTTATTGAGCAACATTTTACGACTGCAATGCATGTAACTCTACTCTTAACTGCTGTCCTGTATGTTATCATTTCAACAGCTAACTGCACCAATCATCTGCTACTAATGCCTAGCAGACAGCAGTGAGGATGCATCTCATTTTCAGCACTCTTGCATTTTTCACATGGACAACAGCTAACCATGGGTTGAGTGATGTGTCAAAACTAATAACAAAGAATATGCTGTCCCATAAACCAAAATATGTCATTGTTTCATAACTGATGTCACGCTACCACAGTACTGACTATGTATTGGGTAATTACATAATTTCGATTAATATAAGTTTTCAGTTATGTGGTCAAATTCCCACTAATATTGTTAGCTACAGTATTACTTGAAAGTATCTACATTGTCCCACATTCACTTAATCAATTATATAGCTTTATAAATAAAAGTGAAAATTCCCAACATACTGTACACCAACAGGTAGATAACATGGTAAAAGGAAATTGCGCACATGTAACCTAAGATACTTCTCAGAAAAGAGTCGGACTATGAAAATTCACCATTTACCCATTGAACGGAACGAGGAGAAGCGCTCCTATTAAGCAATGATAGCCAATGCCTAAGTCACTGCTGCTATGGTTGATTCAATATGTAAAGATTTATATGTGCTGTCCGTCTCTGAACTTTGTCTATAAGCAAAGTATGCTCAGTTGCATGTTCGCCAGCAAAAGTTAACATCTTGTGAAATTAATAAAGACAGGTTAATGTCAAAGGAGACTCAGATTCGAATAAATCTAGTACGCCTGTTCTTTTCGCTAAAAGTTGTTAATATGTAATCAGAAAATTGAGGTATTTTTTATAAAATAATCTGTGCAATCAAAAGCAAAATCTTATAACAGTATATATAAAGTTTAAATAAAGATGTATTAGAGGAGACTGAGAAGCAGTATTTGGTAGATTGCAAAACAAAGAAGTTAAAGGAAAAACCGAAAACCCATATCAATTTTTATCCCAACATGAAACCATTGAAGTTTGTCCTAAGCTATTACAAAACACAAAAGTCAGGAGCCAAGTCAGAACAGCCTACTGGCGGTCACCATGGGCAGTCAGTCGGACAGAGACAAGTCTGGCGGATCACATCTCAATTTCGCTTTCAGTAGCATCAAAGTTCTATGTCTGCAATCATTGAAAATATTACTTCAAACTCTATGAGAAAATCTGTTTACAGCAAGCTTACAAAATCTATAACATACTATATTTAATTATGAAAATCTAGATTCCAATATGTAATAGATAATCACACAAGAGTAAAGTATACTGACAAAACTAGCACAAAATATTTTAAATTGTACATTATGATGCTGTGGAAATGCCAATCATTGACACGGTGTCTATAAATGTTCTTTGGAATTAATTACATAAACATTTATGAGAAAGACAGTGTACTGTTGCTTCCATAGATGCTAACTAAAATAATCATGTTGGTTTTACACAAGATGTCACAACGTTTGCGGTGGACAGTATGTGTTGTGAGATTTACATTTATCTTTAAATTTTAAGTTATATCTTTACCTGAAATGGAATCTTGGGCAATGGTGTCCGAAAGAGCAAATGCAGCCACGAAGGTGCAGAAGAACCAGGTATCGCTTCTGCACAGCATATTGGAATGGCAAATGTGTTTAGCCAACTGAAAAACTGATCCCTCGAAATATCTTCAATAAACTTGCACTCGGCTAAATGACCTGCAATTTCAAGAAAAATGTAGTTAAAAACTAATTTTCTTTCAAAAAGTTAACTTCAAATTAGCTAGGATGAATTGGTGTTTTAGCGTAACTTGAATTACACGGTTTTGCTACGTTCATAGGATTTCCATTTGCCGAGTATATACTGGAATTTGTAGTTCACTAGTGTATGATTAATAAGCAGAATATGTTCTCTACTGGTGACACAGGCCTGCATCAGTGACAGAAATGTCGCTGCTCAGCTGGGACTGCAATGCGTATGATCAGCAGCTGGCAGAGGCAGAAGTTGTGGGCTGGCAGAAGTTGTGGTCGCACTGTGGATACACTCCAATCGTTCTGGATTCAGCTTCAAATTGCGATCCGCTAAATATTCGCAATAGTATGTCTAGAAGACAACGTCACCTGCCTGCAGTGATTAATATTCAAATTCCCTGAGCATCTCGGTAACACTGTCGCATCTATCACTCCAGCCACTAACAAATCTACCAATGTAATCCAATAAGGCGGCGATCCCAAAAACGTGATCGATACTCAAGATGCCATCGCAAAGTGTTTTATGGCACTCTAGTGATGAATCAAATTTTCTCTAAATACTCCTAATGAATCAAAGTCTTCTACCCACCATCCTCACATGCTCGTTGCATTTCATTTTGCTCTACAATGTCATGCCTGGATATTTATCGACAAAATTGAGTGAAGCAGCACTACTAATGCTGTATTTGATTGTTATGCATGTCTTTCTCCTACTCAACTGCATCATCTTACATTTTTTATATAATAAGTTCTAGCTTCAGTTCCTCGTACCAACTACAAGTTTTGTCCAAGTCGTCATGAACCCTACCGCCATCAGTGACGAGACCTCCCCATACACCACAGCACACACAACACAGCAGGTTAGTCTTCACTCTATGCTCATTTCATTTACGTAGGTACAAAATGGTAAGTCCCACCACACTTCCATGGGGCACATCTCCTGATTCTTCTGTCCCTCACCATCGAGGGCAAAGTACTGTGTTCTCGTACTTACAAAGTCTTTCAGCCACACATATGCAGGTATCTCTGAACTCTCTGCTATATGCTTGTGACTTCATTATCAGTCTGCAGTGCAGCACCGTGGCAAATGCCTTCCCGATATCGGGCATCATGCAATCCAACTGTTGCCAACGATACATGGTTCGCAAGAAGTCATCTGAGAAATGTCCGTGTTTCCCGTGAGCGACACTTTCTAAAAGTGTGCTGCTGCACGCATGGAAACTTTTCCGTCTGAAGGAAATGTAGTATATTGGAACTGAGAATACATTCAAAAACTCTACATCAAACAGATTGTTAACAATAGGTATTTATGCAGATCTGTTCTCTTGCCTTCATTGTAATCGGAAGTCACCAGTTTTTTTTCTTTTTCCGAGATTATTCGGACTTTGCGCTGGATCACAGACTGGTGACAAAATCAAGCTAACAAAGGGCCAACGCCATAAATGCTGAAGTGCTATCCCACCCGGACAGGGCGACTTATCCGTTTCCTGTAGTAACTGCTGCCTCACTACACTGGAGATGCCTGTTACTATTTCCTGCATTTGGGGGTTTATGCAATGATCCAATGACGGTATATTTGTAAGCTCATGATGAGAGTATGATTTTTTAAATTTTTAATTAAAAGCTTCAGCTTCCGTTTTGCTGTAATCCATGACCACCACACAATGATCATAGTTGTGACTGGACAGAGGTTGTTAACCGGTTTATTGCTCTTACATGGGACCGGAACTTTTTGGATTTTTGGCGACATTCACTAACATATGAGAAGAGTTATGGTTGTTATAGATTATGAATATTATGATGCATAATTTGGAGTTACTATAAAAAACTGTGATAAGAGGTGTCAAAATAAAGGTAAAGACTTCACGAAACGCATTTCATTTATTTCCCTTGGACCATTTTAAGACATAATGATGAAGTAAATGAGCCTCATCCATTCGTAATATGAATGTAGTTGGAGTTACCTCTTGCATAGGAAATGACTTCAGCTGATTAATGCTTCCTCATCATGGAATTTACTGATTATGCCAATTACTACAAAGTGGGTAAACTCTTGAGTGAAAATACTAATAGACAATGGAAAGTCAGCTTTATAAAGTGAGGTACAGCGAAAGCTGAACAGAGCTACCATCGGTTCGCTAATGACAGTTAACGACATAATGTCACCTTTATTCATATTATTTGATGTCTGAAGCAGAATAATGGGGTAAGAAAAAATCACAAATAACCATTAATGGTCGTAATCTGAATTAAAGTGCGCGAAATGCCTTGCACACATAATGAAGAGCAAGATAATGGGGTCAGCACACAGAAAAATTACAAGATGTGCAAGTTATTGTATACTTCTCTTACAACAACCTATCACTGTATTGCCCTAAGGTGGAGAGAGTTCTACTGTTTTAAAACGTCCGCTTCCTCTGGGTCAGTGCCCCTGAACTGTTTATCGAGCTGTAGAGCGCCCAGCTAGCACACAAGCTTTTTTCAAGCTGGATATTGAGTTTAGGTTCAGCTGAAAATTCAAGCTTGAAAAATCAACCTGTTACACAGTTTATATTAAACTGTAAAATACAAGCTTGAATTAAAATAAAATTCTCAAGCTTGAAATACACTGTAATTTCCCTGGAAGGCTGTACAGCAGATGCACGCGCAGCAAACGCTAAAAGGTAGCTTCCATAGACACCCACAGGAAGCGCCACAAGTACTCTTCCCACCTATTGTTTTGGCGTAGAACTAGAGTCTGAGAAAGATTGTAAATATTGCCAGTGCACACAATTTATAGTGAATTCGTTCATTTAGGAATGTATTTATTACGTAAACTGTTTTTGCGTACTGTGTGATCGCTAAGCTGGACGATGTGTGTGTGTGTGTGAGACCAACGTGTGTTCCCTTTTACTGACAAATTGCCGTTTTGCTGTTCTGTGCGGAAATGTAGAGGCAATTATGACAGTGGCCCAAAAGTTACCGTCTTTAAACTTCTGGAGGTTCAAACAACGAAGAAGACCTGGATACCAAGGACAACTTGACACCTTCTTCAAGTTCAAAAGTAAGTTTCGTAATTACAGTGTAACCTTCTAAAATAGTTTTGAGCCATGACTGAGTACCAGTACCGTAGTATATTGCAGTTAATTTTATTTATTAAACCACCGCCATTAGCTTATTTACCATGTGTAAATTCGTTGTTCTGCAGGCGAAATAAGTACATAATTGTGTACGCTAAATCTGATAACTGATTGACATTCGGAAGATTAAAGTTCATTAAGATATGTTATTCTCATGGCAGATTTCTTCCGAGCCTTGCTAATAATACAGACCGGTTTCTGTTAGTGTGGTTGCTAAACATAGTATATAAGTAACTTCGAAATTACAGGTTATAGTACATTCCAAGGGATCTGTACCAACAACCTGATGTTGAAATCCGGCTTAACACTCTTAAATCTGAAAAAGGCCCTGAACTTAGAATGCACAAATAACTATTTTTCCTTAAAAATGTTTGTAGACTTCTATATAAGGTAAATAAATTTAAGTAATTTAAAAGAGCCTATAGCAATTATAAAAATGTGTAGTACAGCTTCTAGGAAGCACATAAGTGGCAACACTTTAACTTTCTCAGAATATGTAGTCAGATTTTGTGTACGAAATTATAATTGAAACACAGGTACAAAAGGACCTAGCAGATATTCTGTAAAATGATAATAATAATAATGAAAGTAGGCCTGTTTCATAGTTAGGGGCCTATGTATATGATACCCAACAGTTTTTGATACCACATAATTCAGGTAGAACTTTCATTTCCTTTCAACATATCTTGTATGGAATATTTCTGAAAATATGTGATTGCTGATAACATTATAAAAGAGGATCTGATCATCATTAATAAACTTATCTTGCAATGTTCTGATAGATCAATTAAAATTTGTGGAATACTTTAGATACCTGGTTTTACAATTCCCATTATTTTCATTTACAGGTATGCCACATCCACTTTCAGAAAGATGATATACTGTGGAATGAAAAGACAGGCCAGAATCTCTCTGAGTAAATTGTAAATTACATATTCCTACTTGACAGAACTTAACATGAAACATCTTAGTTGAATGTAATGCCTACAGAGTGTTATATGAATCAAATTATGCAATTGTAATGTTTCATGTTTACATACATTTCAGTGTATACACTTTCATCTTGCTTTGGTTTGTACAAGGAAAAGTTGTAAATAAATTGATCCTAAAAATTTAAACTTGTTTTATTGTAAATTTCACTTTATTGCTGTATCACTAATTTTGTGCCATAGTGATTAATTGCTATGAAATAAATGCGTTGAAGATTGGCATCAAAGTTCTTGTCATGTATTTAATCCAATCATGTTCCAAGAGTTGGGTATTCACTGTTACTAGGCATTTTCTTCCACTTTCATATGGTCTTCTTTCATGATTTGTCCAGCTTGTCTGTTAGATCAAATAGGTTGCACTTTGCTTTATTTACTGAACATAGAGGTACTGGGACAACTGAAGACAGGGATACCATCCATCGGCTTTGATTAACGTTGTCATATCTTAGCCACAGTCAAGTTCGCAGACTATTTGGGAATACAAATTGCTACTAGATGGTGACTCAGGCAAGTACATCAGAAACCAGTCACTAAATGTGTGTAACAGTTTGCTTTAGGTAATGTAAATTGAGTGCATTTATTCGGTAATAACTTCCATTTGTATGATGTCACAGATCAAAGCTGATGGGAGGTATACCTGTCTTCAATTATGCTAAAGTGCCTATGTAAAATATCTAGGCCTTTTAGACAGAATTTTGATAATGGACTATAATTGCTGCTGGGTGCCAGTAATGTGTTTTAGGTATGGTACAGTATACGTATCTAAAGATTGCGTTCTTAATTTTATAGTCCATTTACCTCAACAAATATGTAGTAAAACTTGCATGTGTTACTCCAGTGTCTGCAATCATCTCCAAAAAAAATCTTCAATTTCTTCATTTTTATGTTTAAATAGTGGCTGCACTTGATCATGAATTAAAGAAACTGCCAAAAATCACAACTCACATTCTTGAAAAATAATACAGGGTAAAATTATAGAAAAGGCAGCATGTTTTCTTACCATGATTTGTATGTTGGTAATGCCTACCAAAAGAGGTGATGGGCAACTAAGATGGTGGAACAGCTGATTTCTGTAGCTAATAGAAATGTTTGTTTCGAATATTGGATTTTAATACAACATGCTTTAGTACAACCAGGTTTGCTGCTGCCCTTTCCCATTCAATGGCTTCACCAACTCTCAAACAAAATGTTACCTCCCAACCTAACCTCAGTCTCTAGTTACACTATGGATCAGCTTGTCACAACAACCAGTTTTTGAAATGTCATAACTTCCAGCTATCAAGTGACTGCTGTACTAGCACATGGCTTTCTAATATTTTTCATTCTAGAATTTAGGTCAATGAACTTCTTTTAAGCTGTTGCACATGTTTACATTTCAATTGATTTTTTTTATCTATGAAGTGCAAATGAGATGAAAATTAGTATTTGGTTATTCACAATCATTTTGTTCACTCTTACTTACTGTGCTGGCATTTTGGACACCACTGACACAGTAATACTCAAGGTTTCCATTAGATGGATCAAACATTGTAGTTACCATCATTTTATCTTGGTTTAGCTTGGGATATGGACATTTTTGTGTGTGTCCAGTATCTAATAAATGTTTTTTTTTAATATATCGTCCACCTAGTTTAAGTTTATATGATGAAAAGTATGTTTGACTGTGGTGTAAATGTTACACAATATCCTATGTCGATCTACAGCCAATATTTGGTGTTAACTTTTTTTGGGCTTCACCAACTCTCGACTGAATTTCCACTGTTCAACTTAACCTAGATTTTCATATGAAACATTGTATTAAAGTGGGTAGGCTTATTTTGAAAATAAAACAATTTTAAACATACTACACGTATTGATATTTTTTCACAACATTTCTGTTCTATTTATTTCATTAGGTTCAATTAATTCAAATTCATATATTTTTTTAAATAGCTTAAACCAAGCTGTAAATGCCAGGCTGTATTCCTTGTGTACAAATGCTGCTGGATCCAAGCTGAAAAATCAAGCTTGAATTATAGCTTGAACTCCGCCAACTTTGATGCTTGTTTCAAGCTTGAATCCAACTACCAAGCTTGAATATTCCAGCTTATATACTTGAACTTTCCAGCTGGATACCAGTTTGAAACCAGCTTTCTGTGCTATCTTGGTGAATTCTTTTTCAAGATCTTGTAATTTGTCCACTGACTTCACATCACATTAATTTACTGATTAATGATTTTTGTCCACGACGGCGTAAATCATATTCAGCTGGAAAGTGATTTATACAGTCGCGATACAAGGCACATAAACAGTATTCCTCACGACACTGTCCCCTGTCCACGATACAGAACTGAGTTACGGGCTTTTGTCAGAAGTTAATTCACAAGCTCTCGGGTAACACAGAGCGGGTAATTGGTAATCCTGCTGCAGAGTTGCTGAAGATGAACTGCAAAAGGATTTGGTAAGGAGACAGTAATCTTCTTACGGGGATGAATGCTCACGGCTGCTCGAGCAATTACTCGCAAGCAGGTGGGAGCCACAGAACTGAGGGGGAGGAGGGAGAGGGTAGGGGGAGGAGAAGGGGGGGATGAGAGGGGGTGGGGGAGGGGAAACGCGGGCGCACGCGGCCACCGCACCACATCCGACTCTCGTGGACTGTTCATCTTTCAACGCCCGACTTCGAATTTCGTGCAACAGCTTAGTATGTGAATTATTGATGTGGAATCTGAACAACAGAGCAACACAGCGTTTTTCACATCAACGACATCGTCAGAGGGCAAAGAGGTAAAGAGGGACAGACAGAAATACTGGAGTTGACGCGGGATCCAACATCGACTGTCGAATGCCTGACTGAGAGGCGGGCGACTGGCGCAGCCGTTGAGGGCGTCTCAGGTGGCGCTCTCTCTCTCTCTCTCTCTCTCTCTCTCTCTCTCTCTCTAGTCTGCACGTCACCAGCTGTGAAACGCATGTGGGGGCTTCAATAACTGACTACAAGGTGGAAAACGTACAATTATCGAACGGTTGTAAGGCGTATTTGACATTTATTGGGCGCTGGAAATCGCCATAGGATTACTACTACAAGACGTGGCAGAAGTATAGTATTTACAGTACAGATTTTGTGGAGAGAGACTACACAGGAATGTTTCTTATGTTTATGCACAACGTGCAGTTATAGCAAAGTAGCAAAATGTTTAAACCTTCGATAAGTTATGAAAGACGTGCCATGCAATGACATGTATCTTTTTAATGTAAAACATTTCTGGATTATGACAGTAGTGTGAATGTTCAAAACTTACTGTAACTGCTCTATAGTATAACAGTGATGAATCACCAAACTTCATCCCAGTTGCTTTATTGCAGAATCCAATCAAGAGGAAACTAAATGTGAGGACAGTATTCTTCACATTAATAACATATAAGCCTACACTTTTTCCTATGGTTGATTGAAAACAAAAAATTCTGCTATTTATTTTTTGTCGCTTCTAGGCAAAGTGTCTTCTGTCACAAGATATAAATATTCATTGGCTGACGGATAACAAACTTCACCTTTTACTTTCGGTCTTTGTATTCAGTTTTTCCCCACTTATGTTTTCCTGCTTGCTTTCGCTTTCGTCTTCCTTGTAAAAACACGAGAATGAAAGCACTCTCCACAATATCCAGCTATACCGTTCACGACAATGCGCTGTTTTACTGTGTACCGAAAAGGCCGCATTATAGAACAATTTTTCATGGTCGCATCCATTCCTCTGATTTGTTGGTCACAGACATGAGGGATAAAGTATTCTGAACAGGCCTTACCCTAGTAATCATCTATATACCTGCAATAATATTTATCATACTGTAGCCATCCTAGAGTGCAAATTTAAAAAAAATCGGTTGGTTTATGTACTTTAACTGTGGTCTTGCTTTGGCATTCAGTTATAGCGAACAGCTGAAAGCAATGGGAAACTACATTCGTTAATTTTCACGAGGACATACAGCTCTACTGTATGAAAAAATAATGATGGCATCCGGGCAGGGACTACTCACATGGATTTCATCAAGAAAAATAAAACAGTCCTACATATCGGAGCATGGAATGTTCTAACCCTTAATCGAGTTCGTAAGTTATAAAATTTGAAAAGAGATGGAAAGGTTAAAGTGAGATATGGTGTGAGTCAGTGCAGTTCGGTGGCAGGATGAACAGGATTTTTGGTGCAGTGAGTACAGGCTTATTATTACAAAATCAACTGGTGGTAATTCAGGGGTAGGTCTGATAATGAATAAGAAAATAGGAATGAACAGCATAGTGAATGCATTATCATAATGAAGGTAGAAACAAAACCAACACTGACCTCAGTAGTACAAATCTACATGCCAACTAGCTCTGCTAATGAGGAGATCGAAGAAATGTATGAGATGACAAAAGAAATTATTCAGACCGTTAAAGGACAAGACAAACTTTGTAGTAGGGAAGGAAAGAAGAAAATGTAGTGAGCGAAAATGGACTGGGGAAAAGGAATGTAAGACGAGATCGCCAGGAAGAATTTTGTGCAGAACACAATTTAATCATAACAAACACTTGGTTTAATCATCGTGAAAGAAGGTTATATACGTGGAAGAGATCATGAGACACTGGGAGATACCAGATTGACTTTATAATAGTAGGGCAAAGGTTTACAAACCAGGTTTTAAACAGTAAGACGTATCCAGGGTCAGATATAGGCTATGACCATAATATTGTTATGAACTGGAGATTAAAGCTTAAGAGACTGAAAAAATGTAGAAAATTAAGGAGATGGAATCTGGACAATTTGAAGGAACTAGAGGTTCTTGAGAATTTTAGAGGGAGCATTAGGCAGGTATTGTCTGAAATTGGGCAAAGGAATACAGTAGTAGAAGAATGGTTAGCCGAGACAGTAGGGAAGGTCGCAGATGATCATATAGGCAGAAGGACAAGGCGTAATAGAAATCCTTGGATACCACAGGAGATACTGACATTAATTGCTGTAAGGAAAAAATTTAAAAACGCATCAAGTGAAGCAGGCAAAAGGGAGTACAGACGTCTGAAAATGTAGTTGACAGACTGGCTAAGCAGGAGTGTCTTGAGAAGAAATGCAAGACCGTAGAAGAATGAATAACTAGGGAAAGACGGATACCGCCTAAATGAAAATAAGAGACATTTGGAGACAAGAAAGGCAGCGGTATGAATATCAACAACTCAGATGGAAAACCAGTAATAAGCAAAGAAGGCAAAACTGAAAGGTCGAGAGAATATATAGAGGGTCTGTACAAAGGAAATAAACACCAATACAGTATTCTAGAAATGGAAGCCGAAATAGAGGAAGACGAGATAGGAGATACGATACTGCAGAGGAATTTGACAGAGCACTGAAAGATTTGAGTTGAAACAAGGCGCCTGGAATAGATGATGTTCCGTCTGAACTGTTATAGTTAGCAGAGCCAGTCATGACAAAATTGTTCCACCTGGTATGTAAGATGTATCAGATAGGACATATACCCCTAGACTTCAAGAAGAATATAGTGATTCTAATTACTAAGGAAACAAGTGCATACAAGTGTGAAAATTACAGAACTATTTGGTTAATAAGCCATGGTTGCAAAATACTAGCACGACTTATTTACAGACGAATGAAAAACTAGTGGAATCCGACCTAGAAGATCAGTTTGGATTTAGGAGGCAATACTCGCATTACCACTTATCTTAGAAGATAAGTTAAGCAATGGGAAGCCTACGTTTTACGCATTTGTGGATCTGGAGAAAGCTTTCGACAATGTTGACTTGAATACACTTTCAAATTCTGAAGGTAGTAGGGTAAAATACAGGAAGCCAAGAGTTACATTCAACTTGTACAAAAACCAGACAGCAGTTATTAGAGTGGAAGGGCATGAAAGGGTCGCAGTGGGTGGGAAGGGAGTAAGGCAGGGCTGTAGTTTTTCCCCAATGTTGTTTAATCTGTACATGGAGAAAGCTGTTAAGGAATGCAAGGAGAAATTTCGAGAGGGAATTGAAATCTAGGGAGAGGGAATAAAAACCTTGCTGTTTGCTTATGGCGCCATCGCCTCAATCACACTATTAATCCGGCGAGTGGTAGAACCAAATATGTGAACACTTTCAGTGTTTTGATGTCAGCGGTCTCCTTGATTAACGTTAGGAAATTTTCGTCACAGGACGACGTGTATTATTGTGTCTAGTAAATTTAATTGTGTACGTATACTATTGCTAAAAAACCAAGCAAGTGACTAACCGTATGGTCAAAGAACTAAAGGACTTGTTTTTAGAGAGTAAGAGCGATTAATGATAAAATAGAAGTTAGTTTAAAGGAACTTAAAGGTGACATAGTTCAGTGTAATAATAAAATAGCCGGCCGCGGTGGCCGAGGGGACTAAGGCGCTCCAGTCACGGTCTGCACGGCCACTACGGTCGGGGGTTCTAATCCCCCCTCGGGCATGGATATTTGCGCCATCCTAGTTCGTAAGTAGTTCATAAGTAGTTTGTAAGTTTAGGGACTGATGACCCCGTAGTTAAGTCCCATAGACTATACAAACATTTGAACATTTTTTGAATAATAAAATAGACACTGGTTTAAAAGGACTTAAGAGTGACATAGGGCATTTTATTAATAAAATAGATGCATGTAATGACAAGATACAACAAGGTTTCAATAAACAAATCCAAACCGTGAAAGAAAATAGC
Organism: Locusta migratoria; assembly: GCA_026315105.1. Taxonomy (NCBI): domain Eukaryota; kingdom Metazoa; phylum Arthropoda; class Insecta; order Orthoptera; family Acrididae; genus Locusta; species Locusta migratoria. The sequence continues at coordinate 61,663,997 of CM048752.1, read as the reverse complement.
TATAGGTTTGGACTTGTTTAAAGCCGAACAGTCACAGAAACAGACTGAAGAGCTTGCGAAATTAAATGATACCACAGATGTGTTACAAGTTCAAGTCGAAATTATTCAGTTGCAAAGAGAAAGCGATAGACCCGACTTGGAACGTGTAAGGAATCAAATAAATGGTTTATGTTTGTCTGTATCTAATGTAGAGGAGCAAACTCGCCAAAGTGAAACTGTGGTCAGAGGGGAGTCGTCACTGATGCGGACACAATCCAATATAAATAATGTAGAGATTCCTGGTTCCCAAAGGTCCGACAATAAAACAGCACGACAATAAAATTGGTCAGAGCGGTTTATTGCCGGAGAATGACTGAGTGAAAGGCAAAAGGATTTAGCTGGATCTATAAAAGCATTTCAAGAGGAATGGCGATTTGAAAGCGGCAGTGGGTGGTAGAAGAAGATACCTTCTTTTGTACCAGGCAATGGAGTCCATCCCGTTTTATTCCTAAAATCTTTTGAAGGAGGATGGGGCGACAGAAAGAAGATAGATTATGCGATGGGTAAACTGAAGGCAGAGCTCTGGAATGGGGGCTATAAAACAGGGAAGAATTCTGTAGATTATTCAGAGGAATATTGGAATTATGGTAATCAAGTGATATTAGCCTTAGATCCTACACCCTACGGGCGTAAGTGTGGAGGCTATGAGCGAAATTTTAAGTGCCATTTAGACCGCGCATAATTTTTAGATAAACCAACCGATGAAGAACAGCTAATTAGCGTCCTAACGAATCGTTTGGCCGTTTCAGTATAATCTAAATTACCAGCAAAAACAGTGGTGACAAAAACAGTTTGCTACGATATCTTGGTCAACTTGACACGTTGCGCGAAAAAGAAGACGAAGAATGGAATAGGCGAAATAAAAATGGGTTTTATGATAATAGAATTAATTCTAAACGAGAAGGAGATGTCATAAACAGTCAATTTTGTCAAACTAAACGACCTAAAGTGGGCAATAACAGACCTGGAATTTGTAAATAAATTATTTTAAAAATGACATACTGAGGATAGAATTCCATTTGTGAGTTGTAATATGAATCGTCAGGAGGAAACAAAACAACTATCTGTCTTTACGAACTACTGTAATGGTAAATTTTCGGAACGTAAATTTAAATTTCAGGATACAGGAGTGGATGATAACGTCTTACAACAACAGATAAAAGATAAAGTGCACTGTAGTCCTCTATTGAGTATACAAGAAAAGAACGACTTGTTGGGCATATTATACAAATATAAAGCAGTGTTTTTAGATAGACCTGGGATAATACAGGGGTATGAATGTAAGTTAAAACCTAGAGAGTTAAAACCATTCTTTGTAAAACTATATCCAATCCCTATAGCTTTAAAAGAACCGGCTGGGAAAGAAATTAATATGTTAGATCAAGGTATAATTGAAAGATCAAACAGCCCATAAAATAATGCACTCCTTGTTATCAAAACGCCCTGTGGAAATGTGAGACTTGTGCTGGATGCAAGACCGTTAAACCAATATATAGAGGTAGAGAGAGATAGGCCTTTACCGATAGAAGAGATTCTAGTAAGGTTAGAAGGGATTCAATATATAAGTTCAATGGACTTACAGCTGGGTATTGGCAAGTTAGGCTCCATCAAACATCTAGACCAGCAACAGCATTTCGTTTTGAAGGACGATCGTAACACTTTACGTATTACCTTTCGGTTTAAATGTATCAGTGAGTGTTTTCATGAGAGCGCTTGACCGACATTTAGGTCCAGAATTGGTGCAAATGTTATTGATATATGTAGATGATGTATTGATTATAGCTAGATCATGGGAATAACATAATGAAATTCTCGAAGAGGTATTAGCAAAGTTTGAGGAAAGAGGGATAACCGTAAAGCTAAGTAAATCATCATTCGGAGTGTCTGAGGTAAAATATTTGGGACACATAGTTAGTAGGGAATGCATAAAACCTGATCCAAAGAGAATCAAAGCAACAGTTAATTGCCTGTATCCTAATTAAAAAAAACAAAGTCATGCATTGGGATCATAGGGTTTTATAGGCGTCATATATCAGATTTTAGTGGTGTAAATCCCGATTTGCTTAATTCGTTAAAACAAAATAGTAAGTGGAAGTGGAAGTGGGGTCCAGCAGAAAGAATTGCTTTTGACAATGTTAAAACAGCTCTAGCTCAATCCAGGATTTTACATCATCCTAAGCTTCAGGAGGTATTTAAAATGCCATCAGATGCTTCCTGTTAAGGGATTTCATGCGAGATACTTCAAGGTGAATTTGATTATCCGGATAATCATCACAGTATAGCATTTGCTAGTAGAGTGCTCAATAAACATGAAATGAATTATTCATTAACAGAGAAGGAAGCACTTGCTATAGTTTGGGTATTTCAACGATTCCGCTATTTACTTGCTGGAAATCGAACTATTATATATACTGATCATAAGGCATTATCACTGTTGACAAATAGTAAACTTCTTCAAGAAAGACTTTAACATTGGGTTTTGTTCCTCCAAGAATTTGATTTTTCAGTAGTGCATGTAGAAGGGAAACGAAATATAGTTGCACATACATTATCACGTCTTCCCGTAGGAATGGATAAAGAATATCCAAGTAGTGCAGAAAGAATAGTATTCCATATATACTTCATGAAACAAAATAGGAAGGAATATAAAGAGATAGATTTGATTCAAACAACATCAACAACTTCATTGGTTAATTCATAAAGGGGTCTTATTTTGGAAACATGATCCGTGTAAAAATTGGTGCAAACTGTGTTCCAAAACATGCTGTAGACGATCTAATCGCGTATATTCATATAGGATATGGTCATTTCGGTATTAAGAGATGATTACCCCATATGAACAAATACTATTTCTGCAAGAACTTTGGGCGTTTAGTAAAAGGAAATATTCGAAAGTTCAAAAAATGTTCAAATGTTTGTATAGCTTATGGGACTTAACTATGGTGTCATCAGTCCCTAAACTTACAAACTACTTATGAACTAGCCAAGACTAAGGATGGCACAAATATCCTTGCCCGAGGGGGGATTCGAACCCCCGACAGTAGTGGCGTATTCGAATGTGTATAATGTGTCAACGTACAAAAGATCTGAAACAACAGAGTAAAATAAAGTTCTTTCCTATTATACCTAAAGGATTATGGGATCTTTGTGCGACTGATTTCCTTGGTCAACTACCGACAGGGAAAGGGGCAGTTTGTTAAGTTATATGCACTTAAAACGGCTACTGCGTCCAGTGTGATCCGGTGTTTGCGCGATGATTATTTCAAACATTTTAGTATTCCTTCAAGATTGTTAACCGACACCGGTAGTCAGTTCGTGAGTGAAAAATTTATGCAGTTTTTGAAAAAGAAAGGAATAACAGATGTACGGCTTTCCAAATATTTTCCACAAGGTAACTCAGCAGAACGAGTAATAAAAGAAATGAATCGTTTAGGCAGAACCTATTGTATGACAAAAACATAGTACTTGGACTAAGTATACGAAAGATTTCGAGATATATTGAATGAGTTGCCACATGGAAGTACGCGATTTGCTCCGTTGGAAACAATTGGGAAGTATACTCCTGGAGAACCGATTTTAAGTAAAGTAAACTGGCCTCATTGTTGTCATGAAATAACAGTTACACCAGAAAAGGTACAGGAGCGGTTAAAATTAAATGCTAGGAAAAGAATACAAAAACATAAACAGCTTTCATACCAGAGTTTAATGTAAACGATTTTGTAATGGTCAAGGCACATGCACAAAGCTTTAAGCTAAAGGGAAAATAAAGTAATTAGCGTTTAAGAATTTTGGGCCATGGAAGGTGGTGGAAGTGAAACATAAAAAAGCGTTAGTCTTAGAAGATCCAGAGACGGGAGAGAATAAAGGTTTGTACAACATTGCTCATATCAAGAAATGTCGTTTGTTAAGTGTAAGATAAGTATGTCACACGATCGAACCGCGAGAAAGTAATGTAAAACTGAGGGGAATGATATAATGTCGGCCAAATTTAAGAACAGTGAAAATTTCGGAAATTACCGGATTGGACAGAAAGGTATAAATGAGCTGTTCCGCTGTTATAAATTCCGACGTAAAGATCGACGTCGCTATCTGTCAATCCAATTAGTAAATCCAATGAATGGCTACTGAGTGCTCCAAAAAAGTAAATTCCAACATAAACGTTGACGTTTCTATACATGAAAAGACAATATACATTATAAATTTTACACTTTAGTACAAAATGTTTCATGAGAAAACCTTGTTGCATCTCCTGAGAAATGTTCCAGTATTAAGGGATCAGAAATGGTACTTATTTAAGATTATTACATGCGTCTATTTTAGCTTTGCTGCGAACTATATGATTAGCAATGTTGTGTTAATGATTGCTTAATATACATTACGAGATAAAGATCTTATGATTCTGAGCGAAAAACTTTTAAAAGTAATATATGTATAATGAAAGATGTCATTCTCGTGACAGGCTGTGCCATAAAGCCTAAATGGGCTTTTAGTAATATGATAATTATTTACATTATTAATTATAATATAATTAATATTAATAATTACTTATAAATAATGGTTCTAGGTAGAACAGTTTCTACAGAACATTAAATAAAAAATTGGAAGAGAGAAGAAGCACTGGATAGACATTTATGGCAGAGAAGAAACCGAACGGCAACGCGGACCCCTCATAATGTGAGAAAAACTGATTTCGATTAACGGATGAAAAATGGAAAAAAATAAAATAAGAGATTTCAGAATATCACGTTAAGAACATACCGTGAAAATTTCGATAAAGAATTGTAAGTATGGAAGTTGCCACCTTCACAATTCGCAGCTTTGTTAACAAAAAATTATCGTTTCCGTTAGTTTTCTTAGGAACCAAACACGAAGGACCGGCGGTTTTATGGGCCGTATAAAACCCAGCTTAGCCCACCCACAAAACTAACCGACTCGCTCCATTCAGATGAGCTTTCACGAAGTGTGTAATATTTAAATTGCGACCGGTATTTCCATTCGGGAAAAATGTATGAAAATGGTCAGGTGGCAAAGGGCTACACAAAACACTTGGCCGCTTATCCCAGTGAATGCGAGGTACGGGCCCCGAAGAGTGGCAAATTTTCCGTACGTCGCTGTTAACACGGCAGCCCAGCGCTCACGGCTGCACACCAGTCGAGCGTTGGTCCGCCGTGGTCAACACACCAGCTGCTGCGCACAATAGTCGGGGGAAATGGAGGCTGGCGCTGGTTTAGGCGGCCAAAGCCTGGAGCTGCGCTACTCACCAGACGCCGCCTCTCCCTGCTGCCTGCTGTGGGCGCTGGCGGCCCCGCCTCTTATCCTTATCCTTATCCTTGTCCTGACCTCCCCCCACTGACACTGCCAGTGATAACCACAGGCCGCTTCTAAAGTTCCCAGTAGTCTTGCGCAAATCACTGACACACGCCGCATCAACACGTGATAAATACGAAATGCAATGACGCTGAAGAAACATTTTTCCCCTGCCGATTTGACTAGAAGCAGTAACAAACTCCTCTTATGCCGGCCGAATAACTGGACAGAAGTCACGTTTTCATTTAAATAGTGACCGTTACTGACGCCCTCGTGCAAGATGAGAGACAGGAGGTCTAGATACTGAAGTCATTCTCCCCAGACCGTTTCACCTGGGAAGATGGTAATTCGGTCTTACCTTCCAATCGTCGCAGGGACGCAGAAGTGGCAGACATCGTGGTGAGCGCTCGCAGAACAGAAAAGCCGCGGCCACTTAGCAGCAGAGATCCGCCTGGGTCGGGTGAGGATTCCACACGGATTACCAACAAGATTTCGCTCCCCTTCTAGCAGCAGCTTTCACAGCTCCATGCAGCCAGGAACAGCACCTAGCGACTGGAGAAAGTAACTGTAGGCCATTGCTGTCCTCAATAACCATCTAAGGAGTTATGCACAAATTAAGTTCCTGTATCGCTTACTTCAGTCTGTTGTAGAATAATCATGCAGCCTGTTCTTTGCACACATAATGTGTCAGTTTTCGAAAACAAGTCTCCTGCACAAAATCATCATACTTTCCGTGAACACTGTCTTATGAACCACATCTTGCGTCCTTCTACCCATGAGGTTGTATCCACTTAAAATCAGCTTGCTATTGTCTTCATTGAATTCAGGAAGGCATTTCGTACTGTGTCACTTTCGTTTCGTCAAATAAATATAAATTTATCCCATATAAAAATTATGCCTGAATAAAGAAATCCTTGCAAATCAAGAATGTCGTTTATAAAGGAAAAAAGTAAACAAAGGAATTGAAGCGAGATAATCGTAAAGCGAATTTGCGGATTACCACAAGCATGTTCACAGTAAAAGTACGCGATGGGGTGTTCTAGGACCCCCTTTAATGTTTTCCCGTCGTTTTGAGAGTCCTATAAATCTCTCAGCCAAAATACATATGACTAGCTTAAGCCCGCGGCTCCGCTCGCTCTATTTTACTGTTGCAATATGTGTAAAGTAACGCAATGCACATTTATCTATCAAGTTTAAATAACAATTAAAGTAATGTAATTAATTTCACTTATTTTTTAGGAAATGTCGCTGATAAAGCGGAACTGAAAAATATTCCTATCAGATTGCAGAAGTCTCTGCACTCACCGTTTATCAGGAAAGTAAGTAGTGTAGATCAAATAACACGTAAAAATGCACTCGTTTGGAAGACTCCAATCACGAAATTCAACAATAATGATTGTAATAATGTCACAGAACGATCACTTGATGTAATGCGCGAAACGTCAAATCGATTTTTTTTTATATTTTCTTATTCACATGCTTATCCTTACAGAGAAAGAGCTGAAGACATTGTAACACGCATAGACCAAAGATATGATCTGTGGCATCACGCTGTATGTAACCTCCTTGCTGTAGAGTCGCAAACGTCATCGCTGGCCTTCAGTCCGATTTTTTTTTATAATTTGACGACTTTCTACCACCATATCTTCCACCCCCTTATTGCTATCGGCATGGAACTGCTATGGTGTACAACGGGAGACTTCGAACAACAATTAGACACAGACCATTAGTTTGAGTTTGCATTCTGTAGTTTTCGCTGCAGAGCGAAAAATTACATACACACACACACACACACACACACACACGTAGAATTTTATATACACCGGTAACTTTCCATCCCAATATACTCCACCGTTTTATCATTATCAACCCTCAAGCAACAATGCAACCAATAAAACCATTTTCAAAAAGTAAATATAATTTTCAAAGAATCATTATTGCTCTGCATTTCGCGTTATATTCTTGAAATTACTAAATATCTACCAGATAGCTATAAAACCGTGTCTAAAACCTTCCTCAGATATAAATTAGTAACTGTACAAATATTTAAGTCTCTGCTTCTTGTCGTTCGGACTTTATAAGCGTACACCGACCATTCACATTAATATACATAGATAAATAGCTATCCGATCGCCATAAAACCATGCCTAAAGCCTTCCCCGGGTAGACATTAGTAATTGCACAAATTTTTAGCTCTTTATTTCTATTGGTTTAGACGTGATAAACGTACACCGAAGAGACATTCACATTTATAGATATAGATTTTCTTGGCGGAAAAGTGGGATGATATTTATTTTGATAATTTCTTTTTGTTTTCAAAGAAATTCAGTTACGTAAAAATTCATATATTTGAGGGGGGGTGGGGGGGGGGGGAATAACGAAACCTTTCCCAGTAGTTATGAATACTAATTATCAATTATGATTCATGATCTGTTATAAATTTTGTATTTATAAAGTTTCCAGCGATATGTTCACCCCTAGACGAAATATCGACTACAACCCATTCTTTGAATCTCAATTAAATGACATACAACAAAAGGATAGAACGATAAAGCCACGTCAAGAATTATATCTCCAGACGTGTGAACCGTCTTTCAGAAAAAAGTCACGTCTCTGGCAAAAGTTATTTATTTTACCACATCATCTAAGAAATGTAACTGACTGAAGCTACTTGAATGAAATGTAGCTGAATGTGCTTCAACTTGTTCTACCTGAATGGCTTTGCACAACGTTATGGTAATCTGACTGCGTACTTTTAACTATATTCTTTGTGAATCTAAAGGTATTGCAAAACCTATCCGACTGCGTAATGTTTATTATAATGAGACAAACTGCTAATTGTTTCTGTATGAAAATGTCGTAACAAAGTTAACTTTCTGAAAATTACTGATAATAAAAATCATTGTGTTAATAATTGTGGCCCTACCAACTTGTTTCTGACTGAACTAACAATCTTTAACGGAATGTAACGAACACAATATTTATCAATGCAATCTGACTCAGTGCAAACACTTGTTAACCTGAACACTGTATGAATTGTCCTACCCTGAGATGTGTAAATCATACTGAACTGTAAGCTTGACAAAAACTGATTCTTTCTCACTTTCACTTTTTGATTACGTTCACTTAATAACCTGGATTTTATTATTATTTTTTTTATTTTATTTTAGCCACACTGCATAAATTTGCGCAACACTAAACTGCTTCGTGCTGTACTAACTACTGGAAAACTAACTACAGAAAACATGTATGGCACTTTCATTAAAAATGTGAGGAGGGATAAACTGGAAATCTGTCATGAAACTCGAACTAATTATTAAAAATGAAATATCTTGTTTTACTTTCTAAATGATTAACTTTATGAAAATTACTAACAACGTCATATTTTGGATTTTAAAATCTTTCAGAGATAAATATAACTCAGATATTAAATCTGCCTACAAAATTAATTTTAAACTAAGATAAACATTTCTTTACTGTTAATAAATTTACCTAGATTTACACAAACAATGCTACAAAAACACCATATTTCAATTTCTATTTCATAAAAAACGCCATCTCAAAACTAAACTATTACAATACTTTTCCTAACACCGAGAGGGGTCCCTGGCATTAATCGTGAGACCACAAGCTAAGAGCAAGGTCTTTCCCGACCGTTACTGTTACCATCAGTTCAGCCTAACAATGCGAAGTTGTGCCAAAGAAACATGCCAAGTATTTCATGAAAAACTTTACCTTATAAAAACTTCAAGAGATGGTTTAACCAACGTCATCTATTCCTTTCGTCCCCATATCTTAAACAGCTTGGCTCAGCATTCAAGTCTCAAAATCTCACCTCCTCGTCTATCCTGCCGGAACGAAAACGGTACACAACCACGGTCCCCACGCTTCTGCCATCTCATCCGCGCGCCTACTGCCTGGCAAAGTCTGCACTCTCAATAATCACAACTCTACTTCCCGCCAACAATACTATCACCGTCCTCAATATCTACAGTACTGCCATCGACACATAAGCCTGCAACCGAAGATAAACGACTCATGCCTGACTAGGTTGACACTGGTCTAAAATTCGCAGTACATTTGAATATGAAAAGTATACCTTCCCATAGCAGATATCTTACATAAGGGCCATCGCAAACGTCCCTCTAACCTAAACTGGGCCCAAAATTGCCTTCGTCGGTAACGTCGGAAGTTGCCTCGTCGCCGATGATGAGTTTGAGTATGAGAAACTCCCGAAAGTCCGTAGCGAACGGCAGGGAGACCTGTAGCGTACTGGTGAGTCGTGCAGAAGTTTTAGAGCTTGTGGGGCTTAGCTATGAGGTCATCAGTCCCTACACTTACAAACTACTTATGAACTAGCTTATACTAAAGACGGCACAAACATCCATGCACTTGGGGGGATTCGAACCCCCGACGACGAACGGCCTGGCGCATCTTAGCATAGCGCCTCAATGCGCTCGGCCGCTCCGCCGCGGCGAATCGTGCAGTAGTGTTGGGTAGCGGCCCTGAGTGTAAGCGAGTACAGTGGGGGAGAAAGCCAGCCGTCTGCAATGCCGGAGCTGCTGAGGACTGAGCTGCGACCGCAAAGAGCGGCCTTCAGCGACGGGCGACGCGAACCGACAGGAGAGAGCAGGTGGCAGTCCCAGGTGGACAGGACTGCTGCTGTGTGGAGGAGGTGAGGTTCAGGGCAAAGCAGTTGCTGGCAACTCGTCTGTACGACCGGTTGCTCACTGTGCCTCGTCTGCCTCGGTTGGGAGAACGGAGGAGTCGCGCAGACGCTGCAGGAGGACCTGAGTGTCGCGCAGGAGCCTGCCGCTCAACTTCCCGCAGAGTACGTCCCGGGAACAGCCGGGCAACCACGAACGTTTCTTAAGCGACCACAACAGGAGAGACGGCAGTAGTTACAGCTAGAGTGGATTTTACCGACAGCTATCTTGCTTTTCACGCGTTGTTCACGAATGGAATAGGGATCATACAATGCTACCAGAATAACTCTAGGTTTTATCATTAGGTGCTTTGCGTAGTGTATACTTAGTTGTACGTTTTTATGAGGTAAAGGAGTGGTGAGAATACAGGAGAAGCTGTGTTACTTTAGGTTTTAGCAATGCGAGAGTGTCGCGGGGATGTTTGGGAACTGAAATGGAGATCAGTGGAGGGGAGCGGCGTTCTTTACGAGGAGCGCTGCTGCCCAAACTGAGAGGCCGTAGTTTGGAGCTGACTGCGTAGCGACTCTACTGCCGCGAACTTGTGTGGCGTAAAGGTGGCAAAGGTAAGACAATGAGGGCTCGTACGGGCGCATACGAGCGTTCGCTTCTCCCTGACTAGCGGTGGTGGAGCCACCCTCCGCCGCGCACCTGACTGCATGTGGCGGCCGGCCGGTGTGTGCAGACGCAGAATCGCTGGCGCCACGGTTCCTGGCGCCAGACACTCGCCGCGCTGCCGGCCTGCCCCAGATAACCTCTGCCGGCTTCATTTAGCCTCTGAGTCACTCAGCCAGTGCGGCTGTTTCACTTTGCTGCAAGTCGCGCGTCAGCAGCGGCGCAACCGGTTCAGAGTAACGTCTTCGATATATACATTGTCTCATGGCCGACATACTTCGTTTGCAAGCATTCTTGCAAATTACCAAAGTCTAGAATGAAACTTTCACTCTGCAGCGCAGTGTGCGCTGATATGAAACTTCCTGGCAGATTAAAATGTGTGCCGGACCGGGGACTCGAACCTGGGACCTTTGCCTTTCGCGGGCAAGCGCTGTACCTCTGAGCTACCCAGACACGAACCACGGCACCACCCCAAAATTTCAATTCTGCCAGGGAGATGTGCAATAGTTCTTGTTTACGATAAGCAGTAACCACTCAGACGTAAAAACAACAAATTGAATGTGCAGCGGATAGAATATCTGTCAAAACCTACAGAAATGTATATTTCTCGAATAAGGGGCTCAAATACGACAGCTTATCAGATCAAAATTGTGAACATAATTTTTTTTCGGGCAATTACATAGAAGTATTCACATGAAGTCTAGAACTATAGTATATGTACACAGAACCCCCCCCCAAAAAAAAAAAAAAAAAAAAAAAAAAAAAAAAAAAAAAAAAAAAAAAAAAAACAATTTGTATTTCTCTAAAAAAAAAAAAAAAAAAAAAAAATATGGTGCCAATTTACAGTAACGTGAAAATGAATTCCACATTACTGCATTTATCTGATAAAGTATAATCTGCACACAAAAATGTCATTGGGATTTCCTGTAGAACTCTTTGACAGCTATTTAGAACCGTGGTCAAAACTATGTTTGTGCTAATAGGCAAATAATTATTTTAAAAAACAAACTAAAAAAACTCAAGTTTGTGGTAATTTTTACTATTTTTTCGGCGAAATTCTGCAGAACTATTTAAATTTCGTACAGAAACGAGTGGAAGCTGTCTTTCAAGAAGCAATGTATTTTATTTCTATCTGCTTTCCTGAACAAATATACTTTTCGTTTATTTTTGGTAACTTTGGGACTTTCGATATTCAGTCTCGCTATGACAGCTCTGTGTTCACCAACACCTGTATATGTTTTGATGCTCGTTATGAGCTCAGGATTATTTGTTGCTAAGAGATCAAGAGTCTTTTCACATCCGTTTACGATTCTAGTTGGCTCATAAACTAATTGTTCGGAGTAATTCTCAGAGAATGTGTCGAGTTCAATTTCGCACGATGTTTTATGCCTACCTTCTGATTTGTAACCTGCGACCCTTCTGTTTGCGGTCGAGCGCTTTACCGCCACACCACCGGGCCCTACAGTACCCAGATGAAGGCCACTGCAACGTTGGCCGAAACGTCGGCTATTTAAGTAATAGCCTTCTTACACCATGACGCGGTACCACGCCCAGGAAGATGTTACGTCACGCTACTTAAACTAACTTACCATAAGGGCAATAAACACACCCATAGTCTTATACGCGCATATTCTTTTGAGAGTGATTACTTTAGCTTAAGAAGGCAATGTCTTGAAGATTCTTGCCGTTTGCAGTTCAGCTGTAGCAAGAATTGTGGAGTTGGGTTCTTGTTCGATAACAACAGTTTGAATGCATTTTCCGTTTTCTTGCCACGTCCGTGACTTTTTCTTTAAGCCACAGTTGTGGTGGCAGATTTGGTACGTTAAATACTGCAGTTAGGAGAGCCAGTAGTGAAAAAATTGTATCACCTGATATGCAAGATGTATGAGACAGGGGAAATGCCCTCCGACTTCAAGAAGAATATCATAATTCCAATTCCAAAGAAAGCAAGTGCAGACAAGTGTGAAGATTACGGAACTATCAGTTTAACAAGTCATGGTTGCAAAATACTATCACGAATTATTTACAGATGAATGGGAAAACTTGTGGAATCCGACCTCAGGGAAGATCAGTTTGAATTTAGGAGAAATATAGGAACACTGGATGCAATTCTCACATTACGACTTATCTTAGAAGATAGGCTAAGGAAAGGGAAACCTACGTTTTTAGCTATTGTCGATTTGTAGAAAGCTTTTGACAACGTTGACTGGAATACACTCTTCCAAATTCTGAAGGTATCAGGGGTAAAATATAGGGAGCGAAGAGTTTTATTCAACCTATACAAAAACCAGACAGCGGTTATTAGAGTCGAAGGGCAAGAAAGGGACGCAGAGGTTGGGAAAGGAGTAAGACAGGGTTGTAGTCTTTCCCGAATGCTGTGCAATCTGTACACTGAACAGACAGTGAAGGAATGGAAGGAGAAATCTAGAGAGGGCATTAAAGTGCAGGGAGAAGAAATAAAAACATTGCGGTTTGCCGATGACATAGTAATTCTGTCAGAGACTGCAAAAGATCTGGAAGAGTAATTGAATGGAAGGGACAGTGTCTTGAAAGGAAGATATAAGATGATCATTAACAAGAGTAAAACGAAGGTAATGGAATGCAATGTCAGAAAATCAGGTGATGCTGAAGGAATTAGATTAGGTAATGAGACAATAAAAGTAATAGATGAATTTTGTTATTTGGGTAGCAAGATAATTTCCGATGGCTGAAGTAAAGAAGATATAAAATGCAAAATGGCTATGGGAAGAAAAGCGTTTCTAAAGAAGCGAAACTTGTTAACATCCAATATTAATTTAAATGTTAGGAAGTCCTTTCTGAAAGCATTTGTCTGGAGTGTAGCATTGTATGGGAGTGAAACGTGGACGATAAGGAGTTCAGACAAAAAGATGATAGAAGCTTTTGAAATGTGGTGCTACAGACGAATGATGAAAATTAGATGGGTAGATCACGTAACTAACGAGGAGGTGCTTAACCGAATCGGGGAGAAAAGGAGTTTCTGGCATATCCTGACTAAGAGAAGGGATAGATTGGTTAGACACATTCTGAGACATCGAGGAATCGTCAACTTAGCATTAGAAGGAAGCGTGTGGGGTAAAAATCGTAGAGGGAGACCGAGGGACGAATACAGTAAGCAGATTCAAAAGGATGTAGGTTACCGAATGTATTCTCAGATGAAGAGACTTGCTCAGGACAGGGTAGCTTGGAGAGCTGCATCAAACCAGTCTGCGAACTGAATACGACAACAACAACAACAACAACAACAACATTGCATTCAGTATTCGTTCTACCCTCACCGATTTTACTGGAATAGCAGTGAAAAGGCGTTTACGTACTTGAGTAGTAAAGCGACGCCTTTCTGCCAAAGGGCAGGACTTCTGGTGTTTCCTAGCCATTTTTCTCTTTTTAATGGTAAATGAAATTATTCAGTAAAAACCTGTAGGTTACAAGATAAAAATGTGCTGCAATGTACCGTTTCATAACTTGTCAAGGATCTTAGGAAACCTAATAAAGAGAAAGGTGGAGCTACTTTCAAGTTATTATCTACGAGGCATGTCCAAAAAGTAAGTTCCGTTTCAATTTATCTCCGCTGCAGCGCTGCGATTGCAGTTCCGCACATGCGCTGTAGACGACGTGTATCAAGGAGAAGAACGTGCGCCATTTGCAGATCGCTGTCAGTTACGTACGATTTGTTGTGCTCGTTTGAAATATCGGCATCGATTCAAAATCCCGCTGCCTGTGAAATCAGGTCGGTGATTCGGTTTCTGAATGCGAGGAAAGTGAAACCGAGTGAAATTTATCGGCAAATTTGCGGTGTTTACGGACCAAATGCGATGAGTGACTCGATGGTGAGAAGATGGGTCCGACAGTTCAATGGCGGGCGTAGTGATGTGCACGATGAAGAACGAAGTGGGCGTCCACCTTTGGTTTTGGTTACAGAAGAACTGGTTCACGCGATTGATGACAAGATCCAGGAAAACCGTAGGTTTACAATTAGTGCTCTTGCTATGGGCTTTACCCAAATTTCACCATCACTGATGCATGAAATTGTTACCAAACAACTGAAATTCCGTACACTTTGTTCACGTTGGGTACCAAAGATTCTCACTGAGCAATACAAAACACAACGGATGGGTAGTGCACTTGAGTTTTTGACCCGTTATGCTGAAAGCGGCGAAGAATTTCTGAGACGGATAGTCGCAGGAGATGAAACGTGGGTTTCTTACGACACCCCTGAGAGTAAGCGGCAATCAATGGAATGGAGGCACACGTCATCCCCACCAAAGGTAAAGCCGAAGCAAATTGTGACACCTCGGAAAATGACGTGCACAGTGTTCTGGGACTGGAAAGGCATCCTACTCATTGTCTTCTTACCGCGCGGTCAAACAATCAAAGTAGATGCTTATTGCGAGACACTTCGGAAATTGCGCCGTGCAATTCAGAATAAGCGCCGGGGACTGCTGTCAAAAGGTGTTGTTTTGCTTCACGACAACGCACGACCACACACTGCAAATGTGACGAAAAACCTCCTACAGGGATTTGGCTGGGACGTGTTTGACCATCCTCCGTACAGCCCTGACCTCGCTCCAAGCGACTTTCACCTGTTCTTACATCTCAAGACTTTCCTTGGCGGTCATCACTTCACCAATGACGACGAGCTGAAAGAAACTGTTTCCAACTGGTTGAAGACACAGGCGGCAGATATCTATGAAGAAGGTATACAAAACCTGGTGCCATGCTATGACAAATGCCTGCAAAACTTCGGCAGTTATGTGGAAAAGTAGTTTAAGAGTTGTAGAATTTTGTGCAATAAAAATTTCTTCTGTATCTGTGTACAGTTTCATTTTATTACCAAACGGAACTTACTTTCTTACGCGCCTCGTATTTTCTCTCCAATTTGATAAAAGACAAATTAATTTCAACAGTTTTTGTTAAAAGTGATAAACATAGCTTAAAGAAACTACAAATATAATGTTGCTTGAAATTAATATTAGCTCTAGATTTCGCAATAAAAACAACGTTTATCTCAGTTTCTGGCAAACGACAGCTGTCCGTCTTCGATAATAGGCTACTCATATAGGGTGTTTCACTAACTGTGTAATAATAGGTGACGGGAAATTTTAATGCGGTAGGTCAACATAAGAAATGTTACACTTTCTGCGGAGCTATGAACACAGTTTATTGTATCATTTTCCAAAGAGTTACAGCACCAAGATATAATTTTTAAATGGACAATAGTTTTTTCTATCGTGTATTGGATTCGTTTAAACCCCCTGCGTCCAAATCAATTCAAACTACATTCCTATCACTGTTAGTTTGGGAGCTACAACTCTTCAAAGTTCCGGGGGCGGAGGCTGCGATAGCGTAGCTGACTGGCCGAGTGGCTATCCCCTGGGGCACGGCCCACTGTCTCATGACCACCAGCCAGTCAGCTACGCTGTCGTAGCCTCCGCCCCCTAAACTTTGAAGGGTTGTAGCTCGCAAACTAACAGTGACAGGAATGTAGTTTAAATTGATTTGGACGCAGCTGGTTTCAAAGAATCCAATGCACGATAGAAAAAACTATTGTTTCATTTAAAAAATTATATTTTGGTGCTGTAACTCTTTGGAAAATGATATAATAAACTATGTTCATAGCTCTGCAGAAAGAGTAACATTTCTTGTGTTGACCTACCGCATTACAATTTCTCGTCACCTATTATTTTATAAGTTACAGAAGAGAACACACTTAGTGAAACACCCTGTATGTTCCTTCTGCGACGCGGTGGAGTAGCCGAGCGGTCTAATGCACCTCTCGGCGGAGCGCGCGGTTGCTCGCCGTGGAGGTTCGAGTCCACCCTGGGGGCATGGGTGTGTGTGTGTTTGTCCGTAGGTTAGTTTACTTAAGTAGTTTGTAAGCTACGGACTGATGACCACGCAGTTTGGTCCGATAGATTTACAGACATTTGAACAATTTGATTTGAATTCCTTCTGCGCCTACGGTGCCTGCAACACAACAATCGGCACAGCGTCGCGGGTTGCCTGCCTCAGCGGCGCTACTCACTTCCGTAGCGTCAGAGCACAGTCTAATGTACTCAGTCAAGACACTGCTGTCAAAGTTGACACCGTTTGACAGCTGCAGCGACACTACGGCTCTAAGTGGCTAGCCATCTGACACTCATTGATGTCGTATTGCTGGGGCCGAGCGGTGTGTTCCCAGCTTCATGTCAGGATGAGGCGTGGAACCTGGTGGAGCGCCAAGTGAAACAGAATTATAGTTGACACGTTTGATTCCGTAACATACACAAGTTTGATGAAGGCGCTAGCTCGACAGGAGCTAGAGCAGTAGGTGGCGTAGCCTTCGAGTTGCAACCTCGGTGTTTCGTGTGATGGTAGTGCGATGCCGGGAAGCGATGCAAAGGCTGTTATTGTGAAGTGCTCTGCCCTTCACCAGGCTATGAAGCGGCCAGTGGATCCAGGCAGGGACCCTCTGAAGTCGGACGTCGTGCTGGTTCCCGACTCGGGACACCGGCTGCCCGGATTAGCACCAGAGACAGGAATATCGGCCTTCAGTGACCAACCACTGAAGACTGCGCTGGTCTCAGACAGCCACCATAGAGGTCTGAAGTCGTCAGCACAGCAGATCGCCATCTTCCCAGATGACGGTTAGTGTGAAGTATGGCATCTACCAGACTCCACCTCTTAACTGCCTCTAGCACCTACCCGTATGTACTAGGGATGGGAAAAACGAACCGGTTAAAACCGATACCGGTATTTTAGTTTTGAATAACCGGTTTTCTTCGGTATTTATGTGGTGTCGGTTGTAACCGGTTTTTCTTAGCTATTGCTGAAAAAACCGTTACGACTACTTCGCAGTAGTGGTTCAAAGGGTGTTTTTTGTAAATAATTTAAAAAAATTTAAAACTAGTAGACTAATATTTAGGACTAGTACTAAAATTTCCACTGCTGTGGAATATTAGGTCTTCGCAGTAACTAAGAAAAGCGATCAGTGATAATTTAAGAACAATCCCGGCAGTCAGAAACGCGCAACACACGCGTGGCATAAGAACTTAAGAACTGGTGCAGCTACTGAGGCATCGACGCACCTGTTGCCGTATGGCGTGGCCTATTAGACGACGCGCGTGCACCGGCAGTGTACGAGACTTGCCTCCGTCTGGTCATGCGGCAGTTCCTTGCTGTCGTCGCCAGACATCGGTTGTTGTGTCTTAAATGGCACCGTCCCGACTGTGGAAGTACTTCACGAAGTACGGGAGCAGTGAGGTACAATGCTCCATTTGATTTAAAAAGTTGAAAACGGGTGGAGGTACTACAAACATGCTGTGTCAAAATGTTCAAATGTTTGTGAATCTTATGGGACTTAACTACGGGGTTATCAGTCCCTAAACTTACAAACTACCTATGAACTACTTACAAACTAGGAAGGCACAAATATCCATGCCCGAGGGGGGATTCGAACCCCCGACCGTCGTGGCCGTGCAGACCGTGACTGAAGCGCCTCAGTCCCCTCGGCCACCGCGGCCGGCATGCTGTGTCATTTAAGGAGAAAGCATCCAAAATGTTTCTTCGAAGAGAAGGTAAATTCGATTCATATACCTATTATGTAAGCTTGGAATAGTAACTTTTAATGTATTACCATATTGTTATGCTAACAAGTTTTATTAATATGATTTCTTGAAAGCGAGGTTTTTTTTTAATAACCAACATGGGTTTGAGGTAACATTGATCATGTGGTGCGTCGCGAGGTAGCCGTGAGGTCTGAGGCTCCATGTTACGGACTGCGAGGCTGCTCCAGTCGGAGGTTAGAGTCCTCCCTCCTCCCTCGATCAATGATGTATATGTTGTCCTTAGCGTAAGTTAGTTTCAGTTAGATTAAGTAGTTTGTAAGTCTAGGGACCGATGACCTAACAATTTAGGTCTCATAAGAACTCACACCCATTTCAACATTCTTTGTTCATGTGATACAGAGATTTCCTAGTTCAATTTGCATAAATTTACACTGACAACAATCATACTGTTAGTCGGAACTGCGACCTTATTTTTCGAAATACTTCTGCAGCATTGATTGAAGTTTATTTACTGACTGTAACTTAGATATGTTGTGTGTATAACGAGATATTCGTTCGAACTCTACAGGAAATAATAGCAATAAAAGCCGAAAACCGGTTATTTAATAAACCGGTTATCTTGAGCAATTTTTACGGTGCGGTTAAACTGGAGATGAAAAGAACCGGTATAACCGAAAACCGGTTGTTTCAGCGATAACCTCCATCCCTAGTATGTACCGCTATCTGTGACAAGACTGAGCACGACGATTAGGCCAGTGAATTGACGACTACCTCCTGGGCATCGTCGATTCAGAAGACCGAGTGACTGCTACTTCTAAATGTGCGAGTATTTATACATAAAACTGGCTGAAGCTGTGAGGTATGAAACGGTTTGAATGTGTTCCCTTTGAAAATGCAGTCTTCGCCCGACGTGTCTTTAACGCTGACGTATCCGCGGCCTTATTGACTCTTGTGACAGAGTTACGCGTGGTTATGAAATGTTTACCAGCTGCGTCTCCGTCTGACAGCCATTCCACTCACACACAGTTCGCCGACGGTAGGCTTTCCAACTTGCCGTCATCGCGCAAGGCGGGTGAGCATTTTCTGCTACCGGCTGCTCACCTTATTCCATCTTGCTAAAGTGGGCAAACCAAGATCTTAGCATATTTTCCTGTCACAATATTTGCGGCGTAACAGTATGGATAATTCCAGAATGAAACTTTCATTCTGCAGCGGAGTGTGCGCTGATATGAAACTTCCTGGCAGATTAAAATTGCGTGCGGGAACCGGGACTCGAAACTGGGACCTTTGCCGTTCGCGGGCAAGCGCACTACCGAATGTGCTATCCCGACACGACTCACGATGCCGCCTCACAACTTTACTTCCGCCAGTACCTCGCCTCCTACTTTCCAAACTTCACAGAAGCTCTCCTGCGAACCATGCAAGACTAGCACTCCTGGAAGAAAGGATATGGTGGAGACATGGCTTAGCAACATCCTGGATGTTTCCTGGATGTTTCCAGAATGAAACTTTCACTCAGCAGCGGAGTGTGCGCTGATATGAAACTTCCTGGCAGATTAAAATTGCGTGCCGGAACCGGGACTCGAAACTGGGACCTTTGCCGTTCGCGGGCAAGCGCACTACCGAATGTGCTATCCCGACACGACTCACGATGCCGCCTCACAACTTTACTTCCGCCAGTACCTCGCCTCCTACTTTCCAAACTTCACAGAAGCTCTCCTGCGAACCATGCAAGACTAGCACTCTTGGAAGAAAGGATATGGTGGAGACATGGCTTAGCAACATCCTGGATGTTTCCGGAATGAAACTTTCACTCAGCAGCGGAGTGTGCGCTGATATGAAATTTCCTGGCAGATTAAAATTGCGTGCGGGAACCGGGACTCGAACCTGGGACCTTTGCCTTTTGCGGGCAAGCGCACTACCGGCTGTGATATACCGACACGACTCATGATGCCGCCTCACAACTTTACTTCCGCCAGTACCTCGTCTCCTACTTTCCAAACTTCACAGAAGCTCTCCTGCGAACCATGCAAGACTAGCACTCCTGGAAGAAAGGATATGGTGGAGACATGACTTAGCAACATCCTGGATGTTTCCTGGATGTTTCCGGAATGAAACTTTCACTCTGCAGCGGAGTGTGCGCTGATATGAAACTTCCTGGCAGATTAAAATTGTGTGCTGGAACCGGGACTCGAACCTGGGACCTTTGCCTTTTGCGGGCAAGCGCACTATCGGCTGTGATATACCGACACGTCTCACGATGCCGCCTCACAACTTTACTTCCGCCAGTACCTTGTCTCCTACTTTCCAAACTTCACAGAAGCTCTCCTGCGAACCATGCCAGACTAGCACTCCTGGAAGAAAGGATATGGTGGAGACATGACTTAGCAACATCCTGGATGTTTCCTGGATGTTTCCGGAATGAAACTTTCACTCTGCAGCGGAGTGTGCGCTGATATGAAACTTCCTGGCAGATTAAAATTGTGTGCTGGAACCGGGACTCGAACCTGGGACCTTTGCCTTTTGCGGGCAAGCGCACTACCGGCTGTGATATACCGACACGACTCACGATGCCGCCTCACAACTTTACTTCCGCCAGTACCTCGTCTCCTACTTTCCAAACTTCACAGAAGCTCTCCTGCGAACCATGCAAGACTAGCACTCCTGGAAGAAAGGATATGGTGGAGACATGGCTTAGCAACATCCTGGATGTTTCCTGGATGTTTCCGGAATGAAACTTTCATTCTGCAGCGGAGTGTGCGCTGATATGAAACTTCCTGGCAGATTAAAATTGTGTGCTGGAACCGGGACTCGAACCTGGGACCTTTGCCTTTTGCGGGCAAGCGCACTACCGGCTGTGATATACCGACACGACTCACGATGCCGCCTCACAACTTTACTTCCGCCAGTACCTCGCCTCCTACTT
Organism: Locusta migratoria; assembly: GCA_026315105.1. Classification (NCBI taxonomy): domain Eukaryota; kingdom Metazoa; phylum Arthropoda; class Insecta; order Orthoptera; family Acrididae; genus Locusta; species Locusta migratoria. Next base: position 61,642,842 of record CM048752.1, on the reverse strand, counting down.
TCCAAACTTCCTTGAACTTCCTCGCAAGGTCTCTTGCGAACCATGCAAGACTAGCACTGCTGGAAGAAAGGATATGGTGGAGACATGGCTTAGCCACAGCCTGAGGGATGTTTCCGGAATGAAACTTTCACTCTGCAGCGGAGTGTGCGCTGATATGAAACTTCCTGGCAGATTAAAATTGTGTGCCGGAACCGGGACTCGAACCTGGGACCTTTGCGTTTCGCGGGCAAGTTATTCATGTAATGTGGGCCTCTGCTGCCCTTGATTTCCTTGGAAATTACCTTGACCACGGTCTCGCCAATTTCCCTGTCTCACATCGTTTCCTCTATCAAAATACCCTCGGTTATTTTGATTTCGGAAACCATACCCTCCTCGATTACTGAAACCATTACTATTTCTATTTCTAAATCCATTATTTCGGTTTCCAAAGTTTCTGCCACTGTTCTGCCCTTCTGCATTACTGAAATGCTATTGCTATTGCTAAGCTATTGCTGTATTGTTGTATTCTTGTGTTATTGTTGTTGTTGTTACAGGGCCTAAAATTTTCATTATTCTTAATACTGAAATTAACATTGTTATTACTGTTGAAATCGGGTCTGAAATTATTATTATTACCACTAAAGTTACCAGAGTAATCATTACGTGGTCTCTCTGTTGTGTTCTCTTTCTTATTCTTTTTCTCTTTGAGCTCCTCCTCCTCCTTGAACATAAATTCAAGTTCCCAGGCCGCCGTGTACACCATGGTGGTGCGTGCGACTGGTATCTAAATAAAGACGGGACAGGAACAGACGCCAATTGAGTCAGGAGAGACTTGACACGGACACCAACTGTCTACCCTGATCTCGGCCGTCTCTGCGGAATGTGGAGGTCAGTTAGAGGAGAGAGGAGACGGTGGTTTGGGTGGTTAGGTAAACCACGGACGGTAGCAGCATAACTGGCAAGCAGTTGTTCGCGCCTGATATGTAGAGGCGACACACCGGCCTCCACAACGAGACTAGTCACAGGACTTGTTCGAAAGGCTCGTGTTGCAAGCCTAACTCCACTGTGATGGACTGGATCCAACGTCTTCAGAGCTGAAGGCGATGCCGAGCCATAGGCAACGCTGCCGTAGTCCAATCTGGACAGGACAAGCGCTGGTTTACATGTAAAATGAAGAGCGCCAAGTACACAACCCTGTGATATCTAAGACATTTGATCTGATTTCTTTAAACTGCACAATTTGTTTTCCATCACTCATATAGGAACTGATCAGAGATAGTTCTCAGGAGTCTCTGAATCAATAGCAGTAGAGTTTCTCTAGCAGAATTCTGTGGCTGACAGAGTCAAATGTTTTGCTGATATCTGCAAGCGTAGCATTAACAGATACTTTAGATACAAATGATGAAAGTAAAATTGAAACAATATTTTCAACTGCTTTTATTGTTGACAAGCCAGACCTGACGCCCTACTGTGACTCACAAAGATTATTATTTGTAGAAATATGTTGATTAACCTGGAACTGTACAGAAATTTCTATTAGTTTTGAAAGTTTGGGTACAAGAGACATTGGGCAGTATTTATTAAGACTTATCACCGTTTTCGTTCAAAGGAGTAACAACAGTCAGTTTTAATGATGAGGGGAAACTGCTACTAATAAACATCCAGTTTATAAGAAAACATAGTGGATCTACTATTACATCCACAATCTTTTTGATCACAAAATTGGAAAGACCATCAATATTTACTGTTTTAGAATGACTTATATTTGCTATTGCAGTTTTAATATCAATTAGTTTTACCTCTTTATATTTAAAGATGGGAACTATATTTCAAAGTTTTGTAGGAAAGGGGTGTTATTTATTTGAGTTGTCACATTTAATGCTTTGTTTAGTGGCATTCAACTTCAACATATTGCCAGCTTTAATGAAGAATGTGTTGAATTCGTCTGTGGTGACACCAACATCACATGAATTACATTTGTTATTATCTGCAGTTCTACCTAAATGAGTCTTAATAACAATCCCAGCTGATTTACATTTATTTTGAGAATCTTTAATATAATCATTATTTCCTTTACACTTGCTTAACTTGATCTCTACCTTATATTTATTCTTTAACCTTATGTAGTTTGCTACTCATGCTTAGCTATTCCTTGATTTCACATAGGAAATCATTAAGAGAGTTCTAAGTCACATTCGATCATCTGTGAACCAGCTATGAAAAGATGTAAGATTATGTTTCTTGGCTGGTCTTTCAGTTTTCCTAACTACTTTAGGACAGCAAGTTTTAAAGTGTCTCACAGTGTAGTGGTAAATAGTGTAAATGCTTGTTCAAATTGGTATTGTCGAGAAGAATGTAATTCCAGTTTATCAACTTTAGCCGTGTTCTGATTTTATGAAGATTCTCCTTGCTGAAAAGCCCAATATACCGGTTCTCAGTTTGATTGATGTTTGGATAAAGGTATTTTAGCTTTTAGTTTTAACCAAATGCCCTTATTATGGTGCGATAAAAATGTGTATTGAATACTCCTAGTTGATACTGACTAATCAGAAGATTAGTAAATTACATTATCAAGACACATCTCCTTGGCTCACCCTTAATACAGTACAAATCACGTGATCGTAGCAGACTCATTAGATTTATTTGTCTAGCTGTCCTTTGCTTGCATCAATATTTATGTCACCAACAATTAAAAATCTATACATAGGACATTTTTCAAAGTGTACGATTAATTTACGTAAGCCCAGCACAAATATTTCAATACTAGCAAACCCGGCAACGCTTCACAGTAGCTTCTTTCTCCCTATGTCTACCCCTTCCTTCCCCTTCCTTTGTCCATCTCCTCCCCCTACCTTCACACCACTCCCTCTTACCCCACACCATATCCGTCTCCTCCCTCTCCTCTCTGCGTCTATATCATCTCCCCTTTTTAAATCCATTTCATTCCCCCATACTCTGTCTCCTCCTTCCCAGATCCCTGATCTTATTCATGGTTATTGCAGTCGGGAACTTGATTGGGGATAGAAGCCAAAATGAACAGGTAAATCAACTGGGAACGGGTTATTAGAGAGACGTTTCGAGCTGCTCTATCTGTGAGGTTAGTAGCTTCAATGGCCGCACGTTTAATTGTTGCATTGTACAAACAGCTATGATTACATGTGTAGGCATAAAAACAACTTTCCAGTTTTATGTTCAAAATGACTAGGAAGGAAAAAAAAGCCGTACATTTTTACAGCACAGCTTAGCATATTTTTCTCGCAGTGAGCAGTATAGAAATGTTTTTTGTAACACATGTATATCTTCTTAAGAGTTTTTGAATTAGATACAAAATAATTGTAGCAGAACCATAGATTAATGATAGAAATTCCATATGAAACAAAACAATTAATTGAAATAAATGAGTGGGATGACAGTACAACGTTTCGAAAGGTCTTTGTGTTGCGTTCATCTCTTGTCTTATTAGGAATCTAACTGAAACACGATTAACAACATTGCTACTGCCGGTAAAATTTTACAGTCAGCGACACACGCGTGGTATAGCTACGTTGGAAACAGCTGTTGGATCGTGGGAATGAAGCCGACCAATTGTGGCAAAGCTTGAGATAGCCGATGAAATTTTAGATGGCGACAGTTTGTTCCGAAGCTAACTGATGCATCTGCTGCGTAATCGACTGCTGTATTGTATCTGTCCCCAAACGTTCAATTATAATTGCCACACTTGGCCATCTGTTTTGTCGACGACCCAAATTCAAATTCAAATGTTTGTATATCTTATGGGACTTAACTACAGAGTCATCAGTCCCTAAACTTACAAACTACTTATGAAGTAATACTAAGGACGGTACAAATATCCATGCACGAGTGGGGGATTCGAACCCCCGTCCGTAGTGGCCGTTCAGACCGTGACTGGAGCGCCTCAGTCCCCTCGGCCACCGCTGCCGGCGACGCCCCAAATTATTTCGTGCGTAAACTGCAACTGATGGAGTCGAACTCGACTGTACCCTTTGTGTCAGAGTCATAACGAATCGCACTCGAGAATTTACCTCCAAGCGCTGTGTACGATCTTCGTCGGTCTCATTGACTAGGATCACGTAGTAAGATTACGTCGCACGTACGCCGACCGATAGTACGCCGACGCAATGGAGGCATTGTTCTAAAAATGAAACCACGATCAGTACTTAATTTGTTTGTAACACTCAAAAATACCACGAAATAACATCAGTTCTATCTCTCCAATGCTCCAAAGATATGATCACCACCGATAACAGCATGGAGGTAAGAATAACAGGGAGGGGCTTGTAAAGGAACACCGTTTCGTGTTAAATCTGTCTGACGGTTTGAGCCTTGTGTGCACAGCGCCGTCTCCCGGTACTCTATCCTCCTGGCAGGGCCGGCGCGAGGCAGGCGCGAAACGCGCGGCACTTTGCGGGGGCGGCAAACCTGACACCTCCCCCCCCCCCTTTCTCGTCCAAACCTCGCAGGGAACTGAGACACGGCGCCTCGACTACCTGCCGGCCGCGCCTGCTGAAAAAGGGGAGGGAGGGGGATGATTTCTCCCTCGCCACTGTGTGTGTCGGCGCCGCCGTGTTCAGCAGAGAGGGGGCAGCAGTCCTGCTGAAAAAGGGGAGGGAGGGGGATGATTTCTCCCTCGCCACTGTGTGTGTCGGCGCCGCCGTGTTCAGCAGAGAGGGGGCAGCAGTCCTGCGCACAGGCCGGGCAGTGTCCTTGTCAGTGGACCACAGCCTTCCTGTAGCGCGCCGGGCGTCTACTCACAGCTAATTCTGCAGGAGACGAAATTCGAATGCAATGTTCGATACTGCGGTTACATGTTAAGCCTGAAGCAATTTTGCTAAGCCCTTCGATGGCAGTTTCCGAGTGTTTTATTCTTCCCGCATTATGAGAAAGAATGGTTGAACATTACTACAATCAGACAAATCGAACACCTACAATGGCTACAAGTATTCCGAATGGGCAAATTCGCTGCGAGTAATTACAAGGGATAAAGATATTGGTAGTAAGCTTGGCATAAGTTGGGTTTTGACGTATTTTTGAAAATTTTTTATATCCGTTTCTGAGTGTTAGTCGGACGTTTTGGTTTTTGAGCCACGAAACACCTGTCTCTGCCTGTACGAATAACAATAACTGCCTGTTTCCCGAAGTCGTTGTTCGGCACGTAAGAACGTAATGGCTGCCGGGGCTCTTCGCCTAGGATATCTCACGGCATACGCCGTGGCTGCTTGAGTGGCATCGTGTCGGCACTCGCCGAGCATCAGCAACATGTCAACGTACTCGTTGTTCGTGTATTCCATCGTCATCCGATGTCAGTAACTGTGGTATATTGAGCCCCGGTTGTTTGCGTGGCTCCAACTGTCGGGTATACGGCCGTGTGCGGCGACAGTTGGCAGTCTAACAGCGCATCGAGGAAGCTTCTCGCTCCGTGACACCGGCGACGTTACAACTCGGCCGCTCCACGTTTAGAAGGCGCATTGCATTATTGGGTTTGAAGGGTTGTAGCTCCCAAACTAACAGTGATAGGAATGTAGTTTTAATTGATTTGTGCGCAGCTGGTTTCAACGAATCCAATGCACGATAGAAAAAACTATCTTTCCATTTAAAAATTATATCTTTGTGCTGTAACTCTTTGGAAAATGATACAATAAACTATGTTCAGAAAGTGTAATATCTCTTGCATTGACCTACCACATTAAACTTTCCCTGAGGTTTGATTCCATTTCCTGGAGGTGCTCCACGACCACACAATGATGAACACATTAGATTTATTTCGCAGCGTTGGCCGTTAAAAAAAAAAAAAAAAAAAAAAAAAACAGATCGATTTGAATCACCTAGTCATCAACTACAGTGTCCTTCAAACAAGCATATGATTCTTGGCAGTTACTTTCAGGGCATTAATATGCTTGTTTGAAGGACACTGAAAATGATCACTAGGTGATTGAAATCGATCTGTAGTTTTCTTTTAATAAATCATTAACGGCCAACGCTGCGAAATACATCTGGTGTGTTTACAATTTCCCGTCACCTATTATTTTATAAGTTACAGAGGCAAACACACTTAGTGAAACACCCTGTATGTATATATATATAGTGTGTGTGTGTGTGTGTCCAGAACATAAACCGACACAAAAACCTGCCGACAGACTCCGTTGAGGTAGTTGACGTTCGGGGTGAAAAACCAGCAAGTAATACATAGGGAGAAAGACGGAATCACAATGACATGCGGTGAAATCTCGTTTGTACATTTTTTAGGGGGATGCTAAAGTAAACGTACAAGTCAGATTAATTCTAAAATGAAACTTTCAGTACTGCACTCGAAATAGGTTTGTTAGCTGCATGCTTTTGTCGGAAGCCTGTAGGAATTACTCGACATGTAGTCGACCTGTTGGTCTTGGGGTAAAGCGCTCGGCTGAAAACCGAAAGATCGCGGGTTCGAAATCTGGTCGGACCTCGGATTTTTTCAGTCTGTGCTTTAACCCATCCTTCACCTCTCAACTATGTCAGGAGTCGCCAGGGACGACACGTGGTTCGGATTGCATGTTAAGCTGTATGTCCCCTTTCCCCTATTGGATATCTGGGGTAAGCTGGGGACACGGAAGTAGCCGAAGTGGCGTCCAATGGAAAGACTTGCACCAGCCCAATGAGCCACTTACTCCACACCTGGAAACTGTCCTTTTTCATCGTTTGCGTTGCTCTCTAGGATTTCTTTTGCACTTCCTCAGTTACGTTGCATGGAAAGACATCATCTTTCATTTTTATGAAGAGTTTATTTTCGTGTGTTTATATATCGGAAATTACTGTACTCTAAAATATTGAGTTCACCCGTTACAAAAAGAGTCCAACTTCCAATAACTGGCTCTACCGTCGAATGCCACTGCTCCGTTCACTGTAGAGATGGGTCATTCGCGAACGAACGGGTGCAAATGAACGGTTCACAAGAGTGAACTGCTTACAAGGAACATTCACTTTGGCGGTCCCGTTCCAGCTCCAGGATGCCAGCACGGCGATTCCCATTTCGGTCGAACGTTGCAGTTGCAACTCAGTACCGAGCTGTCGATTTTCTTCCCGACCACGGTGAAGCAGCTTGCTCATTGTTCTGAAAGAAACAGCGATTTATACCGGTGTTTAATCGATTGTAGGTAATTAACTTTTGTAAAATGTGTATAACGTAGTTGGTGAGTACAGAGCCAATACTGCATGGTTGCAATTCCGACTGTTATGAAAACCATACATATTGACACCTCGATAAAAAATAAAAGGTGGACGGGTGGAAAGGTATGGTTGCAAAAAAGAAACGATCATCAGTGAACTGAGTTTAAAAAATGAACGGGTTTGCCCGTCTCTAGTGTACAGCACTATGTGACTGCTAGTCGTGTGAAGGCCGCAATTGGATACAAATGTTCCGCCAACTTATATCTGAAACAGACTGCTGCAGGTTCTGCTGCAACAGTGTCGCCGTGTGTTCTGTAGCTAATACAGTAATAACTACGATTTTGCATGCAGACAGCAAACCATGTCACTTGCCACAGCAGATATGACATGTTTCGGTATAATTTTTTGGGTCTTAATAATGAATAGGTGCAACAAAAATTCTCTAATTAATCATATCGATTAGTACTATTCACTTCTGGGTCGAGATATGTTGGAAAGCAATGTAAGGATGACCTGACTACTTGCATGTCCCTCCCCTTCTGTTTTAATTTTTGACTGTAGGTTTGTTAATGTTGAGGATGACAACAAAATCAGGCAAAAATTACCGACTTAGTTTGTGTACAGCTGTTCTTTACAAAATTATAAAACATTTTCTGTTTACTATGCCATACAATTTTTTGTTGCTTATCAATCAAAAGTTCTTTTACAAAGGTTTATTTTAGAAACGTTGCCATTACTTGTATTTGTGTTTTAGAAATGACTTTAAATTTTTCTTTAATTTCGTTAGTGTACAGCGTGAGTGTACATGATTTTTATTTAGTGTTTATTTTATTTAATTAACTCTGCATCAAGGCTGCAAGAGCTTGTTATGTTTTTTCCTCGCGATTTAATTTTGGTTCTCATTTACGTGTTTTTGTTATCAAAGGATGAGAAAGTTTCCTTATTCTATACTCCTGCAAAAATTTTAAAATTTAAGTGTTTTTGTCAAATTACCACATAGCATAATAAATTTATATACCTTTATATGAAATTCAACACACAAGAAAAATATTATACACAAATTATGAGAAAAAAACTTTACATGAAATTATTATACAAACATATGTTCAAAATTTAAGATAGTCTTTTTTGTTGCACTGTACTAGTTTTGTTATGTTATTGTTTTATCACGCGGATTTTTATTGTTCTGTCGTGATCATTGTTCAAAACTGTTCATTGGTTCATTGCAGGCGTAGATTGTCGGCTGCTTTCTTAGAGTGGTGTACGTTCATATGACTAGTACAGTACCTTAGCACACAATGCCAGGTTTTACTCGTTGGTGGGGAACAATATTGGCATTGTGCCTGTAGCTTGACAGCGATTGGCAACTGTCTATCATTGCTTTGCAGCAACATAGTTCTTCAGTCACACTAGGACTAGTGTTCTGAGGTAGAGGGTATGTTGAACTAGTGACTTATGTTGCTCATGTTGTATGATAGTATATAGTGAGTACCAGGTTCACTCAGTTTGTCTATGTAGATCTTCAAATGTTGAAATAATATTTGAAACGTGTCTTTGAGAAATGGCTAGTGTGATGACCACTTTACAACAACCCTGAAAAGACTTTTGTTGTTGGGATAGGAGACAAAGGAATCTTCATCTTCTATCTTCTGCTCTTCTCTCTTCACTTCTTTCGACGGTTCTTTTCTTCTGGGCAAGGAATGGTGATTTAAAGCGGAAAAAGGATTTGGATCTTACTGTCTTTTCCATTATGAGTCGAGACAATTGGCGGTCTCATTTTCTCGTCGATTTGATGTGGACTAGCAACATAATTATTTTCCTTCTACTCTCATTTTTCAAGATTATGGTTGACATTTGGCGACGTCCTATAGCATGTTGTTCGAAGTCCCACCTGGATAAAACCCACTGCTTCTCCAGTGACATATTGGTCTTCTCGTTGTTTGCTGCCCTCGGCATAGCTCGACATGCTTGTACACACTCTTCTGATAGCTCTTCTTACTGCGTGGGATGCGGATGGGCTTTTGCTGCCTCTCCCCCGTGGTGTGTTGTGATGGACTATCGTTTACAAAATTATAAAAATTGAACGTATTCCATTATAAAAAGCAACAAATTACTAAAAAAAATTACTGACTTGTTTGAAAGAATAATTTTTTTCTCTAAATTCTTGAAATTTTATATCTTAATCTATGAACTTCATTCATTTTAAAAATAGCCCTGAGTAGCACGTTGTTCTCATTTTCCTATTATATGAAATTGCAATGTGAGAAAGGAGTTTGATCTCACTTTCTTTACTTATTCTTATTTAGTGTGTTATCACTGTGTTTTCACTCATTTTTTTATTTAGTCGGTTACCTTAACACGGTGTTTCCTCTTTTCGTGATTTTGGTACCAATTAACCTCTGCATACGCCCTACGTATATCCTCTAACTTGTCTCTGTCACCGTTCTGTATATCACCAATATCCTTCGTTATTTCTTGGTGGATATCCTCCAGTGTTTCTATCGAAAGTGTGTCAGGTTCTTCATATTTATATCTGGGAGATTTCTTCCACTCCTTACCTATCTGTGGATTCTGTCTGTCCGATTTGGCCTAAGTCATTTTTACTTGGTAAGGCTTGGACAAAATATATTATTTACAGTTAAAAAACCTTGCGGTATACAAATTCGTACATCTCGTTCATTGATAAAATCTAATTTAATAATCATGTCTGTTGTTAATTTAGGAATAATAGTTATTTTCGAAGTCATGTCCTTGACAGTGGAAGGAAAGTCGTGTTTTGTATTTTACTTCCGTCGCACTCCTCGCTAACGCACCAAATACTCTTACATTTCTAGTTCGTAATATAGGCAACTCTTTCTCTTTATTACACCTTTCATTAAAACTTTTTGAAATAGCAGTAACTTTATTTCCGCTATCTACATCTTCCGCTTGGCAAGTTATTTCACCAACTCTTACCTTAAGGATTGGTTGTATCACAGTAGTCGTGTCGATCTCTTTCTCCTGCATTAAGTCATAATCTATTGATTCATATCTTAATCTATGAATACTTAAGTCGTCCTTTTCTGTTTGTGTTTTGTATTCTGACAAGTCGTTAAGTGGTATGGCTTGTGAAATATATGTGTTCCTTCGTTTTTCCTCTAACTCGTTTCTCTCCTTCCCCCTAGCTTCTAAACATTCTCTTATGTATTCAAGTTCGATTTCATCATAATGACTGGCATTATACACATACGTTTTGTGTTGAGCCGGCCGCAGTGGCCGAGGCGCTCCAGTCAAGGTCTGCATGGCCACTACGGTCGGGGGCTCGAATCCCCCCTCGGGCATGGATATTTGTGCCGTTCTTAGTATACGGTAGTTGATAAGTAGTTTGTGAGTTTAGGGACTGATGCCCCCGTAGTTAAGTCCCATAGACTCATTTGAACATTTTTTTTTGTGTTGACTGTGTGTGTCAATCCCTGTCCCCTCTGTCTGAGTTTGTCTCTGGTCTTTACCCTGGTTGGCGTCATTGAATACGTCGACCAACCCTGCCAATAGCTCATCGTCTGTCTTTGCTACTGTGTTGGGAAGAGGTGGCGATTCGTCGTCATTCTCGGAAGCTGTCCAGTTAATGCTTTCTTCCTATGCTTTATACTGCTTCTATTGCTTGTGGACTTGTGTTTTTATTCGAACAATTTTTGTCAAGTGTTTGATTGGAATTTATTTCACCTATTACTCTGCAGTGTATGTCCTGATTATATATATATATATATATATATATATATATATATATATATATATATATATATATTGTCTGTGTGTGTGTGTGTGTGTGTGTGTGTGTGTGTGTGTGTGTGTGTGTGTGTGTGTGTTTGAGGTTGTTCTCTCTCTTGCCTACCCCCTTCCTTATTCCGTAGTCAATTTCTCCTCTTGCCAGGAGCTGATGGCCTGACCTCCACATCGGTTGACCTTGGTTGGTGTGTTCCTGCCTCTGCTGCCCTTTATTTCCTTGGAAATTACCTTGACCACGGTCTCGCCAATTTCCCTGTCTCACATCGTTTCCTCTATCAAAATACCCTCGGTTATTTTGATTTCGGAAACCATACCCTCCTTGATTACTGATACCATTACTATTTCTATTTCTAAATCCATTATTTCGGTTTCCAAAGTTTCTGGCACTGTTCTGCCCTTCTGCATTACTGAAATGCTATTGCTGTATTGTTGTATTCTTGTGTTGTTGTTGTTGTTGTTGTTGTTGTTGTTACAGGGCCTAAAATTTTCATTATTGTATTTGTGTATAGCTCCTACTTGTGTTTGATTTTACATTCCACCAAACATTCTAGTGTCCGTGAAGTTTTCCTGTCTACTTGCTGGCATCCCATTACTTATCTGGATATAAGTTGTATAATTTGACCGCCAATATTTGCTATACCTTCTTCCATTCGTATTTTAACCTGATTTATATCCTGCTTCAATTCCTGAAACTGAGATTTCATTTCCTGTTTTAATTCTATTCCTTGAGTAGGAATATTATTATCGAAATTATTCAATTTTTCACTGAGTAGCCGTACTTATTCAAATCCCAAACAATTTTATACTCTGCGTACTTTAATTTAATTTGTAACTAATGTCTTTTTATAACATTCTTACCCCATTGAGTAAGGTCTCTAATTAATCGCCTCTATTAGTACTATTCATTTCTGGGTCGAGATATGTCAGAAAGCGATGTAAGGATAACATAACTCCTTACGCTGTGTAGTACTTTCGAAGGTGAGACACAAATTGGAAAATGCCCATATAGAATGAAGGATATTTAATATGATTTTTTAATAAAATAAAAATGTCTGGGCCATGTAGGGAGTGATTTGTGAGGAACAGTGGCCCCGCCCTGCTCCGTCAACACGCGCGACTCCCGCCTATCCAGCCGGGTGCGAACCCACGACCCACGACAAATTACTGATGCGACGGCAGGAGTAACGGAATGCGATGAAACGGTAATGTCTTTAGTCGACTGACACGAAGACATGGAGGACACTATACGGTCTACATCTACATGGGATGCTCTGCAAATCACCTTTAAATGCCTGGCAGGTTCATCGAACCACCGTTACACTATTTATCTCCCATTCCATTCCTGCATAGCGCGCGGGAAAGACACCTGAATCTCTCCGTTCGATCTATGATTTTTCGTATTTTTATTTGGCGATTGGAGTTTCGCAAGTAGCCCACGCCGCAGCGATAAGCGTCGTCGTTGTAATGATTCCCATTGCAGATACTGTATCATTTCCATGACACTGTCTCCCCTGTATCGTGACAATACAAAACGCGCTGCCCTTCTTTGGACTCTTTCGATGTCCTCCGTCAAGCCTACCTGATAAGGATCCCACACTGAGCAGCAATAATAAAAAAAAGACGGACCAGCATAGTGTCTGCAGTTTCTTTAGTAATTCTGTTGCATCTGCCAATAAGACGCAATATTTGGTTCGCCTTTCCCTCGACATTATCTACGTGTTATTTCCAGTTTAAATCTGAAGCAATAGTAATTCCTAGGTATTTTGTGTAGCTTACAGACTTCAGTTTTCATTGATTTATCTTTCATACTCATGTGGACGACTTCACACTTTTCATTGTTTAGAGTCAATTGCCAATTTTTACACCATACTGATATCTTATTTAGATCATACTGCAGTTGGTTTTGATCTTCAGATAACGGCGTCATCTGCAAACAACCTAAGACAGCTGCTTAGATTTTCTCCCAAATCATTTATGTAAATAAGGAACAGCAGAGGACCAATAACACTACCCTGTGGAACGCCCAATATCACCTCTGTTTTAGTCGATGGCTTACCATCGATTACTACGAACTGTGCCCTCTCTGACAGGAAATCCCCGTGACTGATTACTTATATGATTAGTCCCTTCAAAACGACAACAACAGGAGATCCCCTATGCAGTCGCAAATTTGGGGCGATATGTCATAACCACGCAGTTTGATTACAAGCCGTTTGTGAGGTCCGCTGTGAAAAGCCTTCGGGGAAATCAAGAAACATGAAATCAATCTGAGAACCCTCGTCAACAGCACTCGTCGCTTCATTCCAGAGCTGGCAGGCGTGCGACTGTCAGGCCCTCCTGACGAGTCCCAGTCCAGCCTCCACGTGGGCGCCGGATGTCCCGACTCTGCGTCACTCAGAGGTCCAGAGCTGATGGAGTGCTGCGATACCTCCGCCAACGCATCGTTTTCAACTGACAGTGCTACGGAAGAAGCTTTGCAGTGCAATAAAAGAGCGCGCGTTCGCTGCGTTGTAAAACAAGTATGAAATTCAGAGCACGATCTAAGCGTTAAAGGATGCAACACCATGGACCTAAATATGATGAACATTGCAAACATATCTACTAATTACTGTAATGGTAAACATGCGCTATCTACTGTAATTCTGATTGGAAATTTGTGTGGAAATCAGATGTATAAATGCTGAAATAATGTTTGTAAGAAAATTATGTGGGTCACCTACTGCAAACAGGAAATTTAACGTTTCGTATAAGTTGTGTAACTAGGAAGTATATTTTTCCGCACTTTTGTAGAAAAAACAGTGTAATCTATTTTTAAAAAATGAAACACATTTTATAGAACATACTTTGTGAATCATGATAGTAAACTACCGTTTCTATGCGGAGAGGAACTGTTGAAACATGTCTGAGTGATTAAAACCTCTTCATATCGAAAATCAAGCACTGGTAGTTACACTATTATTGATAACTAATATTTGTATCAGTGTCCCCAGAAAATAGAAAATTAGAAACAGTTGTACCCATAAACAAAATTAGTATTCTGCGATCAGATATTGCGCGTTTTCTCCAGTGACGCCTGCTCTTCAGTACAGTTCGAAGTGAGTGCTATCAACAGTGGATCGGCAAAAGACGCGCGCATGCTTCTCTGCTACATTTCAGCTGGCAGTGTCTCGTGCAACATATACTACCGCAGTACAAATGTGTGGCCTTTTCCGTTTAACAGGGCCTTTATACGTCAGCCCACTGAGTATTTCTGTCGCGTGTTTCCGCTGTTCAGTGAATCGCGTCACGTTTAGACTCGCCAGGCCGTCCACCGCTCTCCAGGCTCTGACGTCACAACAACCGCCAGCCAGCCAGTGACGTCACAGCAAAGAGTGGCGCACTGAAAGCACCGCCGTCAGAAGTACGGCAGGAACCAGTTACAATACACCTTACAACTTCTTGTTGCTACGTGAGATGAATGTCATTTTTTAAATTTCTTTCATTTATAAGAAAGTACTATCAAGGACACTAAAACTAACTTTAAATAAAATGGAAATACGTACTGTAAATCAGAATGTATACCTCAGGCTCAAACGGCCAGGATTGCAGTCTATTATCGTTAGAGCATCACATCAATTGACACGAAAAACTTTACTCCCAGTGTGCTCAAAAATGAAAGGCATCGGTCTCAGTGACAGATTAGCAAGTTTTCATTAATATTCACAGTAAAAGCGATGAAACGATTGACAACTCTACTCGACTCTTTTCTTAACGCACTGTGGTGTCACGTTCATTTCCAGCCCCGTTCCCTTCTCGATAGACGACAATCCTACACTCGCGACCACAGCGCTGCTGTTTCCACATGTAGTCCAGTCAAACAGTAGCTAATGCCTTGCAAAAGATGTGGTAGAACATTTTTTTAACTTGTTAATATTGTTGGAAAGATCAGAAATCCAAGTTTTGCCAACAAAATTTCTCTTGGAAAAACTTTCTCTGGTAAAAAAAAAAAAATCCGACTTTCTTCAGTTTCTTCAAAATATCTCCGTCATTTTTACTCCTACCGCTTATAGCACAATATTCTCTACAAATTTGATTCTTACCATTTTTTGTACACCCAGACCTAAGGCACTACAGTCCATCAAAAAATGCCGATTTTTCAAAATTTGTGCAAAGTGGCAAAATACCTACTGTTGGAGCTCTTATTTCTGCTTCTGTTTGTGTAATATAAATATAATGTATATCATGGTATATGTTGGAATTTTCCGCTGTTTATGGAGTAAAACTACGGCTCTCGGTATGACGTTACAATTTATAATTTTAACACTACAAATTGTAGCAACAGGAAATTTTAGAGACAGTATACACGTATGTAGTTGAATGTAGCTTCTAAATTGTATCACATTCCGACACGTACTTCATGATATATGAGTACATAAACAGTGAAGTTACGCTGTTCACGGACTAAAAATACGGCATTCGGTATGACGTTACATTATTTCTACACTACAAGTTGTAGTTGTAGGAATTTCTACAGACAGTATACACGCATATAGTTGAGTGTACCTTCTAAATTGTATTACAGTATGATGCATAGTTCGTGAGATATGAGCACATAAACAGTAACGTTCATGGAAAACTGCCCCATCATGCACCAAGTTTTAATGTATTACTTCTTTACTACTAATTGTATTCAAGGGATTTTAGAGACATACAGGCCTTACAAAAATGAATGTATACCCCAAAAATGGCAGGAATAAATAAATAGAAGGGTTTACAGCTAGTAAAGCCCCGTTTACACCGAAGCGAACACAAGCGAACGAGCAGCAGCGAACGAGCACTCGCTCTGGTGTAAACGCTATGCACGCACTGTTCGGTTACGTTCGGCTCGCATTCGCAGATGTTCGCTCGTGTTCCGCTGGGTGTCGGTTTCAGGGCGAACCATCAAAGGAAGTTCGTGACCTCTCCGCTTCAGCGCTAGCGTACGCGACAAACTGTGTACGCCAGCCTTGCGGCAGTGTGTTGTTTTCTCTTCCGTTCGCTCCGGTGTAAACGCTTATTCGCAAGTACAAGCCAATGCGTGCGCGCACAGGCGAATGCGCATTCGCCTGTGTTCGCTTTGGTGTAAACGGGGCTTAAGTGAAAAAAAGTAGTTGTAAAGTGTTGTCGGTTAGCAATGGAGCATTTTTATTGCATTCTTGTTTCGTGTTGCAAATTGGTGTATTGCGTTAATAGTAATGACTCAGGAGCACTTGACTTTACTGATGCTGTTGCTATAATTATTACTGGAACAGTAAACAGGTGGCAGAGACAGCCTTTATCTGGTGGGCGGCACGCCGCGCCGCTGCCTCTCCTGCAGCAGCAGCTGCTCAACCTCCTGGTGGCCCCTCCTCCTGGCGTCGTCCAGCGGCGTGTCCCCCCACCTGTCCCTGGCCGCCCTGTCGGCCTCAGCATCCAGCAGCATCCGCACCACAGCCGCGTGGCCGCTCCACGCAGCCTCGTGCAGTGGCGTCTCCTGCGTGCTGTTCCTGGCGTCCACGGCCGCCCCCGCCGCCAGCAGCAGCCGCACCACAGCCGCGTAGCCGTTCCTCGCAGCCTCGTGCAGAGGCGTCTCCTGCGTGCTGTCCCTGGCGTCCACGGCCGCCCCCGCCGCCAGCAGCAGCCGCACCACAGCCGCGTAGCCTTTCCTCGCAGCCTCCTGCAGAGGCGTCTCCTGCGTGCTGTCCCTGGCGTCCACGGCCGCCCCCGCCGCCAGCAGCCGCCTCGCCGCCTCCTCGTGTCCCCTGACTGCCGCCCAGTGCAGCGCTGTCCTGTTCCACCACTCGCTGTCCCTGGCCGCCACTTCCGCGCCGGCCGCGATCAGCGCCTCCAGCTCCCCCACCGCCCCCTGCTTCGCCGCCTCCATCAGCCTCCTGTTCTTCTCCTCTGCTGAAAGCTGCCTGCAAAACACACAACAGTACCCTCCAGTGTTGGCACGTGTTCTTCTTTAGAACAAAATCTTTTTCCTTCGAGCATCTATTTTTCTACTTTCCGCTCGTTACAAAAATGCAAAATCTCCAGCCAAAACACACTTTTTTAGGTTTATTCACAGTCGATAACGAATGCCATCAGTCGTCTTCACTATTACATTCAATTGCTTTTCATTTGATCTATCGTGACAAACACAATGCAAACAAGTCGCTCTCCCTATCCAGACATTATGATGTATATGTTTTACGTGGAGGTGGTTTCGTAAGAGGTGGTGTAAAACACCGACGGAGTTCAGGCAGGAACTACCTCGATTCGTGACAATTGCTACTTCCGCAAACAATTGCATTGCAGCCGTTGCCGAATGACTTCTATATTCCATTTTGCGGTCAGAATGATATTCGGTAGCCACGGTAATGAGACGATTGCCTTGTATTGGTTTTCTTCTCTTGTGTTGAATTCAGGTGAAATGATGACTGCATATGTGATGGGCCTAAAAAAAGAGGATTGCTGAACTGCGTTATTCATGTTCGATAGTGCATGTTGTACTGATTCTTTTACGTTGTGTTGTGTTGTGTTAAATGATGAGTGACCACGAGTGAGGGAGCTACGGAAAAGCCAAGTACTCTCAAACTTACCGATTAGGATGGCAACAATCCAGTAACTTAAAGGGTTGCTCAATCAAAAGTAAAAAAGGGGATTCGTTTGCATATAGCAAGTCATGTCACATAGACATTAACATTGCTTCTGTAGGCTAAACAGGGCTGGAAAAATAGGCTAAAAGCGAGAAAGATGTCATCCTTGACATCTCTTCAGCATTGCCATTCGAATTTTTAATCCTTTCCCCTTATTTTTACGATTCGCGTCTATTTCTTTCCGTGTAACCCAGTTGGCAACACTGGTCCCCCACCACACACACACACACACACACACACACACACACACACACACACACACACACACATACATACACACGGCTCCCTCCCTGCCTATACTTTTATCATCAGCAAAAACAACTAGCTTAGCACCTTTGTGAATGTAGAAAGGCAAGTCATTAATATACCAGGTATCCAAAAACAGTATAAATTTGAAAACTTAGTAAATCACGGAATAATGTAGAGAGAGAGGTAAAAATTGACTCACATGCTTGGAATGACATGCGGTTTTATTAGGAAAAAAGTATTGCTAGACGCATGAAAGATCTCCTGCAGATCTTCTGTCGTTTGCTGATGATCGTGTGCTCAGCTACCACTTTTGTCATGCTTGGCCTCCCAGGTCCCCCAGACCTCAGTCCATGCGGTTGTTGGCTTTGGGGTTACCTGAAGTCGCAAGTGTATCGTGATCGACCGACATCTCTAGGGATGCTGAAAGGCAACATCCGATGCCAATGCCTCAACATAACTCCGGACAGGCTTTACAGTTCATTTCACAGCAATATTCCTCGACTATAGCTACTATTGACGAATGATGGTGAACTTATTGAACATTTCCTCTAAAGAACATCATCTTTGGTATATTAAGAACAGCAAAGGACCCAAAATCGTACCTTGTGGGACCCCATTTTTGATAACTCCCCAGTTAGAGGAATTAATTGTTTATTGTGTATCATTTGAACTGCTTATTTCAACTTTGTGCACTCTCCCAGTTAAGTATGATTTAAACAATTTGTGTACTGTCCCATTCATACCACAATACTTATGCTTGTCTACAACAATCCCATGATTTACACAATCAAAAGCCTTTGAGAGATCACAAAAAAATCCCAACTGGTGATGTCTGGTTATTCAAAGCATTTAATATTTCATCAGTGAAGCATTTTCTGTTGGAAAGCTTTTTTGAAAACCAAATTGACATTTTGACAGATCTTTATTTTTATCAATATGTGAAGTCAGATTCAAATTGCGGCACACTAGATACCCTCAACTGTGTTCCTTGAAAAGAACGTCGCCTTCCCACCAGCGATTTCCATTTGCGTTTGTGAACCACCTCTTTAACACACACACTCATTGAACCTTAACACTCTGTGACTGCAGTATAGGCATTTGCATTCCACATAAAATATCAAGCTGGTGACACTGAGAACTTAGTTTCTTTCGATTTTTAATTATGGTCAAATGTAGACGTTAATAAGAAAATACTGATTCACAACCAAACACTATGCAAGTCTATATTATTACAGAGACATAACAATTGTTCTTAGAACACTGTCTACCACACACTGAGCGTACTAATACTGAACAGCATGTAGAAGTAATTTAAACGCTTACAGTGACACTGTAGTGAAGCCTGTGATGTCTATCAGATGACTTAGCTACTAGCTTTTACCATGGCAGAAAATCAGAAGCGACTTGCGAAATTGTTTAATTGGCTCATTGAATAGCAAATTTGGTGCTCGTATTGACAAGATTAACACTAAATTCGATTACATTAATGAAAAATTTAACAATGAGTTTTGTGATATTAATAGAACATTTAAAATTTGATAATCGCTACGATGAAGGAAAGACTATAATCACTGACTATAATCACTGACTATAATCACTGACTATAATCACTGACTATAATCACTGACTATAATCACTGACTATAATCACTGACTATAATCACTGACTATAATCACTGACTATAATCACTGACTATAATCACTGACTATAATCACTGACTATAATCACTGACTATAATCACTGACTATAATCACTGACTATAATCACTGACTATAATCACTGACTATAATCACTGACTATAATCACTGACTATAATCACTGACTATAATCACTGACTATAATCACTGACTATAATCACTGACTATAATCACTGACTATAATCACTGACTATAATCACTGACTATAATCACTGACTATAATCACTGACTATAATCACTGACTATAATCACTGACTATAATCACTGACTATAATCACTGACTATAATCACTGACTATAATCACTGACTATAATCACTGACTATAATCACTGACTATAATCACTGACTATAATCACTGACTATAATCACTGACTATAATCACTGACTATAATCACTGACTATAATCACTGACTATAATCACTGACTATAATCACTGACTATAATCACTGACTATAATCACTGACTGTTGAAGCAACTGAAAGCAGAAACACCGAAATCAATTTGTTTTTAGTAGTAAGAATACGTACATTAAGGGGTGGCTCATTCTAAAGGGCCCCACCAGAAAATTTGTCGTGTACTTCAGCAGTATTATATCAAACAGTTGGGGCGTCACACGAGTCCCTCGACATCCTAACTCAGTTGTCAATGACACGTTCAGATGGTTTCGCTTGCCTCCCGCTAGCTCTTCGTTGTGCGGCCGGTGCTGCCCTCAACCCCCCCCCTGCAGTGACGTCACGCAGCTGCTCCCCCCTCCCCCTTGTGCTGGTCGAGTCCCGGCAGAGCGGGCTGCACTTGTCAACAGTTTGGGGGCGGCGACCCTGGGCCCTTAGGAACTATGCCTGAACGTATTCTGCAGCTGTGTCATATGTACGTGGCCTTCTACAAATGTCTGCCTAGGTGTGTTTACGTATGGATGTGTGTGAGTGTGTGTGTGTGTGTGTGTGTGTGTGTGTGTTTACCTTCCTTTTCTTCCTCTAAGGTAAGTCCTTCCACTCCTGGGATTGGAATGACTCCTTTTCCACTTCTTTAAAACCCGTGTCCTTCCCTTTCTCCTCTTTTTCGTGAAGAAGCTGCCAGCGGTAGCGAAAGCTTGAATGTTTGGGTGTTTTCTCGTTTCTATCGGCGAGCCTGTGCTTTGGGTAAGTCAAACAAACTTTATTTTTATACATATTTTTCCCACCAGGAAAGTCCCCTTCTATAATATACTAGCTTAAACCCGCGCCAGCATTCACGTGCTGGCTGATTATGATAAATAACTTATCTTTCAGTAGTGTGCTATGAGACTGGTTTTGATGGAACTGAAAAATATTCCTATCAGATTGCAGAAGTCTATGCACTTATTTACCATTTATCAGGAAAGTAAGAAGTGTAGATCAAATCACACATAAAAATACACTCGTTTCGAAGGATCCAATAACAAAATTCAACAAGGGATTGTAATAATATCACAGACCGATCACTTTATGTAATGCGCGAAACATCAAACCGTTTTTTTTTTAAAGAGGTGTATTAAAAGAAATTTCTTTTTTACTGCTTTATTTATTTATTCTTATATTTCCTTATTCGTATGCTTAACCTTACAGAGAAAAAGCTGGAGACATTGGAGCAGGCATAGACCAAAGATATGGTCTGTGGCGTCACGTTTCACTGTATGTAACCTCTTTGCTATAGAGTCGCAAACGTCATCGCTGGCCTTCAGTCCTAATTTTTTTATAATTTGACGACTTTCAACCACCATATCTTACACCTCCTTATAGCTATCGGCATGGAACTACTATGGTGTACAACGGGACACTTCAGACAACAATTACACACAGACCATTCGTTTGGGTTCTGTAGTTTTCACTGCAAGGCGAAATATTAACACACACGCGCGCGCGCGCGCGCGCGCGCGTGAAATTTTATATACAACGATAACTTTCTATCCCAATACACTCCACACTTCTATCATTATCATCCCTAAAGCAACAATGCAAGCAATAAAACCATTTTCAATGAGTAAATATAATTTTCAAAGAGTAATTTTTGTTCCGCATTTCGTGTTATATTCTTCAAATTACTAAATATCTATCAGGTCGCTATAACACCATGCCTAAAACGTTCCTCAGGTTTAAATTAGCAACTGTACAGATATTTAAGTCTCTGCATCTTCTCGTTCAGACGTGATAAGCATACGCCGAACAGACATTCACATTTATAGATATAGATAATAGACGTCATTTAACGCACCCAATTAGACATTACCTTGGAGTGTTTGCGTGTGTGTATATATATGTGTGGGTGTGCTTGTTTACCTTTCCTTTTTTCCCCTAAGGTAAGTCCTTCCACGTCCGGGATTGGAATGACTCCTCATCCACTTCCTTAAAACCCACATCCTGTCCTTTTTCCCCTCCTTCCTTCCTCTTTTCTTGATGAAGCGGCCAACGGTTGCGAAAGCTGTGTTTCTGTGTGTTTTTATTTGTTTTTCTGTCTGTCAACAAGCCTGCACTTTGGGTGAGTTAAACGACCTCTATTTTTATACATATTTATCCTACGAGGAAAGTTTCCCTCTAATAAATATATATATAATCAGCCTTTCGGAACGACATAATTTCGTTTTTTAACACTAAAGATAGCTGCAGAAGATTTCCGAGCCATCGACTGTTACTATGCAAGAATACAAAAAACATTATCGCTGGCACGGGCTGCAGTTTCGGTAAATCTCCAACGCGTGACCACAATTCGATACATATTTTACATCTGTAAGAAACTACATTCGAAAATGGCATTTTTTATTTTAAAAAATTCACGAGATGCGAGCACATACGTAGGCCTGCGTACAAAGTTGTATTCTAACCTTGGTACAAACTCGTTTAAATATGTCAGTTACATTATTAACGGCGGTTTGCAATAAGAATAAATATAAATGTTGAAGGATAGAATGACGCAATATATGACTTACTTGAGCCAGTTTTTCAGCTTATCGAGTTTTCTAATTAATGAAAATTGAAAACAGTTCATTCGTCATAATACTGGTCTATTAAAGTTTAAAGTACTGTTCAGTGAAAAGCATTTTAGATATTTCTTTTTTTATACAACACTGGGCATTCCTATGACTGCATTCGGTCATATATATAAACTGAAACAGAAATTTTTACGCTGTGCATAATGGGTGGTATCCTGTGTTTCACTTGCCAATGTGTGGTGCGTATGCTTTACTTGCAATTAACTTACTACTAGTGAATAACCAGCAATCACATTACTACAAATCATCATACTTAATGAAGTTACTGATTAGGTGAGTGGACAACGGTACATTAAAGAACCCATGAACCATAGAGCAGGAACAGCATTAATTATTCCAACACAAAGGATTATTCCCCTCACTCAAAGAGCATTCAACGGTCGTCGCCAACATCAGCACACTGTCGCCGCTGCCGTAAGTAAAATTGTCACCTCTTTTCCTCATTGAAATTCCATCACTACTAGAAAACCATCTGCGTTTTCGTAAGTTTAAGCTGCTTGCAGAAGGGCAGATAAAAACCGCAAGGAATGGCAATGATTCTGACAAAATTTTCCAGTAGTATTAATTTAAAATCGGCATAACAAATCAATTAAACACTAACAGAAACAATAAAATAAGAATGGAAAATGAGCTAATATGACTGCGCTGCAGATTCTCCTGCCAACAAAACTTTATCCACACGGTATACTGTACAAATTGTGAGCTTTTCCCATGTGTTACATCGTATTCAAGATGTAGGTTAACGTCATGACGTCAAGGGTCAAAGCAGACGGGGAGATCAAGTATTGCCAGATTTTTTGATACAACACTAAAAGTCTCGATGCACTAGTCTTTGTGAAGCTGAAGAGCCGTATTTGGCTATCTTCATAATGGTGACTGCTACCAAAATATTCCATGTAACGGCTCATTAAGTATCTGTCACTCTGACGTCTTCTTGAGCGATTTATATGAATCTCGAAATATCGTACATGAATAAACTGTAATAAGCCCAAAGCAAAGACATTACGGAGTCTTTTCATTCACCGTTTGTTTCAGTTTCGATGTTATATATTATAGGACAATGTTTTGTTTTATTGCTCAAGATTTTTTCTACCACCCAGTACCGTTTTATTATTATCTTTTTAGCAAGGACGATGTTTTCCATTATCACATAACAGAAATGCAATAATGACGTTTATATTTCTAACAAGATGGCGATAGAGTGGCAAAACCCAGTTCCAAGCCAGTGAAGTGGTTTTCGCAGCTATGCCTAGATCTGTAAAGCGCGAGAGTTTATGGGAACACACACACATAACACTTTTAAATGGGAATTCGCGAGTATTTTAAGAGCGAAACTACCGAAAGTGAATCACTTGTTCACGTCAGTCTCAACAGTGAAACAAATGAAACCGTTACATAGTAAAACGGCCACCGATCGCCAGAAAATGAATTCCGAACTCTCACACGAAGCTAGCGTCCTTACGTTAGTAACACCTTCAGTGTGTCAGATGAGTTCGCCCATCACAGGAGCCGCAGAAATCCTTCCAGCTCGCAACAAACGCAAGGCTTGGCTTGGAACAAAACAAATGCGACGCAGTACAGAAAGCAGCTGACAGCCAGTGCTGCCAACGGCTGAGAGACGGCGGCAGCCACTGCCAGCTCACAGCCAGTGCTGCCAACGGCTGAGAGGACGGCGGCAGCCACTGCCAGAATTGATGGTGGCAGTGTAGTCCTTCAGCGATCTTAGGAAACCTGTACATCTTCGCGGGTTTTACTTCTTTATTTATTTTTTAAAGTTTCTACATCTCAACTCGTCAGACACTCGATTGTCACATTTATCACTACAGATCAATTCTTCTGAAGTCTCTATATTGTTGTATGCCTATTGCCCTTCCTCTGAAATAAACATCTGACATATCTAGTAACGATCCTGTAACTTAAACAGTCCCTTGCCATGCTTGAAACCCTGACACACAGAATTTAATAAATGTCCAAAGATACGTGTATATTCAGTTAAACGAGAGAAAAATGCCAACCAACCACTGCTTAAATGACTTAGAATATTCTCGAAAAACAATGAAAGTTCCTGTTTCTTAAAGTATGTTTATTTCAGGTATAATGGAAGAAGAGTAGGTTAGTGTTTTAACGTCCTGTTGACAGTGAGGTCAAGGCAGAGCTTACACTCGGGTTGTTTTGGTAAGGATGGGAAGGAAATCAGTCGTGCACTTTGAAAGGAACCGTCCTGGCATTTGCCTGGAGCGATTTAAGGAACTCACAGAAAACCTAAATCTGGATGGCACTGGGTGTATTTGAACCACCATCCTCCTGAATGCGGGTCCAGTCTGTTAGCACTGCACAACCTCGCTCGGTCGCAGGTATGAATTCTAAGAATCTCTCCTACCAATATATCCATACTTTTAGTCACCGTATGCCAGAAATTACGTTTTTCACAAAGTCTGTTCAGTACTTCTTCCTTAGTTACGCTATCTACCCACCTAATTTTCAGCATTCGTCTGTAGCACCAGAATTCAAAAAACTTGTATCCTCATCCTATCTGAACTATTTATCATTCGTGTTTCACTACCATACAATGAAACACTCCACACCAATGCCTCACAGCAGACTTACAACACTTCATGTTAATGTTGGTTTTGCTCGAACAGTCCGTTTGACAGTACACCCGTGAACTGTTTGTGCTACAAGTAAGTCGGCAGACACTGAAGAATCACATTATTGTTTTTGATGCCGTGGTCTTCAGTCCACAGACTGGTTTGACGCAAATTTCCACGCTACCCTGTCCTGTAGAAGCCTCTTCATTTCTGAATAAGAATGGCAGTGTACATCCTTTTGAACCTGCTTACTGTATTTGTCTGTCACTCTCCCTCTGAGATTTTTACCCCACTCATGTCCCTCAAATGCCAAAACCGACAATTCCTCGATTTCTCATGTGTCTCAGCAATCTATGCCTTCCCTTGGTGAAGGTATGCCAGAAATTTCGTTCTCCTCAGTTCTGTTCAGCACCTCTTCATTAGTTACGAGATGTATCCCTGTAATCTTCAACATTCGTCTGTTGCGCCACAGTTCAGTTGCTACCATCATTTTTCTGGCTGAACTCCTTATCGGCGACGTTTCACTCCCGTACGCTACAGACAAATGCTTTCAGAAAGGATTTCCAAACATTTACATTCATTTTGGATATCAAACAATTTCGCTTCTTCAGAAACTTTTCTTTCTATAGGCATTCTGCAGTTTGTATGTTCTTTACATCTGTGATCAGAAGTTTTTTGCTATCTCAATAACAAAACTCAGCTGCTGCTTATATTGTCTCATTACTATTTCCAAAGTGTCAATTTGTAGATCAAGCAAGCTGTGAAGGAATGCAGGGAGGAGTTTGGAGATGGAATTAAAGGCCAGAGAGAAGAAACACATCTTCGCGGTTTGCTGATAACATTTTAATTCTGCCAGAGACAGCAGACAACCTGGAAGAGCAATGCGAAGGAACATACATTGTCTTGAAACGAGGTTACAAGATGGACATTAACAAGAGAGAAAAAAGGGTAATGGCATGTAGTCTAAAAAATCTAGCTATGTTGATGCAATAGCTCCATATCTAGCTAATATATACAACCGTTCACTCAGTGAAAGGTCCATGCCCCAAGCCTGGAAAGTGGCACAGGTCGGTCCAATATTCAAGATGGATACTAGATGTGATCAGCTAAATTACAGGCCTATATCATTGATGTCAGTTTGAAGCAGAATTTTGGAACATGAATTTTTTCAAACATTATGAACCATCTCTAATAAAAGGACCTGTTGACTCATAGATCTTGCATACAAGGTGGAACAATTTCTTCATTCCTGTCTCTCGCAATGTTATCAGCAGTTCAGACGGCTTATCATCTGTTCCAGGGGCCTTGTTTCGACACAAATATCAACAGTGTGTGTGTAGACCAGATTTGGCATTAAAAACAAAAGTTAGTGATGGCTATTGAGAGATGCATACCGTATTAATTAACAAATCATGGGGCTGACTTGCCATCATAGACGAAACAGGCTAGATCATACTTGAAAAAGCAAAGAAGAATAGAGAAATTCCAATTCCAAAGAAAATAAGTATAGACAAATGTAACAATTACAGAGCAATCAGTTTAATACGTAATGTAATAGTTAAGAATCCCTTTAAAAGATCTTTATTGCCATAGATCGCTTATTGATTTTATATGACTAGTTTCGACTTGTTAAAGAATCATTATAAAATCTGTAGAAATTAAAATAAAAAAGTGCAGTGATTACAAATTGCCTTAATGTATAATGAATGTGGTACAATATTAATTTAGATATTAAATATGTCAGTTACACAATCTATAGGATACAGTCAGGTATGATAGCTTGTTTAAACAGAAAATATTAGTCATGTTCATACCTTACTTGTCCAGGTATGTTTACAAATATGCTTCAGATGAACCAACATCATTGTACCAAATTACATATGGTATGCACATCAACAATTGCACATGCCTTTGGGTCATGTTCTTTAAGACCTAGTGCTACACTGTGCCACATGTCTAGATAGTGTGTTATCACAGTAAAAACTGTAGCTGGACTGATGCAATGAACATAAATACTTGAAATTGATCTATCTGCCATCAGGTGGAAACAGGTTGGGGCAGGGTTCGATATATATAGAGGAAAAATTCCTAGCAGGAAAAATATATATATATAAAGTAGATAAAGTTTACTTACCAGGCGTAGGAGCAAAGGTAGTGAGAGTAACATAAATAAAACACGCACAGACACACACACACACAAACGCAAGCTTTCGCAATCTAGTTGCTTCTTTAGGCAGAAGGGAAGGTGAGGAAAAAGGAAATAATGAGGGTTTTAAGTAGTGGGTAAGGAGCCATTCCAATCCTGGGAGAGGAAAGACTTACCTTGAGGGAAGAAAAGGAAGATAAATACACACCCACACACATACACAAATGCAAACACACCTAGGCAACATACATCATATGTATGTTATTTATTGTAATATAGTACAGTGGTACAGACCTTAGACATTAGGGGATATTTCTGCAACACAATATTTATTATTATATTAAAACAATTTGTTTGAGAGCATACTTTACTATTTTTAATCATGTATTAAATTTACCGAAAGAAAGGGGGGATGAAAAGTATTTCTGACATTAAGTCACTTCTCACTTGAAATAATCTTAGACATTCCTTCATTATATACCTTGAATTATGACATTTTCGGATATTGTATTTATGATAAAAGATTTTGAATCTATTGTATTAGAGCATAACAGTATTACTATGACAGTCTGGATCAGTTTAAACCATAAATATCTAAAATGATGTATAGTTTAAGATATTTTATTGTGACAAGTATAAATGTTGCACATCATTGGATATACAGGGTGAGTCAGCTAACATTACCGCTGGATACATTTCGTAAACAACATCAAATACTGATGAACCGATTCCACAGATCGAGCGTGAGGAGAGGGGCTAGAGGAATTTGTTAACACAAACCATAAAAAAATGCACGGAAGTATGTTTTTTAACAAAATGTTTTTATAAATGGAACCCCGTTAAGTTTTGGTAGGACATCTGAACATATAAACAAATACGTAATCAGTGCCGTTTGTTGCATTGTAAAATGTTAATTACATTTGGAGATATTAACCTGAAGTTGACGCTTGAGTACCACTCCTCCGCTGTTCGATCGTATGTATTGGAGAGCACTGAATTAAGTAGGGATACAAAGGGAACGGTGATGTACCTTAGGTACAGAAGAGACTAGAACAGCACATTACGTCCACATGCTAACACCTTTATTGGTCTTTTTTCACTGACGCACATGTACGTTACCATGGGGGTGAGGTACAGGTACACACGTGGTTTCCGTTTTCAATTACAGAGTGGAATATAGTGTTTCCCGACATGTCAGGCCAATATATGTTTAAAGTGGTGGCCATCATTTGCTGCACACAATTGCAATCTATGGCATAATGAATGTCGTACACGCCGCAGTACATCTGGTGTAATGTCGCCGCAGGCTGTCACAATATGTTGTTTCATATCCTCTGGGGTTGTAGGCACATCACGGTACACATTCTCCTTTAATGTACCCCACAGAAAGACGTCTAGAGGTGTAAGATCAGGGGAACGGGGTGGCTAATTTGTGCGTCCTCCAAGTCCTATAAAACGCCCGTCGAACATCCTGTCAAGGGTCAGCCTAGTGTTAATTGCGGAATGTACAGGTGCACCATCATGCTGACACCACATATGTCGACGCTTTTCCAGTGGGACATTTTCGAGCAATGTTGGCAGATCATTCTGTAGAAACGTAATGTATGTTGCAGCTGTTTGGGCCCCTGCAATGAAGTGAGGACCAATGAGGTGGTCGCCAATGATTCCGCACCATACGTTTACAGTCCACGGTTGCTGTCGCTCTACCAGTCTGAGCCAGTGAGGACTGTCCACTGACCAGTAATGTACGCTCCGCTTTATCGGTAAACAGATAGAACTGCAACGCATTCTCTATTTATGCCCATTGACAAAATTGCACTCTATGATTAAAGTCATCACCATGTAATTGCTGATGTAACGACACATGTAACGTGGACAATGCAGTATGCAAATAACAATACTTTGTACTTTGATTCTGTCCACCGGCTCTCGCAGTGTCCCGTGTACTCCTGTGTGGGTTCACGCCAACAGCAGTAACACACCAACTGCACCCGCTTCTCCTGTGACGGGCCTGTTACGGACCTGTTTGCGTGCTACGACCATACCTGTTGCATACAGTTGGCGGTAGATGTTTTGAAATGTGTGGCACGTTGGATGCTCTGTCCGGGTACCATTCTGCATACACCCTGCAGGCTTCAGCTGCATTTTGTTGACAATCGCCATAGTTGAGTATCATCTCCGCCCTTTCAGAGCTCGAAAACCATTGTCACAGTTCCTACAACACTACACTATCACAGACATCTGGTAACACAGTGTACTACAGGTAGTCTACGTGCAAAGACGAATGCAGAATAACAACAGCAGCAAGCGCTACATGCGGACACTGCGGCAGCTAGACCAAACCACAACAGTGCACTACAGCGACACTCGTAAACACGGTCGTCATCGTAAACATGTCCCTGCAGATGCTGCTCGCCGACTGTGGCCCGTGTTTGTTACAACACGCAACTGAACGTCAGAGGTTTCAAGCGTCAACTTTAGGTTACAATATCTCCGGAAGTAATTAACATTTTACAATGCAACAAATGGCACTCATTACATATTTGTTTATATGTTCAGATGTGCTAACAAAACTAACAGGGTTCCATTTATAAAAACGTAGGTTTGTGTTAAAAAAATACTTCCGTGCATTTTTTATGGTTTGTATTAACCAGTTACACTAGCCCCTCTCCTTACGTTTGGTCTGTGGAATGTGTTCGTTAGTATTTGGTGTGGTTTACGAAATATATCCAGCGGTAATGTTAGGTGACTCACCATATATATTACACGTAAAAAAATAGATGAAGTACACTTACCAGGCGAAGGGGCACAGGCAGTAATAGCAACAAATAAACACACAGACACACACACACACAAAAATTCTAGCTTTCGCAGCCTAGCTGCTTCATCAGGCAGAAGGGAAGGAGAGGGAAAAGGAAATGATGAGGGTTTTAAGGAAGGGGGTAAGGAGCCATTCCAATCCCGGGACAGGAAAGACTTACCTTGGGGGAAAAATGGAGGGTATATATATATATATATATATTATATCCATGCCCTCAACCTGCTGCCACCTGGTGGCAGATAGATCAATAATAAGTATGTTCATTGCATCAGTCCAGCTACAGTTTGCACTGTGGTAACACACTACCTAGACATGTGACACAGTGTAACACAGGGTCTTAAAGAACATGACCCACAGGCATGTGCAATTGATGATGTGCATACCATTTCTAAGTTGCCACAATTACGTTGGTTCACCTGAAGTATATTTCTTAACCTGCCTGGACAAGTTAGGTATGAATATGACAAATATTTTCTGTTTAAACAAGCTATCTTACTTGACTCTTTTCTACGGATTGTGTAGCTGGCTGCGGTGGCTGAGGGGACTGAGGCGATCCAGTCACGGTCTGCACGGCCACTATGGTCGCGGGTTCGAATCCCCCCTCGGGCATGGATATTTGTGCCGTCCTAGTTCGTAAGTAGTTCATAAGTAGTTTGTAAGTTTAGGGACTGATGACCTCGTAGTTAAGTCCCATAAACTATACTAAAATTTGAAACATTTGAAACGGATCGTGTAACTGACATATTTAACATGTAGATTAATATTGTACCACATTTATTGCACAGTAAGGCAATTTGTTTTTATTTTAATCTTTGCAGATTTGATAATGACTCTTTAACGAGTCTAAACTAGTCATATAAAATCAATAAGCGATCTATGGCAATAAAGATTTTATATAGGGATTGTTAACTATTACATTAAAAGGTCGCTTCCTAGAGAATATCCTGTATAAGATGGCAAGTTATTACAATAAGTAATGGTTGCAAAAAAATTAACATGCATTATTTACCGAAAAATGGAAAAAGTTTTGGAATCTTATCTTTTGGAAGATCAGTTTGGATTCAAAAGAAATCTAGGAACATGGTTGCAATACATTATGACTTCTCTTAAGGAAAAGTAAACCTACGATTTTAGCTTTTGTAGATCTGGAGAATGCTTTCGGAGATATTGATAAGGAAACATTTTTCATTTTCTGAAGCTAGCTGGCGTAAAATATAGGGAGCGAATACTTGTACTGAACTTACTTGTACATAAACCAGACAGCATTTATTAGAGTCAAAGGGCATGAGAGGGACCACATGATTGGCAAGGTTGTATGACAGGGTTGTAACCTGTCTCCATTGAGGTTTATTCTGTGCACTGAGTGAGGTGTTGAAGAATGCAAGACGAAATTTGGAGAAGGAATAAAATCTCTAGGAGAAGAAATAATAATTCTGCAGTTTGCCAATGACAGAGTAATTCTGTCAGACAACGAAGGACCTGGAATAGCAACGGAATGGAATGGACAGTGTGTTGAAAGGAGGGTATAAGATAAATATTAACAAGAGTAAAAGAAAGATAATGGTATGCAGTCTAATAGAATCAGGAGATGCTGAAGGAATTAGATTAGATAATGAGACAATGAAAGTAGCAAATGAGTGGTTATTTGGCTAGCAGAATAACTTCTGATGGATGAAGTAAAGAAGATATAAAATGCAGAATGGTTATGGGAAGGAAAGAGTTTCTGAAGAAGCAAAATTTTTTGACATCCAATATTAATTTAAATATTGGGAAGTCATTTCTGAAAGCATTTGTCTGTTGCATTCCACTGTGTGGGACTGAAAATTGGACGATAAGGAGTTCATACAAAAAGATGATACAAGGATTTGAAATGTGGTGCTACAGAGGAATGCTGAAGATTAGATGGGTAGATAATAAACTAATCAGTAGATGCTTAGATGGGTAGATAATTAACTAATCAGTAGGGCTAACATAATTGCACAGAAAAGGATTTTCTCGGATATTATGACTAAACGAAGGAATAGGTTGGTGGGAGACATTTGAGACTTCAAGGAATTGTCAATCTATCAACTTAGCTTTAGAAGAAAATGCAGGGCTAAAAATGGTAGAGGGAGACCGAGGGACGAATAAAGTTAAGCAGGTTCAAGAGGGTGTGGCTTGCTGTTCTGATTATCAGATGAGGAGGCTGCCACAAGGCAGGGTAGCGTGGACAGCTGCTTCAAACTAGTCTGCAGCTGAGGACCACAGAAACAACAATAGGAGGTCAACCATTTACTATTCTAGTGAGTTCATGAACAAATTGCTCAACACACTTTTCGGAGAATGTGTTTAATACAATTTCTGACGATGTTATGCTTCCCTCCAGTTTTAAACATGTATTTTTGCAAACATTCCGAGGGTAAGTTAAAACCATGATTAATTAAAATTGTATGTTTTGGGTACTTTTTGAAATTTCAAAGTTCTCTTAGATATTTCTGCGATCTAATCGTCTCAATCAGGGGTTCGGTAAATGGCGACAACAACAAAGATTAAAAAAAAATTATATTAGTTTTATTGTTTTCATTTTTTTAACAGATTGTCACTGGAAATTTGAAATGGTACACATGTAATAAATCCCATTGTAACTGTAATTTATTCTGGTTGTCATATTTATCTGTAAAAACACAAATCACAGGAACTATATACTTCAATTTTGCTACAGAATAAGCCACTTGTGACAGCAATAAAAATACCACCATCAATTTTATAGCAATCTATCCTTTCCGAACACCATTTGTCCCTTTGCAAAAATTTCTGCTGAACTTATCTCCGGTTGATTCTTTGTGCTTCAGTCACTGGCGCGGCCACAGGGAGCGGGGGCGGGGGAGGAGGGGCACTAATGCGGCTGGAGCCCCCTCCCCCCTCCCCACGGGCACCTCCCAAATATTTTTTAATTTTATTTTTTTCATTTCTAATTTTTTTGAACAGGTTGGCACCAGAAATTTGAAAATTACACTATAATTTGTCAAGCACAAGTTAACGTGACAGTGGGTAGCCAACATGATGCCGCCACTGAGAATGTGTGCTGCCATCACTGAGTGGTTTTAATGCTGCCACAACCAACTTTGATTGTTTCGCTATTGTTGCTGCTATGCTAAAGTTACGTTCCGATTGTTCATATGTGGTGACCCGCTGCTCAGCAAGTCAGCGGCGCCACAGAGCGGAATCTTATCAACAACAATCATGTTACTTGAGTTCAATTTTTGCACATAGAGTGTCGTGGCTATCAAACTGTAACCTAGAAGCTGCTTATTTATTTTACGAGCTGATTATATACACTCCTTTTCCACCGAATGACACCTTGGAGCTGGCGTTCAGCTGAATCTAGCGTGTACGAGCTGCACCATATGCAAAAGTCGTCTATCGAAGTAGATGGTCTATAGTAAACTGTCCTTCCCAGAACCCACACTAATAAAGGGACAAAGTCCATGTGATTCAAGTACCCAGCATAATCTGCACACAACAAGCCTTTCAAAGCAAAATATACGGCGCATTTGTCAGCCTAATGGGCCAATAACTGTACAGGGATGGTGGATCCTTGCCAGCCTTAAGAACAGGAACAACTATACTGACCCTCCACTGCGAGGGGAAAATCCTTTCGAGCCAAATGTGGTTTATACTGGACGAGATATAGCCATTGTGGGGGTGCTGCTGCTGGTTATGGATGACATCAGAGCCAGGTGAAGAATTATGGGAAGAGGAAAGAGCTAGAAATAGTTCCCATTAAGTAAAGCGGTCGTTGTAAGGTTTCTACGTTAAGAGGTAAAATATAAGTTGGAGGCTTTGGCCTGCTGTTTCTTGAGAAGAAAGGCCATTGGGTAGGAATCTGCCACCAATGCCTTCGCAAAGTGAGTCACCAGATGCTCTGCGAGAGCAGACAGGTTGGTACCAATGCCATCTGGTAAGGCAAATCAAGGGACTGAAGGTCCTAGCTACCTCGGATGCAGTGGAGTACAGTCCACATTGGTGACACGGTGCAGAAGAGCCCAAGGAAGAGAAAAAATTCTCCCAGCACTCCCACTTGCTCTTTTCATTATGTAACGAGCTTTAGCACAGGGGCGTTTAAAGTTGACAAGCGCATTGCGGGACAGGTGGAGCATAAGATGTTACAAAACTCAACGGTGCTCATGAATTGCCATGGTAACAGTCGCGTTCCACCACGGAACAGAATGGCGGCTAGGAGAGCCTGTCGACTGGGGAACAGCAATGCTAGTGGCTCGAGCTCACATTAGAGATATCACGGATGACATCATCATTACATTCAGATGGGTGCAGTGTGAAACCTGCGATGTGTACAAAGGCCAATAGCATGATGGAAAACACAACAGGGTAGCCTGTCCCTTGTCAAGTGAGGGGGGGGGGGTTAATGTATCTACAAAAACTGGTCACTATTGCAAAGGTAATCATGTGCTGACCAGTGGAATGAAGGGAAAAGAGGAGGAAAAGTGTATGAAAGATCTATGGTGGAGAAAGTTCCATCAGCGGTGTTAAAAAAAGTGGGTTGAGTAACCATCACTGAGAAGGTGTAGTTCGTGTTCCACAAGGAACTGGTCTACAAAGGTGGACCCGACCAGTTGCATGAAAGATGATAGATTAAAGTCCCCAAGAGGAGGAAGGGAGGGGGCAAGTGCTGAAGGAGGACTGTTATTGCAGCAGACTTAGGTCACCTGTCAGGTGGGAATTAGAGATAACTAATTATTAATGGAGTGTATAAGAGAATCTGAACACCAACCACTTAACCACTTCCAGTATAGTTCGGAGAGGAGCCCTTGTACTACCAATGTGTGCAAACTACACAAACCTGTTCTGACAAAGCACGGAATCCACAGATGATGAGTTAATGTGCATAAATGAAATGTGATTACTACAGACGAACATAAGCTGCAGAGTAAAAGGAAATAAGTTGTTTTGACTCCAGGAGGTGACGGTAATAATCATTACAGTTCTATTGGGTGAGAACAGATCGAGGATCCACATGATAGGTGAACAGATTGAAGCCTATCACGCCTCTGGGTCAACGTCTGTCACTGATAAGGAAGGGACGACATCTATGAACAGCTTATCAGACACCAATTCAGTGGAATTACTTGGTCGTGAGGACAAAGTTAGCACCTCCGTCACTATCAGAGGGGCTTTGTCCTGTGTCTTGTGTTTCTTCTTTCTCTTCTCTTTCTCCACATTGCATCTGTTCATCATTACCTTGACCTTCTCTGAGAATGTATCCACCATTAAAGTCCACGATATAGGCACCAGCATCAATGCAAGTATCCTTGTGGCCTTTCTGAATCCGGCGGACGAACTAGACATCTCACCATTCCAGATTGGCCCAAAGATCTTCATCAGTTTGAAGCAGTAGGTCTTGATACAAAAAAATTCCTCACTGAATAATATTTAAAGTCTGGTGAGGGGTTATAGACACCAGAATGTTGCCAATATGGCCGCAGGCACACAGCACTGCAGACTGGGCAGCAGATACAGTTTTAATGAATCTTAATCACTGAGTAAACTTCACCAAACTCGTCCTTGATCTATTCTTGAAAAATCAACGACTTTGTGGTGATGAACGTCCCTCCATCTTTTCTGGTGCAGTCCAGGTAGGGTGGAAAGGTTTTCACCCCAAGCCGGCATGCCATGCTTTCCTCCCACAGGGTAGAAGTAATGGCATTAGAGGCTTCATTCCTTTCTCCAGAGATGGCTATTTTGCAATGAAAACTTCACACACTTTATCGTGCGAATTGTCTGCTCAGGTACCAGCCACTCTGATCAGGGGCTCTCCCCATGAGTGTCACCCAGCCACTGCAAAGGCCATCTGGCACGATGGCCATTGCCAGGAGTCCTGATACCTCAGGAGGACTGGTATTGCGAGAATGAAGGTCGGGGTGAGAGTTTAAAATAGGGAAAGTTTAATTTTTAAAACTCACAACCACCAGCTGCGAACCAAATTCCTAAACATGCAAAAACACTGGATCTGTGATTGCTACTGTGACTCGTTTTCTAGGGGATGATATCACACTTTCACAGCTTTCCTTCCCTGCATATGATTAACAAAATAATTCATAATAAAGTCAAGTTCATGAGAGAAAAAGGGTGTACTAACAACTATTTTTGAAAACACGTAAAAGTTCACTTTCTGTTGTTTATTTCACAATATTAGAACCCTGTGGCTGATACATCTGTACGTCGACACATTTATCAAAAGATTTATAGCTTGTGAGCCCCCAGGCAAAATGAATATTGTCGCAAATTGTTTTCACACCATGTGGCTGTCTCAAACACCGTTTATGTTCATGCCTATGCGACGACACGTGTTATATTAACAAACCACAGTCACTTTTAGTGCGATCCACATCTTGTTCCACCGGCTAAATATTCACAACACACAGTAGCACTCGATACAACTTGGTGCAGTCTACGACGAGCAACCACACTTGGCAATTGCCACACAAAAATCTAAAGTCTCCACCTGGAGATCCACATGCCAACTGTGCAGGGCGACGCCGCCCGGCCAGCTACCGCACGTGCTCCCGACTCGTCATTTCCTGGGCCGCGTGCCCCAAAAGCCCAACTGCCGGGTTTTTTTCCCTATGTCATCAACTTCCCCATGTGAGCTGTTCTAACCGACTTGCCAACGTACAGCGCTCATCCAATACATTTCTAAAACATTACTTAAAATCAAAATAATTACACTACACATTAAATAAATGTCTTCTTAGGTTTTTATATTGGTATAAACATCCTTTGTACTATTTATCATAATCGTGCAATTTCTTACATCACAGATAAGTGATTTAACTGAATACTTCAAGATAAAATACACAAGATTAATTGAAAATAAAATGAGAAATAGTTAATATATTACTTTTATAAACAAACATTGCCATGCTAGTTGTGTAACTTTCTTGTATTCATTGGTAATTTATTACTTTTCATGGTCAATTAAACATATTATGCCAAATGTGACTATATCAGTTAATGTATTGTTTATTTATCAACAGGCTATTTTGTAATGAGGGCCTTAAAGGTTCCTAACTGCATCGTATTACTTCAAATGCCAGTAGCATTAGAATATTTTATTTCACGCTGTGCACTGCACTGTGCCTGGCACTCGCCATTGTCCCTCTCTCCCCTCACCGGAAACGAAACTGGAAAATCCTAAGCTGGAAAAAGCCACAAACGTCAGCCTGCTCGCTGGCCTCCCGTCAGCTACAAGCACACAGCAAATCTCAACGTGGAGAATTTCTACCTATGTCCTAACTATAAATGTTGTCACTGAACTGTGTACATACATTGCTGCCATAATTAATAAGATTAAAATTGTGTAACATTTAATGCATTGGCATGGTCAATGTTTGCAGTGAACTTCATACTGTTTAATTATCAAATGCTATTAATTACCAGTATTTCTATTGGGCGGTAATCTCTCAGTATCGAATCCTTTGCCTGCACTGGTACCAGAGTAGTGTGATCCTCAGCCATAAGAGTACATAAGAGTCCCCCCTTTCCACATGGATTGGCTACATGTGCTGGGAGAGGGGAAGCAATGGGGATTCATGCCGTAGGGCTAGGTTGGTAGTTTTTCTCCAAATGGCTCACACTGTTATCCGTGATTCTGTGGTGAACTAGGCCAAAACCAGATTGACTTTATAATGGTAAGGAATAGATTTAGAAACCAGGTTCTAAACTGCAAGACATATCCAGGGGCAGATATAGACTGACCACAACTTGTTGGTTATGAACTGCAGATTAAAACTTAAGAGATTGCAGAAAGGTAGAAAAATTAGGAAATGGAACCTGGACAAATTGAAGGAACCAGAGGTGGTTGAGAGTTTCAGAGGGAGCATTAGACAAGGATTGGCTGAAAAGGGGAATACAGCAGAGGAAGAATGGGTAGCTCTTGAGAGATAGGGTAGTGTAGGCTGCGGAGGACCATATAGGCAGAAGGATAAGGCCTAATAGAAATCCCTGGATATCACAGAATATACTGAACTTAATTGATGAGAGGATAAAATATAAAAATTCAGCAAGTGAAGCAGAAAAAAAGGGAGTACAAACGTCTGAAAAATGATATTGACAGAAAGTGCAGACTGGCTAAGCAGGAGTGGGTAGAGGACAAATGCAGAACCGTAGAAAAATGCATAACTAGGGGAAAGATAGATACCCTATAGGAAAATAAGAGATATTAGGAGACAAGGAAAGCAGCTGTATGAATATCAAGAACTGACGGAAAATCAGTACTAAGCAAAGAGGGGAAAGCTGAACTGTGGGAGGAATATATAAAGGGCCTATACAAAGGAAATAAACTTGAAGGCAGTATTCTAGAAATGGAAGACAAAGTGGAAGAAGATGACATAGGAGGTATGATACTGCGAGAAGAATTTGACAGAGCGCTGAAGGACTTGAGTCTAAACAAGGCACCTGGAGTGGATGATATTCCGTCTGAACTGCTGACGTAGTTAGGAGAGCCAGTCATGAAAAAATTGTATCACCTGGTATGTAAGATGTATGAGACAGGGAAATACCCTCCGACTTCAAGAATAATATTGTAATTTCAATTCCAAAGAAATGAAGTGCAGACATGCATGAACATTACGGAACTATCAGTTTAATAAGTCATGGATGCAAAATACTAACACGAATTACTTACAGAATTGTGGAATCCAACCTCGGGGAAGATGAGTTTGGATTTAGGAGACACAAAGGACACGGGAGGCAATACTCACATTATGACTTATCTTAGAAGATAGGCTAAGGAAAGGGAAACCTACGTTTCTAGTGTTTGTCGCTTTGGAGAAAGCTTTTACAATGTCGACTGGAATACACTCTTCCGAATTCGGAAGGCATCATGGGTACAATATAGAGAGTGATGAGTTATATTCAACCAATACAAAAACCAGACAGAAGGGCAAGAAAGAGGCACAGAGGTCGGGAAGGAATTAAGACAGTTGTAGCCTTTCCCCAATGTTGTTCAATCTGTACATTGAGCAGGCAGTGAAGGAATGTAAGGAGAAATTTGGAGAGGGCATTAAAATGCAGGGAGAAGAAAAATTGCGGTTGCCGAAGACATAGTAAATCTGTCAGAGGCCACAAAAGATCTGGAAGAGCAATTGAATGGGATGGACAGTGTCTTGATAGGAAGATATAAGATGAACATTAACAAGAGTAAAACGAAGGTAATGGAATGCATGTCAGAAAATCAGGCGATGCTGAAGGAATTAGATTAGGTAATGACACAATAAAAGTAGTAGATGAATTTTGTTATTTGGGTAGCAAGATAACTTCTGATGGCCGAAGTAAAGAAGATATAAAATGCGGAATGGCTATGGGAAGAAAAGAGTTTCTAAAGAAGCGAAACTTGACATCATCCAATATTAATGTAATTAGGCAGTCCTTTCTGAAAGCATTTGTCTGGAGTGTAGCATTGTATGGAAGTGAAACATGGAAGATAAGGAGTTCAGATAAAAAGATGATAGAAGCTTTGAAATGTGGTGCTACAGACGAATGATGAAAATTAGGAATGAGGAGGTGCTTAACCGAATTGGGGAGAAAAGGAGTTTCTGGCATATCCTGACTAAGAGAAGGGATAGATTGGTTCGACACATTCTGAGACATCAAGGAATTGTCAACTTAGCAATAGAAGGAAGCGTGTGGGGGTAGAAATTGTAAAGGGAGACCGAGGGACAAATATAGTAAGCAGATTCAAAAGGATGTAGGTTTCTGAACGTATTGTCAAATGAAGAGACTTGTGCAGGGTAGCGTGGAGAGCTGCATCAAACCAGTCTGCAGACTGAAGACCACAGCGACAACTGGGCCAAAAACGTGGGTAAACAGCATGGAGACCAAAACATCATCGCAACCAAAGGAATAGACGTGCTGTTTTCAAGATAAGCACCTAGAGAGGCGAGATGAGTTTGGAATGGGAAGGAATTAGGACAGGGAGGAGCGGAAGTGGGAGAGATAATGCAGCCTGTGATAAGACAAAGAAAGGCTGCAATGGCCTCTTGGGGGAAGGGGGGTGTGTGCTCCAAATCTGTGAGGCTGCTGGTGTTGATATTATTTCAGCATACCGATTTCTGTGTCTGGCATGATTATTTGTGATGGAGGCAATTCACTGTCAAATAATGGCATCACTTCTTAAAGTCACATACGATAAAAAGATAAAGAAGAAGAATAAAAAGAGGAAACTATACTCACAGAAATGAATGTAAATGAATATTATCTGCTGTGGTTGTTTACAACAGGCAAGGTTTGTGCTGTTGTCAAACAAACCAACAACAGGGATTTCCAGATATTCACTTGATGCATCTAAACCACCGTGGTTCGGAACCCACGTTAAACTGTAGGTCCCCCTCTAACTGGCTGGGTAAGTCAGCTCGAAGGTCAGAGGAAGACGACGGCATACCACCTCCAAACAGGACCGTGCCTAGTAAAGCACTGTGGTGCTCAAACCAATCCTCGGATTGTTGACTGCTTTACCTTTTTTACCTTTGCATCTAAACCATTAATATTTCTAAGCGAGGACAATCACAAGATAACCTCTAACTTTTACTGCAGCTAATGTATCCATAAATGACTTAAGCACCCCACTATTGGTTCCCATAATCACTTCTCAGAATCATAGTAGGGTAAGCCACTGTCCTCCGTAGACTCCTTCCCCCCAATAGTAATTTGCTGTCACGCCCTGTATATGAATGTCTGACAATTTTTTTAACAAAAGGTGCATATATAAATATTGATAGTACGTTCAGGATTTTTCATATGGTACAGTACAGAAATTGCTAAGGTGACTAAAGTGTTAAGAAAGAAATCCCTATTGGATTTTTAGTGTAGCATAAATTCCAATAGTCACTACATATGGTGGGGAAAAGTGTAAATATATATAAAATAAAATAAACATTTAAATTGTCATTTCTTCCAAGACAACAATCTGCACACTATTATTTGAAATCATTTTACCTCTATAATATCTTCTTAATATCTACTTTCAGTGAGTACTTTATGTTGTGGAAACCTATAAAAGGATATACATATTGAGTTTGAACCATGCTTACTTGAACGTCATATCTTTTGAAAGTTATAATTATATAAGCTATTAAAATACACGTATTTGACATTCAAAGTTTTTACAGTGACATTTGATTTACACCCCATATATTCTATTATAAAGTGGAAAACGTGCAAATGTTGTAAAAGAACTCACCGCAAGCGTGAGATGTTATCATCAAGCTGGGTAATGGTTTCAGCAACCACGGTTGTCGCAGCTGTGGTAGGCGTCTGGTGGCCACTGTAGTCGCTGTGTGGCTGAGTGGCATGCTGGGGGGAAGACCCACTCTCTGCAGGGGCTGACGAGCTGGACAAGCAAAGAGGAACAGCATGGCAGAGTGCGTCGCACGGGGGCAGGCGGATCTCGCCAAAGGCAGAGCTACTGGGGGACTGTCCACACACACACACACACACACACACACACACACACACACACACACACACACACACGCGCACGCACGCACGCACACACCATTTGAGGAATATCATATGGACCCTAATGTGTATCTCCATTTACCCAGCTGATCAGTTCATACAATATCTAGGTTTTGAGCTGTTTTGTGTGATGGGAATCTGAGGGTAGGCATATGCTTTCAAGATTCAGTAGAACCACATCAGAACACCAGAAGAGAGGAATGACACAATGCACACAAAGCACAGTGTAATACTGTAATACAATTTCTAACGACTGAAAACGTGTAATGCGCTTCTCGCAATGTACCTTGTAATCCCACAGCATTATTAGGAGATGTGTAATAGCCAAAGGGGGAAGCTACCATCAGTAAGCTGCCATCAACGCCACAAAATATTGTACAGAACTATACAGACATTTGTTGTACTTGGGAGTGTAACAAGAAAGGAATGGCTAGTGGTGGTAGGAGGTATGTAGATGTAGAGTGTGGAATGGTAAATAAATAGAATGAAGGTGCTTCAATGAAGCCTATGGTGGTATCGTGACTGAAGAATGGCCTGCTGGTTAATGGCATTGCATTATGTTAAGTGATTAATTACTTTTGAGCATTTCGGGAATTATCATCTCTGGGGACTTTGATCGTTATCCGTCGAGAGCTCGCATTTCTAAGGCGGTATATTTTTACACTTTTTTCCAAAGTGTTTTTAGTCGTAAGGAATCACATCAGGTTAAGGCTGATAGTGATTGAGGGAGACATGATTGTAGGATGATACCTCTCTGACCTACTGCATCCATATGTTACTTCTCATATGTGACTGTTTTGTGGATCAACTTCTCAGTAGGCTATTTTTCTTCCTCATATGACATGTCTCCATGAACTGTTGGTATGATTTTGGGTTACTCCTGTATACAAAGATACCCATATTTCTCCGTTATAGGATACGTGTTTAAGTACCTCAAATGCCAATTCCATCCACTTGCCTGTATCCAGTGCACTGAAGGGTGCAAGTTTACTGGACTCCCCTTTCATCCATTTCTTATGTTAATTAGCTTGTTACGTGCACCGGAACACTGGTAATCATTACAAGTACAGCACAATAGAATTCCTACTAAATGCAAGTTACTTGTTTCAGTTTGCACTCTTCTTATTCTACATCCTACAACGTTTCTGGATAGGCAGACATGTTACAAGCATTTATTTTCTCCCACTCTATTTGTTAACATCATCTGTCATTTCAGACCACTTTCGTTGACATCGTCTCTCTGCATTCTATTTGTGGTCTTCCAGTTGGTCTCTGTGCAAGTTCTGTCCATTCTAGGGATATCCTGGAAAGTCTTCTTGGTTCAATTCTTTCTATGTGGCTGAACCATTTGAGCCTCTTTTCCCCCTTATTTCTTTTAGGGGCTTGATGCATGATGTTCTGTTACATCTTTATTTCATGCCCTGTCCCCCCTCCTCTTACTAAGGGTTCCTTAGAGTAACCACATTTTTGTTTCTTGAAGACCGTTATCATGTCATGCCCAAGTCAGGATGGCCACCAAATCTTCATTTTCAAATTCAAGGTTTTTTCTAGGTTTTCCAGGTTAAAAATAATTATTTTTCAGGGTTTCACGAAACGTAATTTTGCTCAAAGGGGTTAGCAAACATCTATACCATAAAGCAACTAGTTACATATTTATAAAACACATTGCATCCAAGTTGAACCATGTAACATTGTGATAGACACCAAGCAGTGGCGAATCCAGGATTTGTGTTGGGGAAGGGGGGGGGGCGCAGAGCTCATAAAAATTGTGGCTTTGTACCTCAAACTGATCTAAAAAGAGCCAGCTCATATTATGAGGTTTTCCTCGTGGTTTTAGGAGATCTGCAGTCCCATATACCCCCCTCCCCAGATTCGACACTGACACAATGTGTAGTACAGGATGTACATTGTAAGTTGACAAACCAGAATAACTAAAAGAAAAAACAGTATATGTTCAACAACGGTTTTCACCATTATGAACGGACGGCAGAGGCTTAGGGATTGATACTAAGCTTGAACTGTCTCCACTGTTTGGGAGCACTGTGGTTGGCTAGTGTAAAATTTTAAATGGAAGCTCCCATTTTTTATTGCAGATTCAGATTCTACAGACCAAATCATGTATAGTTTGGTTGATTTTTTTTCTTTCAATGGGCAACATATTGCACTGTAATGGTAAGAATTATTTGCCATACTTCTGAAGAAATGTACCCCCCAGAAAATAAAATGAAGGTGAATCATAATGATGATGCTTCAGAACCCAACCAAATGATGCCAGATGTACATTTCTTCCCAGCTAGTTCAGTTAAGCGTTTCCCTCAGTGCACTGCGTCTTTCTTCAAACAAGT
Source organism: Locusta migratoria (assembly GCA_026315105.1). Lineage (NCBI taxonomy): Eukaryota > Metazoa > Arthropoda > Insecta > Orthoptera > Acrididae > Locusta > Locusta migratoria. Next base: position 61,598,932 of record CM048752.1, on the reverse strand, counting down.
TAATAATCTCTTCATCCAATAACTTTGTGATATGGAGATCAGTCTGTGTGTGCATCTTGACTCCCATCAGTAGTTCAACTCGTGTCTTCTGAATACTTCTGTGAAATGTTGAATTCGTAGCACATTTAACTGATGGTACCACCTTGTACCATTCCTTTGGGTTATCAATATCAGCACGACTGGCAATTTCTTTCATTATGAGGAAATATTCTTGAAGAGATTCCTCTTGCTCTTCTTTCGCCGATACAACAGCTGATGAATCTCTGCAGCACTCGTTTTCGCGTCAAATTTTTCCAGCAAAGCTTTCTTCAATGCAGACCCCTATGTAAGACCCTTCTCACCTTGAACAAAAAGCTTTGCTAAACCTTCGAGTGATTTTTTTGCGAAAATAAGCATTTGCAGTTGCCTCCAGCCCATTAAAACTCTGTTTCTTCGAAGTCAACGATCTATTTTTAACTGGATATCTAACACTGCCGTTAAGTGATTTAAGAGCACCCTCTACGTCACAAAACGACACAGAAAATTTACACTGATCTTGTAATAATTGCGTTTCGCATTTATCTTCTGTTTCTATATCGGAATCTGTCTTTTTTCGAGTAAACCCAATCTTTTATCACTAGCCATTTGCACAGCATCCTTTCCTTCATCATGAGAGCCATCAACATCCTCTTCAGATTCTACGCCGTCGCAAATTTTCATTGCAAGTTTGTCAATGTTAGATAAATAATAACAAATTTCGGTAATCATTTCATTTTTCGTCCCACTATCTATGCTCAGTATATTTCAGATACCTCCCAACTCTGCTTCAGTAAATGATGTTTCAATCACGAATTTCTTAGCTTCAGGTTCACCATTCCCTGTTTGAAAAGTAAGACCAGAAAATTCTCTCAAGCGTTTTCGATTTCTTCTGGCGTCTGGAACTGTTCCGTAGCTTAACTGATGGTTTTAACTGGCACAGAAGTTATATTTTTATTTACTTTTACAATAGTGCCTAACGTTGCCATTTCAAGATTTTTTTTTCTTTTCGTCTACTATTTCTCCTTTCTTCAAAACGATTGTGTCGTTCTGTTTTCCGTAAATCTTCACTGAAATGTGAATCCTCGTCGTAGATTCAAAGTCAACAGTATTGCACTTCAAATACCATACGTCTCCACAGGCAAAACGGCACTCGGAAAAGTTCGTCGTATTTATGCGGCAAATCTACATCGTTGCTCATTCAGTTTATCAGGAAACATGCCTCTAAAATATGTTTGAATCATGATTCATCTTTCCGACATAAGCATTTTATTTAATCAAAGTTACTTAAATTAAAACTACAGAGATAAACCGAAACAAAGGATAAACTCTTCCTACTTGTGTTTATTCCGTGATCAGCAAACTACTGTCCAATATTTGGCTTCTCTGGCGTGTCTTCAGTTTCGTCAGCAGGAAATCCTTTAAATCACCCATCCGAATCCCACACATACATTATGATTTACTTTGCCTTCAGGATATTAACAACCTTTTCGCCTCTTTCAAGTTTTCAGTTATATTGTTCCGAATGACGGTTTTCAGTTTCCAGAGACTATACAGTCAAATACATTTTGCCCTGGAAAACTCTGGCTAAAAGATCAATGAATGTTAATGACCCAGCATGCGTAATAATGCACAATGTTGTGTGCGAGATCTTGAACTTCGAGGAGATGAAATGGGGAATGCAAAAACATATCTGGAGCAACAGCTGTGTGGTATTTGAATTCAAGTGTCATTTGGCAAAATAACACTCAACAGCAGATTTTAATGAAAACATTATTTTGTTCTAATGAATTTGTTTCATTTTTTAAATTCTTGTAGTACTAAACAGACAGCGAAATATATATTGTGGAAAGCAACAGACTTCCGTTTGCTTATGGAAAATTTATGTTTCTTGCTTCTTGCGTGGCTATTCAAAGCACTCTTCCCCATTGTAGAAAACTTTATCTTTGTGTTGCACCAAGAGCATAATGCATTCGTTTGTGATTTGGGATCACGTGTAACCCACAGATACACTGTCTTGTATGAGCTCTGATATCGAGTTATTCTCTGTTTTGACATGACGAACAAACACTTCATTCTAAAACACGTTGAATTACTTCATCTGTGCGAGCACAGGTAAGGTCGATTCACATTTGGATTCACTCTATTCTTCTCTGCAACGATTGTTTCACTCTGTTCCATCTCAGAAAGATGTAGATGGCGCTAGTCTCGAAATATATTTAACGATATTTTGAATGTATTGTTACAAAACAGCTGTTAAAGCAATAAAGTACAAATGAAAGAAATTGCATTTCCGCAAAAGTCGCGTACCGTATTACAGAGTTATACTTACATCTTTTTGGAGAACAATTAGTATGTCAAAAAGTCGCAATCAACAACCTTAGAATTGTATTTCATACAGGCCAGGCTAGCGCTCACTAGGTTGCGATGCTTGTACGTATGTTTTTTGAAAACCCTTAAACACGTGACGAGGGAAATAATGTTTTGTGTTGACCATAAAATAAATAATTAATGCTGTTCCTGGTCTATGGTTGACAGGTTCTCGATGTATCCTTGTCCGCTAAGTAAATTAATTATCTTCGTTAGTTGAAGCCTGAAAATTGATATTCAGGAAAAAAAAATCTATCACTAGCTGTTGCGTTTCCAGAATTTTGTAGAGCTGCCAATTAAAACACAAAGACCTTTGCAAATTGTTATGAGGACTATCTGTTTACAGAATGTTTTAGCTAGAAGGTATAGGGCAGTCTTCGCAGTAAGTATGTCGGCTCATTGGTAACATATGCGATTGTCAAAAGGTTATCTCAAAAGATACCGGGAATTAAATTCGTCTTGTAAACATTTTCAATGTATCCTACCAAACCCACTTCATTTCTAGTTATTTAATACAATTAAAGGTTGCCGCCTTCAGTTAACAAGCGGAATTCCACCTAACATCCGGACTATTTAGAAAACTCTCACTTCACTCACATGTGAACGTGGATTTTAATGCCTACGAATTCAATTACCTGTTTAAACAATCCTTTTAGAGAGGTGTCTTACAAAAGCCAGCCTGCCATCAATGGGATGAGAGAGTCGATTTTAATTACAGTCAAGAAATATAACGTAAAAAAATAATAGCAAAATATTTTCAATGGGGTATGTCTAGCATACCCACTCAAATTTTGGGGTATGCTTGAGCGACCGAGCATACCTGTAGTCGGCGCCTATGCTAACAAATCATCACAATACTAACTTTTACGGAGTTTTGTAGCTAAAATCAACAACATGCTTCCGTGAAGAGATTTTTCAACTCAGAATCAGGCAAACGAGATCTGTGTTGATGAGTATCTCTGAGGAGGGGGGTCAATTACGGAAATTGCTAAAATTTAGTACAAATAAATGATGTCTTTCATCCTAACTGCGATTTCATAGTCGTGCCTTACAATTACATTGTGTTTCTTCGACGTACATCGCGTGGTTGAACAACACTTCGAGATAAATACAGAAATAGATAACGGAATACGTAACCTATAATTATAAAACTTTTTAAACTGCCCAGAAATATATTTGAAAATGTTTTTGTACACAAAAATGAAGCGATTAATATTATTTAACTCGTGGGCACTAGCAATCTGAGCATTTTGCTCACCGTAATTTTAAAACGACTGGCATTTGTTACTTTTAAATATTGAACTTTGAGGTTTTTTCTTGCTAAAACTATAGGGATTGCTTATTTACAGTTATTAAGTAAATTTCAAACTAGTCGTGTAATCTGAGCAATAGGCTATACAAGTGAACGATCATTTAACTCTTAAAGCCGCGAGATGTCATGGGTTAAAAATCCAGGTTTCTGGCTGAAATTCAAGGTTTTTTCCCAGTTTTCCCAGGTTTTTTCAAATTCAAGGTTCAAAATTATTAAAATTCTCTCGAAAATTTCATCTTCAATCTATTTTCTTAGTTATTATACTTCTTTGACATCTGTTGGTATCTACTGCTTTAATAACATTTCTCTGCAAGTTAAGCTTTCAGTTTTTCATTTTTCATGCTAATTTCCTTTATATCACTTTTTAGCTTATTTCCATTCCTGCTTCTTTAATTACTCTCTGCCAGGTGTTTATGTCTTGCCCATTTTCTGTTCATTTTCTTCCTTAAGCATCACATCTTCTGAATATTCTATGTTTTTACTATCATTTGCTGTTGACCCTTACCAAACTTTCCTAATGATATCTGCGGCTATATTACCTGTAAAAAGCACTGCTCACAACACACTTCCTTTCTGAACAGCTCTGTCCATTATTAACCACATTGATTTTTTGCCATCTACTGTAACACAGTTTTGTATATTTTCCTCATTCTGTGTTGCAGTCTACTGAGACCATGCCACATCTGTGCCCTTAAGACTTTTTATATCTATGAATACAGTTGCGATCTTCCTACCAGTTCTCACCAATAAGACTTGGGCAATACATAACTCAGGGTAGTAAAAGTTTATGGTTTCTTGTCTCTGTTCATAGGGGTGAGGTAATTATGTCAGCTACCCAATCTGTTTACACAAAATCAATAATCAATATTTAGTGTACCAAGTCTATCATTCTGCATATGATGACATGAAAATATAGTTAACAAACAAATTAGACCTCTAAATCTCCAGCAATAGGTAATTCTAAGATAAAGAAGTGATTCACTCACGAAGTAATTCTTTATAAATAGAGTTTATTTCTCTTTGTGGACATGAAAATGAGGACGTGGTCTTCGTTATGTAATTTTAATAATTTATTAAGAGACCAAATTTTTTCATTTTTCAAAATTTTTAGTAAATTGAAATTATACCACCATAATTAAGAGTAATAGTACTCAGGGAATACTTAGGTCAAAACATCTATTATATCAGAGATCATTTGTCAGATTGCTATTATAAATAGTACCCGCAGTTGAGTTACTCTCTCTCTCTATGTGTTTAGCTCTCTTGCGCTCAGCTCTCTTTGTGCGTAGCTCTCTGTGTGTTGAACTGTCCGCGTGTTTAGCTCTCTATGTCACTAGATTTCATTACGCGCTTAGCTCTCAGTAGGAATATCTCTCAGTGTTTCGTTTAAAGTATTATACACAGTTTCATTCCAAGATAGGAAAAAAACGAGAAAATATTAAAAATGTAATACAGTAAAACCTCGTTTTTATGTTCCTGGTTTTTACATTTTCCTGCCATTTACACCATTTTTTGTCGGTCCCATTAATGTTAATGCACCCTCATTTTTGCGTTATCATATTTACACTTTTACTGCAGTTTACGCATTTTGAAAGCATGTTCGTCAAGAAAAAAATGACGAAATCTACATAAATTGATGCTAGCACGGCTTTCCCCTTAAAGTATAGCACATAAAAATTATTTGCAGTCGAGTTTCTTGACACTTTACATTTCATCAAACGTATATTTCGCGTATCATTGTTGGCAGTATGTATCTAGTTGACTTAAGAAGCGCCGATTTGTAACGATGTAGTTCCTCTTTCCATCAGCTTCTCTGCCACAGTGGCTGGCATGTACTCAAACAATTAGAACCAGTTGCTTTGTTGATGTGAGAATAAAGAGTTGCATTCTTTTTGTGATACATATTTCTGATTCATAAAGAACGTTATCTGTCAAAGTTTGGAATCATAATACCCACAACCTCAAAAAAGCGGTAATAGTGTGAGATGCCAATCCTATGCAAACGTCACAAAAATACTTATGCATATGTTTGCACTCGAGAACATGAATAAATTCTCTAATATTGTTGAGTGAAACATCGAAAAATACAAAAAGAACGGAACTTTGGGAGTTTTACAACGTAAATAATTAATGCCAGTATAAGGCAGTAATTCTGGCCTCACAGCGGCGTCCAAATGATATCCATCAAAGTGGTTCAGATAATTTTGAAGCTGTTACATACCCCAGCAGTGGCATCCAAACGATATCTATTGAAGCGGGTGGTTCAAGTAATTTTGAAGATGTTTTACATAGCCCAGCAGTGGCCTCCACAATTATAATGAATGAAATTTCATCACAAATTTCTACTTGCCATAAAATTACCAGTTCTGCCCTGTGCTTAAAATAGTAAAAATTTTGGATAACCTTTATTGTATAATAAACTTCCTGGCGAGTATTTATATGCCTATTATGTACTCATATCACAAATAAACTACGAAAATGCGAGGCTGATCCAGTAAGCACATTTTACCATTTAAAACACTACTTCCTGCATTTTACGTTTTCCTGCATTTTACATCATTTTACTGAAGATCCTGGAAAAGCGTAAAAGTGAGGTTCTACTGTATAAACTTTTATATCGTGAGCATACATGAAAGTGAACATTATCTTTGGACTTTGATCGGGATAGGCTAGGACAGAAACATTAGAAACTTCTGTCTCCCATAATAAACTGATGAACATTCTTGATATGACATTTGAACTTATTGGTATGTTTAATGCAATAACTTTTCAAAGACCTATCTGAAGATTTAGAGTTTGTAATCAATGGATAGGATCCATAGATATTAATACAAACAAACTTTGACGAAAATAATCACGAATTGTGAATTTATAAAGTGTGTACTGTGAATGTGTTGTGAATGTAACTATTGATTTCAGAATAGAGAGTCTATGAACCTTAAAAAAGTCTTAAACAGGTATTCGAGTATTTAGTTCCCTAATGTTGTCCAAGCATATTCTAAAAGTGAAGGAATATATCTAACAGTTTTGGGCAGGAGAAACTTACGGTGAAATTTTCTAAAGAATAATTCTATAAAGGAAAAGGATCAGGCAAAAAAAAGTATCTTTGTGACAGGCGTCAAATTATCTGAACTATCGGGACTCAATGATTCAATTTTTTATTCTTTGGTTTATTAAATATCAGCCCCCTGAGAAACGGATTATGATGCTCAAACATTATAAAGGGTTTTTAAGTTTAAATGAAATCCAGAAACAATATTTACATTGAAAAATTCAACACAGATATAAATTTTATTAACTGAAGAAGTACCAGGTCTACCAACTTAATTTTCATACTGAGGTGACAAATAGAATTTTGAACCTATACTTCCAATACAACTGTGAAATCAAGACGTAATATACAGCTTAAAAGTCGCAAGTTAAAACACTATTATAAAACGAAGTCAAGACAACTGTCGCCCCAGTCACAAACCAAACCATGTCGCCGCCCAGTGACAGAGTATCACACGCGCTCGAGAGTAAAAGTTCCAAATTCTCACTCGTAAATTAGCGTAGTCCATCTAACTTTGCAGTTCCAAGTTAATCAGGGATAAAAGTATTTGTTATAAAACACAGTTTGTCATCACACAAGTAAACGATTGCTGAATTATCTCAGTTCCACAGCCCTACAACCTTGCATAGTCTATCACTTTTCAAGCAGAGACTAAGTTCTGCATTCACAGCCCATAAATTTTCTAAGTCCATACATGCCTATCGCTTCAAATGACAAGTTTGTAATGTGGCTTCAGACCGACCAGCGTCACAACCTTTCACCACCACGTGCAAGTTATGAGTCCCTTCCCAAGTGTTCGAAAGCGTGCTCTCCCTGTTCACAAAATTGTATCCTCCCGCACATCCTTAAAATATAATTTCCCCTCCAAAATATTATACTTGTGAATATCACAGAATTAAGTGCTTTGACCACCTCCCTACGAATATTGTTTACATTTAACAAACACATATTAAACAATACTAAAAAAACGGTTGAGACTGAATCTCTTTGCTCAGATAGCTATTAAGTGCGGCATCTTGCTGTTCAAATATACTGCCGCCATCGAAATATAGTTACACAATTAGTATTTAATTTTTAATGGCTTCTTATACAAATATATTCAGTTATTGTCCATAAATACTTATAATAATTTATATATAAACAATCTGCTGCACATCTACTATTTTTAGTCGGCCAAGAAATATTTAAGTGGCAGTTTACAACATAAAAAAGTAACGTTACTAAAATAGTATTAAATATAATAAAATACATATATAAATGTAATGCGCTTTGCTGGGTTCATGTTTTGTGTTTCTGTGGTGGAATCTATGTTCTGATACAATAATATTATTACCTCAACAAAAAGCAGAACAAGAGAGTAAAATGAAGTTTATTGAAAGAATACGGAAATAACGTGGCACTTTTTTTAAATAGGTAGCGTGGTGCAATGCTGTCCATTCGCTTATTAAACTGTTACTGATAAACATTACATATCAATAATTGCAAATATAAGTCTTTTATTATTATTATTATTATTATTATTATTATTATTATTATTATTATTATTATTATAGTACTGAAATTCGTCGGCCTTTTATCTGTAAGTAATATTGAAATTGTAATTATGGCGTTTGATTCTCCCAAGTCTCGTGAAACCATTTATATAATTATATTTGCTGTATGATCATTCCCTGATTTTATATGGATTTTTAGAATAATATTTGAGGCTATATTGTATTTCAGTTGCAATCTAGAATAGCCGCCCTCACTCAGCCAAGAGTGTGGTTTCCGGTTTCCAAGCACATTAGGAAAACCCTGACTACCTGTCCATTTACTAGGTTCAAACTGTTAACCAGCCGGCTGGGGAACACAACATCCTGGCAAAACCCACCTTTTACATGGAAACAATTAGCTTCCTCCTGTATCTGTAATATCACACAGTTACCTGTCTTTCCAATATTCCCAATACTTTTCTAAAAATCTGTCTGGCTGCAATTATTTCATCTATAGTTAATCTTACAGTTTATAATCCTTGTTGTGCCCTTCTGACTGTGGTTCTATATTATTCATGATTTTGCATAAAATTATACTGTATATACTCTACAGTGCCAATCTGTTATCTTCCGTCGTATTTCTGACCCATTCGCTCCATGCGTCTTTCTTCCTCCTGATAGCATCTGCACTTCTCTCATTTCACCGTGGTTCTTTGCATCTCCCTTTTGTTGGAGTCCCTCTACATGCTTCTTCTGCGGTCTTCAATAGTCTGTTTCACTCTAGTCTAGACTCCCACTACATCCTTCCACTCACCTTTTGGAAGTTGTTCTCCCTACATGTTTCATGTGTTTCTCTGTCTTTTAGTTTTCAGTACTTTATTTTTCCCGGGCTTTTTCCCTCGTCTTTGTATGTTTGCACATCAAGTACTTTGTCCGCCAATTCAAAAGCTAGTATTATTTTGGCAGTATTTATTCTTTTGTCTCTTTCCAGTCACTACATTTAATATCTATTTACATTACCTAATTACCAGTTCCTTTAGTTCTTACCTCATCTAGTCCCATTAATCATATGCTTCTTTTTGACATAATGTTCAGGATTGTTGAATCCATTTGTAAGGATGCAACGTTAGTAGTCTCAATTCTGCCATTAATCAGAAGCATGTTGGCTGTCATACTTGGATGATCTGCTCAAAGGTTACGTCAGTTATGGTACTCGTTTTTATCAGATGCTCAGTTGATTGGGAAAAACAAATACATTACCCACTACTGACTTTCTGAGGCATACATAGTTTTACATTGGCCAGCATTTTTCTGTTTTCCTTACTGAACTTTTTTTCTCATTCTTTTCATTTTAGTTGGATGCTTGATACAAAATATTATTTTATTTTTTTGTTTTTTTTTTGTTTGTTCACATAGGTGCTTTTCTGTAATAAACATTTTCGTTACTCAAAAACAAGTCTTTCGTACCAGTAGATAGCATCACTATGTAATTATTTTAATTTAATTCTTCCATATGGATAATTATATTGATTAATTACAGTATGTAGATATGAAGTACTTCAGGACAGTTACTATGCCACTAAATACTGATACGTTTAGAAATTATTGTGCATACTCCATAGTAGTTTTCTTTGAGGGTGTAAGTATTTCTGTATTGACTTTAATTCTAGGGCAGAAAATTCTTACCAGTTACATACACTCCTACATTTCAACACCACACTTTGCAACACCATAGACCAGTTACAAGAGCTATAGTTCAGCTTGTGTATGAGGGCACAATGACTTAGTGACAACCTTCCCAAGGGAATCAGTGAATGCATACAAGAGAGTAGGTGCAATGTCACACTGGTACATGGGCACACAAAACAGTTATTTTTTAATTTAACTAAAATTTTAATCATTCAAGTAGCATCACTCATTCAGTCAGCCCATGATGTTTCACTTCATCTTGTCCCCCCATCCAGGTGTTTTACGTTTTGTGTGAGGCAATGTGAAAAAAAAAGACTGCTCTAGCACAAGTGATATACATGGTCTTAGGTGTGGTGACATATTTCGTCATTTTTATCTTAAGATCGATATACACTAACATACATCTTTATTCACAAAATCAAAAGTTAATATAATGGCAGTGTAAAACAATATTGCTTCAACAAGTGCCTTGTTTGTTAATTTGGGAGATAGGTGACCAGAAAACATCTAGAAAATTTATCCAACTCATCAATACATGATGTAACTTAGGAAAATACGTTTGGTTTCAGATTTTTACCTGACTTTTCTATAGTCATTAAAACATTTGTGCCCTGAAATAAAATGATTTGCCACATGATGAATGCAGAGGAACAGGTACAGAGTCAAACTGAAATATATAACTCTTTTAATTAAGAGAAATAACAGTTGTGAAAGGGAGCACGTTCTCTATTACAAATTACAGTCATTTGCATAAATTATGGCTACAGTCGATTTTAGGACATAATAATTACGTAACACCACCATAAATAAAACTGAGACTGTATAAAATATACCCATTGGAATATCTCTTTAAGGACCTAGGTTAGAACCAATGACAATGATATTATTTCTATGATTTCGAAATATTCAGTCATCTCCACTGTCTTAGAACACTAAAGTATATTATATGGCAAAGTTGAATATTTGCGCTGGATCGATTTCGAAATTGCTATTACCTCTTCAGGCCAGTGGTTGCTATAACCAATTCGACTATCCAGATATGCTTCACATCCTGCCCAAATTCTCAACATGCACGGATACAGTTTGAGCTGTGATCAAGAGGAAGTAATAGGTAGGGGGCACTACAAAGAAGTGTGTGATAAGTTAAGAATTTGGGCAGGAGGGCAAATGTGTCCGTATAGCCGAATTGGGTAGGCTGACTGCTAGTCCCAAAGTGGGAAATCCGAGTTCGAATCCTGGACCGGCACAAATTTTCCACTTCGCCACAGACTTTCGATTTCTTGTAACATTGTAGATGTTTGAATATTTGAATTCATAAATATCTGTCTCTCTATGCCAACCAACGATATTTGCTCCTTTTTTGTATGTCTGGTAGAACAGACACCATATCTATAAACATTATTTTTCATTTGCAAGCTAAAGTCAGATACTTTCCAATTGAGATGTTGTTTTCTATGTTCACTGTATGACTGGATGTTACATTACTTTGTATTCTCTCTCCTTCTGCAATGCGAATTTGTAAGATTTAGGTCAGTGGCAAATTAAAAAGTTCTTCACAATCAGTATTCAATAGCTATCTAAATTTCAACGTGTAACATGCTGATGTTCTTTCCTTGCAACCATGGATGCTTGTAATTACCAATATTAACTTCTGTACTCTAATAAAATCTTTGTTTCAGACAGTATACATAGATACTGTGAGCTCACTTATCACTTTCCTTTGACCCTATATTTCGGTACGTAACGTTCTACAGTTACTAACAAATATAAAATGTACAGTGTTTCAATAGTGGGATGACACGTAATACAGTGATAATACACAGCTGTCAGACCCAAATGAATAAAAACAAATTCATTTTCTATGCTCACACCTATTACACTTGGCACTAAGCAATTAATTGTAAGATAAGTATGCAGGAGGATGATGTGTTAAATCGATGTAGTTAATATATTAATAACTCTTGCTGCTATACATCTCTGATTGCTAAAACGTCTGTTTTGCTATTTGCATTCTGAACTTTTTGTAAATAAAATGTGTTACTTTACAAGTCGCTAATTCAGTATAACTGGTCTCATACATATTATAACAGGGAACTCACCACAGGAGACAAATGTCGGTGCTACCAGTTGAGGCAGAGGAGTCAGACGACATGGGCGACGCAGCTGAAGCAGGAGTCTGGCCGCAGCCGGTGTGGCCACTTTGCGGCTCAGTGGTGGGGGCGGTCCTGCTGGCTGCAGGGGCTGGCGTGCTGCAACAGGGAGGAAACTGTGGCAGCCAGGCGACACCTCACTGCAGACCTAACTGCAGGGGCTTGTCCACACACAAATGTTGTGGCTCTACTAAGATGAGTGACTCATCTGTTCCTCAATTCCCATACCAATAGCTTAGAACACTGGACAACTGTGTCTACAAAATGAAGCTGAAATGTAACTTACAGGCAAAAGGCTACAGTCATGCAGATGTAATATAGCAGCCATATGCAAACAATTTGAATATATAACAATGACAACTGTAAAAATCTTGGAATGGGAATAATCTTTAAACATACTTCAATGGAGCTACAATCGTATTAGTGTGTTCGTAATTTTTCTGTTAAAGACGTACTTGGCGAGCAGGAGTTGCTGAGCGATCTGGAGCACCACTTTACAGATCGCACGTCCTCCCGCGGCAGGGGTTCGAATCCTCCCTCGGGCATGGAAGTGTTTGTTGTCCTTAGGTTAGTTTAACTTAGTTTAAATAGTTTAAGACTAGGGGCTGATGACCAACATAGTTTGGTCCCATAGAATTACAAACATTTAGTGATATACCCGTAGTGGAAGGGATGCTAAAACGCAACTGAACTGCTTGTGAAGTGAGAGGTGAAGGAAGCTGGGATTTGGAATTACTTCATGTGGTACAGTTGGCTGTGATTTGACACTATATGAAGCCTGGCGTGTACATTCAGGTTATGGGACTAGATAGTAGAAATAGAAATATATATTATGACATGGTGACATAACAGCTTATACAGCTTATACTATGGATCCTGTGATCAGAAAGGAGATGGTGATTAATAATGCAAACAAAGATCGAATTTAAGTCAAGAACAGGATTCCTTACATATAATCTTGAATAACGCAGAAAGAAATACACTTATACGCATTGTTTTAACAATAGGCTATCCTTAAATGGAAAATGCTGTTATGGGTGTTATGTTTTCAACATTGCTTTTCATATATGATAATATGATGCAGCCTCAAAGCTGCTACAGTAATGGAATGTAGTTTAATCTGAGTATGCATGTTATCTCATAGGGCGAAATTTTAAAAGAAGGATATATGAATTACTAAACACCATACCTAGAGGTGTATTTCTACTGTTGTGTACTGTGCATAAAATCAGAGCAGATATAAAAACGTCATCAGTATTGCTGATGAAATGGGGCAGTAAGAGTTACAAACGTTTTTGTTATATAATAAAACAATGAACAACAGTGACTGCCTTATTTACACATATTCACAAAGGATTACTGTTCCAGGTCTCGATATGGATTGGAAACAGTTTTAATATTAATATCATTGGAAAATGGTAATTTAGAATTTTATATCTTGTCGATATTACATTCATAAGAGACGGGCATTATTTATAAATGTATTTTTAACATGGAACTTCTGTGGAATTGACTGGATGATTATATGGGCTTGGATATTATGAGTGCTCCTCCAAAAAGCATTTACAGCGTTTTGACCCAATGGGGAACCCTCGGCAAGAGTGTACGTAGTGTGAAAAGTGGATTGAAGTGTGCACTTATTCTGAACATATGCCTAGCATATGCAGTTTAGTAGACCTAATGGGTCAAAAAAGTGTCAAAACCATGTATGAAACGGCGATACAATAGATCTTCATTTATTATGTCCACATAATTCAGTATACAGATTTGATGAACATTCTGTGAGTGATCAACGAAATTGTACACTTTAGCACACAGAAAAATCCATGTGGCTAACGGTTGTATTGTATGACTTAATTTTGTTTTGTTGAAAGTGGATTACAATCTCTAAAACCAGCTATGACAAAAATAAAGCTTTGGTTCCATGAAACTTGACTTGCATTTATAGAAAATTGGTCAAAAGGCTCTACCTGGGAAGTATTGATGTCTCGAAAACAAACTCGCACACGAAATGGGGGAACACAGATCAACGCGTCAAACCACACTTACCCGGTTTCTGACGCTGACTCTGACAGCAGGCGGTCAACTTCGGCCATAGCCTGGGGCTGGCTATTTCTCGCATCTGCCCATCCCTGCGTTGCCATGACTCGGAAGATGTGGTCCCTTATGTAGTCGACGGCGGCCTTCCTCAGGCTGTCCGAGGAGTGCCGGACGGCGACGACAGCCGCGGCCGCCGCGGTCTCCACGGACAGGCGCGCCAACACCTGCCGCTCGCAGTCCGCCTTCAGGGCCGGCAGGCCGTACTGGTCTGCGGCGGCGAGCAGCTGGGCGGCCAGGGCGGGCAGCTGGGGGGCCTGCAGGGTGTACAGGTAGGCCACCAGCTGCCTCAGCACCGGGCCCTCCACGCCCGGGGTGGCCACCTCGCCGACGGTGATGTCCTGGAGGATGCGCTGGAACACGGGGCTCCTGGCGGCCAGCACGGCCCTGTGCGCCACCAGGCGGGTGTCGCCCGCCACCAGCGCCACCATGGAGCCGTACCCGTGGTCCAGCAGCGCGCCCAGGTCCGCGGCTCTGTCAGACGTCACCTCCTGAACTGACTCCGCAGTGGACGAGTCTGAAGCCAATCGCAACTTATCAGCCATTTCAACTCTATGCTTGCATCATTTCCATCTACATTTGTGTCTAGCACCTGGAACTGATCGCTAACTACAGGATGCCAAATGAAACAAGCGAAATACTAGCAGTGTAAAACTGATGCCACAGTAGAAAAAAAAAACACCATTTGCCGAATTTAGAATCGGGTCCAACACCTTTAATTTGCAAAATAAGCCCCGAAATATAGTCAGGTATTTGTTTCATTAACTGTATTCCAGTTTTTTACTTTTCCTTTTCTTTTTCAAAACGTCAATCGAAATTAGGATTTACTTTATTCCTAACCTGTATGTATGGTAAACAATGAGTTCTCTTAATTACTTTCTGTTGGTATTCCTTTAGAAAGCCATTCGAATGAAGTAGTACTTCATCTAGGGAGAAATCTTTCTGACTGCTCCATTTATTTATTGAGCAACAACGTTTTACGACTGCAATGCATGTAACTCTACTCTTAACTGCTGTCGTGTATGTTATTTCAACAGCTAACTGCACCAATCATCTGCTACTAATGCCTAGCAGACAGCAGTGAGGATGCATCTCATTTTCAGCACTCTTGCATTTTTCACATGGACAACAGCTAACCATGGGTTGAGTGATGTATCAAAACTAATAAAGAATATCCTGTCCCATAAACCAAAATATGTCATTGTTTCATAACTGATTCACGCTACCACAGTATTGACTATGTATTGGGTAATTACATAATTTCGATTAATATAAGTATTCAGTTATGTGGTCAAATTCCCACTGGTGATATTGTTACCTACAGTATTACTTAAAAGTATCTACAATGTCCTACATTCACTTCAGCAATTATATAGCTTTATAAATAAAAGTGAAAATTCCAAACATACTGTACACCAACAGGTAGATAATAACGTGGTAAAAGGAAATTGCGCATATGTAACCCAAGATACTTCTCAGAAAAGAGTCTGACTATGAAAATTCACCATTTACCCATTGAACGGAACGAGAAGAAGCGCTCCTATTAAGCAATGATAGCCAATGCCTAAGTCACTGCTGCTATGGTTGATTCAATATGTAAAGATTTAGATGTGCTGTCCGTCTCTGAACTTTGTCTATAAGCAAAGTATGCTCCGTTGCATGTTCGCCAGCAAAAGTAAACATCTTGTGAAATTAATAAAGACAGGTTAATGTCAAAGGAGACTCAGATTCGAATAAATCTAGTACGCCTGTTCTTTTCGCTAAAAGTTGTTAATATGTGATCAGTAAATTGAGGTATTTTTTATAAAAATCTGTGCAATCAAAATCTTATAACAGTATATTTAAATTTTCAATAAAGATGTATGAGAGGAGACTGAGAAGCAGTATTTGGTAGATTGCAAAACGAAGAAGTTAAGGGAAAAACCGAAATCCCATATCAATTTTTACCGCAACATGAAACCATTGAAGTTTGTCCTACGCTATTACAAAACACAAAAGTCAGGAGCCAAGTCAGAACAGCCTACTGGCGGTCACCATGGGCAGTCAGTCGGACAGATACAAGTCTGGCGGATCACATCTCAATTTCGCTTTCAGTAGCATCAAAGTTCTATGTCTGCAATCATTGAAAATATTACTTCAAACTCTGTGAGAAAATCTGTTTGCGGAAGCTTACAAAATCTATAACATACTATATTTAATTATGAAAATCTAGATTCCAATATGTAATAGATAATCACACAAGAATAAAGTATAGTGACAAAACTAGCACAAAATATTTTAAATTGTACATTATGATGCTGTGGAAATGCCAATCATTGACACGGTGTCTATAAATGTTCTTTGGAATTAATTACATAAACATTTATGAGAAAGACAGTGAACTGTTGCTTCCATAGATGCTAACTAAAATAATCATGTTGGTTTTACACAAGATGTCACAACTTTTGCGGTGGACAGTATGCGTTGTGAGATTTACATTTATCTTTAAATTTTAAGTTATATCTTTACCTGAAATGGAATCTTGGGCAATGGAGTCCGAAAGTACAAATGCAGCCACGAAGGTGCAGAAGAACCAGATATCACAGCTGCACAGCATCTTGGAATGGCAAATGTGTTTAGCCAACTGGAAAACTGACCCCTCAAAATATCTTCAATAAACTTGCACTCGGCTAAATGACCTGCAATTTAAAGAAAAATGTAGTTAAAAACTAATTTTCTTTCAAAAAGTTAACTTCAAATTAGCTAGGATGAATTGGTGTTTTAGCGTAACTTTAATTCCACGGTTTTGCTACGTTCACTAGTGTATGATTAATAAGCAGAATATGTTCTCTACTGGTGACACAGGCCTGCATCAGTGACAGAAATGTCGCTGCTCAGTTGGGACTGCAATGCGTATGATCAGCAGCTGGCAGAGGCAGAAGTTGTGGGCTGGCAGAAGTTGTGGTCGCACTGTGGATACACTCCAATCGTTCTGGATTCAGCTTCAAATTGCGATCCGCTAAATATTCGCAATAGTATGTCTAGAAAACAACGTCGCCTGGCTGCAGTGATTAATATTCAAATTTCCCGAGCATCTCGGTAACACTGTCGCATCTATCACTCCAGCCACTAACAAATCTACCAATGTAATCCAATAAGGCGGCGATCCCAAAAACGTGATCGATACTCAAGATGCCATCGCAAAGTGTTTTATGGCACTCTACTTTAGTGATGAATCAAATTTTCTCTAAATACTCCTAATGAATCAAAGTCTTCTACCCACCATCCTCACATCTGACCTTACATGCTTGTTGCATTTCATTTTGCTCTACTATGTCGTGACTGGATATTTATCAACAAAATTGAGTGAAGCAGCACTACTAATGCTGTATTTGATTGTTATGCATGTCTTTCTCCTACTCATCTGCATAATCTTACATTTTTTATGTAATAAGTTCTAGATTCAGTTCCTCGTACCAACTACAAGTTTTGTCCAAGTCATCCTGAACCCTACCCTACCTGAACCCTACCCTACCCTGAACCCTACCTCCCCATACACCACAGCACACACAACACAGCAGGTTAGTCTCCACTCTATGCTCATTTCATTTACGTAGGTAGAAAATGGTAAGTCCCACCACACTTCCACGGGGCACATCTCCTGATTTTCCTGTCCCTCACCATCGAGGGCAAAGTACTGTGTTCTCGTACTTACAAAGTCTTCGAGGCACACATATGCAGGTATCTCTGAACTCTTTGCTAT
Organism: Locusta migratoria; assembly: GCA_026315105.1. Classification (NCBI taxonomy): domain Eukaryota; kingdom Metazoa; phylum Arthropoda; class Insecta; order Orthoptera; family Acrididae; genus Locusta; species Locusta migratoria. Next base: position 61,581,033 of record CM048752.1, on the reverse strand, counting down.
ATGCTTGCGACTTCATTATCAGTCTGCAGTGCAGCACCGTGGCAAATGCCTTCCCGATATCGGGCATCATGCAATCCAACTGTTGCCAACGATACATGGTTCGCAAGAAGTCATCTGAGAAATGTCCGTGCTTCCCGTGAGCTGCACGCATGGAAACCTTTCCGTCTGAAGCAAATGTAGTATATTGGAACTGAGAATACATTCAAAAACTCTACATGAAACAGATTGTTAACGAAAGGTATTTATGCAGATCCGCTCTCTTACCTTCACTGTAATCTGAAGTCACCAGTTTTTTTCTTTTTTCCGAGTTTATTCGGACTTTGCGCTGGATCACAGACTGGTGACAAAATCAAGCTAACAAAGGGCCAACGCCATAAATGCTGAAGTGCTATCCCACCCGGACAGGGCGACTTATCCGTTTCCTGTAGTAACTGCTGCCTCACTACACTGGAGATACCTGTTACTATTTCCTGCATTTGGGGGTTTATGCGATGATCCAATGACGGTATATTTGTAAGCTCATGATGAGAGTATGATTTTTTAAATTTTTAATTACAAACTTCAGCTTCTGTTTTGCTGTAATCCATGACCACCACACAATGATCATAGTTGTGACTGGACAGAGGTTGTTAACCGGTTTATCGCTCTCACATGGGACCGGAACTTTTTGGATTCTTGGCGACATTCACTAACATATGAGAAGAGTTATGGTTGTTATGAATATTATGATGCATAATTTGGAGTTACTATAAAAAACTGTGATAAGAGGTGTCAAAATAAAGGTAAAGACTTCACGAAACTCATTTCATTTATTTCACTTGGGCCATTTTAAGACATAATGATGAAGTAAATGAGCCTCATCCATTCGTAATATGAATGTAGTTGGAGTTACGTCTTGCATAGGAAATGACTTCAGCTGATTAATGCTTCCTCATCATGGAATTTACTGATTATGCCAATTACTACAAAGTGGGTAAACTCTTGAGTGAAAATACTAATAGACAATGGAACGTCAGCTTTATAAAGTGAGGTACAGCGACAGCTCAACAGAGCTACCATCGGTTCGCTAATGACAGTTAACGACATAATGTCACCTTTATTCATATTATTTGATGTCTGAAGCAGAATAATGGGGTAAGAAAAGAAAATCACAAATAACCATTAATGGTCGTAATCTGAATTAAAGTGCGCGAAATGCCTTGCACACATAATGAAGAGCAAGATAATGGGGTCAACACACAGAAAAATTACAAGATGTGCAAGTTATTGTATACTTCTCTTACAACAACCTATCACTGTATTGCCCTAAGGTGGACAGAGTTCTATTGTTTTAAAACGTCCGCTTCCTCTGGGTCAGTGCCCCTGAACTGTTTATCGAGCTGTAGAGTAGTCTTGGTGAATTCTTTTTAAAGATCTTGTAATTTGTCCACCGACTTCACATCACATTAATTTACTGATTAATGATTTTTATCCACGACGGCATATATCATATTCAGCTGGAAAGTGATTTATACAGTCGCGATACAAGGCACATAAACAGTATTCCTCACGACGCTGTCCCCTGTCCACGATACAGAACTGAGTTACGGGCTTTTGTCAGAAGTTAATTCACAAGCTCTCGAGTAACACGGAGCAGATAATTGGTAATCCTGCATCAGAGTTGCTGAAGATGAACTGCTGAAGATGAGGATTCGGTAAGGAGACAGTAATCTTCTTATGGGGGTGAATGCTCGCGGCTGCTCGGGCAATTACTCGCAAGCAGGTGGGAGCCACAGAACTGAGGGGGAGGAGGGAGAGGGGAGGGGGAGGAGAAGGGAGGATGAGAGGGGGTGGGGGAGGGGAACCGCGGGCGCACGTGGCCACCGCGCGACATCCGACTCTCGTGGACGGTTCATCTTTCAACGCCCGACTTCGAATTTCGTGCAAAAGCTTAGTATGTGAATTATTGATGTGGAATCTGAACAACAGAACAACACAGCGTTTTTCACATCAACGACATCGTCAGAGGGCAAAGAGGTAAAGAGGGACAGACAGAAATACTGGAGTTGATGCGGGATCCAACATCGACTGTCAACTGTCGGATGCCTGACTGAGAGGCGGGCGACTGGCGCAGCCGCTGAGGGCGTCTCAGGTGGCGCTCTCTCTCTCTCTCTCTCTCTCTCTCTCTCTCTCTCTCTCTCTCTCTAGTCTGCACGTCACCAGCTGTGAAACGCATGCGGGGGCCTCAATAACTGATTACAAGGTGGAAAACGTACAATCATATAACGGTTGTAAGGCGTATTTGACATTTATTGGGCGTTTGAAATCGCCATAGGATTACTACTACAAGACGTGGCAGAAGTATAGTACACCGAGAGTATTTACAGTACAGATTTTGTGGAGAGAGACACTCAGGAATGTTTCCTATGTTTATGCAGAACGTGCAGTTATAGCAAGGTAGCAAAATGTTTAAACCTTCGATAAGTTATGAAAGACGTGCCATGCAATGACATGTATCTTTTTAATGTAAAACATTTCTGGATTATGACAGTAGTGTGAATGTTCAAAACTTACTGTAACTGCTCTATAGTATAACAGCCATGAATCACCAAACTTCATCCCAGTTGCTTTACTGCAGAATCCAATCAAGAGGAAACTAAATGTAAAAACATTATTCACATTAATAACATGTAGGCCTACACTTTTTCCTATGGTTGATTGAAAACAAAAAGTTCTGCCATGTAATTTTTGTCGCTTCTAGGCAAAGTGTCTTCTGTCACAAGATATAAATATTCATTGGCAGACGGATAACACACTTCACCTTTTGCTTTCGGTCTTTGTATTCAGTTTTTCCCCACTTATGTTTTCCTGCTTGCTTTCGCTTTCGTCTTCCTTGTAAAAACACGAGAATGAAAGCACTCTCCACAATATCCAGCTATACCGTTCACGACAATGCGCTGTTTTACTGTGTACCGACAAGGCCGCATTATAGAACAATTTTTCATGGTCGCATCCATTCCTCTGATTTGTTGATCACAGACATGAGGGATAAAGTATTCTCAACAGGCCTTACCCTAGTAATCATCTATATACCTGCAATAATATTTATCATACTGTAGCTATCCTAGAGTGCAAATTTAAAAAAATCGGTTGGTTTACGTACTTTAACTGTGGTCTTGCTTTGGCATGCAGTTATAGCGAACAGCTGAAAGCAATGGGAAACTACAGTCGTTAATTTTCACGAGGACATACAGCTCTACTGTATGAAAAAATAATGATGGCATCCGGGCAGGGACTACTCACATGGATTTCATCAAGAAAAATAAAACAGTCCTACATATCGGAGCATGGAATGTTCTAACTCTTAATCGAGTTCGTAAGTTACAAAATTTGAAAAGAGATGGAAAGGTTAAAGTGAGATATTGTGTGGGTTAGTGCAGTTCGGTGGCAGGATGAACAGGATTTTTGGTGCAGTGAGTACAGGCTTATTAATACAAAATCAACTGGTGATTACTCAGGAGTAGGTCTGATAATGAATAAGAAAATAGGAATGAACAGCATAGTGAATGCATTATCATAATGAAGGTAGAAACAAAACCAACACTGACCACAGTAGTACAAATCTACATGCCAACTAGCTCTGCCAATGAGGAGATCGAAGACATGTATGAGATGACAAAAGAAATTATTCAGACCGTTAAAGGACAAGACAAACTTTGTAGTAGGAAAGGAAAGAAGAAAATGTAGTGAGCGAAAATGGACTGGGGAAAAGGAATGTAAGACGAGATCGCCAGGAAGAATTTTGTGCAGAACACAATTTAATCATAACAAACACTTGGTTTAATCATCGTGAAATAAGGTTATATACGTGGAAGAGATCATGAGACACTGGGAGATACCAGATTGACTTCATAATAGTAGAGCAAAGGTTTACAAACCAGGTTTTAAACAGTAAGACGTATCCAGGGTCAGATATAGGCTATGACCATAATATTGTTATGAACTGGAGATTAAAGCTTAAGAGACTGAAAAAATGTAGAAAATTAAGGAGATGGAATCTGGACAATTTGAAGGAACTAGAGGTTCTTGAGAATTTTAGAGGGAGCATTAGGCAGGTATTGTCTGAAATTGGGCAAAGGAATACAGTAGTAGAAGAATGGTTAGCCGAGACAGTAGGGAAGGTCGCAGAGGATCATATAGGCAGAAGGACAAGGCGTAATAGAAATCCTTGGATACCACAGGAGATACTGACATTAATTGCTGAAAGGAAAAAATTTAAACACACATCAAGTGAAGCAGACAAAAGGGAGTACAGACGTCTGAAAAATGTAGTTGACAGACTGGCTAAGCAGGAGTGTCTTGAGAAGAAATGCAAGACCGTAGAAGAATGAATAACTAGGGGAAAGACGGATACCGTCTAAAGGAAAATAAGAGCCATTTGGAGACAAGAAAGGCAGCGGTATGAATATCAACAACTCAGATGGAAAACCAGTACTAAGCAAAGAAGGCAAAACTGAAAGGTCGAGAGAATATATAGAGGGTCTGTATAAAGGAAATAAACACCAATACAGTATTCTAGAAATGGAAGCCGAAATAGAGGAAGACGAGATAGGAGATACGATACTGCAGAGGAATTTGACAGAGCACTGAAAGATTTGAGTTGAAACAAGGCCCCTGGAATAGATGATGTTCCGTCTGAACTGTTATAGTTAGCAGAGCCAGTCATGACAAAATTGTTCCACCTGGTATGTAAGATGTATCAGATAGGAGATATACCCCTAGACTTCAAGAAGAATATAGTGATTCTAATTACTAAGGAAACAAGTGCATACAAGTGTGAAAATTACAGAACTATTTGGTTAATAAGTCGTGGTTGCAAAATACTAACACGACTTATTTACAGACGAATGAAAAACTAGTGGAATCCGACCTAGAAGATCAGTTTGGATTTAGGAGGCAATACTCGCATTACCACTTATCTTAGAAGATAAGTTAAGCAATGGGAAGCCTACGTTTTACGCATTTGTGGATCTGGAGAAAGCTTTTGACAATGTTGACTTGAATACACTTTCAAATTCTGAAGGTAGTAGGGTAAAATACGGGAAGCCAAGAGTTACATTCAACTTGTACAAAAACCAGACAGCAGTTATTAGAGTGGAAGGGCATGAAAGGGTCGCAGTGGTTGGGAAGGGAGTAAGACAGGGCTGTAGCATTTCCCCAATGTTGTTTAATCTGTACATGGAGAAAGCTGTTAAGGAATGCAAGGAGAAATTTCGAGAGGGAATTGAAATCTAGGGAGAGGGAATAAAAACCTTGCTGTTTGCTTATGGCACCATCGCCTCAATCACACTATTAATCCGGCGAGTGGGAGAACCAAATATGTGAACACTTTCAGTGTATTGATGTCAGCGGTCTCCTTGATTAGCGTTAGGAAATTTTCGTCACAGGTCGACGTGTATTATTGTGTATAGTAAATTTAATTGTGTACGTATACTATTGCTAAAAAACCAAGCAAGTGACTTTAACCGTATGGTCAAAGAACTAAAGGACTTGTTTTTAGAGAGTAAGAGCGATTAATGATAAAATAGAAGTTAGTTTAAAGGAACTTAAAGGTGACATAGTTCAATGTAATCATAAAATAGCCGGCCGCGGTGGCCGAGGGGACTAAGGCGCTCCAGTCACGGTCTGCACGGCCACTACGGTCGGGGGTTCTAATCCCCCCTCGGGCATGGATATTTGTGCCATCCTAGTTCGTAAGTAGTTCATAAGTAGTTTGTAAGTTTAGGGACTGATGACCCCGTAGTTAAGTCCCATAGACTATACAAACATTTGAACATTTTTTGAATAATAAAATAGACACTGGTTTAAAAGGACTTAAGGGTGACATAGGGCAATGTATTAATAAAATAGATGCATGTAATGACAAGATAAATATGGTTTTGTAAGATAACAAGATAACAAGGTTTCAATAAACAAATCCAAACCGTGAAAGAGAAAATAGCTATAGGTTTGGACTTGTTTAAAGCCGAACAGTCACAGAAACAGACTGAAGAGCTTGCGAAATTAAATGATACCATAGCTGTGTTACAAGTTCAAGTCGAAATTATTCAGTTGCAAAGAGAAAGCGATAGACTCGACTTGGAATGTGTAAAGAATCAAATAAATGGTTTATGTTTGTCTATATCTAATGTAGAGGAGCAAACTCGCAAAAGTAAAACTGTGGTCAGAGGGGAGTCGTCACTGATGCGGACACAATCCAATATAAGTAATGTAGAGATTCCTGGTTCCCAAAGGTCCGACAATAAAACACAGCACGACAATAAAATTTGTCAGAGCGTTTTATTGCCGGAGAATAAACTGAGTGAAATGGAAAAGGAATCAGCTGGATCTATAAAAGAATTTCTAGAGGAATGGCGATTCGAAAGCAGCAAGATACCTTCTTTTGTACCAGGCAATGGAGTCCATCACGTTTTATTCCTAAAATCTTTTGAAGGAGGATGGGGCGACACAAAGAAGATAGATTATGCGATGGGTAAACTGAAGGCAGAGCTCTGGAATGGGGGATATTGAACAGGGCAGAATTCTGTAGATTACTCAGAGGAATATTGGAATTATGGTGATCAAGAGAAATTAAAATTAGAATTAATAGATCCTAGACCCTACGGGCGTAAGTGGGGAGACTATAAGCGAAATTTCACGTGGCATTTAGACCCACATGATTCTTAGATAAACCAACCGATGAAGAGCAGCTAATTAGTGTCCTAACGAATCATTTGCCCGTTTCAATGCAATCTAAATTACTAGCAAAAGGATGTGGTGACAAACAGTTTGCTACGATATCTTGGTCAACTTGACACGTTGCGCGAAAAAGAAGACGAAGAATGGAATAGGCGAAATAAAAATGGGTTTTATGATAATAGAATTAATTCTAAACGAGAAGGAGATGTCATAAACAGTCAATTTTGTCAAACTAAACGACCTAAAGTGGGCAATAACAGACCTGGAATTTGTAAATAAATTATTTTAAAAATGACATACTGAGGATAGAATTCCATTTGTGAGTTGTAATATGAATCGTCAGGAGGAAACAAAACAACTATCTGTCTTTACGAACTACTGTAATGGTAAATTTTCAGAAGGTAAATTTAAATTTCAGGATACAGGAGTGGATGATAACGTCTTACAACAACAGATAAAAGATAAAGTACACTGTAGTCCTCTATTGAGTATACAAGAAAAGAACGACTTGTTGGGCATATTATACAAATATAAAGCAGTGTTTTTAGATAGACCTGGGATAATACAGGGGTATGAATGTAAGTTAAAACCTAGAGAGTTAAAACCATTCTTTGTAAAACTATATCCAATCCCTATAGCTTTAAAAGAACCGGCTGGGAAAGAAATTAATAATATGTTATATCAAGGTATAATCGAAAGATCAAACAGCCCATAAAATAATGCACTCCTTGTTATCAAAACGCCCTGTGCAAATGTTAGACTTGTGCTGGATGCAAGAACGCTAAACCAATATATAGAGGTAGAGAGAGATAGGCCTTTACCGATAGAAGAGATTCTAGTAAGGTTAGAAGGGATTCAATATATAAGTTCAATGGACTTACAGCTGGGTATTGGCAAGTTAGGCTCCATCAAACATCTAGACCAGCAACAGCATTTCGTTTTGAAGGACGATCGTATCACTTTACCGTATTACCTTTCGGTTTAAATGTATCAGTGAGTGTTTTCATGAGAGTGCTTGACCGACATTCAGGTCCAGAATTGGTGCAAAAGTTATTGATATATGTAGATGATGTATTGATTATAGCTAAATCATGGGAATAACATAATGAAATTCTCGAAGAGGTATTAGCAAAGTTTGAGGAAAGAGGGATAACCGTAAAGTTAAGTAAATCATCATTCGGAGTGTCTGAGGTAAAATATTTGGGACACATAGTTAGTAGGGAATGCATAAAACCTGATCCAAAGAGAATCAAAGCAACAGTTAATTGCCTGTATCCTAATTAAAAAAAACAAAGTCATGCATTGGGATCATAGGGTTTTATAGGCGTCATATATCAGATTTTAGTGGTGTAAATCCCGATTTGCTTAATTCGTTAAAACAAAATAGTAAGTGGAAGTGGAAGTGGGGTCCAGCAGAAAGAATTGCTTTTGACAATGTTAAAACAGCTCTAGCTCAATCCAGGATTTTACATCATCCTAAGCTTCAGGAGGTATTTAAAATGCCATCAGATGCTTCCTGTTAAGGGATTTCATGCGAGATACTTCAAGGTGAATTTGATTATCCGGATAATCATCACAGTATAGCATTTGCTAGTAGAGTGCTCAATAAACATGAAATGAATTATTCATTAACAGAGAAGGAAGCACTTGCTATAGTTTGGGTATTTCAACGATTCCGCTATTTACTTGCTGGAAATCGAACTATTATATATACTGATCATAAGGCATTATCACTGTTGACAAATAGTAAACTTCTTCAAGAGAGACTTTAACATTGGGTTTTGTTCCTCCAAGAATTTGATTTTTCAGTAGTGCATGTGGAAGGGAAACGAAATATAGTTGCACATACATTATCACATCTTCCCGTAGGAATGGGTAAAGGATATCCTAGTAGTGCAGAAGGAATAGTATTCCATATATACTTCATGAAACAAAATAGGAAGGAATGTAAAGAGATAGATTTGATTCAAACGATTTTGAGGAACCAACAGGTTGATCCTTATTTGAAGCAAATGTATAACGCTGTCAAACAAAACAATTTGCCAGTATATCAGCAACATCATTGGTTAATTCATGAAGGGGTCTTATTTTGGAGACATGATCCGTGTAAAAATTGGTGGAAACTGTGTTCCAAAACATGCTATAGACGATCTAATCACGTATATTCATATAGGATATGGTCATTTCGGTATTAAGAAATGATTACCCCATATGAACAAATACTATTTCTGCAAGAACTTTGGGCGTTTAGTAAAAGGAAATATTCGAAAGTTCAAAAAATTTTCAAATGTTTGTATAGCTTATGGGACTTAACTATGGGGTCATCAGTCTCTAAACTTACAAACTACTTATGAACTAGCCAAGACTAAGGATGGCACAAATATCCTTGCCCGAGGGGGGATTCGAACCCCCGACAGTAGTGGCGTATTCGAATGTGTGTGATGTGTCAACGTACAAAAGATCTGAAACAACAGAGTAAAATAAAGTTCTTTCCTATTATACCTAAAGGATTATGGGATCTTTGTGCGACTGATTTCCTTGGTCAACTACCGACAGGGAAAGGGGGAGTTTGTTAAGTTATATGCACTTAAAACAGCTACTGCGTCCAGTGTGATCCGGTGTTAGCGCGATGATTATTTCAAACATTTTAGTATTCCTTTAAGATAGTTAACCAACACCGGTAGTCAGTTCGTGAGTGAAAAATTTATGCAGTTTTTGAAAAAGAAATGAATAACAGATGTACGGCTTTCCAAATATTTTCCACAAGGTAACTCAGCAGAACGAGTAATAAAAGAAATGAATCGTTTAGGCAGAACCTATTGTATGACAAAAACATAGTACTTGGACTAAGTATACGAAAGATTTCGAGATACTATTGAATGAGTTGCCACATGGAAGTACGCGATTTGCTCCGTTGGAAACAATTGGGAAGTATACTCCTGGGGAACCGATTTTACGTAAAGTAAACTGGCCTCATTGTTGTCATGAAATAACAGTTACACCAGAAAAGGTACAGGAGCGGTTAAAATTAAATGCTAGGAAAAGAATACAAAAACATAATCAAACAGCTTGCATACCAGAGTTTAATGTAAACGATTTTGTAATGGTCAAGGCACATGCACAAAGCTCTAAGCTAAAGAGAAAAATAAAGAAATTTGCGTTTAAGAATTTTGGGCCATGGAAGGTGGTGGAAGTGAAACATAAGAAAGCGTAGTCTTAGAAGATCCAGAGACGGGAGAGAATAAAGGTTTGTACAACATTGCTCATATCAAGAAATATTACGTGTAAGACAAGTATGTCACACGATCGAACCGCGAGAAAGTAATGTAAAACTGAGGGGAATGATATTATGTCAACCAAAATTAAGAACAGTGAAAATTTCGGAATACCGGATTGGACAGAAAGGTATAAATGAGCTGTTCCGCTGTTATAAATTCCGACGTAAAGATCGACGTCGCTATCTGTCAATCCAATTAGTAAATCCAATGAATGGCTACTGAGTGCTCCAAAAAAGTAAATTCCAACATAAACGTTGACGTTTCTATACATGAAAAGACAATATACATTATAAATTTTATACTTTAGTACAAAATGTTTCATGAGAAAACCTTGTTGCATCTACTGAGAATTGTTCCAGTATTAAGGGATCAGAAATGGTACTTATTTAAGATTATTATATGCGTCTATTTTAGCTTTGCTGCGAACTATATGATTAGCAATGCTGTGTTAATGATTGCTTAATATACATTACGAGATAAAGATCTTATGATTCTGAGCGAAAAACTTTTAAAAGTAATATATGTATAATGAAAGATGTCATTCCTCGTGACAGGCTGTGCCATAAAGCCTAAATGGGCTTTTAGTAATATAATGATAATTATTTACATTATTAATTATAATATAATTAATATTAATAATTACTTATAAATAATGGTTCTAGGTAGAACAGTTTCTACAGAACATTAAATAAAATATTGGAAGAGAGAAGAAGCACTGGATAGACATTTATGGCAGAGAAGAAACCGAACGGCAACGCGGACCCCTCATAATGTGAGAAAAACTGATTTCGATTAACGGATGAAAAATGGAAAAAAATAAAATAAGAGATTTCAGAATATCACGTTAAGAACATACCGTGAAAATTTCGATAAAGAATTGTAAGTATGGAAGTTGCCACCTTCACAATTCGCAGCTTTGTTAACAAAAAATTATCGTTTCCGTTAGTTTTCTTAGGAACCAAACACTAAGGACCGGCGGTTTTATGGGCCGTATAAAGCCCAGCTTAGCCCACCCACAAAACTAACCGACTCGCTCCATTCAGATGAGCTTTCACGAAGTGTGTAATATTTAAATTGCGACCGGTATTTCCATTCGGGAAAAATGTATGAAAATGGTCAGGTGGCAAAGGGCTACACAAAACACTTGGCCGCTTATCCCAGTGACGAACTGAATGCGAGGTACGGGCCCCGAAGAGTGGCAGATTTTCCGTACGTCGCTGTTAACACGGCAGCCCAGCGCTCACGGCTGCACACCAGTCGAGCGTTGGTCCGCCGTGGTCAACACACCAGCTGCTGCGCACAATAGTCGGGGGAAATGGAGGCTGGCGCTGGTTTAGGCGGCCAAAGCCTGGAGCTGCGCTACTCACCAGACGCCGCCTCTCCCTGCTGCCTGCTGTGGGCGCTGGCGGCCCCGCCTCTTATCCTCATCCTTATCCTTGTCCTGATCTCTCCCCCACTGACACTGCCAGTGATAACCACAGGCCGCTTCTAAAGTTCCAAGTAGTCTTGCGCAAATCCGACACCGCAACAACACATGATAATTACGAAATGCAATGACGCCGAAGAAACATTTTTCCCCTGCCGATTTGACTAGAAGCAGTAACAAACTCCTCTTATGCCGGCCGAATAACTGGACAGAAGTCACGTTTTCATTTAAATAGTGACCGTTACTGACGCCCTCGTGCAAGATGAGAGACAGGAGGTCTAGATACTGAAGTCATTCTCCCCAGACCGTTTCACCTGGGAAGATGGTAATTCGGTCTTACCTTCCAATCGTCGCAGGGACGCAGAAATGGCAGACATCGTGGTGAGCGCTCGCAGAACAGAAAAGCCGCGGCCACTTAGCAGCAGAGATCCGCCTGGGTCGGGTGAGGATTCCACACGGATTACCAACAAGATTTCGCTCCCCTTCTAGCAGCACTTTTCACAGCTCCATGCAGCCAGGAACAGCACCTAGCGACTGGAGAAAGTAACTGTAGGCCATTGCTGTCCTGAATAACCATCTAAGGAGTTATGCACAAATTAAGTTCCTGTATCGCTTACTTCAGTCTGTTGTAGAATAATCATGCAGCCTGTTCTTTGCACACATAATGTGTCAGTTTTCGAAAACAAGTCTCCTGCACAAAATCATCATACTTTCCGTGAACACTGTCTTATGAACCACATCTTGCGTCCTTCTACCCATGAGGTTGTATCCACTTAAAATCAGCTTGCTATTGTCTTCATTGAATTCAGGAAGGCATTTCGTACTGTGTCACTTTCGTTTCGTCAAATAAATATAAATTTATCCCATATAAAAATTATGCCTGAATAAAGAAATCCTTGCAAATCAAGAATGTCGTTTATAAAGGAAAAAAGTAAACAATGGAATTGAAGCGAGATAATCGTAAAGCGAATTTGCGGATTACCACAAGCATGTTCACAGTAAAAGTACGCGATGGGGTGTTCTAGGACCCCCTTTAATGTTTTCCCGTCGTTTTGAGAGTCCTATAAATCTCTCAGCCAAAATACATATGACTAGCTTAAGCCCGCGGCTCCGCTCGGTCTATTTTACTGTTGCAATATGTGTAAAGTAACGCAATGCACATCTATCAAGTTTAAATAACAATTAAAGTAATGTAATTAATTTCACTTATTTTTTAGGAAATGTCGCTGATAAAGCGGAACTGAAAAATATTCCTATCAGATTGCAGAAGTCTCTGCACTCACCGTTTATCAGGAAAGTAAGTAGTGTAGATCAAATAACACGTAAAAATGCACTCGTTTGGAAGAATCCAATCACGAAATTCAACAATAATGTTTGTAATAATGTCACAGAACGATCACTTGATGTAATGCGCGAAACGTCAAATCGATTTTTTTTGCTTCATTTATTTATTCTTGTATTTTCTTATTCACATGCTTATCCTTACAGAGAAAGAGCTGAAGACATTGTAACACGCATAGACCAAAGATATGATCTGTGGCATCACGCTGTATGTAACCTCCTTGCTGTAGAGTCGCAAACGTCATCGCTGGCCTACAGTCCGATTTTTTTTTTATAATTTGACGACTTTCTACCACCATATCTTCCACCCCCTTATTGCTATCGGCATGGAACTGCTATGGTGTACAACGGGAGACTTCGAACAACAATTAGACACAGACCATTAGTTTGAGTTTGCATTCTGTAGTTTTCGCTGCAGAGCGAAAAATTACACACACACACACACACACACACACACACACACACACCCACACACACACGTAGAATTTTATATACACCGATAACTTTCTATCCCAATATACTCCACCGTTTTATCATTATCAACCCTCAAGCAACAATGCAACCAATAAAACCATTTTCAAAGAGTAAATATAATTTTCAAAGAATCATTATTGCTCTGCATCTCGCGTTATATTCTTGAAATTGCTAAATATCTACCAGATAGCTATAAAACCGCGTCTAAAACCTTCCTCAGATATAAATTAGTAACTGTACAAATATTTAAGTCTCTGCTTCTTGTCGTTCGGACTTTATAAGCGTACACCGACCATTCACATTAATATACATAGATAAATAGCTATCCGATCGCCATAAAACCATGCCTAAAGCCTTCCCCGGGTAGACATTAGTAATTGCACAAATTTTTAGCTCTTTATCTCTATTGGTTTAGACGTGATAAACGTACACCGAACAGACATTCACATTTATAGATATAGATTTTCTTGACGGAAAAGTGGGATGATATTTATTTTGATAATTTCTTTTTGTTTTCAAAGAAATTCAGTTACGTAAAAATTCATATATTTGAGGGGGGTGGGGGGGGATAACGAAACCTTTCCCAGTAGTTATGAATGCTAATTATCAATTATGATTCATGATCTGTTATAAATTTTGTATTTATAAAGTTTCCAGCGATATGTTCACCCCTAGACGAAATATCGACTACAACCCATTCTTCGAATCTCAATTAAATGACATACAACAAAAGGATAGAACGATAAAGCCACGTCAAGAATTATATCTCCAGACGTGTGAACCGTCTTTCAGAAAAAAGTCACGTCTCTGGCAAAAGTTATGTATTTTATCATATCATCTAAGAAATTTAACTGACTGACTACTTGAATGAAATGTAGCTGAATGTGCTTCAACTTGTTCTACCTGAATGCCTTTGCACAACGTTATGTTAATCTGACTGCGTACTTTTAACTATATTCTATGTGAATGTAAAGGTATTGCAAAACCTATCCGACTGCGTAATGTTTATTATAATAGAGAAAAACTACTAATTGTTTCTGTATGAAAATGTCGTAACAAAATTAACTGTCTGAAAATTACTGATAATAAAAATCATTGTGTTAATAATTGTGGCCCTACCAACTTGTTTCTGACTGAACTGACAGTCTTTAACGGAATGTGACGAACACAATATTTATCAGTGCAATCTGACTCAGTGCAAACACTTGTTAACCTGAACACCGTATGAATTGTCCTACCCTGAGATGTGTAAATCATACTGAACTGTAAGCTTGACAAAAACTGATTCTTTCTCACTTTCACTTTTTGATTACGTTCACTTAATAACCTGGATTTTATTATTATTTTTTTTGTTTTATTTTAGCCACACTGCATAAATTTGCGCAACACTAAACTGCTTCGTGCTGTACTAACTACTGGAAAACTAACTACAGAAAACATGTATGGCACTTTCATTAAAAATGTGAGGAGGCATAAACTGGAAGTATGTGTCATGAAACTCGAACTAATTATTAAAAATGAAATATCTTGTTTTATTTTCTAAATGATGTAACTTTATGAAAATTACCAACGACGTCATATTTTGGATTTTAAAATCTTTCAGAGATAAATATAACTCAGTTTAAAAATAATTTTGTAGGCAGATTAAATATCTAAGATTGTGGTGTCGCACAAGTACAAAGTGCGCGCCACCTACTTTCGCCGCTCGCCGCCATGCACGCACGGCGCGGCGTTCTTACGACGTCAGCCACGAGCGCCCTCTGCTGCAACCCCGCTCGTGGCCACCACTGAACTGCATCGTTCACTTGGGACTGAGATAGGAACCCGTTAACACTTCGGAATCAGATAGGCACCAGTAAAGACTTGGCTATCAGTTAGGCACTAGGCAGTCCTCTAGCTCAACTATGTATCTGCAGTAAAGAATATGTAAAAGTTAAATATTGTATAAATTCTGTGCAATATATATCTTGTTCTAATTTACTCTAGTGTTTCTAGTTTCTGGCTGCTCCCCTCCGTACCTGCACCAGCGTGCTATCTTTATTTCTGTGTCGGTCTCATTCCACTCGGCCACCGACACCTACGACGGAAACGAGACAAAAGCGGCGACCTCGATTTACGCAAACAATGCTACAACAACACCATATTTCAATTTCTATTTCATGAAAAACGCAATCTCAAAACTAAACTATTACAATACTTTTCCTAACACCGAGAGGGGTCCCTGGCATTAATCGTGAGACCACAAGCTAACAGCAAGGTCTTTCCCGACCGTTACTGTTACCATCAGTTCAGCCTAACAATGCGAAGTTGTGCCAAATAAACATGCCAAGTATTTCATGAAAAACTTTACCTTATAAAAACTTCAAGAGATGGTTTAACCAACGTCATCTATTCCTTTCGTCCCCATATCTTAAACAGCTTGGCTCAGCATTCAAGTCTCAAAATCTCACCTCCTCGTCTATCCTGCCGGAACGAAAACGGTACACAACCACGGTCCCCACGCTTCTGCCATCTCATCCGCGCGCCTACTGCCTGGCAAAGTCTGCACTCTCAATAATCACAACTCTACTTCCCGCCAACAATACTATCACCGTCCTCAATATCTACAGTACTGCCATCGACACATAAGCCTGCAACCGAAGATAAACGACTCATGCCTGACTAGGTTGACACTGGTCTAAAATTCGCAGTACATTTGAATATGAAAAGTATACCTTCCCATAGCAGATATCTTACATAAGGGCCATCGCAAACGTCCCTCTAACCTAAACTGGGCCCAAAATTGCCTTCGTCGGTAACGTCGGAAGTTGCCTCGTCGCCGATGATGAGTTTGAGTATGAGAAACTCCCGAAAGTCCGTAGCGAACGGCAGGGAGACCTGTAGCGTACTGGTGAGTCGTGCAGAAGTTTTAGAGCTTGTGGGGCTTAGCTATGAGGTCATCAGTCCCTACACTTACAAACTACTTATGAACTAGCTTATACTAAAGACGGCACAAACATCCATGCACTTGGGGGGATTCGAACCCCCGACGACGAACGGCCTGGCGCATCTTAGCATAGCGCCTCAATGCGCTCGGCCGCTCCGCCGCGGCGAATCGTGCAGTAGTGTTGGGTAGCGGCCCTGAGTGTAAGCGAGTACAGTGGGGGAGAAAGCCAGCCGTCTGCAATGCCGGAGCTGCTGAGGACTGAGCTGCGACCGCAAAGAGCGGCCTTCAGCGACGGGCGACGCGAACCGACAGGAGAGAGCAGGTGGCAGTCCCAGGTGGACAGGACTGCTGCTGTGTGGAGGAGGTGAGGTTCAGGGCAAAGCAGTTGCTGGCAACTCGTCTGTGCGACCGGTTGCTCACTGTGCCTCGTCTGCCTCGGTTGGGAGAACGGAGGAGTCGGGCAGACGCTGCAGGAGGACCTGAGTGTCGCGCAGGAGCCTGCCGCTCAACTTCCCGCAGAGTACGTCCCGGGAACAGCCGGGCAACCACGAACGTTTCTTAAGCGACCACAACAGGAGAGACGGCAGTAGTTACAGCTAGAGTGGATTTTACCGACAGCTATCTTGCTTTTCACGCGTTGTTCACGAATGGAATAGGGATCATACAATGCTACCAGAATAACTCTAGGTTTTATCATTAGTGCTTTGCGTAGTGTATACTTAGTTGTACGTTTTTATGAGGTAAAGGAGTGGTGAGAATACAGGAGAAGCTGTGTTACTTTAGGTTTTAGCAATGCGAGAGTGTCGCGGGGATGTTTGGGAACTGAAATGGAGATCAGTGGAGGGGAGCGGCGTTCTTTACGAGGAGCGCTGCTGCCCAAACTGAGAGGCCGTAGTTTGGAGCTGACTGCGTAGCGACTCTACTGCCGCGAACTTGTGTGGCGTAAAGGTGGCAAAGGTAAGACAATGAGGGCTCGTACGGGCGCATACGAGCGTCCGCTTCTCCCTGACTGGCGGTGGTGGAGCCACCCTCCGCCGCGCACCTGACTGCGGGTGGCGGCCGGCCGGTGTGTGCAGACGCAGAATCGCTGGCGCCACGGTTCCTGGCGCCAGACACTCGCCGCGCTGCCGGCCTGCCCCAGATAACCTCTGCCGGCTTCATTTAGCCTCTGAGTCACTCAGCCAGTGCGGCTGTTTCACTTTGCAGCAAGTCGGGCGTCAGCAGCGGCGCAACCGAGATATATATATTATTGCTTCAGGCCGAGATACTTCGACTCCAAGCATTCTTGCAATTTACTAAAGTCTAGAATGAAACTTTCACTCTGCAGCGCAGTGTGCACTGATATCAAAATTCCTGGCAGATAAAAATGTGTGCCGGAACCGGGACTCGCACCTGGGACCTTTACCTTTCGCGGACAAACGCTCTACCACTGAGCTACCCAGACACGACCCACGGCACCGCCCCACAATCTCAATTCTGCCAGTACCTCTCCTCCTACTTTCCTTACGCTGTGGCTAAGACATGTCTCCAACATATCCTTTCTTCCAGTAGTGCTAGTCTTGGAAGTTACGCAGGAGAACTTCTGTGAAATTTGGAAAGTAGGAGGCGAGGTACTGGCGGATGTACATCTACATCTACATGGGATACTCTGCAAATCACATTTAAGTGCCTGGCAGAGGCTTCATCGAACCACCTTTATACTATTTATCTCTCATTCCACTCTCGAATAGCGCGGGAAGAAAGAACACCTGAATCTCTCCGTTCGAGCTCTGATTTCTCGTATTTTATTCTGATGATCATTTTTACCTATGTAAGTGGAAGTCAACAATATATTTTCGCATTCGGAGGAGAATGTTGGTGATTGGAGTTTCGCAAGTAGCCCATGCCGCAGCGATAAGCGCCGTTGTTGTAATGATTTCCATCCCAGATCCTGTATCATTTCCGTAACGCTGTCTCCCCTGTATCGTGACAATACGAAACGAGCTGCCCTTCTTTGGACTCTTTCGATGTCCTCCGTCAAACCCACCTGATAAGGATCCCACACTGGGCAGCAATACTCCAAAACTGGACGGACAAGCGTAGTGTATGCAGTCTCTTTAGTAGTTCTGTTGCATGTTTTAAGGGTTCTGCCAATAAAACGCAATCTCTAGTTGCCCTTTCCCATGACATTATCTACGACTTCTTTCCAATTTAAGACTGAAGTAGTAGTAATTCCGAGGTATTTAGTGGAGTTTACGGCCTTCACTTTTGATTGATTTATCGTGTAAACAAAGTTTAGCGGATTTCTTTTCGTACTCATTATTTAGAGTCAATTGCCAATTTTACACCATACTGATATCGTATTCAGATCGTTCTGCAGTTGGTTTTGATCTTCAGATGATTTTACTAGAAGGTAAATGACGGCGTCATCTGCAAACAACCTAAGAGAGCTACTTAGATTTTCCCCTAAATCGTTTATGTAAATAAGGAACAGTAGAGGACCAATAACACTACCCTGTGGAACGCCCGATATCACCTCTATTTCAGTCGATACCTTACCATCGATTACTACGAACTGTGTCCTCTCTGACAGGAAATCTATCCAATGGCAAATTTGCGATATACCATAACCACGCATTTTGATTAAAAGCCGTTTGTGAGGTACGGTGTCAAAAGCTTTCTGGAAATCAAAAAAATACGGAATCGATTTGCGAACCCTTGTCGATAGCACCTTTCACTTCGCGTAAAGAGCCAGTTGTGTTTCGTATGAACGATATTTTCTACATCAGTGTTGACCTTGGGTCAATAGATTGTTCTGTTCGAGATAATTCATAATATTTGAATACAGGATATGTTCCAAAACCCTGCTGCAAATTGACGTCAATGAAATAGGTGTGTAGTTTAGTGGGCTACTCCTACTGCCTTTCTTGAATATAGGTGTGATCTGTGCAACTTTCCAATCTTTTGGTACAGATACTTCTATGAGAGAGCGGTTGTATATGGCTGTTAAGTAAGGAGATATCGGTTCAGCATAATCAGATAGAAATCTAATGGGTATACAGAAGACTTGTTCTTGTTAAGTGATTTTAGTTGCTGCACTACTCCGATGATATCTACTTCTACGTTATTCATTACAGAATGTAAAGCATGTAATGTTGTGAGGCGGCATCGTGAGTCGTGTCGGGATAGCACAGTAGGTAGAGCACTTGCCCGCGAAAGGCAAAGGTCCCAGGTTCGAGTCCCGGTTCCAGCACGCAATTTCAATCGGCCAGGAAGTTTCATACCAAAGTCTAGTTTTCAATGCCAAATTTTGGTTTCAAATATAGTTCATGGATATCGCTGTCTACACTTGATCTATACAAGTCAAGTCTGGTAACCGATACCAGCTTTTAATATTTTTGTTTCACTCATAGTGGGTATTTGTATATATCTGAAAAAAATGCGAATCGGAAAGGACAGTATCCATATGTAGGTATTTAGTAGGTGTCGATATCTAAACATGACCTATAAAAGTTACGTCTAGTTACCAATACCAGATTAAAAAAAAAAAAGTGTAAATTGTTTGTAGAGCTTATGGGACTTAACTACGGGGTCATCAGTCCCTAAACTTACAAACTACTTATGAACTACTTACGAACTAGGACGGCACAAATATCCATGCCCGAGGGGGGGATTCGAACCCCCGACCGTAGTGGCCGTGCAGATTGTGACTGGCGCGCCGCAGTCCCCTCGGCCACTGCGGCCGGCAGTACCAGATCGTCACATTTTTTTTTTTTCACTTAATGTGCCGCTCACAATGACGCCCAGGTGAGTTAAATTTTACTTAAGCCCTTTCTACACGGGAAGTGAGAGGTAACGAGATTACCCATGATGCACCGGTCACGCCGTCCGCGTACAGTGTAGACGCGTCCACTAGCACAAGACGCTCGCATACGATCGCTAGCAGGCGGAACAGGGTGGGTCCTATTCTCACGAGTATGCAAGTGCTTCGCGCATGCGCAGACCACCGAGTGCGGAACCCAGCCGACAAACGAAGCCGTCGCGAATTTGTTTGAGAATGTGGACTTGTCTCCTGCTCAGAGGAACGTTGTTTTTCTACTCAGTCGTAAGTATTTTAGGAAGTGATACTATAGAGGAATTCCATTAAAAATTTAATATAACCTGTGTAAAAATTTTATTGAATGCAGAGATATAGCTGTTAGTATGAGCAAATGTAAATCAAGAAATTTCCATTCATTTATCCGTCGGTCCTTGGTAGTAGCACAGTGTAGTAAATACAGTCGCCACACTCACTGCTGCTACCGCCGGACACTTGGGGCGACACTAGCGCTCCAAGCGGTCGTAGAGCCGGCTGTCCCTTAACGGCGTACACGACACATCAATAATGCCCGCTTGTAATTACATTTCTGTGTGATTTGCTAAATATTGTATATATTCTTGCATACCACGCTTTATGTAAGTATCTTGACACGTGACTGAGTGTAAAAGAAATGTAAACCGAGCAAAAACTCGTTGTGATCGGACACAGACTGCAATTGTGCAATACGTTACGAAAAAATTCTTTACAAATTGCTTGCAGCTTACCTTGCCGGTAGTGATAGATAAACATAGTATTTTGTGCAGACAAGCCTATAATAGAACTTCTAAGGGTCAGTTGAATATCAACAAATGTAAATTTAGTAAAAACTCGTGAATAAACTGACGCTAACTGCAACATATTTATGACGAAATTCTTCAGACATTGCACCTTACTTTGCCGGTAAACATAATATTTCGCTCATGAGAAGCATGTAATTGGCCTTCCCGGTGTTAAAAGGTGCGAAACAATGTTTTTCCCCTGCTTTTTAGTTATGAGAACACCCACTGGCTATGAAACTTTCATCTAATATAATGTTGCTACGAGGTTCTCATTTATATGATATTTTAAGATAATATTACGTCGATTACACGACAGTGTAAATGTCATATTATATGAATGCTCCTAAGTCATTATCACAGTCTGGTTCGTTGATGAGGGAGGAGTGGGAGGGGGCGGGGCGACAATCGTCTCTAAAATAAGGCGGCTCTGTGGTTTCAGGTAAACAGGTTTGTGTGTTGGACTGTGGTTTCCATTAGATAAAACAGGAAACATTTAACCTTTCAACGGTAACAATGTACACTTCTTTTTCATACATTTCTTATAAATTTGCCTCTATAGTGAATTACTTTCGAATGCGCAGACAAAAATGTGTCTAGCTGTGACGTAGCAGCAACCGCAGTCGTAATACTTGTTTCAGGACACAGTTTAATTTCTTCCGCCTCTACATTATCACGTCTTTGCGGTAGTTTCCTCTTCATTCCCAGTTTCGGTGGTTTGTTTGGAACATCGAACAATGTAGCACAGCATTCCACACCAGGTTCTCCCGTTCATCATTCATGAACTGGTTTGCATCGAAGTGTAGCGAGCAGAACTTCACGTTATCACGTAAATACGCGGCAACTTTATTCAAAGGATCTTGTCGCCTGCTATTTATAAGCCATTTCTTGATCCTAAAAAGAAATAATCTTCAATATGTGTGTGTTGCTCACTAGATAATTGTAAATAAGCATTACCGAAACTTTATGTCACATACCTCTCAGGCTCTGTAGAAAACCTAAAGAATGATACATATGACGTATTCTTGTTGTCGTTGCTGCAATTTATTGCACTACACGCGCTTCCCTTCGTAAAAACCATTTCGTACAGCAAAACACACAACAAACACACGTCTCGTATACGATACAGAGCAACGTGGCTTTACGTCCGCAAGGAGCGCTGCAGTCGCCCAGTACAACAAAAACCAGCTGTAGTGTCGCGACTGTATATGTTAGACTGTGGTAGTACAATATCACACCTACTTAAAAGTAGTATTTTGTGTATGTTGTACTCGTTCATTTCCACTTAGTTACCTGATTATCGGTTTACTAGAACATATTCCGACTTTAAACTACGTCGAAAACCGGTTATTTAAAAAAAAGTCAATATGGCGATCGACCAAGAACCGACGAAAGAATCAGTCGAAATATCCAAATCAGTTTGTTGTACATACCAAGAGCTGTATCTCTGTACCCAATAAAAATTGGACACACGTTATATGAAATTTTAACTGCAAGTCGTCTTATTACCATCTTCTAAAATATTTGCTATTTTTCCTGAAACATGCTGTAGTTAACTGATGAAATATTTGTTTTTGGTGAGCATTATTTGCAGCTTAATCAAAGTTAAAGGTCTATGTATGAGCTTGTTCATCATATACATAGGCGCCTCCAACCGCAGGGGCTGGAAGTATGTAATCGCATTTTATAATGAGGGCGTTAACACATGTGAGCGACGCAGTTAAGCATGACCTGCACGAAAACAAATAGAGTTTCACAGTGGCAATCTAAAATACAAATAAATGTTGCAATCATCACAATCTATCGTACAGTTTCGAAAAGTGATGTTAACGCGGCGATTCATTTGCTGTAAGTTGACGACAAACCAAGGAGACGCGTGAAGCAGACGAGTCAACAAATGCGTACCGTTTGACCGCTTCTCTGTAGTTCGGCGGTCTACCGCAAGGGGCGCTGCAGCTGACGACTTCCTGGTGCGTGTCGCACGTCTCGTACAGCGCTGTCAAGAACAAAACCGTAAAAGCTACTTATGGAACAAATAAATAAATGGAACAAATAAATTATTACTTTCTGCGCATTTTCTATTGTGGTAGTCATGTTGCGGCTCTGGCGACGACGGTTGTTAATGTTGGCAATTATGCAACAGAACTACTAAAGAGACTGCATACACTACGCTTGTGCGTCCTCATTTGTAGTATTGCTGCCCAGTGTGGATTTTTATCAAATGCATTTGACGAAAGCCATCGAAAGAGTCCAGAGAAGGGCAGCTCGTTTCGTATTGTCACGATGCAGGGGGGAGAGCGTTACGGAAATGATACAGGATCTGGGATGGGAATCATTACAACAACGGCGCTTATCGCTGAGACGTGGTCTACTTACGAAACTCCCAAAATTCTCCACCGAATGCGAAAATATATTGTTGACTACCACTTACATAGGTAGAAATGATCATCAGAATAAAATACGAGGAACCAGAGCTCGAACAGAGAGATTCAGATGTTCCTTCTTCTCGCGCTCTATTCGAGAATGGAATGGGAGATGAATAGTACAAACAGTGGCGTAACTATGGGGGGAGGGATGAGGGAGATAGAACCTCCCCCCCAGAACCCGAAAGAAAAAGAAAAAAGAAAGAAAGAAAAGAAATCGTATAACAGCAATCTGGTGAAGGTAAAGATTGAAAACATGTTGTGTTTTACCATAAGCTTTCATTGGAAGGGAGTGAATTAGTTTCTTCAAAGGGAGTGGTAGATGGTAGTCTGTCTGGGAACTGACTAAAGTTTTGCTCGTCAAGCAGATCTATCCCCCCTCCAAAAAATCCAAGTCCTAGTTACGCTACTGAGTATAAAGGTGGTTCGATGAACCCTCTGCCAGACACTTAAAAGTGTTTTGCAAAGTATCTCATACCTAGATGTAGATGAGACTTTTCCATTAGCCAATCGCACACAAATGCAAATGTTTTGTTAAGAAAGCGTCGTTTTACGAGAACAGATCCGAGTTTTATCATAATAACAATGATGTCCATATAAATGTATTGTTTACAAAAAATAAATGTAATTTCCTAGAAGCGTTGTCTCTCGAAATTGTAACGATATATATAGCTCCAATTATGCATATCGCTCTAGCATTGCGAGCGATATCTCTATATAGAAGAGGAAGTGTCCCGAATGACTGACTGACTGACTGACTGACTGATTGACTGACTCATCATCGCCCAGCCAAAACCACTGAAGATAGAAACTTGAAGTTTTTAGAGGATGTTGATCTTACTCTGTAGTCGCCATTTAAGAAGTGATTTTTTCGATATTCCGTCCGCAAGGGGGTTAAATAGGGGAAGAAACTTTTTTGATAATACGTAGCTATTCAGGCAATTTTGAAGCTAGAACTACAAAACTTAGGATTTTAATTCAGGGTTCGAATTTAAAAGACACTTGTTTCGGCATTTTTTGCAATTCGACAAATATGGGGAATAGGTGACGCAAAAAATTGATTTTCAAAGATATGTTGCTGTTAACTCAAATTTCAAGCTATAACTACGAAACTTAAGATATGGATTCTTCATCAGGATAAAAAAAAAAAAAAAAAAAAAGAATCATTGAGATGGATGAATGGTCAGCGTTGATTCCGCGGATGTCTTCTGTGGAGAAGTGTTCAAATGTCCGTTAAGCTTATGGGACTAAACTACAGGGTCATCAGTCCCTAAACTTACAAACTACTTATCAACTACCTTATACTAAGGACGGCACAAATATCCATGCCCGAGGGGGGATTCGAACCCCCGACCGTATGTGGAGAAGTGTGTTCAGGTTTGCTGGGAACTGGAACTTTTGCCAAATAGGCGTTGTGTGGACTGTGGCACTGGAGAAAGCTTCACAGCTTGGCTTTCCTCACCAACTCACTTGCTCCAAGGGCAAGAAAAGGACATCGGTTCGGACCGACACTTGGTTTGCCAACACGAAACTGAGTATCGAAAACGGTCTCGTAATAGTTGCCTGTTGGATGCGGCAGTAGACGTTAGAAGCTTGCGCTGCAGAGACCGACGTCACCATTAATACCGTTTGCGACTGTCACGGCTGCTGTAGCGGGATTTGTTATCTGATTGTGGCTGTGTTCCTATTGGAGGGGCTGGAAAAGTTGTCGAGGTTGATGAAACCCCCGTCTCAACCAGAAAAGACGGGAGAGGACGAAAACTGAAGAACGACACAGAACATACGTGGGTATTGAGAGGAAAACCCGAAAGTGCTTCATTCTGCGTGTGGAACCAAGATCAAAAGCAACACTTGTACCGATAATAAAGAAGTTCATTTTGCCACGAACGAAAGTAATTACCGATGTTTGGAAATCTTAGTAAAATTTAAAGAACGACGGTACAGATCACCAATTTGTGAATCATTCAGTGTAGTTTGTTACCTCAGATGATCCTTCGGTGCTCACCCAGAAATAAACACTGGTGAAGTCATTCATTCTATATGGATTTCTGAGAATATCGCCATTTTCCTATCATATTGTTCACGTTAGCTGCATAATCCTATGAGGCCCCAGAATGGTACGTAAAATTTAATCTGCCCACCCCCATCCATTATGTCTACCGTCAACTAACTTTCTAAAACAGGTGTGTATATTTCAATAATAATTCTCAGAAAGCTTTAAAATCACAAAAACCTTTCGGATTAGATTTTCTCCAACAATATTCATCGAAAGTTCTTGAAGTGCAGTTGACCTTCTCCCCCTCCCATTGATTTAACTGGCCCCCAGGAGCCTTCTATTGTATTAATACAATTTAGTCTCTAAATTCCTGTTTGTGGTTTACTGTGAGATGTGTATAACCGCTATGGTCCACTATATATCTATAAATGTGAATGTCTGTCAGGTGTACGCTTATGACGCCCGAACGACAAGACGCAGGGACTTTAATATTGGTACAGTTAGTAATTTATACCTGCGGAAAGTTTTAGGCACGGTTTTATAGCGATCTGATAGATATTTAGTAATTTGAAGAATATAACGCGAAATGTCGAACAATAATTACTGTTTGAAAATTATATTTACTCTTTGAAAATGGTTTTATTGGATGCATTGTTGCTTGACGGTTAATAATGATAAAAGTGTGGGGTACATTGGATTGGAAAGTTATCGGTGCATACAAAATTCTACGCGCGCGCGCGTATATATATATATATATATGTGTGTGTGTGTGTGTGTGTGTGTGTGTGTGTGTGTGTTAATATTTCGCTCTGCAGAAAAAACTACAGAACGTAAACGAATGGTCTGTGTGTAATTGTTGTCCGAAGTCTCCCGTTGTACACCATAATAGTACCATGCCGATGGCTATATGGGGGTTGAAGATATGGTGGTTCAAAGTCGTCAAACTATTTAAAAAAATTTGACTGAAGGCCAGCGATGACGTTTGCGACTATGGGAAGGAGGTTACATGCAACGAAACGTGATGCCACAGTCTATGCGTGTTACAATGTCTTCAGCTCTTTCTCTGTAAGGATAAACATACGAATAAGGAAATATAACAATAAATAAAGCAGTAAAAGAAATTTCTTTTAATACAGTTCTTTTAAGAAAATCGATTTGACGTTTCGTGCATTATCCATCATAATCAACCTACACGCGAGCGGAGCCGCGGGTTTAAGCTAGTGCCTTATACAAAGTAAAACTATCCGAAATAACAACAGAACCTCCATCCACAAACTGTTAATGACGTTAAAACATCTTTCGTACGATTTGGTACAACCTGAAATATAAGATCATCACAATCCCCCCCAGGAATTACAAGCCCAAAAGCGATATTCCTACAACATCATGACCCCTCCCAGTTTTACGTTTCCCAAAATCTGATTCGTCAACTTCAACAATGACCCCCGGCCCACCCAAAGAACTCCTGTATCTGATGAATTCGCTGCACAGCTCCCTGTAGAAAGTTAACCAATCTATTACAGTAGATCTTGTAAATTGTGCCTTATTAACAACCGATTCAACAGAATTATGGTTACAAGAAACAGTATACCAACATAATAGTTTCTAAACTGAGCCAAATTTTGTGGAGCCGTGTGCCGCGCCTGATAGCTCCCCATACGTGACACTTCCTACACAGCACGCATTCACCAGCAGTGCGCGGCTTACGCACTTCCACTAGGGACACATTAACACCGCACAAACTACACTAACACGTAGGCTATCCCCGATAAGCCCAAAACATTGCAAAAATTTAAATTGTTCCGCCTTTTATCATTCAGGACTTGGTTCAATTTTTTGGCATTAAACTTTTCTATATCTGCCACTTTCGAAGTAATTATAACAATAAAGCTTCTTTTCGTATTATTATTACACATTTATTAATACAGTTGGCGTTAGTTCTTCGCAATTGAAATATTAAATTGATGGCTACAGTTTTACATGAGCTTAGATGAAACGTATTGACAGTTCTTTTTACAAGCAATACAACTGCAGATTTAAACGAAAGACCTCTTATCGTTGTACTGTGATTCTTTTAATACGACACACGAGTGGAACACGAAATATCAGTTTGCTCATCAGCATCAGTTGCCTTACGATTCCTCAACAATACACGAGATGTTTTTTTGTGCTTTTATAAGAGCTGAAATATGATTGCATACATAATGCTCGATTCTAAAGGAATACAATCGTTTATAATTTTGAGACTTCTGCCACAGTCGGTGACGCCGAAACGTAAAGCAAGCAAAAAAAAAATGGCTGTTTAAATAAAAGGGTAGTGATGAAACATCGACGCAGTCGGCAAGAAGCAATTGTATAGTTATAATGAATAGTCTGTATGAATTTTTAGCACTGTATAACGTTACTGAAAGCCGATTTTCATCAGAAATTACGCACTTGCTGATATATAATCTCGCTCAAGAGCAGCTTGAATATCATCGGATCGATAATCACATTCACAACGTGCCAAAAGTAAAAGATTCATAGCGCACCACGAACACCCAGGCTATGTAATTCTGTTGCTTTTAAAAGAGGCTGGAAATATGGTAACTTACTTTTCACCTGGGAACATGTAAACACGACAATAATTGCATTTACTACTAGATGTGTAATAGGAGTACGGGAAGTAGTTTTAGTGCTAAAATCAACGCATGATTTCAGCTCATAATGACGAAAACTCAGTCACGTGGCTCGGGTAATTTCAGATGTCGGTTTCGAACACAACACAGCAAAGGCAGGGACTCGCACAGTCTACGTTGTCTTTGGTCTATGTATGTGCCCAGGGCCGGCGCAAGGCACGTGCGAAACGCGCGGCCGCACGGGGCGGCACTTCCCGAGGGGGAGGGGCGGCGAATCTGACGCTCCCTTTTTTTTTTATTTTTGTAGGACAGACTCAACATTCATGCCCAAGAGGGATTCGAAACCAAACCTCGGAAGGAGCGGCTTCGGGAACCGTGGCATGGCGCTTTGACCACCTGCCACTTAGCACGCCGGACACTTGCCACGCCGGACACTTGCCACGCCGGACACTTGCCACGCCGGACACTTGCCACGCCGGACACTTGCCACGCCGGACACTTGCCACGCCAGACACTTGCCACGCCGGACACTTGGCACGCCGGACACTTGGCACGCCGGACACTTGCCACGCCAGACACTTGCCACGCCAGACACTTGCCACGCCACGCCAGACACTTGCTACGCCACGCCAGACACTTGCCACGCCACGCCAGACACTTGCCACGCCAGACACTTGCCACGCCAGACACTTGCCACGCCAGACACTTGCCACGCCAGACACTTGCCACGCCAGACACTTGCCACGCCAGACACTTGCCACGCCACGCCAGACACTTGCCACGCCACGCCAGACACTTGCCACGCAAGACACTTGCCACGCCAGACACTTGCCACGCCATGCCAGACACTTGCCACGCCACGCCAGACACTTGCCACGCCACGCCAGACACTTGCCACGCCACGCCAGACACTTGCCACGCCACGCCAGACACTTGCCACGCCACGCCAGACACTTGCCACGCCAGACACTTGCCACGCCAGATACTTGCCACGCCACGCCAGACACTTGCCACGCCAGACACTTGCCACGCCAGACACTTGCCACGCCAGACACTTGCCACGCCACGCCAGACACTTGCCACGCCAGACACTTGCCACGCCAGACACTTGCCACGCCAGACACTTGCCACGCCACGCCAGACACTTGCCACGCCACGCCAGACACTTGCCACGCCAGACACTTGCCACGCCAGACACTTGCCACGCCACGCCAGACACTTGCCACGCCACGCCAGACACTTGCCACGCCACGCCAGACACTTGCCACGCCACGCCAGACACTTGCCACGCCGGACACTTGCCACGCCGGACACTTGCCACGCCAGACACTTGCCACGCCGGACACTTGGCACGCCAGACACTTGCCACGCCAGACACTTGCCACGCCAGACACTTGCCACGCCAGACACTTGCCACGCCAGACACTTGCCACGCCACGCCAGACACTTGCCACGCCGGACACTTGCCACGCCGGACACTTGCCACGCCAGAAACTTGCCACGCCGGACACTTGGCACGCCGGACACTTGGCACGCCACGCCAGACACTTGCCACGCCACGCCAGACACTTGCCACGCCACGCCAGACACTTGCCACGCCGGACACTTGCCACGCCAGACACTTGCCACGCCAGACACTTGCCACGCCAGACACTTGCCACGCCATGCCAGACACTTGCCACGCCACGCCAGACACTTGCCACGCCAGACACTTGCCACGCCAGACACTTGCCACGCCAGACACTTGCCACGCCAGACACTTGCCACGCCAGACACTTGCCACGCCAGACACTTGCCACGCCACGCCAGACACTTGCCACGCCACGCCAGACACTTGCCACGCCAGACACTTGCCACGCCAGACACTTGCCACGCCACGCCAGACACTTGCCACGCCACGCCAGACACTTGCCACGCCACGCCAGACACTTCCCACGCCACGCCAGACACTTGCCACGCCACGCCAGACACTTGCCACGCCACGCCAGACACTTGCCACGCCAGACACTTGCCACGCCAGATACTTGCCACGCCACGCCAGAGACTTGCCACGCCAGACACTTGCCACGCCAGACACTTGCCACGCCAGACACTTGCCACGCCACGCCAGACACTTGCCACGCCAGACACTTGCCACGCCAGACACTTGCCACGCCGGACACTTGCCACGCCGGACACTTGCCACGCCAGACACTTGCCACGCCGGACACTTGGCACGCCAGACACTTGCCACGCCAGACACTTGCCACGCCAGACACTTGCCACGCCAGACACTTGCCACGCCAGACACTTGCCACGCCACGCCAGACACTTGCCACGCCACGCCAGACACTTGCCACGCCGGACACTTGCCACGCCGGACACTTGCCACGCCACGCCAGACACTTGCCACGCCACGCCAGACACTTGCCACGCCAGACACTTGCCACGCCAGACACTTGCCACGCCACGCCAGACACTTGCCACGCCACGCCAGACACTTGCCACGCCACGCCAGACACTTGCCACGCCACGCCAGACACTTGCCACGCCACGCCAGACACTTGCCACGCCACGCCAGACACTTGCCACGCCAGACACTTGCCACGCCAGATACTTGCCACGCCACGCCAGACACTTGCCACGCCAGACACTTGCCACGCCAGACACTTGCCACGCCAGACACTTGCCACGCCACGCCAGACACTTGCCACGCCAGACACTTGCCACGCCAGACACTTGCCACGCCAGACACTTGCCACGCCACGCCAGACACTTGCCACGCCACGCCAGACACTTGCCACGCCAGACACTTGCCACGCCAGACACTTGCCACGCCACGCCAGACACTTGCCACGCCACGCCAGACACTTGCCACGCCACGCCAGACACTTGCCACGCCACGCCAGACACTTGCCACGCCAGACACTTGCCACGCCAGACACTTGCCACGCCACGCCAGACACTTGCCACGCCACGCCAGACACTTGCCACGCCGGACACTTGCCACGCCGGACACTTGCCACGCCAGACACTTGCCACGCCGGACACTTGGCACGCCAGACACTTGCCACGCCAGACACTTGCCACGCCAGACACTTGCCACGCCAGACACTTGCCACGCCAGACACTTGCCACGCCACGCCAGACACTTGCCACGCCACGCCAGACACTTGCCACGCCGGACACTTGCCACGCCGGACACTTGCCACGCCAGACACTTGCCACGCCGGACACTTGGCACGCCGGACACTTGGCACGCCACGCCAGACACTTGCCACGCCACGCCAGACACTTGCCACGCCACGCCAGACACTTGCCACGCCGGACACTTGCCACGCCAGACACTTGCCACGCCAGACACTTGCCACGCCAGACACTTGCCACGCCACGCCAGACACTTGCCACGCCACGCCAGACACTTGCCACGCCGGACACTTGCCACGCCAGACACTTGCCACGCCAGACACTTGCCACGCCAGACACTTGCCACGCCACGCCAGACACTTGCCACGCCACGCCAGACACTTGCCACGCCACGCCAGACACTTGCCACGCCACGCCAGACACTTGCCACGCCAGACACTTGCCACGCCAGACACTTGCCACGCCACGCCAGACACTTGCCACGCCACGCCAGACACTTGCCACGCCGGACACTTGCCACGCCGGACACTTGCCACGCCAGACACTTGCCACGCCGGACACTTGGCACGCCGGACACTTGGCACGCCGGACACTTGCCACGCCAGACACTTGCCACGCCAGACACTTGCCACGCCACGCCAGACACTTGCCACGCCACGCCAGACACTTGCCACGCCAGACACTTGCCACGCCAGACACTTGCCACGCCAGACACTTGCCACGCCAGACACTTGCCACGCCAGACACTTGCCACGCCAGACACTTGCCACGCCACGCCAGACACTTGCCACGCCACGCCAGACACTTGCCACGCCAGACACTTGCCACGCCACGCCAGACACTTGCCACGCCACGCCAGACACTTGCCACGCCACGCCAGACACTTGCCACGCCACGCCAGACACTTGCCACGCCACGCCAGACACTTGCCACGCCACGCCAGACACTTGCCACGCCAGACACTTGCCACGCCAGATACTTGCCACGCCACGCCAGACACTTGCCACGCCAGACACTTGCCACGCCAGACACTTGCCACGCCAGACACTTGCCACGCCACGCCAGACACTTGCCACGCCAGACACTTGCCACGCCAGACACTTGCCACGCCAGACACTTGCCACGCCACGCCAGACACTTGCCACGCCACGCCAGACACTTGCCACGCCAGACACTTGCCACGCCAGACACTTGCCACGCCACGCCAGACACTTGCCACGCCAGACACTTGCCACGCCAGACACTTGCCACGCCAGACACTTGCCACGCCAGACACTTGCCACGCCAGACACTTGCCACGCCACGCCAGACACTTGCCACGCCACGCCAGACACTTGCCACGCCAGACACTTGCCACGCCACGCCAGACACTTGCCACGCCACGCCAGACACTTGACATGCCACGCCAGACACTTGCCACGCCAGACACTTGCCACGCCACGCCAGACACTTGCCACGCCAGACACTTGCCACGCCAGACACTTGCCACGCCAGACACTTGCCACGCCAGACACTTGCCACGCCAGACACTTGCCACGCCAGACACTTGCCACGCCAGACACTTGCCACGCCAGACACTTGCCACGCCAGACACTTGCCACGCCAGACACTTGCCACGCCAGACACTTGCCACACTTCTACCTGCTACGAAGGGTCGGGTGCCCCTGTCTCCTCCTCCTCCTCCCCCTCCACCAACGTTCGGATATCTGCACACTAGTCGCTCCCGCATATCATAGTGTGACCGTCAGTATTGAAGTTATTACAAAGGCCAAGGGCGAGCCTTTTGCCCATTACAATGGTTACGCGATAATAAGATGAGGATTGCTTACGCCGAAAATAGAATCATTGCATGGGAAAGCTGCTTTCGAAGAACGGAGACGTATTGAACGTAGAGAACACCTGTCAGGATCACCTATCGATGCGACCTGTATTAGTGGTGAAAATAAAAAGAGTGTATCAGACCTTAATGATGAAATTAGCTGGTCCCAGTTCGGTTCACTAGCGTGGCAGTGAAATTTGACTCAATGAAGCAAATACATTAAACATCACTCAAATGATCCTCCTGTAACCAGAATTCATAATTACATCTACTACTTTGCAATTTCCTACTTAAGTTCCCATAGTTTACATCTTAAAAGAATTTTTTTCTTCCTTCTAATGTTATGGTCATACCGTCAAAGATTGTGAGTTTTAAAATTATTTCCTGTAACTTTAGAGCGGCAACTAGCTTTTAAAAATCTCATTTTTGTTATACTGATAAGGTACACTTTAGGTTTTAAAAAGAATCTGAACTTCTGAATTGCACCTGAAAGAGACACCCTAAAACAGATCTACTCCTAAGGTTGACAAGTTCGGCAGCTATAGTGTTGAAATAATTGCCATATCTCCAAACAGACAAGGATAGAAATAAATTTACAGTAGATGCAGATCTCATGAAGTACATTTAGCTGTAGTCCTTAAAAATTAAAGTTTCTCACCATGTTACTGATTATCTTTAATCAGGCCAGTAAAATCTAATGCTAAGTATTAGGCGTATTTTCTTATCCATTAGAAACTTTTTGAAAATATATTTGATCATTTTGTCTGCAACATCAATTATTTGATATAACTATTTGATTTGCATCACCAAGGGTATCTACTTATTAAAAAAATGTTCATATGTTTGTAGAGTCTATGGGACTTAACTATGGGGTTATCAGTCCCTAAACTTACAAACTACGTATGAACTACTTACAACTAAGGACGGCACAAATATCCATGCCCGTGGGGGGATTCGAACCCCCGACCGTAGTGGCCGTGCAGACCGTGACTGGAGCGCCTCAGTCCCCTCGGCCACCTATCTACTTATATGTTATGTTTGCAGCAGTTCTCATTTCGAATTGTGGAATATTTACTTCGTCTTCTTTGGTGACAGAATTTCTGAAAACTGTATTTAATAACTCCGCTTTAATGGCACTGTCATCAGTAATATTACCGTCGATATCGTGCAATAAAGGCATTAACTTAGTCTTTCCGCAGGTGTAGATAATTTAAGACAGGATGTCTTTGGATTTTCCGTCACATTTCTACCTAGAATTTCGTTGTGAAAACTTTTAAATGAATGTCGCATTGAAGGCTGCGCTAAATTTCGAGCTTCAGTAAAACTTCGGCAAATTTGGAGATTTTGCATTCGTCTGAATTTTCTGCAAAAGCTTTCTGTCCTATTTTGTGTACCAGGAGAACCAGTTTAGTCTCTTATTAATGTATTTGGTAGGATTTCCTCCAGCGATGTTGATACTATTTCTTTGAATGTAAGCCACATATGGGCTTCACTTACATAGTTAATTTAGAAAAACTGGAGACTCTTAATAAGATATCAATCTTTTTTTTAATTTTTTTTAAATAGATGTATTTAGCGTTTAGTTTTGGTAAATACCTTTGTTACGGATTTGAACTTGCTATAACTTTGTGTTCAAGTTCACAAAGTTATAGCAAGTTCAAACTTTGTGAGAGCAAAACTAGGGTAATGGAGTGCAGTCTAAGAAAATCAGGTGATGCTGAAGGAATTAGACTGGGAAACGAAGCAATAAAGGAGGTAGATGAGTTTTGTTACTTGGGCGGTAAAATAACAAATCATGGTCGCAGTACAGAGGATATAAAATGCAGAATGGCAATGGGTAGAAAAGCGTTTTTGAAAAAGAGAAATTTGTTAACATCTAATATTGATTTAGGCCTAAGGAAGTCCTTTCTGAGGGCATTTGTATGGAGTGTTGCCTTGTATGGGAGTGAGACATGGACGATAAACAGTGTGGACAGGAAGAGGATTGAGGCTTTTGAAATATGGTACTACAGAAGAATGCTGAAGATTAGGTGGGTGGATCGCGTAACTAATGAGGAGGTACTGAACAGAATTGGGGAGAAAAGGAATTTCTGGCATACCTTGACTAAAAGAAGGGATAGATTGGTAGGACACATTCTTAGACATCAAGGAATTGTTAATTTAGCGTTGGAGGGAAGTGTATGGGGAAAAAATCGCAGGGGAAGTCTAAGAGATGGATACAGTAAGCAGATTCAGAGAGATGTAGGTTGTCGCTCTTATGTGGAGATGAAGAGGCTTGCTCAGGATAGGGTATTGTGGAGAGCTGCATCAAACCAGTCTCCGGACTGAAGACCACAACAACAACAACAACATAACTTTGTGTTCACTTATGCTTGTGTATGTCGTGATCTCAGGAGTATTTGTGACTAAGAGCTCAAGTGTGTTTTCGAAACCATTCACAACTTGAATGGGCTCGTGAACTAATTGTTCAAAATAATTAAAAAAAGCATTTAGAACAATTTCGGAAGATGTATCTGCCACCCTATCTGAAGGTGTAGTTGTGTTAACAAACGGATGGTAGATTTAAGTGCCGGCCGCGGTGGCCGAGTCGTCTGAGGCGCTCCAGTCACGGTCTGCACGGCCACTACGGTCCAGGTTTCGAATTCCCCCTCGGGCACGGATATTTGTGCCGTCCTTAGGATTAGCTTGTTCACAAGTAGTTTATAAGTTTAGGGACTGATGACCCCGTAGTTAAGTCCCATAAGTTCTACAAACTTTTGAACATTTAGATTTAAGTCACTGCCAAAAATAATTATATGAGTAGAGTATCTATTTGTAATGAGACTCAAGTTTTCTATGAACTGTTCAGCGGCTGCATCATGAGAGTGCGGGGGTCGGTGAACGGAGTCGGTTATTAATTTATTCCGGTTGTCGAGTACAACGTCTCCTCATGCTAACTCACAGGAACTATCGACTTCAGTTTCGCTTGTGAGCTAGTACACAAATTACATTACGATTTCCTTCTGCGCTTTTTGTTTCTTTTATAGTGCAGATCATAGGAATTATGGCTTTTCCCTTTAAAAAACTAGGGTGTTTGCTCTGCGACTCAGTAGATACCAAAGCTAACCAATGTGGAACAACAGTCTACGATACAAACATTCTATATTCCTTTATTTCCTTATTTCAAATATTTTAAAATTGTATGTCGACCTTAGGTGACCTATCAAACATAGACGCTCTTATCTATATTTTGTAAATGTATTTTCTGTCATTGTTTTGAACATTGTCCAAATATACTTTATTAAGTAATGTTTCGAAGCAAGAGAGTAAAGTTATGAAGTTTATAATTCTTCTTTCCTCTCTATTTTTTATTGCAATTAATATATGTACAACTACAGTGATCAACATTAAGGACCAGCGAAAATTCGAATTATACTTCTTTCGTGTTTCTTCCATAGCGATGGAATGTTTCTATCGCAATCAGTAAGTATGCAAGAAAGGTACCGTACAGACGGAAGGAGAATGGATCCATATTTGTGGTTGGAAGAACTAATTATACACTGAAATATACGACGATATTGCTTTAGTTTCCCAATAGTTATAAATATTTAGATTTCGGAATATTGGAAAGAAGTTGTACATTTCGGCGAGATGTCGAAGAAAAAGATCTCTTCTGTAAGGACTGTATCAAGTAAGATCGGAGACAGAGGTTTGGAAGCAAACAGCAGGAGTATGGGGAAGGGCGACCCTTGCCTGAGCTGAGGCTCCGCTAATCCGACTGCCTGCGCAGGGCCAGCTGCGGCAGGAGTCCGGCACAGAGGAACATATCTGTCTG
This sequence comes from Locusta migratoria, assembly GCA_026315105.1. NCBI lineage: Eukaryota > Metazoa > Arthropoda > Insecta > Orthoptera > Acrididae > Locusta > Locusta migratoria. The sequence goes on along the minus strand of CM048752.1, from coordinate 61,544,461 downwards.
CCTGTGCTCCGGCATCCCTGCGGCTGCACCGCCGTGTTTACGCCGCGCCGCAACAACACAGAGTGGGCAGCAGTCTGGCGTGCTCGCCGGAATTCTTATGGAGCGTTGCCAGAATTACGCGCCTTGCGTTTACTTACAACTAATATTGCAGAAGACGAAACCTAATTTGGAAATTCAAATGCAATGTTCGATACTGCGATTATGTGTTAGGTCTCGAGCAATTTTGCTAAGCCCTTCAATGGCAGTTTCCGCGTGTTTTATTCTTCCTGCATTATGGGCAAAAATGGTTGAACATTACTCGTCAAACATGTCCAACACCTACAATGACTAGAGGTATTCCGAATGGGTAAATACACAGCAGTTAATTACAAGGGATAAAGACATCAGTAGTAAGCATGGCATAAGTTGGGTTTCGACGTATTTCTCAAAATTTTGCTATCCGTTTCTGAGTGATAGTCAAACGTTTTGCTTTTCGAGCCATGAAACACCTGTCTGCACCTGCATGAACAACAATTAAAATCTGACCGGCACTTTTGTTTGACAATACTACTCGCAGACTAATACTTTGCCAACATTTATTTACCGTATACGGTTTTCCGTTGAATACATTATCTGTTCACAACCATTGAAAACTGTTCATTTACGTTAACTGTAAGTTTATGCTGCGCGGGATTAACCGAGCGGTCTAAGGCGCTGCAGTCATGGCCCGTGCGGCTGGTCCTGGCGCAGGTTCGAGTCCTCCCTCCGGCATTGGCGTGTGTTTTTTCCTTAGAATAATTTAGGTTGAGTAGTGTGTGTGTGTGTGTGTGTGTGTGTGTGTGTGTGTGAGCTTAGGGACAGATGACCTTAGCAGTTAAGTCCCACAAGATTTCACACACATTTGAACATTTATTCACAAGACTCATTAATATTAGCCTGATTTCTTCAATCGGGTTTTACACCATCCTTGAGCTGGTGCCCAGAGACGGTTTTGTACAAATCTGTAGAGAAAGTCACCAATCAGTCGCATTTTTTGTTTTTATTTCCCAGATCTACATAGATTTAGGGCACAGTGTGGCTATTCTCAATGCTTTATGTTTACATCTATACCGTCGTGCTGACCGTAACTGCCAACCTGGCGGTTTACTTGTAAGCAAACTGAGACTGGCCACTCAGCGGCCGAAACCTAGGTACATCTGAAAAGTAAAAAAAAAAAAAAAAAAAAAAAAAAAAAACTGTAATTGATTGCTGACATTTCCTATAGATTTGTTTAAATGAAACTCCACGAACGTTTTGAAAAACAAAAAATTTAGCAGCTCGCCTCGCACGGGGCGGCAGCGGCACTCGGCTTGCGCCGGCCCTGCATGTGCCCTTGTCGGCCAATAGAATTACTTATCCTTGCAAAGCGAACATTTTGTTCCAACATCGGCAAACCGCGCCGCTGCTGCACTAAGTATAAATTAAATTTAACCCCCACTCCAGCAGGGAGTGCTCATCTGACGGACTGACACGTTTAGAGTTAACTTGCTCGTCACGATTTATAAGAATGTTAGGAAGAAAAGTAAGAGCACAGCTTTCACTTTACGTAAGGATGCGGTTACTTTTCGTGATATAACTACGAAATCGAAAGAAATATACTGACATACAAAATCATCTGGAATAACCGCAAATATCAGCGGCCGGCACAATGACGTAGCATACGACGTCTTTGTTCAAAGCCGACGGGTGGTATCGGACACTAGAATTCACCCCAAGTTCTTCGCATTATACTTTTCTACGTCTACCATTTTCCACAAAATGATAACTACTTCCATAAACACTTGACTTCCACTAATTGAAGCAAAATACACTTTACATAGCCTTTAATTTTAAAAAAGTGAATGACAATTATATATTTAATACTTTGCATACGATTAATTTTTTTATAAAAATTTGTAAATCTATCGGACCAAACTGCGTGTTCATCAGTCCGTAGCTTACGAACTACTTAAACCTAGGTAAACTAACCTAAGAACAACACACACACCCATGCCCCAAGGAGGACTCGAACCTCCACGGCGAGGCGCTTTAGACCGCTCGGCTACTCCACGGCGGCAATTATATTATAGGTAATTGTGAAGGACGCTTGCACGGGCTGCGGTTTCGATAAATCTCGAACGCGCTAGCACACTTCGATACATATTTTACATCTGTAAGAATCTGCATTCGAAAATCACGTTGTTTTTTTTTTTTTTTTTATTTTAAAAAATTCACGAGATACCGACACGTACGTAGGCCTCCATACCAAGGAATATTCTAACCTTTGTGCATACTCATTTAAATATCTCAGTTCCATTATTATCGGCGGTTTGCAATAAGAATAAATATAAATAATGGATAGAATGACGTAATATATGACGTCATTGAGCAAATTTTTCAGCTTATCGAGTTTTCTAATTAATGAAAAATGAGCTTTCATTGCCATAATACTGGTCTATTAAAGTTTAAAGTACTGTTCAGTGAAAAGCATTTTAGAGATTTCTTTTACACTGGACATTCCTATGACTGCAATAAAGATACGTCTGTCTGAATGCCCCCCTTTTCTTCTCGTGCGTTATGGGCGGTGTCCTGTGCTTTACTTGCCACTAAATTACTACCAGCGAACAACCAGCAATCACGTTACTATAAATCATCATTGTTAATAAAGTTACTGATTTGCTGAGCGGACAATGGCACATTCAAGAACCCGTGAACCATAGAGCAGGAACAGCATTAATTATTCCAACAAAGGATTATTCCCCTCACTGTATGCGGTCGGGTTTTCAAAGAGCATTCAACGGTCGTCGTTGCCGTAAGTCAAATAGTAACCTCTTTTCAAATTTCAAATTCCACCACTACTAGAAACCCATATGCGTTTTTGTATGAGTAAGCTGCTTGCAAAAGGGCAGATAAAAACCTCAAGGAATGTCAATGTTTCTGACAAAATTTTGAAGTAATATCAATTTTATATCGGCATAACAAATCAATGGTTAAAGTGCAGTTTATGCAGCCAATCAGGAGTCGCGATGCCGTGGCCAATGAGATTGCTTGTTTCATGACGAGTAAATTTGGCGTATTCGAGGATATCGGTGCGGCGTTTGTGTGATAATTGAGTTTCCCCGTATAAGAGATTTTTAGATAATTGTCGTATTACGGACATAAGTGACCTATTATTAATACACCACAGCAGTCAAACATGTTTTATTTGTTTTATGACCAGCACGAAGCACTGATCATTTTAAGTGAAAATTTCAGTATGTGAGGGCGCGTAGCGCCCGAATCTCCGGTTCAAAAACACTCAATTTAAAGGTGTACGCTCGATATATATCATTTCAGTCCGAACTACCTCGATTGCAAGCATTCTTGGAAATTATCGCAATTACTTTTACTGACCGAACAAGAGTACATAAAAGAACCTGTCAACTATAGAGCAGGTATAGCATGTTTTATTTACTTTATAATATATTCGAAACAGCCGGCCGCGGTGGCCGAGGGGATTGAGGCGCTCCAGTCACGGTCCGCACGGCCACAACGGTCGGGGGTTCGAATCCCCCCTCGGGCATGGATATTTGTGCCGTCCTAGTTCGTAAGTAGTTCATACGTAGTTCGTAAGTTTAGGGACTGATCACCCTGTAGTTAAGTCCCATAAACTATACAAACATTTGAACATTTATTCGAAACAGTGATCAAGTGACATCCATACTCATAGCAACTCACTTGTAGATCGTCAAAAACTTTTGCATGCACCGCTTCGATTTGTTTACACAGTACAATTGTAACGCTGTTTCTTATTGGCCGCGACTCCTGATTGGCTGCTCTGCCGTTACCAATCTAGCGAGCGCGACGGCTAGCTGTTGCCGCATAAACTGCACTTTTATCCAAATCAATTTAGCACCAACAGACACAATAAAATAAGAATGGAGAACAAATTAGTATGACTGCGCTACAGATTCTCTTGCCACCAAAAACTTTATTCACACGGTATACTGTAGATATTGTGAGTTGTTCCAATGTGTTACATCGTATTCAAGATGTCGGTTATCGTCATGTTTTCTATAAAACACTAGAAGTCTCGATGCACTAGATTTGTGAGGCTGAAGTGTTGTATTTGGCTATCTTCACAATGGTGACTGCTACCAAAATATTCCATGTAACGGCTTATTAAGTAGCCTCACGTCATTCTCGAGCGATTCATATGAATCTAGAAATATCGTACATGAATACACTGTAATAAGCTCAAAGCAAAGAAAGACATTCCGGAATCTAAACCTAATACAGTGAAGCCATAAGAACGCAAATAGCGATTTATTTCATTCTTTTGGAGATTACTCTCTAGAAACAGGCACATGCGACTGCTTTCCGAGAAATGTTTAAATTTATATCTTACTTTATATGATCAGATTCTGTGAAATGAAGCATTTCTGTAACCGCAAGATACCCTCACGTTTCCTGTTAAACCCTGAAGATTCGTCTATTAGTTTTCAGATGAGACACCGACATCACGGTTGTCGATGAAAACGTTAAATTGTCATGTTGTTCTTTCCCTGATCATATTTTTATGAAACTAAGTCTATATGTTGTCCCAAGGTATGCTGAAGTTACCTGTGAAAACCCTATGCAAATTCGTGCAGTAGGTTTGGAGAGGTGGTTTATAATAGATGAACAGACACGAAGGTCTAGGAAAACACTTCGTGATTTGATTTTGATGAAATCATGCCTGGATCCTGAACCAATGTCCGTTCATGTTTCCTGTGAAAACTGCATAAAACTGAGGCCAGTAGTTTTTAAGATTGAACAGCGACAGGCCTACTTTTACCGATTTAGTACAGATATGGTGTGCACTTATACAAATCAACATATTCCTGCAATATTTTACAAGTGCTGTATGCCGGTAAAATCTGTTGCGTATACGGTTAGTAGTAAAGAAGTAACAGATTCAAACGTGATGCTTGATGGGGCGGTTTTCCATGAACGTTACTCTTTACGTCCTCATATCTCACGAACTACGTGTAGTACTGTGATAAAATTTCGAACGTACATTCAGCTTTAAGTGTGTATTGTCTGCAAAATTTCCTGCAAGTACAATTAGTAGTGTAGAAATTATAAATAGTAACGTTATACCAAATGCCATAGTTTTGATCCATGAACAGCGGAAAAGTAGTAAACGAGAAACTTTTTTTCTTTTCATTATTTTGATGTGGTTGTCTGCGAGAAAAAGTTTAATAAAATTCGCCAAGTACTGTCATTCTCATATAGTGTGTTCATAGTCCCGTCGCATTATGTAGCAGTTCTTTGCAATTCCTATTGTTCATGACGTTTTATCTCCGAACCATGTGTCGTACGTGGTTCGTACTCCTACAGCAGTTACCACCTCACGTACGGAATGTGTACCAAATTTGGTTGAAATCGGTCCAGTGGTTTAGGACAAAATGTGCAGCATTGTCGTTTGACACAGCAATTTTTTTGCGCATCTCGTTGTCTATGACGTCATCTCCTTACGTATGTGTCGTAGGTGATTCTTAGCCAGACAGCGATTGTTGCCTGATATTCAGGAACATGTGTACCAAGTTTGGTTGAAATCGGTCCAGTGGTTTAGCAGATGTGGAACATACATAAATATATACATACACCTTATTTTATAAGATGTAAGACTGCTGCCCAATGTGCGATCCTTATCAGGTGGGTTTGGGGGAGGACATCGAAAGAGTCCACAGAAGGGCAGCTCGTTTCGTATTGTCACGATACAGGGGAGACAGCGTTACGGAAATGATACAGCATCTGGGATGGGAATCATTACAACGACGACCTTATCGTTGCGGCGTGGGCTACTTGCGAAACTCCAATCGCCAACATTCTCCTCCGAATGCGAGAATATTTTGACTGCCTGCTACGTAGGTAGAAATTAGCAGAATAAAATAAGAGATATCAGAGCTAGGAGAAATTCAGTTGTTCTTTCTTTCCGCGCGCTATTCGAGAATGTAATGGTTGATGAATAGTATGAAGGTGTTCGATGAACCCTCTGCCAGGCATTTAAATGTGATTTGCAGAGTATCCCATGTAGACGTAGATACTTTCCAGAGAAAAAACTAAGAAAATACACAGAATACTTAACTGGGGAAATACGTGAGCTACGTGATTAACAATCTTGGACCGGACACCACCATACATGGAAAAAGAATGTAACAAACTTTTCAAGTATCCAAATATGGGAACATGCTAATTATCCTATATGAACGAATGGGGATAGGTTGATATAGGTACATGGTCTCATTTAAAATTAGTTTTTATCGATGGCTACAACCAACTGAAAGTGTCATCAAAAGTCTAAGCTAAGACAAAATTAATTTTAAGGTTAACGTATTTAAAAACTGAACTGCGAAATAATGAGCGAATCAACATGTTATTTTTGTGTTTGTGCATACGTAACATTAAGTGTGTCTGAAATTAGTCTGTGTCCTGAAATGTCATAATGCTAACTATATATAGTAAAACGTGTAAAAATAACAGCTTGTAAAAAACGGAAATGAGCGGTTAAAGCGTCCGTCTAGTGATCAGGAGGTTCCGGGTTTGAATCCCGGCCGCAGCACAACAGTAAATTCAACGCTTATCCTTACAATGTACAACGCTCTAACGTGAAACATACGCTGTTACGGTATTCTACTCTTCCAAGTATTTATAGTGTGCAACGGACCTGACCCATCCTATCCTTCAAGGAAGACATCAACAGCATGTCATGTCGAAGCCAGAAAGATGTTTCTTGCCTACCTACAATCAATGAAACTTTATCACTCAGGTAAGGATGTAGATGACATCTCCTGTAAGAAAAAAAAAAAATTCTTAAAATCAGCAAAGTGTAAATAGTGAGGATCAGTTCGGGTGCTAAAGTGATGTCGCTAGTTACTGAAATGAAAAACTGATTGGGATCACTTTTATTATTTAACCTGTTTAGAAAACGCCAAATTATAAAAAAATATTAGATAATTTAAGATTAAACTTCCAGATAGGTCGACAGATTTTAAAATTATTCCCATGTAGAAGTAGCAACAAGTATGTCATCAACGTAAACTGTAATATTATCTAGTAATTCCGGACCAAGTACTGTATCAAGTGCTGTGATAAAGACACCAGAACTCACATTTAGACCAAAAGGCAGTACCTTAAATTGGTACATCGTCCTGAGAAAATGAAGGCAGTATATTTACGAGACTCTTCTGTTATAGGAACCTGCCAATATGATGCTCTAAGATCAAAACTGGATAGATATTTGACTCCATAGAACTTCTGAAGCTAGTTCTAACTGGAATGATAATCTTATTGATTTGCATCAAGCACTAGACCCATCTGATTTAAAAATTGCAAGAAGAGGGCTGGAATACTGTGACATTGAAGGTTCTATTATGTTCCATCTAAGCATACGATTAATTTCTGCTTTGACAGCTGTTTGTTTTGCCCAAGGTATAGAATATGTTTGCCTACAGAATGCTTCATGAGGCTTAACTTGCATGTTATACTGATATGTCCTAATTACACCTGGCCTTTTGTCAAATACTCGTATGTACTTGTGTAGCAAGTGGAGAAGTTGTTGTCTCTGACTATCTGTGGCATTAGTGGATTCGTTAACTTTTTGAACTATAGATTCAAGAGATTCAGTTTCAGATTCCTGAATTCCAGTATAATTTTCAAATTGCATTTGATTAACAGTGACTTGCTTCAACCTAACAGAATTACAAGATTTTCTTGGTGTCACTTCCTTCTTAGTCAGATTCAAAATACAGACACAGTGGTTTACTGTCAAATAACATTTACCTTCCTTAAAATCTAATTTTGCTTCTCGACTTTGAAGATATTCTAAACCAAGTATACAGTCTTCTATGACAGCATCTACTACAAGGAATAAGCAAGTATCAATTTCATCACAGATTTGTAGTTGAACAAGTGTTTGTAACTTAACTGGCTTAGATTTTGCACCTACTGCACCGATGATTTTGCAGTTCTGTACAGGAAAGGTAGGTAACCTCTGAATGTTGTTTATGCGTTTAAATAGACTGTAAGACAATACATTAACAGCTGCTCCAGTGTCAACTAAAATCGATGTAGGTATGTCTCCTACTGTTATTAAGATGTGTGCTTGATAGGCAACTATAGGTACTTTGTTTTGTTGTGTTTGTTCCTGGAGTAGCTCTTCCCTGATATCGATTCCTTTATTGTAACGCAGCATATTTACTGTGAGAATTGTGCCCTCACTGCCTCTGTCGCTCAATGTCGGAGGGCCAGACACGAGCCGATTTAGTTTGACGTCTGCGTCCCGTTAGAATGTCTTTGAGGTCGATTTAAGGTTTCTGTCACGTCAGTTATAGTCACGGTCGATTCATTTTGTGTCCAGTTTGTTTGATCTGTACTGTCAGTCGTCATCGTTGCTACTGGTATTTGATTGACATTTGGTTGTTGTGCAGGAGTAGTAGAAAAGTTCGGAATTTGTTGATTACCGTTATTGTTTGGAAAAAAAATTCTGTTTCTGTTATTATTATTGTAGTAGTTTCCATTACGCCAGAGCGGTTGTGTGTTACCATTATATTGGTTAGGGAAAGTAGCTGCATTGTTATTGAAATTATTATTATTGTGATTGAAGTAGCCCGGATTAAATCTGTTGTCACGACGGCGTCGGTAATACTGACCGCCGTTAGGTACGTTTCGTACTGCGTTTCCACTGTTTACTCCACTAGTCACTTGTTGCATTTGCGGCTGTCCGGTATGGCTAATAAATGACTGTTGCGGTAACATCTGTGGAGGGCGTGACATGTTTTGATTATTAGGCTGCGGCTGGCTGATATGAATCAGCTGATTACTAGGATAGTTGAAGTAATTATTTGCGTTACCGTACCTGTAACTATTATTTCTTGCTCGGTCATCTTCAAAGATTGAATCTAGTGTGTCCACCTCAGTGAGAAAAGTTTCTAAGTTTTGTGTTGAAACGTGTGCTAGTTGCAACCGCAACCGTGTAGGCAATTTGTTTATTAATACGCGTAGTACTTCCCTGTGCGGGAGGGGGTCATCAAAGAATTTAGCTTTGTTTACGTACTTCTCGAAATATCTCCGCAGACTTCCGTTTCGTTCATTGAAAGATTGCGGATTATAAACTTCATTTCGAAACCTTTCTTGCACAGCAGGCGACCAAAAGGTGGCTAAAAATGCCCGTTCGAACTCACCATAAGTTTCACAACTCTGTAGGGCTTCTGCAGCCCAGATTCCCGCTTCACCTTGAATGTATCCGACAACAAATCTTATCTTTCTTTTTTCGGACCACGATTCAGGTAATAAACCTCTAAAAGATTGCAGGAAAATGACTGGGTGCACAGTACGGTTCTCATTAATAAAGATTTGAAATTGGTGGTGCTTTATCATACTTTCGTCAAGTTCTTCGGCAGTAGCATGATTTCGTGGTGAATAAGAGGGGGGTATGTTTGATTTCATTTCCCTACCTAGTCGATCAAGGTCGTTAGAGGTCGTCAAGCAAAAGTCAGTCTGCGTCCTGTCTGACGTCAAATTGTTAGCTGTACCTGGATTATATGGAGAGCTTGGAATATTTGTTGCAATTCTGGGAGATTTCCAATCATGGAACACATTTGTCACGGGTTCATTTGGCCTAGATTGTGTCATCTGCGTATTTAAAATTGATTTCACGTCTGTAAGATCTTTTTGTAAAGCTTTAACATTATTTCCATGTTTTTCATACACTTGAGTAGCAACTTCTTGAATTACAGTGGTTAATTCTGCGTCTATCTTTTCATTCAACTTTGCTTCTGTATTAGATAAGAATTGTTGTACCCTATCATGATTTTCTTTGACTATGTTTTCTGCTTGACTCGTAATTCTCGTAACAGTTATTTCCAAGTTTTCTTGTTGAATTTTAAGCTGTGTAAGATTCTGTGTGAGACTGTCTATAGCTGTTGGTAATGTTTTAACGGTTTCTTTACAATTAGTTACATCATCGACTACAGAAGAGATTTTTGCATCTACTGTGTCCATGATTTGATCCACTACTTTGTTTTGTACTTCAGAAAACTTACCAATGATAGCCTGTTCGACTTTGAGTATCTGTGCGTCTATCTGTTTGTTTACTTCCTCAGAAATAATTGAAGGTAAATTTTGTTGTACTGATTCTAGATTTTTAAATCTCGACTCAAATTCATCCCGAGTTATCATTTGAGCTGCGATTTGATTTTGCTGTTCCTCTAGTCTGTCTAATTGCTGCTTGGTGGAATTTTGCAACAGCTCTAAATCATGTTTCGTGTTGGCCTGCAAATGATTAATTTGATCGGTCAAGCCTGAAATCTGATTGTTTGTAGCATGTGTAGATGTTTGTAAATTGTTAATTTGTTGCGAGATGTTCGCATGTATAGCATTCGTAGATGCTTGCAAATTGTTTAGTCGTCTTTAGTTGATATTTGTAAATTGTTAATTTGTTGCGACATGTTCGCATGTATAGCATTCGTAGATGCTTGCAAATTGTTTAGTTCGTCTTTAGTAGATGTTTGTAAATTGTTAATTTGTTGCGACATGTTCGCATGTATAGCATTCGTAGATGCTTGCAAATTGTTCATCTGTTGCGACATGTTAGCAAATAATATCTCAAATCGTTTTAACCAATCTTCCTTCGGATTTTCAGATTGGTGTACTGTCTGTGTGGGAAAATCTGTTACGTATGATGTGGTTGCAAGATTTTCCACCACTATGTGTGGAATCATTTCAATTGATCTCGCAGCCACATTATTTTCAACATTTTGCGTGGGCTGTGAAACATTAGTGTTTTGTTCTGACTCCATTGTAGTAATTTGTCTACGGGTTTTAACCATACTAATAAATTATCAAAAATTTGGAATAGTGTGGGGAACCTACACACTTCACACGCAAAAATTTCTTTTATCAGCACTGTTGGGAAACAATTAAATCACTATTAATATTCGTCACACGCATGCGAGACGCTTCGAGTGAGAGACAAGCGAGGATCGCTTTGTTATATCGATTTAGCAGCCATGTTGGCCATTTTTCTAACTTGTGATTTAAAATAAATATCTGACTACAAAAGAAATTTTGAAAATAGATTTTTGCTAATAGAATGAGGTACTGAATATGAAATTGCGTACTTGCAAAGACTAAGAGGAAGTAGAAAGCACCAAATAAGCGAAATAATCAGTCTGTCCTTACCTGTGTTACAATTTTCATTGTTGGCTGCTGTTGAATTTCTCGTGATCGGGTGTGGCTCCAAATTTTTATTTTATTATTCTCCGGGTAGTAATTATGATTTTCACGTCACAATCGGTCAGCAGTTGTTCATGAAAAATAAACACATTATGCAGATTAGATGTCATACATTGGTGAATGATTACAAATATAAAAAAATTTCAAACAATGGTATAATTAATTCACATAAAATTACAATTTTTTTACAACGAATCGAAGTCCTGTCACGGTCGCCAATTCTTATGTAATGTTACTTTTTTCTTTTTTTTTATTATCACTGGTGTTGTCAAAAGATCAAGGTTGAAAACCGGAATTGAAATTTAAATAACCGTAAGATCAGCAATGAATATTAATTTTTGAAATGGTTATCAGTTCTCAGTAGCAATGTAAGTTAAAAATTACGACAACACCAGAAAGCACATTACATAAGAAAATAGTGGAATAAGTTACCTGGTATGCATTCATTGGTGGAAGCTGTGACACTGCAGTTGAACCTGTATGAATTGATTAATATCTTCGTTCTCGTAAACTGATGCTTGGTTTCATGACTATTAATTATTAAAGTTTTAAGACCGTGTGTAATTTTGATCACTATTGTTATCGAAAGTTAAAGAAATTATCGGACTTCGCTTTTAACAGAATGAAGATTTTCTGCAGGCATTGAATTCACTGTTTAACACAAAATGAGAGTAAATAAATTTTGCATTCTTTGGTCATCATGAGGCAATAGGCAACAATAACTAAGCATCAATTTACTAATATTGCTGAAAATAGGAATTAGTTTAATAAAAGATGGGAAGAAATAGTAATTATTTAAATGAAATAGGAATTCCAAATGAAAGTTAAAGTTTATTAAGTAAAAGGGTGCTAATCAGAGCTCACACTTACAGGATTATGGAGGTCGAGTAAAATACGTCCGCTCAGTACAAAGGTAGAAGAACGAAAGACGACAAGCGATTCCGTTTTCTCTCCAGATCGTTTGAAATAGTTGAAGGAATAACTTGAAACAAGGATAATCAGAGATTTATTGGCAGAGAGAACGGATGCTAGCGACAAGCGTCGCAGATATAATTTTCAATAATAAAAAAAAATATTAATGTATCGCTACAACCTCCTCGTATCTCATGAACTGCGTATCGTACTGTGATACAATTTCGAACGTACATTGAGCTTTCAGTGTGTATTGTCTGAAAAATTTCCTGCTAGTACTAGTAGTGTAGAAATCATAAATTGTAACATTATACCAAATGCCGTACTTTTGCTCCATGAACAGCGGAAAAGTAGTAAGCGAGAAACATTTTTCCCTCCATTATTCTGGTGTGGTTGTCTGCGAGAAAAACGTTAAAGGTTTGAAATTATGTTTAGTTTGTTGCAAGTCACCAAGTACTGTCATTCTCGTACAGTGTATTTACGTATCAATTTTTTGAGATTTCTATTAATGACGTTCTATATCCTGATCCATGGGTCGTACGTGGTTCGTATTCGTACAGCAATTGTTACCTCACGTACGAAATACGTATACCAAATTCTGTTGAAATCGGTCCAGTAGTTTAGGAGATGTGGAACGTACATACATACAGCCTATTTAAGATGTAGGATTTAAAATTGTAGACACGCACGCCATGCAAGCAGAATAAATTCACTTGTTTGTCAGTACTGGTAGTCTAATGAAAAGCCTTCACTGAGATCACCCTTGTCGCTCTGTAAAATGCTTGAACTGACAATATTTCTCTGAAAGAATGTACTCGGTAACAAAATATTTTCATTGTTTGTATAAAATTCAGTTCGTTTTGTATTTAAGACTACGTATGTCTTCTGAGCAAGACAAATTGTGATATTTTCGAAACCACAGTAAAACGCAACCGTAATAGTAATATGCTAGAGACCTCGCTTCTGAAAATAGAATGTTCTCCGCTTATAAAATACTTCCAGTTTCAATTATACGAAATCTCAGAATGTTCGTTTAAGGCGCGTTCACAAAAGTCTAGACTTTAATTGATCAACAAAAGCTGAAAGCGACTTGAACCAGTTTTCGTTCACTCGTTTCGACTTAAATCGATCAGTTCAGTAGAAATGGCTTTAAAGGTGCGCCCAGCGGTTACTACTCTAGCAGTTACGCTACAAGTAGAGTTGAGGACAATTTTATTAAGCAAAGGGCCAAAGCGTCGTTCCCATTCCACTTTCGTATTTGGACATTTTGTTCACGATACCTTGCAATACATTTTCCCACAGATTTATTTTTGTAAGTATCCATACGGTTCCACAGGTAGTTGTGCTTATGGTACAGTTCTAAAGCGTTTATCATAAAGCTTTCTGACCACTCGACACTCATTTTCTGAGATATTTGAAAACGCAATACTTATACAATACGGAAAACACACACAATCTGCAATGTAAGTTTTAAAATCTGCTAGCGGGTTTACACGTGTAACTAAATTGTTGACTTCGAAGTTGAATCACACACTTGAAAAGTTCGACTCGGTCAACATTTTCTTGATCCACTAAAACGTTGATAACCGCTATTGAAACGAAGGTTCACACGAGGTTTTTCATTCAGCTTTTGTTGATCAAGTAAAATCTTTCTACTAAACTTGCGCCTTTACACAAGCTGAGTTTAGTCACAGGAGGAAATAATTATTCGATTAGTTCTATTCATGCGAGTCAGAGAATAGAAATTTCGAGAATAACATTCTCGATTTTACTCATACGTCCCATTATCTTTCCAAAAACGATTTAAAATCTTTAATGAGGTGAGCAACCATTTTTAATGTACAATTATTTCTTATCTCAATGCTGATTGGTTGCAAATGGTTTAATTGATAACTTTAATACCGGTTTCGGGCGTTGCCATCATCACACATAACAAGGTGTATCTGATGACGGGCAACGCCTGAAACCGGTAATGAAGTTATTAAACCAATTTGCAACCAATCAGCATTGAGATAAGACATGGCCCATTATCTGCATGATATGTGATTGAGTTTTCAAATAGTATTCAACGGCTGTTGCCAGCATGAGCAAAGTACGTCGCCGCTGCCTTAAGTAAAATTATTCCACATTTGTAATTTTATATTACAGAACAATTCTCTAGACAGGAAGATCGCGTAACTGAGATATTGGGGAGAAAAAGTTAAATCTACATACATTAGGGCGGAGAGTACACTGTACCGCTACTAGGCATTTCCTTTCCTATTCCACTCCCAAATAGAACGAGGAAAAAAGAATGCCTATATGCCTCCGCACGAGCCCTAATTTCTCTTATCTTGTCTTTGTGATCTTTACGCGAAATGTAAGTGGGCGGCAGCAAGATCGTACTACACTCAGCTTCAAATTCCGGCCCTATAAATTTCCTCAATAGAAATTCACGAAAGGAACGTATTCTTTCCTCCAGCGATCCCCAATTGAGTTGCCGGAGCATATCCGTGACACTCGCGCATTGGTCGAACCTACCGGTAACAAACCTAGCTGCTCGCCTCTGAACCGCCTCTATGTCTTCCTTTAAACTGATCTGCTGCGGGTCCCAAATACTTGAGTAATACTCAAGACGTGGTCGTACAAGCGTTTTATACGCGGTCATCTTTACGGGTGAAGTACATCTTCCGAAAATTCTCCCAGTAAACCGAAGTCGGCTGTCCGCCTTACTCACAACTGTCCTTACATGTTCATTCCATTTCATATCGCTCTGCAATGTTACGCCTAGATATTTGAACGACGCGGCAGCATCAAGAAGCTCACTACTAATGCTGTATTCGAACATTATAGGGTTGTTTTTCCTACTCATGCGCATCACCTTACATTTTTCTACATTGAGAGCTAACTGCCATTCTTCGCACAAACTAGAAATTTTGTCTAAGTCATCATGTATGCTATTACAGTCAGTTACAGACGACACCCTCCCATACACCACAGCATCATCAGCAAACAGCCGCAAATTACAATTTACTCTGTCCATCAGATCATTTATATAGATAGTAAATAATAGCGGTCCTATCACACTCCCCTGGGGCACGCCTGACGATACACTCGTCTCTGATGAACACTCGCCGTCGAGAACAACGTACTGCGTTCTATTACTTAGGAAGTCTTCCAGCCAGTCACAAATCTGTGAACCTATTCCATAAGCTCGTATCTTCGTTAGCAGTCTGCAATGTCACCGCGTCGAACGCCTTTTTTGAAGTCGAGAAAAACACAATCCGCCTGTTGCCCTTCATCCATGGGTCGCGAGATGTCATGTGAGAAAAGGGAAAGCTGAGTTCCTCATTAACGATGTTTGCTAAACCCGTGCTGATTCATAGAAAGCTTTCCCGTTTCAAGGAAATTTACTGTATTCGAACAAAGAGTATGCCCCAAGATTGTACAGGTAACAGACGTCAACGATATTGGTCTGTAATTATGTGGGGTCAGTTTTCCTTCGTTATAAACTGGAGTCACCTGCGCATTTTTCCAATCACCAGGAACTTTCCACTGAATTAAATATTCGCGAAATCTGCAGGCTAAGGGGCCAATGCCATAGAATACTTCGTAAAACCGAACTGGTATTCCATCCGGACCAGGAGACATTTTCGTATTCAGCTATCAGCCGTTTCTCTAAACCGTAAATACACATTACTATGTCCATTTCGGAATTAGTACGTTGATCAAATGATGGTACATTTGTGCGGTCAACCTGCGCGAAAGATTTCTTAAAGGTTAAATTTAGAACTTCAGTTTTCCGTTTGCTTTCTGGTATTACTGCACCGTAATGATCAACGAATGACTGGACAGTGGGCTGTGACCCGCTTATCGGTTTTACATATTACACTTTTTTGGGTTTTGGGAAAGACCTTTCCGTGTCGACTGCCGCTGCGTGATGTATAGGTGTTAGGAATGAGGGGAGTTGAAGGCAGGCAATAACCATGTCTTAAACTTTCGCTTTGTAAAACTTTCCGTTTTGTGTATATAT
Source organism: Locusta migratoria (assembly GCA_026315105.1). NCBI lineage: Eukaryota > Metazoa > Arthropoda > Insecta > Orthoptera > Acrididae > Locusta > Locusta migratoria. The sequence continues at coordinate 61,528,281 of CM048752.1, read as the reverse complement.
TTCTTATGAGTAACATCACAATTGATAGATGGTAGATGGAAAATGTACAGTACATAGAGAACCAGTCAAACGACATGTTAGTCTTACGCAATGAAAAATTAGCGCATACAGTCAGAAATAACTTAATGGTCATCAATTAAGACCATTAGCAACCAAAGGGACGTAATTAGTTACATCTGAGGGACCGGTTCTCGCTGTACGTCAGTGTCTTCTCAGACTAAACTGCAGTCTATAATTATTTCCGTATTCGTTTCTAAATTTTGGTCATTCGTCCTCCCGTGTTCAATATAGAAATGCGAAACACTCGTTTCAAATGGTTATCCTGATGGCCGTCAGACATATGAAACATGTTTTCTAGGAATATATCGAGACATCTGCATCAACATCTGCAGGGATCATCGAACCACCGTTATACTATTTATCTCCCATACCATTCTAGAATTGCGCGCAGGAAGAAAATACATGATTCTCTCCATTCGAGCTCTAATTTCTCGTATTTTATTCTGATCGTTTCTACCTATGTAAGTGGAATCAACAATACTTTTTCGCATTCGGAGGAGAATGTTGGCGATTGGAGTTTCGTAGACCACGCCGCAGCTATAAGCGCCGTTGTTGTAATGATTCCCATCCCAGATCCTGTAACATTTCCGTAACGCTGTCTCCCCTGTATCGCGACAACACAAAACGAGCTGCCCTTCTTTGGACTCTTTCGATGTCCTCCGTCAAACCCACCTGATAAGGATCCCATACAGACCAGCAATACGCCGAAAAAGGACGGACAAGCGTAGTGTATGCAGTCTCTCTAGTAGTTCTGTTGCATCTTTTAAGGGTTCTGCCAATAAAACGGTCTCTTTCACCTTTCCCACGACATTGTCTACGTGTTTCCTGTTTGTCTGAAATAATAGTAATTCTCAGGTATTCTGTGGAGTTTGCGGCCTACACTTTCGTACTCATGAGGACGACTTCACACTTCTCATTATTTAGAGTCAGTTTCCAATTTTTACACCATAGTGATATCTTATTCAGATCGATCTGTAGTTGGTTTTGATCTTCCGATGATTTTACTAGACGGTAAATGACGGCGTCATCTGCAAACAACCTAAGAGCTGCTTAGATTTTCTCCCAAATCGTTTATGTAAATAAAGAACAGCAGATAACCAATAACACTACCCTGTGAAACGCCCGATATCACCTGTTTTAGCTGATGCCTTACCAACGATTACGACGAACTGTCCTCTCTGAAAGGAAATCCCGTATCCAGTCGCAAATTTGGGGCGATATACCATAACCACGCAATTTGAGTAGAAGCCGTTTGTGAGGTCCAGTGTCAAAAGCCTTCTGCTAATCTAGAAATACGGAATCAATTGGAGAACCGATGTCGATAAGATCACTTGGTGCGAGTAAAGAGCGAGTTGTTTTACATAAACGATTTCCTGAATCCGTGTTGACCTTGGGGCAATAGATCATTCTGTTAGATGATTGATAATATTTCAATACAGGATATGTTCCAAAACCCTGCTGCAAATGGACGTCAATGAAATAGGTCTGTAGTTCGGTGGGTTACTCCTACTTCCTTTCTTGAATATAGGCGTGAGATGTGCAACTTTCCAATCTTTTGGTACAGATCCTTCTATGAGAGAGCGGTTCTATATGGCTGATAAGGAGCTATCGCTTCTGCATAATCTGTTAGAAATGTAATGGGTATAGAGTCCGGACCAGAAGACTTATTGATTTTAATTGCTTCACTACTCAGATGGTATCCACTTCTACGTTACTCATTACGGCCTCTGTTCGTAATTCGAAATCTGGAATATTGGTTTCGTCTTTGGTGAATGAGTTTCTAAAAGCTATGTTTAGTAACTCTGCTTTAGTAGCGCTGTCATCGGCAGGATCGCCATTACTATCACGTAGTGAGGGTATTGTGTTTTGCCCCTAGTATATTTATCACATCATCAAAATCTCTTTGGGTTTTCAAATTTCGAGAAGGAATTTCGTTGTGATAAGTATTGTCGGCATCTCTCATTGAAATCCTCGCTAAATTTCGTGCTTCTCTGTAGGACCGCAAATCCTGGGATTTTGTGTTCGTTTAAATTTAGCATGCCTTTTCCGTTGCTTTTGCAAGTGTCCTGACCTGTTCAGTGTACCAAGAGATCACCTTTTATTAATCTACATCTATAAATGTGAATGTCTGTTCGGTGTACGCTTATCACGTCCGAACGACAAGTCGCCGGGACTTAAATCTTTGTACAGTTACTGATTTATATCTGAGTAAGGTCTTAGGCACAGTTTTATAGCGATCTCATAGATATTTAGTAACTTGAATATAACGTGAAATGCAGAACAATAATTAATCTTTGAAAATGGTTTCATTGGTTGCATTGTTGCTCGAGGGTTGATAATGATAAAAGGGTGGAGTGTATTGGGCTAGAAAGTTATCGGTGTACATAAGATACGACGCGCGCGCGCGCGCGCGCGCGCGTGCGTGCGCGTAGTATCTTATGTACACCGATAACTTTCTAGCCCAAACGCAAACGAATGGTCTGTATGTTATTATTGTCCGAAGTCTCCCGTTGTACACCATAGCAGTTCCATGCCGATAGCTATAAAGAGGTGGAAGATGTGGTGGTTGAAAGTCGTCAAATTATAAAAAAAATTCGGACTGAAGGCCATCGATGACGTTTCGACTCTGTAGCAAGGTCGTGACATACAGCGAAACGTGATGACACCTTCGACCATAGATACTACCAGACAGGACAAACAGCAGAGCAGCTATTAACATGGTGTAGTTCAAACATATGATCACGTGACTGTTGGCAAACATTAGCTGTTTGTAACAACTCGACAGTTTTGAAGAAATTCCATCATTTTAAAGCCGGCCGCGGTGGCCGAGGTGACTGAGGCGCTCCAGTCACGGTCAGCACGGCCACTACGGTCGGGGGTTCGAATCCCCTCTCGGGCATGGATATTTGTGCCGTCCTTAGTATAAGGTAGTTGATAAGTAGTTTGTAAGTTTAGGGACTGATGACCCCGTAGTTAAGTCCCATAAGCTTAACAAACATTTGATTTTTGATCATTTTAAACTAATAATAGTTTAACTTGAAATTTAATGTTACTTCCTTCCGCAAAAAGCTCTTTATAATCCTAGGCAAAGTTATACACTACCACGTGATTGTTGGTACAACAATGGTTTAGCTGCAGAGATGTCGGTGCCATGAAAACGATGTCATGTCCACTCTACCAGTACCTATGGTCGAAGAATGCCCTAGACCGTATCTCTGGTCTATGCGTGCTACAATGTCAACCCTTTCTCTGTAAGGATAAGCATACTGAAAGATAGCTTATCTGTCAGTCAACCAACACGCGAGCGGAGCTGCGGGTTTAAGCTAGTTTGGTATAAAACTGTCAATTGCTGTCGATACCACCTCTTTGAGTCACATCTGGTATACACTTTCGTTTAGTGTTAAAAACGAGTGGAAGCTGTCTTTCAAGAACCAATTTTATTTCTATCTGCTTTCCTGAACATATTTCCGTCTATTTTTTGTAACTTTGGGATTTCGATATTAAATCTAGCTACGACAGCTCTGTTCACTAATACCTGTATCCGTATTGATGCTCGTTATGAGCTCAAAACGTTTGTTGCTAAGAGATAAATTGCGTTTCGACGTCCATGTACAATTCTAGTTGTCTCGCGATCTAATTGTTAGAAGTAATTCGCAGAGAATGCGTAGAGTAAAATTTCACATGATATTTTATGCGTGCCTCCTGATTTGAAAATATAATTTCGCCAACAGATTGAGGGAAAAATAAAAATCACTGCCTACTATTATCGTGTGAGTCGGGTACGTTTTTTGTAATTACTCAGGTTTTCTTTGAACATTTCTGTTATTGTATCTTAAGTCGGAAGGTCGGTAAAAGGAACCAATTATTAATTTAGGATTTAATAATAGCTCACAGGAACTATCCATCTAAAGTTCGTTACACGAAAGACTACTTTTAACGACGACAAACACGCCTCCATCTATTTTGATATATCCTTTCTGAACAGTTTGATCTTTTGTAAAAACTTCTGTTGAACTTTTTTCCGGCTTGACCCAACTTTCACTGCCTACAATGTTTCAGTGCTTTCTATTACCGCTTGGAGTTCTTGTACCTTCCCGACACAGCTACGACAATTTAAAACTGTTTCCTGGATCTACATTTCTCCTGTGATCCACCTGCACCCTTTGAGATTGCCCATTTTGTTTTTCCCGAAGCCCCTTAGCCTAAAAACCGCCCAGTCCACGCCACACAGCCCCCGCTACCCGTGTAGCCGCTTCCTGCGTATAGTGGACTCCTGACCTATTCAGCGGAACCCGGAAACCCACCACTCGATGGCGCAAGTCGAGGAATCTGCAGCCTACACGGTCGCAGAACCGCCTGAGCCTCTGATTCAGACCCTCCTCTCGGCTCTTTTCCAGTCGGTCCTGTCAACTATGCTGCAGATAGTGAGCTCTGCGTTCATCTTAAAAGCAAGACTGGCAGTCTTTACCACCTCAGAACACCGCTCAAAACCTGAGAAATCTCTTCACACACGTCATTGGTACCGACGTGAGCCACCACCTGCAGTTGGCTGCACCCCGTACCCTTCATGGCATCCGGAATCCACATCTGGAATGACTGGACGCGGTATGCACACGGAGTGCACGTTGGCGTTCTTCCCCTCTTTGGCAGCCATCTCTCTAAGGGGCTCCATCACCCGCCTAACGTTGGAGCTGACAACTACAAGGCCCGCATGTTGCAGACTCAGTGATCTCAGAATGAGACACTACCCGACTCGGTAGCGTTTTCCTGAACAGGCAGCGCCTCAAACCTGTTCGCAAGACGAACCGGGGAGGCCTCACGATGGGTCCCCCGGAATGTCTTGCGCCTCCTGCCACGCACTGGAGCGACCTCCCACGCAACCACGGGTGGGGTGTCTGCCTCCCTGCTAGCAGTTTCAGGGCATGTCGATGGCGCAGGCCGATCGGTGGAGACGACGGGAGTCCGTTCGGTCTCCACTGCCGGCCAACAACGACGCCCATCGATCGCAGCTTCCAACTGTGCAACCGAGGTTAACACAGCTTGAAGCTCGGAGCGAAGTGCCACCAATTTAGAGTGTAATCGCACACAGCAATCAGTCCCTATTCATGATTAGTGCCGAGAAAACAAACTACAGTCGCGATGCGCTCAAAGGAAGACTACACTGTTTCTAAAAATGCGGATTTGAATCTAATATGTAAGGGCGCACAGTAAAAATTCACAAACTGAAACGAAAACAAACAAAACTCAAAATACTATACGTCGCTTCTAATCAGGAGCCGCTTTCACTTACAAAATACAGGGTGTCAAAAGGGCTACCTGATTTCAAAATTAAATATTTCGTAAACAAAGATCGATAGAGAAATGCAGTAAACGGTATGTTTATTGAGAAAGCTGTAAGTTTATAAGTAAGTTTTGAAATAATAGTTGCAAAAGGTGCTAACAGATAGAGGTGTACGATGTACAGCTCATATCAGCATACATAAGTAATCGTATGAAAACACTTTGTAGATAATCACATCACAATGGTTTCAAAATGTTCACCATTGGTACTACGGAGGTGGCGCAAACGAAGAATGAAATTAGCCATCACATTTCGTATCCTCAACCGAAATGCCAGCACATGCCACAGAGATCGCCGATTCAAGCTCGTCCAGCGTGGCGGGATGCTTCGGGTAGACCATGTCTTTCACTGTGCCCCACAAAAAGTCACAGGGAATCAAATCCGGCGAATATGGAAGCCAATCCATGCCTGCACCAATAAATTTGGGATATTCCAAAGCAGTGACTCGATTCCCGAAGTATTCCTAAAGAAAGCAAAACAATTGGTCCGATGTGGTTGGGCTCCATCTTGTATTAACCATTCAGTACCTGGTTGATCCTCTAACGCTTCCTGTGTGGCGACAAATTGTTCCAAAATTGCAACGAAACGTGCACCAGTGACCGTTTCTCGAATGAAAAAGGGCCAATAATGCCTCTGCTGCATACTGCAGCCCACACAGTAACTACGAGAATGCAGGGGTTTCGCTTCACACCAATATGGGTTTTCGGAACCCCAAAATACAGTTCTGCTTATTCACGTATCCATTCAGGTGGAAGTGGGCTTAATCTGTAAACCAGATGCAGCTAACATAAAATCCCTCACTATCAATCATTGTGAGCATCTGATTAGCAAAGGGAACCCTTCGTTGCACAGCTCGTACGTGTATTTCCTGGTGCGTTTGAATTTTGAATGGAAACATGTGTAGGCTCTTTGTCAGTGTATTCTGCGTTTTGGAACTCTTGAAACCAGTCTCAGATGCAATTCTACGGACGGATGACATTGGATTTTGCTGAATAATTCCAGAAACTGTGTAGATATATTCAGGCATAATTGTGGTTTGCTTGCGGCCAACCTGCCCCCACTAGATTAGTTACGCTGCCTGTTCGTTGAAATTTTGCGAATAGCATACGAATGGTTTTCGCATCGGGTCCTTTTGGAACATTAAATCGTGCTTGAAAACTTGGCCTTGTTGCCGTAGGACTCTCTTCTAACCTGTGGTACTCTAGCACCAGAAACACGCGTTGTTCAATGGAATACATGGTTTTAATCTCTTCCTTCGGTACGCTAACCTTCTTTACAGTTTCAATAGTGGAACTGATCGCTCTGGGCTTCGGATCACTATCTATACGAAGCATTACGTATGATCATTACAGCGCCATCTGTTAGCAGCTTTTGTAACTCTTATTTCGAACTACTGTATAAGCTTCATACAGCTTTCACAATAAACATATCGTTTACAGCATTCCTCTAACGATCTTTGTTTTCGAGATATTTAATTTTGAAATCAAGGAGACCTTTTCCGGACACCCTGTATGAAGGTGCCGTCTGCTGCGAGTAGGTCGGCGGCTAAGCCTCCGGTACGCAGCAGAACCAGCTATAAGAGTGGAGAGAGCACAAGTCACACAGCGTGCCACGTCAAGACGTTAATGTACGCACCACGAAGCTCTACATATACTTTGCAAATCACATTTAAGTGCCTGGCAGAGGGTTCATTAACCACTTTCATAACCTTTCTCTACCGTTCATTATCTAATAGTGCGCAGGAAGAAACACCTAAATCGTTCATTTTCGTTCTTATTTTATTGGGATGGTCATGTCTCCCTGTGTAAGTGGGTTTTAGGAAAATATTTTCACATTCAGGAGTCGCTTACTGAAATTTCGCAAATATACCTCGCCGCAACGAATAACGTCGTTATTCTAATTATTTCCACCTCAAATCGTGTAGCATTTCCGTGTCGCTTTCCCCCCTGTAACGCGATAAAACAAAACGAGCTGCCCTTCTCTGAACCTTCCCAATGTCTTCCGTCAGTCCCACCTGGTGAGGGTCCCACAAGGGGCAACAGTACTCCAGGAGAGGACGCACAAGTGTGATGTAGGCAGTCTCTTCGGTGGAGCTGTTACAGCCGGCCGCGGTGGCCGAGGTGACAGCCGGGCGCCGTGGCTCAGCGCGCCCGGTCAGAGGGCTGAACGTCCTCTGTAATAAAAAAAAAGCTGAGCCAAATGATCAACGAACGACCAAAAACGAACAATGAAAACGACCGCAAAGCATAGATCTACCTGAAGAACAAAAAAAAAAAAAAAAAAAAAAAAAAAAAAAAAAAAAAAAAAAAAAAAAAAAAAAAAAGGTGACTGAGGCGCTCCAGTCACGGTCAGCACGGCCACTACGGTCGGCATGGATATTTGTGCCGTCCTAGTTCGTAAGTAGTTCATAAGTAGTTTGTAAGTTTAGGGACTGATGACCCCGTAGTTAAGTCCCATAAGCTTAACAAACATTTGATTTTTTTTTTTTTTTTTTTGGAGCTGTTACATCTTCGAAGCGTTCTGCCGATGAAACGTAACCTTCGGTTCGGCTTCCCCATAATATTTTGTGTGTGTTCTATGCAGTCTAAGTTGTTCGTAATTGTAACTCCCAGGTATTTGGTAGAATTCACGACCTTAAGGTTTAACTGATTTCTCGTATAATTGAAGTTCAGTAGATTTCTTTTAGTGGTCATCTGTATTATTTCACACTTCTCTTTAGTGTCAATTGCCAATTTTCGCACCATGTAAAAATATTGTCTGAATAGCTTTGCAGTTGCTTTTGATCCTCTGTTGACGTCACTAACCGATAAACGACAGCATCATCGGCGAATAGTGTAAGGGAGCTATTCAGATGGTCTCCTAAATCGTTCATAAACACGAGGACGAGTAGAGGACCTATAACGCTTCCCTGGGTAACGCCAGAACACTTCTGCGTTACTCGATTACTTACCGTCAATTACAACGGTGTCCTTTCTGATAAATCGTGAATCCAATCGTACAACTGGGGAGATATTCCATAAGCAAGCAGTTTCATTAGAAACCGCTTGTGAGGTAGTCTCAAAAGCCTTCCGGAAATCCAGAAATATGGAATCGATTTGAGACCCCTTGTCGATGGTAATCACTTCATGTGAATAGTGTCCAAAGATTGCAGTGTATTGCTGATAAAATTAGCGCACAACAGATTTATAAAGTGTTAAACATTTTATTCGCTGGCTGAAAGCCATTTTTGATACCTGCCTTCACCTTACATATTACCGTGTGCATTTGGTGGGGCGTCTTATGAAAGGAGGCCACAAATTGTCAGCTGTAGTCGCTGTGAAGGCCAGCGGCATCTGCTCTGACTTTTCGTTTCGTTTTTATGAAGCTGCTAATTGATAGAAGGAATTCTGTTACTAAATTAAGAGAGAACCTTTAGACATGAACTTTCCAGGAATCCTCGCCTCAGTGAGCTTAGATAATGGTCAGATGTTTGCTTTGCGAGTGCGTAACAGACTCTCTGGAGAAATTCTAATCAGTTGCTAACGATGCGAATTTCTGGATTTTTCGCCACTTGAAATCCACATGACGGTGGATGACCTGGTTATCGTAGTCAAGCGCAGACTTCAGGAACCATGTACATATGTTTCACTGCCGCTAGCTTCAAACACGAACAATTTTGCTGTCTTAAAAACGAATACTTGGTCCATTTTCGATCAGTGGTAATTCCTTCTTGAATCTCAGATGAACCTCAAAACTGTTTTTTTTTTTTCTGCATTGCTAGAAAGTCCATTTTTAAACGAGAGATCACTTTGAATTGTTTGTTACATACCACACGGTTCTACAAAATTAAAGTGCAGAAGTGTTTGAAATCTTTGTTATTCGGGCTAATTTTTGGTTTTTCGTTACTGAGAGGAATTACAGTGGATACTAAATTAAACGACGGAAAATTTCAAAGGAAATCCATAGTTCCCGCAGCACACAAGGAATCTAACGACCATACCCTGTTAAAATATATGTTGTTCGAAATGCTCAAAGTTCGACACAGGACAAACTTGCAAATACCGATAATCGAGCATTCCAGAAGACATTTGAACATAAATAAACCCTATTGTACAACGGCTTTTCCTTGGAGAGTCCCAAGCGTAGGAAATAATTTAAGATGAGCATTTTACCGATTTGACAGTCTCCACGTCCCCCCCCCCCCCCCGCGACCAACCGACAGGGGACAGATAAGATTTTCCGTTATGTAGAGCAAAATCAACCAGCAACCTATTAACCAGTAGACAACACGGATTCAGAAAGTAAAGCTCTTGCGAAACAGAGCTTGCCCTTTTTGACACTGTACCTCACAAGCGGCTTATAATATAGAATATCGCCCCAATTGTGCGATTGGATTCACGAGATCCTATTAGAAAGGATAATCATGGATCATGCAGATAAAAAATTAAAACAGAAAATGGCCCAAGGCGGGACTTGAACCCTGGACCCTCGGTTCGTGAAGTAAAGCTGTACCAACTAGTACACGGCAGCGCAACGTGATGAGCTGTCACAGCTTTGCTTTCTCTCCACTCCGTAGGTGTTACCTGTTACAGTTCACGCTCGTTCTCCTGGACGCCAGCATACAGCGCGACTTTTTTCCAGGTTTCGGTCGATACTTCCGATACACGTCTGGTGGCCGACACCTGCAGGTGGCCACAACATAGGGCAGACGCGGAGGCCGCAGAGCTGGGGCACTCCGCGCGCGTCACGGCCCGGTCACGCTTTGCTGACTACCGCTACCGCGTCAATCCACATTCCCCACAAACATTTCTACCCAAGTTTCAAAGTTTTTCCTTAGCGAATTTAACGAATAGCGAATAGAGCACGAAGTCCAGCTGGAATGTCAACGTCGGTGTAAGGTACCGTCAGTTCCTCCAATCACCAATCGCGGTTTTAGAAAGCAGTTGGCCTCCGAGCATTTGAATTCCTTCACTGTGTCACACAGGTATCATATATGCCAGGTTGAGCATCGTAAAACAGTGGAAAAAATTTTTAGGGCGTCGAACAGATCGTTGTTGTTGTGGTCTTCAATCCGGAGACTGGTTTGATGCAGCTCTCCACAATACCCTATCCTGAGCAAGCCTTTTCGTCTCCACATAAGAATGACAACCTACATCTGCCTGAATCTGCTTACTGTATCCATCTCTTGGTCTCCCTCTGCGATGTTTACCCCACGCACTTCCCTCTAATGCTAAATTCACAATTCCTTGATGTCTAAGAATGTGTCCTACCAATCTATCCCTTCTTTTAGTCAAGGTATGCCAGAAATTTTTCTCCCCAATTCTGTTCAGTACCTCCTCATTAGTTACACGATCCACCCACCTAATCTTCAGCATTCTTCTGTAGCACCATATTTCAAAAGCCTCAATCCTCTTCCTGTCCACACTGTTTATTGTCCACGTCTCACTCCCATACAAGGCAACACTCCATACAAATGCCTTCAGAAAGGACTTCCTTAGGCTTAAATCAATATTAGATGTTAACAAATTTCTCTTTTTCAAGAACGCTTTTCTACCAATTGCCATTCTGCATTTTATATCATCTGTACTGCGACCATCATTTGTTATTGTACTGCCCAAGTAACAAAACTCATCTACCTCCTTTATTGCTTCATTTCCCAATCTAATTCCTTTAGCATCACCTGATTTTCTTACACTGCACTCCATTACCCTTGTTTTGCTCTTGTTAATGTTCATCTTATATGCACCTTTCAGCACACTGTCCATTCCGTTCAACTGCTCTTCCAGGTCCTTTGCTGTATCTGACATAATTACTATGTCGTCGGCAAAACGCAATGTTTTTAATTCTTCACCCTGAACTTTAATTCCTTCTCCAAATTTCTCCTTGCTTTCCTTTATAGCTTGCTCAATGTACAAATTGAATAACAATGGAGAAAGACTACAACCCTGTCTTACTCCCTTTCCAACCACTGCATCCCTTTCATGCCCTTCAACTCTGACAACCGCTGTCTATCAACAGATCCTACTAATTCTAAATTATTACAATCGTAAATTTTCTTATATATTAACTTGAAAGCAAAATAATTAAGTTACTGAAGAAATCATATGACAGAAGATGGGAGAGGACAGCGGAAGATAATTTAGTTGCATGCAATCCTCTGTGGCGCTAACTTCACGTCCGTGTTCGATGAGGTTCACATGTAACGAAAACGTAAAACAATTTGATAGGTACGTCACAAGAGATCATTGAGGCAAAATTGAAGTACGCGTTGAGGGGGCAGTGCTTTAACCCTTGAATGCATAGTTTTGTCTCGTTTCCGCCGGTTGGCTTAGGTGTCGGTAGCAGAGTGGACAGACCTACACAGGAGGTAGGATGCACGCGTGTGCAGATACGGAGGTGACCAGCCAGTGATACAGCAGAAACTTGAAACTCTAGACTAACTTAGAACAAGTTGTATATTTCGTAGAAATAAGATAAGTATTATCTTTTACAAAGTTCAAGACTGCAGAATGCTGATACATAGTTTAGATAGAGGCCTGCCTGCTGATGATTCCTAGTGCCTATCCGATAGCCAAGTATTAACTGGTGCCTCTGATTTCCAAGTGAACGATGTCGTTCAGTGGTGGCCACGAGCGAAGTTGCAGCAGAGGGCGCTCGTGGCTGACGTCGTAAGAACGCCGCGCCGTGCGTGCATGGCGGCGCGCGGCGAAAGTACGTGGCGCGCACTTCAGACTTGTGCGACACCACACACAGTGTAGCTGATCAGCTACATACATTTTTCGATTCTCTCAAACTGATCACCCTACCTCAAATTCATTTGTAGCTGCTTCTATAAAGTGTTTGACATGCAAGTAGCTCGTCATTTTGACAGTTAGCTGCACTGACTTAACTTTTACTTTACTATTCCTCCCTTGCTATGTAAAAGTAGCCAATCATATACGACAGTTACATTGTCACTTTCTGGAATGATTAGAGGCATTTACTGCATCGGGTACAACATGTAAGAACTGTACAGCTGACCAAGCTAGTAGTGGTGAATTTTAAGGATTTTGCCCCCACATTTTCCTCAGTATATACGCACTACATTAATGCTGGTAGTTTTTATAGTTCAGAATAGTCACGCATTAAAGGGCTGCCAGTCCGTGCAGCAGTATTATCTGTGAGGTGTTACACCGTGCAAGTATCGACTGGGCAACAGCTGTCAGCCAACACTAGGCATAACGCTCATAGCTAATGATACGAAGCGCAGCTTAGCGACTGGAAGTAAGAGGCCATAATGCACAACCTGTAACGTCACAGTTAAGAGTAAAATATATACATTTGTAGCTCCTATAAATACCTTACTATATGGCACTAATATTTCCAATCCGAAAATGATAGTCAAAAAATTCTGTCCCAAACTTTGTCGAGAGAAGTGTCACTGCCAAAGTAGCCACTCTGGCTCACAATCGAGGCTGATTATGCCTCAGGTGCATAACAAAACGTCGGCACTCCTAGTTAATCCAACGATCAACATTATACAGCAACAGCTGGGGAGCATTACATACATCCAATCGACGTAATGTTGCCTTACAACTGGTAAGGGCCTTTTATTTCGAAACGACTTAGATCAGCAGAGCAGATTTGCGGTCGAGGCACCCGACAGCAAGGTTTATGAGACAGAAATGTGACAGGGGGAATAAAATAGAAGATAAGTTTCGAAATGTGCTCTGGGATGCTGTGGCAAAATTCAAAGGGTACTCCTCGGTAGTAATAACGGCGTGGTATAAAGCCGTCAATAAGTTTCCACCAACGAACGATTCCGTGGAATCGGTATAAAGCAAACAGATGTATGCCAACGATGTAATCTTGTTGATAGTTCTACAGATACTTTCCTGTGGACGAAACTTAAGAATTTGAACCCCCCAGGGGGCCCACAGCTCTTTTGTGGGTTCGTGTGTGGCGCGCACAGGGCCCCGAGCCGGAGCGACCTTTCTTCCGGCCCAGGCCGCTTCCCTCTTCCCCCCCCCCCCCCCCCGGTTTGTGCCTTCGTCTGGGGACAGGCGTTTACAAAGGTCTTTTCTTTTACTCAGATTTCTCCTTTTCTTGGTCCTCTTCCTTTCCTGTTCTTTCGCCTTCCACTCTTGCTCCTTTCTCCTTGTCCTCGACCCACCCTTTTAATCTCCGCCTCATCGTTTGAGATTCTCCCTCCTTCATCCCTTTCTCTCCTTCCTATCTTTCCTCCCTGTGTGTATGAAGGTCAATCCACGCTCTGCTTAGCCGGTGACGGGGTAAGGCGTAGCTCCCTGCCCCGGGTAGACATGTAGGGCACGTACCTACCCCTCCTCCCCCCCCGGGTAAAGGCCGGGCCCAGGTATGGGTGATTACCCTAGCTGGTACCTTCCGACCGTGCCAGTTGGTCCCTCTGTTTTTGGGAGGTGTGACCTGAGGTGCGAACAGTCACCTAAGGCGGGTGCGCCCTCAGTGAGGGCCCCCACAAGGAAGGAGCGCGCCATCGGAGACGCCGGTAATCGTGGGGGACAGCTCCGCTATGAAACCTTCCACATCATCTATAACCCTGACCCAAAAACGGAAACGTGACGAATCTGTCAGTCTTGCCTAAAATTCCCAAGTTCCTCGTAGTATCTCGTACTGATCAGGATTTTTCTTCTGTAATCCTTTTCTCATTCAGAAGGGTGTCAATGTGATCGCAGGTCCCTTCAAGACAGCCCAATTGGACCTTGTTGCTTGAAATTGAGAATGCCTTTCAGGCACAGAAATTACTTCGTGCTATGATTGTGCATACTTTTCCTGTGAAAGTGGAGGCTCACCGCACCCTCAACTCCTCGTGGGGATAATCTTCACAAGATCTCTGGATGGGTTATCGGACGAGGATATACTCAACTGTACGTCCGATCAGGGAGTTACGGCTGTTCATCGCGTTAAGAAAAAAGTTGACAGTGATCTCGTGCCAACTCTTACTGTCTTCGTGACATTCCACAGGGTTGACCTACCATCTAAGGTGAAAGTGGGCTACGAAATCATTTCAGTTCGCTCATATATACCCAACCTACGCGCTGCTACCATTGCCAGAGATTTAATCACACTAGTACGTCTTGTCCTAATGCAGCCAAATGCGCCTCCTGTGGCAGGGACGGCCATGAGGGTGAATGTCCGCCTCCATCCCCTCGCTGCATTAATTGCATGGGTGACCATGCTGCTTCTTCACGGCACTATAAAGAAGAGCGGGTCATTCAGGAGATTCGTGTTAAGGAAAAGGTTTCAACCTATGCCGCACAATCAAAAGGTGGATAGGAGGGAGGTGGGATACTTTCCACTTTTTTTTACAAGAAATTATTTACCGAGATACTTGTTACATAAAATATAGTGAACAAATAGATGCATCTGCCCCATCAACTAGAATGCCATATTAAGGCATACATATCACAATTCATATAACTAAAATAGTCTTACATGGACATGACTTAAATATCAATCCATCAGTCTATTTAAAATAGAACGGTGTTGATACAGGGGTATACTATGTTGAGGTTAGTATTTGAAGAGCTCGGTAATTTGTCATAATTTTAAAACAAAATAATTATGCATGGACAGAATATAAAACAGGTCATCCATAAGTCATTGAATAAAAATGGAATAGTTAAAAAAAGGAACAATGAAAATTCACTAGAAATTTGATAATCAGCTAATGGTTAGAAGAAAAAGTAAAAATATTACAGGTTAGATTGTACTTGTGACTTACTCATAATCTTAAAACGACCATAAGCATACAGGGATCTAATCTTAATCTGATAATCCAGTCATAGGATGAAATGAAATAATCTTAAATAAGAGGGAAATGAATGCATTGGAAGATGGATGTGTTCATGGATATAAAATAATGTGCAAGGTTTCATAGGTTGTAGACTATGCCTGTGGTGCATAAGATAAAGAACAAATATTTTTCCTAAGAAATAAAACTTGCCATGTATTGAGCCATGTCTAATAAACCGATGAAATAACAAAGGTGCATGAACACCACCTAGTGAGAGCATGTATAGTATACATGAAAATGAAATAAATAATTCAAAGTACCTTCACTGGAGATATTTTAATATAAATATAAGGGTATGCCAGATATTGAAAGTTACACACAGTGATAACTGATTATCACCAAAGAGAAGCAGGCAGCTGTTTTTCATCCCCACAATTTCTGGATATGCCAGAAGACTAAAGGGAGGTAACTGAGGGAGGCCGCCAAAGGGTGTGAGGAGGAAAGGGGATGCATGGGAGAGATTTGCACAATGAGGTACAGGTCGTCTCATGACATAAGAGGCATTTGCTGTGAGAAGTGTAGAAAACTATTTAAGACCTCTTAGTGTCCTCCAACAACAACTGAAAGCACCAATTTCTATTGAAACCTTCCTGCTCATTTAGCATATGGTGTGGTTCACAGATTCCGTGTGTAAATTTCGAACTCTTCCATCACATTTAGGCAGCGACTAGAGGGTGCCGAGTGCAGTACTTCAAGGCCTCGGTCAATTTGGTGCAGCTGATGTCCCTTTTTTCTGTAGGTGCTGTCCTAATGCAGATATATTTCAAATACAGACTGAGGGAACTAAGTCACCTCCATGTAAGACTACTCTACTGTAGTTGTATAAATTGCGACATATTCAAATGTGTCTGAACATGGCATTCTAGTTGAAGGGGCACAGGCATCTATTTGTTCATTATATTTTATGTAACATATATATTAATTTCTTGAGAGAGAGAGAGAGAGAGAGAGAGAGAGAGAGAGAGAGAGAGAGAAAATCGCCACCTCCCTCCTACCCCCCCTTTCTCTCTCGTCACTCTTCCCTACTTGCCTCTACTTCCCTCTCTTCATAAAGTGATACGTAATGCCACACCTAGGTATAAGCATGTATTATGACCCATTGGCACATTCGGTTCTGACTGCGTTTGTCATTTCGATGCATTGATTTTGCGTACGCCCAATCCCAGTAATATTTTTTAATAAGGGATCTGATATTTTCTTTTTACTTAACACATCTTTTAGCTAGGTTTTCGTAACTTCTATGTCAGTTAACAGTGAAGAAGGCGCAAGATGATGTTGTAAATTTATTGAGATGACATTTAATTTTAACCCTGCGCCCTCTGGCGGCTATGGGGCCTTCTTCACCTGTTACCGTGTTTGCCCCCCTCTCACCAGTTTGTCATGTGAATGCAGCTGAACACCTGCACTAGACATCCACGATCGTGGTTTATATTTGTCCTTCCCAATCAGAGGTATTTTAATTAAAATCGTTTTTAAAAACTTTGTAAGTATGTTTCCATATAATTTGTCTGTGCTCCTCATGAATTTTGTAATTAAGAACTGTAAATATCCGAAATCTATATATATATTTTTTACCACAGATATGATGTATCGAACCGCGTAATGATAAAATAATGTGCGGCCAAGACCTTTCAAAAACTTTTTTGTGCAATTGGGAAGTTGTATTTCGAAATGTGTCCGCGATTTTTCCGTTTAGTATCCTTCGCTCATGACGTCACGGTTCGCAGCAAGCGGGTGGTTTCGGATCCTTCAGTATTGCCCCACGTTTTCGTGGATCATGTTGGTACAAGTGGTGTAGCGGGACGCGTGGGTTGGGATGTGGTTGGGTGTGCTGTATGCTGGAGGGTAAAGCGCCACACGGCACACTCTTCTGTGGGTGTAGTAGTTGACGGCGTTTATCACAAGGAATTCCTATGTATAGAACTATAGGTAGTTCAAAAATATTTTTGTAAAAATACAGGTATGTAGTGTAATTACATCAGAGGATGTTGAGGGAATCAAATTGAGAAATGAGACAAAGGTAACAAATCAGTTCAGTTTTTGAATCAAAATACTTAATAAACAGAAGAAAAGAAGAAACTGCAGAAGTGGAATGTAAATTCTGAAAAGGATTTGAGATTAATATTTAACGTTTTCACTGAAGATAGGTCTGGAGAATAGGCTTGTAAGGCAGTGAAATGTGGACGATACACTAAAGACGAGGAGCTTTTGCTGAAGTTTTATTCCATTTTTTGGAACGGTGTGCTCAGTGGCCACGAAACAATATAATATGCAGCATTGGTCGTTTTTATTGTTTTTGCAGATCGATTTAGATCACATAATCATCCTCAATGTACCAGTCATCGTAGTGACTATATAATATAAAGTAGCTTTTGCGTTTGACACTCGCCCGCTGTTCTTTTGACTGTTAACTAGCCGTGTTTGTGAAGTTAACAATTGACTAAATCTAATTTCGGCGATATTCACACAGCGGCGGAAGCAAAACTCTGATTCTCTAAGTTAGGCAAACAGTTCTACCTTTACTGTAATCATTAGAGGAAACTGCACACAATTAATGATCGGCAGTCATGGATCTAAATCAAAAATAAATGTTGGCAACGGAAACGCAAATATTGTCTCCTCCAGAAGAGCGCAGAGACACAAGATACATGAACAAATTACCCCACATTAATCCAAAATAAATGAGGGGAGAACTTAAATTAGCATAAAAGGATTATAGTTTAAATTGTTATTGTTCAAAACAAGAACGACAAGGGGAAGATATTTTTTTTAAAATTGCAATAAAACACACCTTACAAAATATTCAAAATAGGCAAAATTACATGGCCCTAAAATTTCTCACCTGCAAAGTTGAGTTCAGGTTAATTACGATTCATAGGGGAGAACGGAGGACTTGCAGCACAATCACACACAGATTCATATGCCAAGCCATGCAGGTACTTACCAAGCACCAAGCACCAATACACAAAGACGACAGCCAAGCAATGTTGAGAATGCAGATCGAAGGTTCACTCGCGCACAATGAAATAGTACTTAGCTTCCATAATGTATCAAGCTAGTGGCTTCGGCTCATGATAAACTATCAGAAACAAACGCACTTGGTTTAAGACCACAAAGTGCGGTGTACAGACGGAAGTTAGTTTTCCTAGAGCTTCTAACCATACAATAAGTCAAGATTTCATTAAATAATATCTAAAAACGGTCGCTCTGGTGTTCGTTTAGCACAGGGAGAAGATAAATACAGAAGGTTAAAGTTGTTAGATCAAAACAGCACTCTATACTACATCTGAACACAAAATATGCAAAAGGTTAACAATCAATTTCGAAGAGAACAAGATCGCGAAATATATCGTGTCACAATTGTTTTTGATCACAGGAATGATATCTATTAGATAAGCAAGCTTACAGATTGCTACAGCGCAACAGAGTTCGGTCACAAAAATTCAGAGAAGTGAAATAGAATTATTACACGAAAATTAAAAACACGATATACGTCGTGCAACGGTTCTTTCTACACAGAGGAAAAGGTTCTATTTAATGGTAATAACCACGATAGAAAACACGCTAATCGGCGCACACGTGGGCCGACAAGTACAAGTTAGAATGGACAATTTTCGGGGGAAATTATCACGCTACACTCACAAGGAAACGCATTAGCAAATTAGCTATATAATTATTAACCACTCATGTGCACTGAATGATGGAAAAGCTGAAGGCTTAGTGTGATATCGTCCGTGTGTTCTGTCGACAAAGTACGAACAGTATAGGCACTGCGAGTCCCCGAAAATATTAAAATTCAACTACGATAAGAACGCGAAAGACACTAAAAATATTAATAACTTTTAAATCACTTTTTCTGTTTAAATTGCAAGAACAATGCTAACGAAACACCATCAGAGCTTCGGAATCAGATTCCAGCAAAAATAGACATAAAATTAGCAATCCTGTAGGAAATTAAGCAAAATCCCACTACTACACATAATGTAGTTGCTACTCCCAGAATTAAACTCGCGAAAAGGCATAAGTACGACTATGGAGCCTGAACTAAGTCGAGCCACGAGGCCACAGCAGAACCAAACCCAGAGGTTTTTTTTTTTTTTTTTTTTTTTTTTTTTTTTTTTTTTGTGGTTTTAGGGCGCACAACTTCTATGGTCATTAGCGCCCAGCCAAGAACATAGATTCGCTATGATCTAAAAAAATGTAGACTGTCAGAACATCAACAAGAGGCTAAAAACGAAAGATAAAAGACAATTAAAAGAGTTAAATATCCTTGGATAAGTTGGCCAAATTGATAAAACGCAAAACTCGAGCAGCTGCTCGTGTGTCATCAGCTAAGATTTCCTCCAGAGTAGACGGAAAGTGAAGGGCTACACGGAGATGATTAAAATTAACACAAGTCAGTAAAACATGTCGCACTGTCAGCAGTTCACCGCAGGAGCATAGCGGTGCAGGTTCGGCGGATAGCAAGTGACGGTGGCTGAAACGGCAATGACCGATCCGCAACCGAGCCAGGATGACCTCCTCCCGCCAAGAGGGGCGTGAGGATGTCCTCCAAGCGGTCGGGATTGGTTTGACAGTTCGCAATTTATTGTTGTGCAGTGAAAGCCACACACTGTGCCATTGCGACACGATACTCCGGCGAAGAGCCCGTTGAACATCGTCCGATGGGACGCAAAAGGTAGCCATGCGAGGCAAAAGAGCTGCTGCCTTGGCTGCTGTGTCGGCGGCCTCATTCCCGGGCACACCCACATGGCCAGGGACCCACAGGAAAGAAACGTGACAGCTGTCATCCGCCAGCAACTGGAGGGAGCGTTGGATCCGATACACGAGAGGATGGTTCGAGAAAGGGTTCTTAAGACTCTGCAGGGCACTAAGGGAGTCAGAACATATGGCATAGAAAGGGTGGCGGTGGCGGCAGGTATACAAAACGGCCTGGTGGAGGGCGAAAAGCTCAGCCGTGAAGTTTGAGCACCAGTCAGGGAGCTTGTATTGGAAACGGTTGTCCCCGACGACGAAGGCAGATCCGACACCGGCAGTGCTCTTGGAACCATCAGTGTAAATAAATACGGCATTATCGAACCGCGAACGGAGTTCGACAAGCCTCGAGCGGAATACCAAATCCGGAGTGCTCTCCTTGGGGAGCGAACTAAGTTCGAGGTGTGTGTGAACCTGGGCCTGATGCCACGGTGGCAATGGGCTTTCGCTCAACCGAAGGGTGGAAGGAAGGGTAAAATCGAGCCGCTGTAGCAGGCGGCGAAACCGAACTCCCGGTGGAAGCAAGGCCATCGCAGACAACTGATATTGGCGATCGAGTGAGTCGTCAAAAAATAATCTGTAAGATGGATGGTTGGGCATCGACCGTAGGCGGCATGCGTACCGACACAAGAGTATGTCACGTCGATTGGTCAAGGGTAATACAGCAGCCTCGGCATACAGACTTTCAACAGGGCTGGTATAAAATGCACCGGTCGCCAGACGTAATCCACGATGGTGGATAGAGTTGAGACGGCGGAGAATCGACGGCCGTGCTGAAGAGTATACAAGGCTTCCATAGTCGAGCTTCGACTGAACAATGGCCTGGTAAAGGTGAAGCAGGACGGTACGATCCGCTCCCCATGACGTGCCACTGAGGACACGAAGAACGTTAAGGGATCGGGCACAACGGGCAGCCAGGTAGGACACGTGCGTGGACCAGCAAAGTTTCTGATCCAACATGAGTCCCAAGAATTTTGTAGTCTCCACGAAAGGGAGAGCAACCGGGCCGAGACGTAGAGAAGGTGGAAGAAATTCCTTGTATCTCCAGAAATTGATACACACAGTTTTCTCAGTGGAGAATCGGAAGCCGTTTGCGATGCTCCATGAATACAGACGGTCAAGACAGCGTTGGAGAGAACGCTCCAAGAGACACGTCCGCTGGGCGCTACAATAAATTGCGAAATCGTCAACAAAAAGAGATCCGGAGACGTCGGCTGAAAGGCAGTCCACGATCGGATTGATTGCAATGGCAAAGAGCGCCACACTCAAGACGGAGCCCTGTGGTACCCCATTCTCCTGGCAAAAGGTATCTGACAAAACAGAGCCCACCCGCACCCGGAACTTGCGATCCGCCAAAAACGCTTGAATGAAAAGAGGAAGGCGGCCCCGAAGGCCCCATGTGTGCAATGTGCGGAGAATGCCCGCTCTCCAACAGGTATCGTATGCCTTCTCCAAGTCGAAGAACACGGCTACTGTTTGACGCTTCTTCAGAAAGTTGTTCATAATGAAGGTCGACAACGTAACGAGGTGGTCAGCAGCAGAGCGGTGTCGACGAAAACCGCATTGGATATTAGTCAGGAGGCGGCGAGATTCGAGGAGCCAGACCAACCGAGCGTTAACCATGCGTTCCATCACCTTACAGACGCAGCTCGTCAGAGAAATAGGACGATAACTGGAAGGAAGGTGTTTGTCCTTCCCTGGTTTGGGGATGGGGACAACAATGGCTTCACGCCAACTTGTGGGAACATGACCTTCAGTCCATATGCGATTGTAGGTACTAAGAAGAAAGTACTTGCCCGCTGGAGAGAGGTTCTTCAGCATTTCAATGTGAATGGAATCGGGCCCGGGAGCAGAAGACCGGGACAGGGCGAGAGCACGATCTAGCTCCTGCATGGTGAAGGCGACGTTATAATTTTCCCGATTAAAAGAGCGGAAAGAAGGCGGCCGTGCCTCCTCTACCTGTTTGCGAGGGAGAAACGCAAGGTGGTAATGGGCAGAGCTCGAAACCTCCGCAAAGAAACGACCCAATGCGTTTGAAACATCAGCTGGGTCCACGAGGACCGCGTTCTCCACGGTCAGGCCAGGAATCGGGGAGTGGACCTTGATGCCGGACAAACGGCGTAGGCCACCCCAGACAACCGTGGAGGGAGTAAAACGGTTAAAAGAACTAGTAAAATCTGTCCAGCAAGCTTTCTTGCTGTCGTTTATGATACGACGGCACTGCGCTCTCATACGTTTGTAATTGATGCAATTCTCCAAAGTTGGGTGGCGGCGGAAGGTGCGTAAGGCACGGCGCCGGGCTCGAAGCGCGTCGCGGCAGGCTGCAGTCCACCAAGGGACCTGGACACGACGTGGAGAAGAGGATGTACGAGGTATGGAACGTTCAGCAGCAGTGAGGATAACCTCTGTGAGGTATTCGACCTGACTGTCACAGTTGGGAAAATTCTGATTGTGAAAAACAGCCATGGAAGAATAAAGCCCCCAGTTGGCGTTAGAAATGTTCCAACTGGTGGGACGTGGAGATGGGGAATGATGTAGGAAGCGGATAATACAAGGGAAATGGTCACTCGAGTACGTGTCAGAAAGTGCATACCACTCAAACCGACCGGCAAGCTGAGGAGTGCATATTGCGAGGTCTATATGGGAATAAGTGTGTGTTGTGTCAGAAAGGAAGGTCGGTGCACCGGTGTTGAGGCAGACAAGATCGAGGTGGTGGAGAATGTCCACCAAAAGGGAGCCTCTCGGACAAGGTGCCGGAGAGCCCCATAGGGGGTGGTGGGCATTAAAGTCGCCTACCAACACGAAAGGTGAAGGGAGCTGGTCAACAAGGTTTAGCACATCTGCCCTAGTAAGGGCAGATGACGATGGCGAATATATATTACAGAGGGAGAAGGTAAATGTGGATAAGGTGATGCGGACGGCAACTGCCTGTAGGTGAGTGTGCAAGGAAATGGGATGGAAATAGACGTCGTCTCGAAGGAGCATCAGAACCCCTCCATGGGCTGGGACACCTTCCACGGGTGGCAGGTCGAACCGCACAGAGGTGTAGTGTGGAAAGTCTGCACGATCACGTGGACGCAACTTAGTTTCCTGGAGGCAGACTAGAAGCGGGCAGTGCAATCGAAGGAGTAGTTTTAACTCCTCCCGATTAGAACGAAAGCCGCGAATGTTCCATTGAAGGAGCGCCATGATAAAAATGAGAGAAGAAATAAGGATAAAAACCAAGTAGCGAGCGGGGTCACCTCGACGGCCGCTGAGGACCGGATTTCGAGGGAGCACTGCTATCGCTGTCTGGGGGCAAAGGGTCATGTTCCATTGGTTCGCCCGACGCGCCTGCCACCTCCCTGAGTTGATCAGGAGGGGCAGTTTCCACCGCCGGTAAAGGGCCGGGCGCCCGGCAAACGGAGCGTCCCGGTGAAACAGAAGACGGCCGAGGCCGGCAACTGTTGGACGGCGCGACAGATGGGTCACGCCTCGGCGGGGAAGGAGAGGAACTCTTTTTCTTGTCAGCTCTTCTGGAAGAGTGACGGCGGGAAGAGGCAGTTGACGGTTGGGAAGCCTGAGAACGCAGAAAATCCTCACGGACGGGTTCCTTTTTCAAGGTCCGGGCATCTTGTTTAGGTGCCCGCGGTTTACTAGAGTTGGACGAAGACTGTACCCTAGAAGCAGCAGGAGGAAGCGGGGACGTGGAACGGGCAATCTTCGGGCTGGCAGATCGCACAACTGTGTCAGCGAAAGTCAAGTCACATGTCTGGCTACTGGAATCCTTGGTAGGTCGAGTTGAGGTGAGTACCTTACTGTATGTACCCGCTGGGAGGACAGTGGGCTTTCGACTCGCCAACAACTTTCGAGCGGCAGATGTTGATACCTTCTCCGTAACCCGAATTTGCTGGATTACCTTCTCATCCTTGTATACAGGGCAGTCGCGAGAGGAAGCCGCATGGTCACCGTTGCAGTTTAGGCAGTGAGGGGACGGAGGTGGGCAATCCCCCTCATGGGCGTCCCTACCACAAGTGACACACTTTGCTGCATTTGGGCAATGTTCACGGGTATGGTTGTACCTGTGGCATTGAAAACAGCGCGTTGGGTTAGGCACATAAGGTCGGACGGAGATGACTTCATACCCTGCTTTGACCTTCGACGGGAGGTCAACTCTGTCGAACGTCAAAAACACAGTACGAGTTGGTGTCAATTGGTTATCGACCTTTTTCATCACCCTGTGGACGGCTGTCACACCCTGATCGGACATATACGATTGGATGTCTTCATCAGACAACCCATCAAGGGATCTCGTGAAGACTACCCCCCGTGACGAGTTGAGTGTGCGGTGCGCTTCGACCTTAACTGGAAAAGTGTGCAACAACGTAGTACGTATCAGTTTTTGGACTTGGAAGGCACTTTCCACTTCCAGCAACAATGTGCCATTGCGCTGACGTGAACAGGTTTTAACAGGGCCAGCAATTGCATCTACACCTTTCTGTATAACGAAAGGATTGACAGAATTGAAATCCTTTCCGTCGGTGCGAGAGACAACCAGATATTTAGGTACATTAGGCAGAGTCTTTTTAGGCTGAGGCGAGTCTAACTTACGTTTATGGGTCGACGTCACGAAAGAAGATAAGGAAGTCATCGCGGAAGTGTCCCCCGTGATTACCGGCGTCTCCGATGGCGCGCTCCTTCCTAGTGGGGGCCCTCTCCGAGGGCTTACCCGCCTTAGGTGATTGTTCACACCTCGGGTCACACCTCCCGAGAACTGACGGAGGGACCAATCGGCACGTTCGGAAGGTACCAGCTCGGGTAATCACCCCTCCCTGGGCCTGGCCTTTACCAGGGGGTACGTACGTGCCTTACATGTCTACCCGGGGCGGGGAATTACGCGTTACCCCGTCACCTGCTACGCACGATAATGCGTGGGTCGGCCTTCAGACACGCACAGGGAGGAAAGAAGAAGAGGATAGGAAAGGAAGAGAAAGAAGGAAAGAAAAGAAGTGTCTCAAACGCCGAGGCGGAGACTAATGAGGAGAAGAAGACTAGGAGAGTTCAAGGAGAGAAAGACAGAAAACGAAAGGTAAGAAAGGAAGGAACGAAGGAAGAAAAAGCACAACAAGAACCACCGTATCTCACGAAATATGCCCGTCTCCGGGCGAAGGCATAAACCGGGAGGGAAAGTGAAGCAGCCTGGGGCAGAAGAAAGGCTGCTCCGGCTCGGGGCCCCGTGCGCGCCACACACGTGCCCACAAAAGAACTGTGGGCCCCCTGGGGGGAAACCCAGAGGTACTCACCCTACCAGGAACCCAGAAGCGAATGAACAGCTCTCTTGACCACTGCCTAGCCTTTACCGAGGAGGGGTAGTGGAGGGGAGCCCAGAGAGCGTCACCGTTCGTCAGGCAGGTAACCTGGCCAACCCCCAGCCGAGGAGGTTAAGAGCAAGCCACATTAGGACACTTTGCTAAGACTGGGTTGTGCTAAGCACTTGGCGAACCTACTTCTCGCACAGACATTAAACGCCCAGAGTTTGAAAGCAACGACGACACAAAACAGACGAGACTTTCTTACAAAGTTTCATTCATTCTGTGGACGCCAGGGCCAGTGGAGCACATCACAGTACACACTACTAGATATTTGGGGCCTCATGTACAACATACACTTAGAATTTTACATACAGAAATACTAAATATAGAATGCCTGGTATCTCGCATATTGCGAGTGGAGTGTTTTGCTAGACTCAGTCTGAAGCTCGTCAACATTTGTTCATGGGGAGTCAATTAAATGGAACATGTTATGTGGACGTGTTTCACGGTTAATTTCATTTATAGCGACGTAGTTTGCTAGTGGTGGGAACAAATGTTCGTTCCGCGAGGGTACACAAGATGCTTTAAGCCGTAGAGGATGAGTAGCATTATTTCGTGGGCACCACGAAACACTTGGCCGTATGAATAAAGAACAAATGCTCCGGAGAAGATTCGTATCAGTAATAAATTGGAAGAAAATGCCCTGAACTTTGAGTTCGTTCTCGCTACCTCCCCTCAAGTTCTCGTTACATCAGGCGAGAACAATTGTTTAATCGTATTTCTTTCGACTACCTGTCTCAAATTGTGTACGAACAGTGAGTACCCATCTACGTGTTTACGTTTACTGGTTAGATCTTACAAGGAGACCACATGGGCTATCGGATTTTATAATTTCTTCATATTTATGGTACGTTAAGTTCAGAACTTAAATAACAGCCAAAGCCATTCGACGCAAATCTCAAGAATTCTTAAGATACTTTCACG
Source organism: Locusta migratoria (assembly GCA_026315105.1). Taxonomy (NCBI): domain Eukaryota; kingdom Metazoa; phylum Arthropoda; class Insecta; order Orthoptera; family Acrididae; genus Locusta; species Locusta migratoria. The sequence goes on along the minus strand of CM048752.1, from coordinate 61,502,057 downwards.
TTTTTGTTAAGTGCACGTAAGTACCAGTAATTTAAACTGCTGCTGCCTCTGTTTAGCTCAGATGGTAGCGTATTGGCGTTAGTGTCGCAGGTTCGAATGCCACTGGGACATACGTTTAGTTTTCGCATTCAGTTATGTAAAACATTACCGGATCTCTAATTCCACGTGTCAATTTTTGTGTCGACGACCTGAAAACGTTGTGACGTAAAACGGTGGTTAAGTATTATAGCTTCTTCGAAAGCCATTAGTATTTAGGAAGATGACTTTCCAAATACAGTGCCGTAGCTCTTCACAAAGTGAACACACACTACCATCGTCAACTAATAGTGAAACCATTACTCGTTTTATCATTAACAACCTCCCACAAAAAATAGAAAATTACGAGTAAACGTGTGCACTTCTCGTAAAAATTAACATTAGATATTATAAGTATTCGAACACAACGAAAAAAAATAAATTGTGAGGACAGAATTTGAACCACTGCCTGAGGCTGGGGCCAGAATGCCACCACCTGAGGTACACCGAGGGGACTGAGGCGCTCCAGTCACGGTCTGCACGGCCACTACGTTCGGAGGTTCGAATCCCCCCTCGGGCATGGATATTTGTGCCGTGCTAGTTCGTAAGTAGTTCATAAGTAGTTTGTAAGTTTAGGGACTGATAACCCCTTAGTTAAGTACCATAAGCTTGACAAACATTTGAACATTTTAATTATCGATACTTACTGCTTAGGAGTACTTTAAAGATTTGCAACGTCTACTTTATGGAAAAATTTTGAGTTGGGTCCAACGGCTTTCGCTGAGTTCTGAACTTCACGTACTATAGAATATAAAGAAATTCTATAAACAGATACAAATGTGGTCTCCTGGTTAGTTTCTTGTGCAACAGGAAATTATTACAACTAAATGTGGACACTTACGGAAGGGAATTGTCTGACGTTGTTGTCTTCAGTCCGGAGATTCATTTTATGCAGCTCTCCACCCTACTCTATCCTGAGCAAGCCTTTCCATCTCCTCATAAGAACGGCAACCCACATCCACTTGAATCTGCTTACTATACGCGTCTCTTGGTCTCCCTCTGCGATTTTTACCCCACACACTGCCCTCCAATGCTAAATTTACGATCCCTCGATGTCTAAGAATGTGTCCTACCAAGCGATCCCTTCTTTTAGTCAGGGTGTGCCAAACATTTTTCTCAGCAATTCTGTTCAGTACCTCTTCATTAATTATGCGATCTACCCACCTAAGCTTCAGCATTCTTCTGTAGCACCACATTTCAAAAGCCTCTATTCTCTTCCTGTCCGCACTGTTTATCGCCCCATATTTCACTCCCGTACAAGGCAACACTCCACATAAATGCCTTCAGAAAAGATTTCCTTACACTTAAATCAATATTTGATGTTCTCAAAATTCTATTTCAAAAATGCTTTTCTTCCTTTTGTGTCCCATCCTCGTCGCTACTTTTGTGTCTCGTTTCCGTCGTAAGTATCGGTGGGCGAGTAAAGAGACCTACACAGGAATAAAGGATGCACGCTTGTGCAGGTACGAAGGTGAGCAGCCATTGGGACAGCAGAAACTAGAAACACTAGAGAAAATTGCAACGAGATATATATTGCACAGAATTTATACAGTACTTAACTTTTACATAGCTCAGTACTGCAGAATGCTGATACATAGTTCAGCTAGACGCCTGCCTAGTGCCTGTCCGATAGCCAAGTCTTTTACTGGTGCCTACCTGATTCCGAAGTGTTCGGTGGTTCCTATCTCAGTCCCAAGTGAACGATGCAGTTCAGTGGTGGCCACGAGCGGAGTTGTAGCAGAGGGCGCTCGTGGCTGACGTCGTAAGACGCCGCGCCGTGCGTGCATGGCGGCGCGCGGCGAAAGTAGGTGGCGCGCACTTTAGACTTGTGCGACACCACAATTTCTTGAGTAAGAGAAAATTGTTACTAGATAGTACATCGAAAATGTACAGTATATCTAGAACCAGTCACAACATGTAAGATAGTTCTACGTAATGAAAAATGAGCGCATACATTCAGAAATAACTTAATGGTCAACAGTTAAGACTATTACCAGCCAAAGATACGCAATTAAAGTTACATCCTTGAATGACCTGTTGTCGCTGTCCGTGAATTTATTCTCAGACTAAAGAGCAATCTGTAATTATTCCCGTATTCATTTCTAAACTTTGGTTGTTGGTCTTCGTAGTTAAATATATAAATGTGAAACACCCGTTTAAAGTGGTTATCCTGAAGGTCAGACATATGAAGCATGTTTTCTAGGAATATATGACTATATCACTAGGATGTCCCCGTACGCAGTAGCATGGGCTTCAATTTCTAAGAGTGGAAAGAGCATCAACGATACAGCGTACCACGTCAAGACCTTAATGTACGCACCACGAATGTGTCGAGACGTTGCAGTGTGTTGCTAGTAAAAAAATTAGCGCACAACACAGAATTATCTACACAGTGAAAAACATGTTATTCGCTGAATGAAACTTCCACTCTACAGCGGAGTGTACGCTGATATGAAACTTCCTGGCTGATTAAAATTGTGTGCCGGATCCGGAACTCAAACCTGGGACCTTTGCCTTTCCGGGCAAGTGCTCTACCACTGAGCTATCCCGACACGTCACTTCTGCAAGTACCTCGCCTACTTTCCCAACTTGATTGAAGTTCTCCTAAGGACTTTTGTGTAGTTTGGAAAGTAAGAGGCGAGGTACTGGCAGAAGTTTGACAGACCGACAGTCGCGCAGGGATAGCTCAGAGGTAGAGCGCTTGCCCGCGAAAGGCAAAGGTCCCAGGTTAGAGTCCCAGTTCCTGCACACAATTTTAATCGGCCAGGAAGTTTCAAGTTATTCGCTGGCTGAAAGCCATTTTTGATACCTGCCTTCACCTTATATATTACCGTGTGCGTTTGGTGAGGCGTCTTATGAAAGGAGGCCACAAATTGTCAGCTGTAGTCGCTGTGAAGGCCAGCGGAATCGGCTCTAACTTTTCGTTTCGTTTTTATGAAGCTGCTGATTGCTATAATAAATTATGTAACCTTTAGACATTAACTTTTCTGGAATCCTCGCCTCAGTAAGCCTCAGTAAGCTTTGCGAGTGCGTAAAATATTCCTTGAAGAAATTCTAATCAGTTGCTAACGATGCGAATTTCTGGAGTTTTCGCCACTTGAAATCCACATGACGGTGGATGACCTAGTTATTGTAGTCAAGCGCAGACTTCAGGGACCATGTACATATGTTTACCACTGTCCCTAGGTACTATGGTAACACAAAGCTGATTGGCTGCGGTAATGAAGGAGCTGTAGATGCTGTAAAATGCTTCATTTTTCTCTCTACGCTGACACGTTTCGGGCCCAGTCCATCATCGGAGCGCCTGTTGACAAGGAACAGGGTAAGGTATATATAGGTAAAAAGTTATAAAGACCAAATAAAAAAACTAATCTGAAATTCACAATTCTCCTGAATGGAGAACGGAAAAAGATGCATGTAAAAACTCAATAAATCAACGGTCAAAATTAGCTGTACTTGTAATATAAGTTGCTATCTCGCTGGATCACATGCAAATACCACTGAATCGAAAGTATACTATCGAGCAACGTCAGCGTATCATAGGCGCTCTCTATGTATGGCCGCACAAGTTACCATAATTTACAAGGAATATAAGAACTCGACGGCGAGTTAGTTAAAATCATTTTCAATAATGGAAAATAATTGTCAAACAATAAAACATATTTAGAACCTATATTTTTTTCTTCTTAAGGATATTCTCGTATACCAACGACGTCATGAATATGGCGGATATAAAATCTCTCCATAAGAGGGGAAACCTCCGCACAGGAAGAGAGCACAAAGATAGATCATTCAAGAAAACCTAGGTGGTGAAACAGATAGAAATACCATTTTCTGGAACCAAAAATTTGGTAATTCATTAACCATTCTTCATTATAACTTGTCTTATTAATAATGGCTGCCTACCTGTACCAGGACTTTAAGTCCGATTTGCAATACCTAGGTACTATGACATAGCTTCAAATATGAACATTTTGCCGCCATAAAAATGAATACTTGGTCAATTTTGGGTCAATGGTAATTCCTTCGTGGATCTAAAAGGGAGCTCAAAACTGATTCTCTGCATTGATAGGTAATGACTCACATCCATTTTTAGAGACCACTTTGGTTTGTGGGGCACATACCATAGGGTTCAAAAAAATTAAACTGTAGAAGTGTTGGAAATCTTTGCTATTGGGGCCTAATTTTTGGCTTTTCGTTACTGATAGATGAAATCCAGTTCTTATAATAGATACTAGTTAAATTCCTGCTGCTTCGCGCGTAGACTGGATGGTCTGCATTGGTTTTCTACTTCCAAATATAAATTTTCATAGATTTAGCTTTAAAAATGCTTGCCTAACCCTATTCTACCATTGTTGGCAGAATTCAAAACATCCCGAAACGCAATTGTTTTTGAATTATAAACATGGTTCAAAACACAAATTTTCACATTTTAGCATCAAAATAGTCTCAGTAGCAACCTTAATATTTTCCCTTAGTTCACTCGCTTAATGGTTGAATTACCAATACTATCGACTTCTCAGCGCCGTTTTCTCTCTTGGAAACGGATCGAGAACGCGAAATTTATTTCTTACGCTTCAGCATCTTTCTTGGTAATTTTACTTTTCAGACTGAAATACCCACTTATTTTTCTTCTTTCGTACGCTTGCTGCAGAAAAACCGAAGAATGTGCGTCACGTTTCGCTGTCTCTAACCTCTTTAGTGTTAGTGTCATCGCTGGTCTTCAGTGTGGGTTTTATATAAGCCGACGACTTCAGCTGCTATATCGTCCACCCTCTTACAGCTATCGTCACGGATCTGCTAATCCAGTTGTCAGTATTTTGATCCTAAGCACTACCGTTGTATTCCTGGTGTTTATATTATCATTGGCGTATTGCCTGTGTAGTTACTGCTCAGTTAATGTTCCCCAGTGTTTTATCTTTGAGTCTTTATCTAGGAACATCTGTTGATCGTCGTATTGCTCCACATTTTACGGATTTTCGTTCGCCACACTCACCCAACGCCACACACCGCAACCAAAACACCATAGGCTACTCTCATGCATAACCACCATTGGTTTGCAGTGAATAATTTTGGCAACCAAGTGAAATATACGGGCACATGTCCCGCGTTCATTTTTATATTTATTATTTTCCATTCCCTTTAAAGAGAGCGATTGAACTCGAGTACTTAGACCTTCCTCCTTCGTTCTTCCCAAGTTCTCTTCATGCGTTCACTGGTATCTCTTGCCGTTCTTCTGACCATTTTTTTCCTATTGTTCTCCGTGTGTTCTTGTTTAAGTTTGTTTCTTTATAATGTTCCTAAACTGTTCTCTATTTATGTTGTATGATTCCCAGTTCTTTAATATCCTCTTGTTTCAGTGATCCACTTCGTCCTGTTTTTGCTCTGTTTTCTATCTGAAATATTTGCCCTGTGAGCCTGGTTTCATTCGACCTGCTGATAGGTCGATAAAATTTCATCCTTCTCTTTCTGACTGTGCCGGCCGCGGTGGCAGAGGGGACTGAGGCGCTCCAGTCACGGTCTGCACGGCCACTACGGTCGGGGGCTCGAATTCCCCCCTCAGGCATGGATATTTGTGCCGTCCTTAGTGTTAGCTAGTTCAAAAGTGGTTTGTAAGTTTAGGGACTGATGACCCCGTAGTTAGGTCCCATAAGCTATACGAACATTTGAACATTTTTTTTATAGTATAAGGGATAGTATTTTTATTTCACATGCTAAAATAATGGTTAATATTGCTAGGTTTTCTTATTATGTTATGTTAATAATTTATTGTTATATTAATTAATGTGGCATAAGTACGGCTTCTCCGCTACACCATTGTCCCTGTGTGAATGTGAAGTGGTTTTACTTTTATGTGGGTGCGAGACTCTATGGCTGTTTGAATTGGGGGAGTGTTAGCTGGCTTTGCATCATTCTCTCTTGCTCAGTCGATAGCTGCCAAGGTGACCAAAGAGGTTTCCACACACTTCGGTTGCGAGCTAGTCAGCGGGCCTACCCCAGAGCGAGTCTCCTCGCTGCCCGGCCCCACCGCCGCTGTTTCCAGGGATTTTCCGGCTTCCGGTCGCTTCCCGCGCCGCGGTGGCCACTCGGCTGATCACTCTGTGCTGGTCGTCTGGCACGTTTAACTTAGATTCGTGAACTTAGAATCATTTTTTGGAATCTTTTCTCCGATCGTGTGCGGAAATGTGTTCTCGTTTTTCAATTTTGTGATTTCCAATAGATACACACACCGCGTTTGATTCTAGTTGGAGTTGGATAACGGCTTGGTATATTAAAACCCTTTGTGATACTTTTTCGCTTTGTGGGGCCCGATTTCTAATAGGTGATACGTTCATTTTATACAGTGCATGTAAAAATTCTCTCATCATTTCCTTCTGCGAGTGATGTTCCACGTGGTTGGTTCGTAGAGCAAAGCCTTCAGCTTCCGCTCTTGTTTGTTCCATGGCCATCAGGCAAGTAACTATGCGGATATCCTTCTGATTTCCACTAATATTTAGCGATCTTCTCTCCCCACCTATTTTAACTTTGCTGTTTCTTCTCCAACTTGTACGCACTCTGTCCTTGTCTGTAATTCTCTCTGATCCTTGTACGGCCTTCAGTAGCTTCCTTATGTAATTCTAAACATTTCTATGAGTTGCATGCTGTAATTCATAATTTTATTTTTCCGATTTTGTGATTATTTCATTTTTGTGGTTTTTCTGAGACGATACTTCATCCGTCTCTACAATCGTCCGCCGGCCGCGGTGGCCGAGGGGACTGAGGCGCTCCAGTCGCGGTCTGCACGGCCACTACGGTCGGGGGTTCGAATCCCCCCCCCTAAGGCATGGATATTTGTGCCGTCCTTAATATAAGGTAGTAGATAAGTAGTTTGTAAGTTTAGGGACTGATGACCCCATAGTTAAGTCCCATAAGCTTATCAAACATTTGAACATTTGATTTGCAATCGTCCCCTATTGCGTATAGTTGTATTTCATTCGCTTCCTTACACAATTCTAAGCATTTGTGTGGGTTGCATGCTGTAGTTAATTTTCTTTATTTTTCGGAAACTGAATTCAATTTTATCGGTTTTTGGAACCACGTGGTCAGACTTTAGATGTTTGCAGCTAGTCGCCTGAGTTCACGCCACTTCTCGTATAAAACCAGTACCTAGATAGATTGCTGACACTGCAACCGAAGAATCCACCGTGATTTTCTCTAATGAATCACTTTAAACCACTTCTCCTTCAGTGGACTGCGTTCATGTAACGTAGCCGTGTGTCGCTGTTAGCGTGTTTGATCGCGTCTTCTGCTCACTGGTTTCTATTTAACTTGCTGCACACGCGCGCCATCTCAGAGCAGGCACGGCAGACCAGAGCCAGCTTCAGTGTGTTTTTGTATATTGCTTTGCGCTGCCTCCGACTTGTGAACTCCGCCTGCGATAGCGGCGCCTGCTTCCGCCTCGTCTCACCACGCTGTGGCATTGCGCGTGTGAGAGAGAATGAGTGTTGTTTGTGAATCCTTCACCCCAGTAGCGTCAAATCGTGTATAATATAGGCTGAGCACCGTCCGCATTAATCCATGTAAGAGATGCATTTTATTATAACAACAAAATTGGTTCTCCATTTTGCTTGTTTTCTATCTGAGTAAGTTTAAATTCAGCGTATTCCTTAATTTGCCTATAAATTAGTTTTAGAGCACCTTCCCCTCTTTCATTTAGTATTGTTCTTCACAAGTGCTGACAACTAGTTCAGATGCTATTTTTTTATATCTATATTCCGTTGCGCCATAAATGTTTTCTTAGCCACTTTTCTAAGATAACCTCAATTGTGATGGCTTGCTTATGGTCTGTAACAACGTGTGAACTGCTATGTATATCGACCACTGCAGTATTAACTTCCTGTTATTGTAGTAATTTGAAACGAGTCAGTTCTCAGTTTGGGCGACGGAACAAGGGAGTAACTAGTAGTTCGCAAGGACCTGATTCACTAATTTTAGTGATAAAACGAGGCTCTTGTTACGTACAGTGGTCGACTTTCAACCTCAAGCATAACCTACATGTAAAACAATTTTCCTGATTCCACTTTTATGAAACGAAGTTGCTCCATCCAAATTCGTGAAGCAGTTTAGGGGATTAGATATTGCTAATAGATGAACAGTTACTAAGAACACTTAGGACTGCGATGTTTCTTTTTTCCATGATCTGATTTTGATGAATTCATGACAATGTCAGTAGTTTCTTTAATACGTTTACGAAACGTGTTAGAAATCTGATGTTGCTTGCATTATACATCAGTTATATACGCCATTTAAAACATTTCATGATCATTCATATCTCTAGACAGTGGGCTGAGGCATGGAAAGCTGAAATATATTTCCTTAATGAAGCAGAAATTATTCTTACGGTTGGCTCTTTCCGTCAGTTGCGCTAGTGTGGCTCCAAGCGTGAGACTTAAACTTCCATATCAGTGTCGCGCACATACGCTAGCCTGTGATATCAGCAGGTAAATATGTTGTGGATTAAACGCGGCCAGGGTTGTATCAGTTTTATATTCATTGCGTTGAATCATATTTCAAAGAACATAGCAATAGCAACCAAGAATACGATTTTCGGAAATATGGTAAATTAGTGAAGGCAAATAGTATTTTCAAAGGGTAATAATCCTATCGCTGTCCCGAACTTCACACGAACACTCACAGCGCTATCTATTAGTTCTTTGCTGCATTACGCCTTTATTTTCAAGCATGAAATACACCTAAAACTTCAAATTACGATATATTTTACTTTCATTATGTCATTTTGATAAAATGAAGCCTATTTAACTGTGATACCTCCATGAATGTTCATTTAGTACTTTGGAGATTACAATTATATATATTTTTGACGAATTACAGCGTTCAAATGAATGAAATAAATCGCAATTTGCGATGTTATGGCTTCACTGTACTAGGTTTAGATGAAATACTAAACTGTGCCGAATGAAAATTTGTGCCGGCCGGGTCAGTTTGGTATTTCATCTAAACCTAATACAGTGAAGCCATAACAACGCAAATTGCGATTTATTTCATTCTTTTGGAGATTACTCTCTAGAAACAGGCACATGCGACTGCTTTCCGAGAAATGTTTAAATTTATATCTTACTTTATATGGTCAGATTCTGTGAAATGAAGCGTTTCTGTAACCGCAAGATACCCTCACGTTTCCTGTTAAACCCTGAAGATTCGTCTATTAGTTTTCAGATGAGACACCGACATCACGGTTGTCGATGAAAACGTTAAATTGTCATGTTGTTCTTTCCCTGATCATATTTTTATGAAACTAAGTCTATATGCTGTCCCAAGATATGCTGAAGTTACCTGTGAAAACCCTATGCAAATTCGTGCAGTAGGTTTGGAGAGGTGGTATATATAGACGAACAGACACGAAGGTCTAGGAAAACACTTCGTGATTTGATTTTGATGAAATCATGCCTGGATCCTGAACCAATGTTCGTTCATGTTTCCTGTGAAAACTGCATAAAACTTAGGCCAGTAGTTTTTAAGATTGAACAGCGACAGGCCTACTTTTACCGATTTAGTACAGATATGGTGTGCAGTTATACAAATCAACATATTCCTGCAATATTTTACAAGTGCTGTATGCCACTAAAATCTGTTGCGTATACGGTTAGTAGTAAAGAAGTAACAGATTAAAACGTGATGCTTGATGGGGCGGTTTTCCATGAACGTTACTCTTTACGTCCTCATATCTCACGAACTACGTGTAGTACTGTGATAAGATTTCGAACGTACATTCAGCTTTAAGTGTGTATTGTCTGCAAAATTTCCTGCAAGTACAATTAGTAGTGTAGAAATTATAAATAGTAACGTTATACCAAATGCCATAGTTTTGATCCATGAACAGCGGAAAAGTAGTAAACGAGAAACTTTTTTTTCTTTTCATTGTTGTCTGCGAGAAAAAGTTTAATAAAGGTTTGAAATTGTTTAAAGTTCGTTGCAATTGGCCAAGTACTGTCATTCTCATATAGTGTGTTCATAGTCCCGTCGCATTATGTAGCAGTTCTTTGCAATTCCTATTGTTCATGACGTTTTATCTCCGAACCATGTGTCGTACGTGGTTCGTACTCCTACAGCAGTTACCACCTCACGTACGGAATGTGTACCAAATTTGGTTAAAATCGGTCCAGTGGTTTAGGAGAATATGTGGAGCATTGTCGTTTGACCCAGCAATTTTTTTGCGCATCTCGTTGTCTATGAGGTCATCTCCTTACGTATGTGTCGTAGGTGATTCTTAGCCAGACAGCGATTGTTGCCTGATATTCAGGAACATGTGTACCAAGTTTGGTTGAAATCGGTCCAGTAGTTTAGCAGATGTGGAACATACATAAATATATACATACACCTTATTTTATAAGATGTAAGACTGCTGCCCAATGTGCGATCCTTATCAGGTGGGTTTGGCGGAGGACATCGAAAGAGTCCACAGAAGGGCAGCTCGTTTCGTATTGTCACGATACAGGGGAGACAGCGTTACGGAAATGATACAGCATCTGGGATGGGAATCATTACAACGACGACCTTATCGTTGCGGCGTGGGCTACTTGCGAAACTCCAGTCGCCAACATTCTCCTCCGAATGCGAGAATATTTTGACTGCCTGCTACGTAGGTAGAAATTAGCAGAATAAAATAAGAGATATCAGAGCTAGGAGAAATTCAGTTGTTCTTTCTTTCCGCGCGCTATTCGAGAATGTAATGGTTGATGAATAGTATGAAGGTGTTCGATGAACCCTCTGCCAGGCATTTAAATGTGATTTGCAGAGTATCCCATGTAGACGTAGATACTTTCCAGAGAAAAACTAAGAAAATACACAGAATACTTCAAACTGGGGAAATACGTGAGCTACGTGATAAACAATCTTGGACCGGACACCACCGTACATGGAAAAAGAATGTAACAAACTTTTCAAGTATCCAAATATGGGAACATGCTAATTATCCTATATGAACGAATGGGGATAGGTTGATATAGGTACATGGTCTCATTTAAAATTAGTTTTTATCGATGGCTACAACCAACTGAAAGTGTCATCAAAAGTCTAAGCTAAGACAAAATTAATTTTAAGGTTAACGTATTTAAAAACTGAACTGCGAAATAATGAGCGAATCAACATGTTATTTTTGTGTTTGTGCATACGTAACATTAAGTGTGCCTGAAATTAGTCTGTGTCCTGAAATGTCATAATGCTAACTATATATAGTAAAACGTGTAAAAATAACAGCTTGTAAAAAACGGAAATGAGCGGTTAAAGCGTCCGTCTAGTGATCAGGAGGTTCCGGGTTTGAATCCCGGCCGCAGCACAACAGTAAATTCAACGCTTATCCTTACAACGTACAACGCTCTAACGTGAAACATACGCTGTTACGGTATTCTACTCTTCCATGTATTTATAGTGTGCAACGGACCTGACCCATCCTATCCGTGGCTCCTGCAAGGAAGACATAAACAGCATGTCATGTCGAAGCCAGAAAGATGTTTCTTGCCTACCTACAATCGATGAAACTTTATCACTCAGGTAAAGATGTAGATGACATCTCCTGTAAGAAAAAAAATCTTAAAATCAGCAAAGTGTAAATAGTGAGGATCAGTTCGGGTGCTAAAGTGATGTCGCTAGTTACTGAAATGAAAAACTGATTGGGATCACTTTTATTATTTAACCTGTTTAGAAAACGCCAAATTATAAAAAAATATTACATAATTTAAGATTAAACTTCCAGATAGGTCGACAGGATAGACGAAACGTATAAGCAATTTCGAAGTTGGTAGAATGGCTGAATAACCGCGCCTACTTGATTTTAAAATTATTCTGTTTCGTCGGTTTACGTTGAAGGCAGTCGCAAAGACAGAAATGTTAAGCAATAGTCAAAAATGTTTGTTACTGCTGTTGGGTGGAGCTCGCCTAAAGCGTTTGCACAGAATATCGTTAACTGAGCGGACGGCTGCTACTAAATATTGTCGCGTTGAAATGGAAGCAGGCTTGACTTCTAAGGCAACTTAAACTGAAAGCACGTTACGAACATACACGCAGCACTGACTGACTCTCAGGCAGAGTGCTCTATTTATACACAGGCAGAATCTACCAGAAATTAGAACAACAGTTAAAATAAGAAACAAGTAGAATTTACAAGTGAACATAATAAAGATGTAGAACATTCTGGAATTACAAAGAAATAAATTTTTGCCGGTGGCGGGATTGAACCGGCGTCCTTCAGCACCACAGTTCATGACGCTATCCCCTGCGCCACGCCGGCAGTCGGTGTACGTGTTCCCCTGCGGGAATATTGTCTGTCTTGATAGACTACTGCCGATCACATTTTTCCTGTGTCTTGAAGTCAAGAACACCTGTAAATGCTAATCAGGCTGTAAAGTGCCTTGGTACATCAGTCTAACCCATCGCGTTGCCACTCAAATGTGCTCGCATTAACTAATGCTGTGTTCACACCGGATATGAGGTATCTCGGCCAACACTATGAACATATAGTGCAATCAAGGTCTATAACAGTCGCAAAACTCTCTAGGGGGAAAAATGCAGCTAACGCGATACTAGCGCTCCAAGCGGCCAGTAGGTAGTAATAGTGGATGTCGTGATAACAACTGCGAAGTTGCAGTTTTTAATCCTGTTACTTCCATATTTCCTAGTCACTAAACGCTGTTTTGAAGTTTCTAATACAAATACGAAAAGATCATTAAAGTAATATCACAGCTCTTCTGTTCATGGCAGGCTATAATAACAAATTATGTGTGCAGTGTAATTCATACAGTTGACAATACCAGAGTCGCAGTCATATAGTCCGAAACGTTTTGAAGGCAGAAATAAAATGCAATCAGAGGTGCTCGAGAATAAAAGGAACTGAACACGATTCTGTTCGCGTGCTCGGTGCGTACTGACATGCTGCACGAGTATTTTTGCATTTTGTGTAGTTTCAAAACTACACGTGATTTTTACATTGCAGGAAACTGGATTGTACATCTCCTTATAACCATCATTTCACCTTGTCCTTGCTTCTGTGCCTTTCTCAATTTTTTTAGCTACTTGGCAGGTATCAAACTGAATATAGTCACTAAAGTAACGAGCAAATGTTAACATCTTATAAATGGACGTTTATTTGCGCCCACCCATTCACTTTATCAAACTATTAGGTAACCGCCAAAATGCGTTATACATATTTTTTGTGAAACTGAGGTAAGAAACTAATCAGGCTCTGATGAAATAGTCAACTGCTTCTGGAAGCATTCGGACAGGACTTTTTACATCAGTCATATTATCAAATAGCAGTAAAGTACTTTGGTTTCAGATTAAGATAAGTTTGGACTGAATTGTTAGATATACTTCTATGCCTAAAAGTATAAATAACCACCAAAAACGATCACTTGTTATTCGTAACATTCTCTTACTTCTGGGCATCCATTGCAAATGAGTTTTCCGGATTATATTCTTGATAGTTGCCACAGTTTATAGCGCCGCAAAAGTTGATGAATACTAATGTATTTCGAATGTGCCGCATCACTCTTCATTACGCGATCGTTTCGCGGTCTGTATTTACGACCCAGCTGCTTGGCAGCGCTGCAGTCGGGAAGTTGCAAAAAAATTCATTTCATGATTCTTTTTTTTCTGCCATTCCTTATTGGAATGGCGGGCCTTTTGTCGAACATTAAATAAGTTCGTTTTAGGCCAAGGAAGTTAACATTTCTGCTGTGGTGACACTATTGTTGAGGGAAGGATTATATATTTTCATATTATCTTCTATTCATAAAACTTTGTTCTTGACGGAGGTTAACCCGCTTGTTTCTCAGCGTGAGGAAAAACCTCCCTATAAAAACCTCAGCGGGGAGATAAAACATGCAATATGTTAAAATTAGTTAAAATTTTAATAAAATTGCTTCAATGAAATCTATTAGAAATCATAAAATCCATTAAGTCGGTAATTTTTAAAACGGTTAAAACTATCCATATTCATCCTCTAGATGTTGGAGAAAATCTTGTTGGAATTGAACTTCTTGTGCTATAGCTGATGGCGGATACGGATATTTGAATCTTGGTCACTTAAGTCTAATTAGAATTGTTTTAAAAAGTTATGTGGTTTTAGTTCCCTCCTCTATCCCCAAGCTCCAAAGTTAGCTGTCATTCTGATTAATCTTTCTAATGGTTGGACCTCTACGATATTACACAGATCTTCCCTGCTAGTGCTTGGGTTTACGTTAGCTGCCGTCTGAAGAATTCTTCTTCCAGTACTGAAAACCTTAGGGGAATGTGACACTGAGGTGATCCAGATTGGGGCTGCATACTCAGTAGTTGGTCTGATGTAACAGGAATATGTAAGCTGGAGTAGCTCCGTGGATCTTCCTTGGATTAGTCTGAGTAAGCCAAGTCTTTTCCTTACTTTCATTGCTAGATCTGATAGGGCATATTTGTATGTCAATGTAGAGTCAAAAATTATACCTAAATAGTTGGCTGTACTTTTTGGCGCCCCCATAAGTTGATACGTATATATTTAGTATTTTGGCTCTGATTTTTCGTTTAATTTCTGTGATGAAATACTATAAGTTGACTTTTACCTGCGTTCGGTATAATACTCCACTCTGAAAACCGTTGCTCCAATTTCAGAATGTACTGAGTAGAGGCGGTTGATACCTTCGGCCGTGGGTGAATGGCACCAATACGGCATAAAGAGCCAAATGTTCATTCCATTTTACTGGTAACAGGATATCCGCTGTATATATGGAGAGGCCAGACAAACGTGTGGTTCCTGAAGAGGGGCAGCAGCCTTTTCAGTAGTTACAGGGGCAACAGTCTGGATGATTGACTGAGCTGGCCTTTTAACATCCACTAACGTGGCTTTGCCATGCAGTTACTACCAACGGCTGAAAGCAAGGGGAAACTACAGCCGTTACTTTTCCCGAGGACATGCAGCTCTACTGTTTGACTATATGATGGCGTCTTCTTGGGTAAAATATTCCGGAGGTAAGTCAGCCATTCGGATCTCCGGGCGGGGTCTACTCAGAAGGATGTCATCAAGAAAAACAAAACATTCTACGGATCGGAGCGTGGAATGTTCTAACCCTTAATCGAGTAGGTAAGCTAGAAAGTTTAAAAAGAGAAATGGATAGGTTAAAGTTACATATGGTAGGGATTAGTGAAGTTTGGTGGCAGGAGGAACAGGATTTCTGGTCAGGTGAGTACAGGGTTATCAATACAAAACCAGTTGGTGGTAACGCAGGAGTAGGTCTGATGACTAAGAAAATACGAATGCGGGTAAGTTACTATGAACAGTATAGTGAACGCATTACCGTAGTAAAGATACACGAAGCCAACACCGACGACAGTAGGGAAAGTTTATATGCCAACTAGCACGGCCGATGATATCGAAAAAATGTATGGGGAGATAAAAGAAATCATTCAGAAAGTTAAGGGAGACGAAAATTTGATTGTGATGGACTGGAACTCTGTAGTAGGAAAGGAAAGAGAAGGAAATGTAGGTGAATATGGACTGGAAAAAGGAATGAAAGAAGAGATCGCTTGGTAGAATTGTGCGCAGAGCACATTTTAATGATTATCAACACTTAGTTTAACCATGAAAGGAGGCAGTATACGTAGAAGACACCAGGAGACACTGGAAGGTACCAGATTGGCTTTATAATGGTAAGCAATAGATTTAGAAACCAGGTTCTAAACTGTAAGACACATCCAGGGCAGATAGACTCTGACCATAAGTTATTGGTTATGAACTGCAGATTAAAACGTAAGAGACTTCAGAAAGGTAGAAAGGTTAAGAGATGTAACTTGGACAGATTGAGGGAACCAGAGGTGGTTGAGTTTCAGAAGGAGCATTAGGCAAGGATTGGCTGAAACGGGGGAAATGTAATATAGTAGATTGGGTAGCTCTGAGATAGGGTAGTGAAGGCAGTGAGGACCATATAGGCAGGACAAGGCCTAATAGAAATCCCTGGATAACATATGATATACTGAACTTAATTGATGAAAGGAGAACATATAAAAATTCAGCAAGTGAAACAGGAAAAAGGAGTACAAACGTCTGAAAAATGAGATTGACGGGAAGTGCAGACTGTCTAAGCAGGAGTGGCTAGAAGACAAATGCAGAACCGTAGAATGCATAACTAGGGGAAAAACGGATTCCGCCTACAGGAAAATAAGATATTAGGAGACAAGAAAATCAGCTGTATATCAAGAACTCAGACGGAAAACCAGTACCAAGCAAAGAGGGGAAAGCTGAACTGTGGGAGGACTATATAGAGGGCCTATACAAAGGAAATAAACCCGAAGGCAGTATTCTAGAAATGGAAGACGAAGTGGAGGAAGATGAGATAGGAGATACGATACTGCGAGAAGAATTTGACAGAGCGCTGGAGGACTTGAAGCGAAACTGCTGATATTGTTAAGAGAGCCAGTCGTAAAAAAAATTATATCACATGCTATGCAAGATGAATGAGACAGGGGAAATACCCTCAGACTTCAAGACGAATATCTTAATTCCAATTCCAAAGAAAGAAAGAAAGTGCAGACAAGTGTGAAAATTACAGAACTATCGGTTTAAATAATTCGTGTGAGTATTTCGCAACCATGACTTATTAGACGAATGGAAAATGTTGTGGAATCCTACCTCAGGGAAGATCAGTTTGGATTTAGAAGAAATGTAGAAACACCGGAGGCAATACTCACTTTACGACGTATCTTAGGAGATAGGCTAAGAAAAGGGAAACCTACGTTTTTAGCGTCTGTCGATTTGGAGAAAGCTTCTGACAACGTCGACTGGAATATTCTTCCAAATTCTGAAGGTAGCAGGGGTAAAATATAGTGAGCGAAGAGTTATATTCAACCTATACATAAACCAGACAGCGGTTATTAGTCTAAGGGCAAGAAAGGGACGCAGAAGTTGGGAAGGGAGTAAGTCAGGGTTGTAGCCTTTCCCTAATGTTGTTCAATCTGTACATTGAGCAGGCAGTGAAGGAGTGGAAGGAGAAATTTGGAGAGGGCATTAAAGTACAGGGAGAAGAAATAAACATTGCTGTTTGCCGATGACATAGTAATTCTGTCAGAGACCGCAAATGATCTGGAAGAGCAATTGAATGGAATGTCTCTTGAAAGGAAGATACAAGATGAACATTAACAAGAGTAAAACGAAGGTAATGGAATGCATTGTCAAAAAGGAAGGCGATGCTGAAGGAATTATATTAGGTAATGAGACAATAATAGTAGAGGAATTTTATTTGTGTAGCAAGGTATCTTCTTTATTTCGGCCATCAGAAGTTATTAAATGCAGAATGACCTTGGGAAGAAAAGCGTTTCTAAAGAAGCGAAACTGGTTAACATCCAATATTAATTGACATGTTAGGAAGTCCTTTCTGATAGCATTTGTCTGGAGTGTAGCATTGTGTGGGAGTGAAATGTGGACGAAGAGTTCAAACAAAAACATGATAGCTTTTGAAATTTGGTGCTACAGACGAATGATTAGATGGGTAGATGACGTGCCTAATGAGGTGCTTACCGAAATAGGGGAGAAAAAGTTTCTAAGAGAACAGGTAGATGGGTTAGACACATCCTGAAACATCAAGGAATT
The DNA here is from genome assembly GCA_026315105.1 of Locusta migratoria. Taxonomy (NCBI): domain Eukaryota; kingdom Metazoa; phylum Arthropoda; class Insecta; order Orthoptera; family Acrididae; genus Locusta; species Locusta migratoria. The sequence goes on along the minus strand of CM048752.1, from coordinate 61,484,371 downwards.
GTCAACTTAGCATTAGAAGGAAGTCTGTGGGGTAAAAATTGTAGAGGGAGACCGATGGACGAATACAGTAAGCAGATTCAATAGGATGTAGGTTGCCGAACGTATCCTCAGATGAAGAGACTTGCACAGGACAGGGTAGCGTGGAGAGCTGCATCAAATAAGTCTGCGGACTGAAGACCGTAGGGAGTAAAATAGGGGAGATAGAATTGCGCCTTGAAGTAATCCAGCTTTTGGATAGAAAAGTGTTGACGTTTCGGTTCACGTAGATACTGGTCGGTCTTTAGTAAAGTTGACGAGTTGCCTGGACCAAACTATTAGCGCAATACTGTGAGGGGACTTTATCGGCAACACACAACTGAGGCGCGAGGGCGACTGCCTCTCTGCGTTAGTGTTTCGCTCTGCTTGTGTGTGTCTGGCGCTATCCTGCCAACACATCGCCTGTCAATGGGAAAACACCGTACGGCTTGCCGACCAGTAGTTAGTCAGCTAACGTCTCGTTTAGGCTTTTCTCTCAAAATAAACAGCGTCTTCTGGAATTGACTTTCCTCGTGCATCCTAAGTTGCAAGTGAACAGGCTTTGTGAGAAACATTCTTTTAAGCGGCTTTCTGAGAGCTTTTGAAAGTGCCTGTCGTTTCTCGCAAGACGGAAGGGACTTTTAAGTTGCTGTTATGCGCAAGACCGTCCGGGGTGGCCTGCTGTGGGACCGTTCCCTGCACCTGCGCCTTCTCGCCACCGCTTTACAAAAACTCTGCGTGGTTTTCACTATTTTTTTCACTTGATCATCTTGTTGCGCTTGCGACATGATCCCGTAATTTGCATTTTCATTATCACTGAAAACGACTTTACCCCACGAGTTTGTATTCTAAAGATTCGTCTTCACGCGTAGAATGTGATTGTGTGGTCGGAATATGCTGGAAATGGCAGTGACGAAAACTTGACTCCTTCCAACGCTAATATCTGGGAATAATTGGCACCATAACAAGTATTACATGTGCTTGCAAAACTTGTCTATTTTCTGTATAATTTGTCTCATCGAAGGCTTTGGCTAAGTAATGTCTAACGTCTGAACTTCACGTGCCATAAATATAAAAACTTAAAATTATATTTTGGAAAGGATAGGTGTTACTCACCACAGATGCCTGTCGGGCTGTTTTCCTTTGTTACTATTCTCTCTCATTTCCGTAGTCATTGTGCGTCCTTTCCTGTGTTTTATACCTGTTCAATACCGTAAAATGCAGACACCCTGAAAACAACCCCGTCCATATCAACAAACATCTACATGACCGTTAAGATTGTCAATACTGCATTTCACTTCCAAATTTCCTCCCACCCACTTATTTCACTTTACAATTAGTTCCGTTAAGCTTCGGTAATTCGTTTCTATCGGTTTAATCCTAATGGCCATTCTCAGAGCATGTAATTTAACGCAATTTTCTGCGCATTCATGAACGTAATTCACGCGTCTTGAAAGTTTACACACGTCCACAGAATGTGTGGTCGTGCACCATTTTGAGTTATTCATTACTCTCAAGTATTACTCTGCCATTGATTTGTCTATTTGTATGTCAACTATTTTAGTTCTTTATTGATCGATGCTCCATGTTTATAATTCCACCCATGTGATTGAACTTGTGTTCGTAAGAATGTGGAAGGTTGTTTTTAATATTGACCGACTGCCGCGTAATGGCTTACAGTGGCCGCCTCGCGCTTTAGGCCTCGTTTACTTCAGTTAAGGACGCACGGCTTCGTATGTCGTCTGCATTGGCGTCTGCTGGGTAGCCAGACATTCTTACTTGACAAGATGAAGTGTCCTGATCTCAGTGTAGAACCAACATAACCATCGACGAAACAGGTAACCAGAGACCTCGCTGGAGCTCTGGTAAAGGGTATTGTCTCCTCCACGTAGCGAGGGTTGTTAGACAGGAGGCTCTGAGCGCACTCTGCACTCTGCATCGCTTTTAGCGCGCCCTGCATCCGGTGTGTGGAGGGGAGGGATTTGGCGTGGCCTGAGATCTCTCTTACCGTGTCCAGCAGTGAGTATATCGTCTAATCGTGCCGAGGGAATGGCATGCCGTTAGAACTAGACTGTCTTCGTGACCAGGATGTCTCGGTTTATCATTAAGTTTCCTCGAGTAATTCTTTCGCTACGCGAGGCGAAGTTTCTTAGCTTACAGAACGAGTAATTACGTGTAAATTTAGTAATTGCATTTTCATTCTGGTGATTTTGTGTCCCGAGCTTCTGAATAAGCTTGCTGGGTCTCCCCCCCCCCCCCGCCCCCAACGAATTTACATCCCTTTTTACGGAGGTCGTTTAAGGGTGCGGCCATTTGCGCAAAGTTAGCCATAAAAAGCTTAAAATTTGCCATGCCGATGAACCTAAAAACACCCTTACTAGTGGCAGGAGGGAAATTTCATCAGCCCTTCAGATGTTTCAGGATGGACCGCGACTCCCTTCGCTGAGACTGAATGCCCCAGGAAAGAGAACTGCTGACAAGCTGATGTAACCTCTGATGGCTCGACTGTCAGTCCCGTCATCCTCAATCTCATCAAAACCAGCTCTAAATGTCTGTCGGTTAAAGGAACTACTGCATCCCACGTTATCATCCAAATAATTGCAGACGCTTTTAAATTTCACATCTCCCATAACTCGATCCAATAAACTGGTAAAGGGATGCGCCGGTTGACAGACCGAATGGGACCCGGTTAAATTCATATAAATTCCAGTCTGTGCAAAACGCGGTAGCTGGCTTGGAGTCTTCTGTCAGCGGTATTTCTTAATACGCTTAAGATCTAAAAATAGAAAAATACTTGGCACCGGCGAACCACGTAAAGGCATTCTGTAAATCCGGTAATGGCACTGCCTCTAATATCACCTTCTTATTCGACATCCTATAAGTCACCACCGGTCGATAATCATACCTCTCAGGATTCGGTACAAGAAAGATAGGCGAGGCCCTTCAGCATCTGCGTAATCTTTTCCCACGATGGCTTTCTGGAAGGCGATAAACGGTACGGACCCTGTCGCACCGGAATCTCATCAGTCGAGCGGATTTTGTACTGTATTAAGTTGATGACACCCTGCATGGTTACCCTCGATTTGCAAAAATGCTTTGTATTTGGACTGGTTTATTTAAATGGTTTTCCACCTAATAACGCAGACCATTATGGGCATTGCTAATAAAAATAAATGGCTCATGCTCTGACAGTGCTGTGACAGCTGACTGACGAGTTTTTCTATATGTGTAACATAAAGCAGTGTCCGTATATATGTAGGTGCTGCATACAAATCTAGTTTTGTTCCAATCTTTATGAAATTATGTACCCGTAAGATGTAATCCATGAGGACGGTAGCCGTAAGTATAAGAATCACACAAGATATATTTTCACGAGATATGACGTCATAAAGAAATATATGTGCGAAAAAAACTACTGCATTTTGCGATTATGTTGTTCATTTTCGCCTAAACCATTGGACCGATTTCAACCAAATTTGGTACACAAATTCCTTACCGTGAGGTAATTGCTGCATGGTTAAGAATCACATTCGGCACATGGTTCAAAAGATATTACGTCATAACTAATAGAAATCGAAAAAATACCTTATAATGCCTCGAGACTTTAAACATAATTTCAAACCTTTATTAAACTTTTTCTCGCTGGCAACCATAGTAAAATGATGAAAGGAAAAAAGTTTCTCGCTTACTACTTTTCCGCTGTTTATGGAGTAAAACTACGGCATTCGGTATGACGTTATAATTTTTGCACTACAAATTATAGCCGCAGGAAATTTTATAGGCAATGTACACACATCGTTGAATGTGCCTCCGAAATTGTAGCACAGTGCGACCTGTAGTTCATGAGGTATGAGCACATAAAACAGTAACGTTCATAGAAAACCGCCCTATCACGCACCAAGTAGTAATCTATTACGTCTTTAACACCTATTGTATTCCCAAGAAATTTTAGACATGCAGCACTTACACAAATGAATACATACCTGAAAAATTATACAAACCCCATATAAGTGAATGAGATGGTACGAAATTTATATATTTGGTTTTGGCTTCTATCTTTCTTTGTTTGAATAATGCGCTTATAATTTTGTACATTATCCACGACAGCATTATTTCTTATGTTCTCCGATAAAGATAACGTTTTTAGATAAAAGATGGACAGAGAGAGAGAATGGTAGAAGTACTAACTCCAGGCAGGAATAAATAAGTAAATAAATAAAATAAATACCCGGGCAACGCCGGATTTTCAGCTAGTTGCTAATTAAAGTAAATTGTTTCGTGCTGTGACAGCTGACTGCCGAGTCTCTTTATATATAAACTGAACGCCTAAAACCAGAAAAAATCGTTATAGACTAAATTGCTATGACATGACAGTGCCCCCAGGCTGATGCCACGCACTTCTATTTTATAGAGCCACACACATCGGCACATTTAAATCGCGCGCGCGTGAACGCGCGCGGGAAATATAAGCGTCGGGAAGTTTGTGACGTAGGGGTTTTTCCGCGGGGCTGGAAAACGGAAGCCGAGTCGCGCGGAGGAATGAGAGAGTCGCGTGGACTGCCGAGGACGGCGGAGCGTGGTTGCTCGTCGCGGCATTTTTCTGTAAAAACGTGGGATAGCTTTTCGCGGCTGAATTACCGTTTTTTCGCATGCCTTTTGAGTTAAATGATTCTGGTGTGTGGGCCAAAGTGCGAAGTTGCGTGGGGGCTCGAGTCACAAAAAACATCTTTATAAATTTAAACACGTGCATAGAAAAATTAAACGTATTTAAAACAACATCTGTGTGATGAACAATATTTTTTCGCAACTCGCCCTGTACGCCCATAAGTCTGTATAATTGGTATGTACTTTTGTTTATCAATTGAAAAATGTATTAAGGCGCACGTGGACGGAACAGCACCAAAGCGGGAATCATTTCATATCATCCCCTAAACGATCCACAAAACATTTTTCCACCTGAAAGAGGGAAAAGCATGTTACGCCCCGTCGCATTGCGCAACTGATAACGATACCCCGGGTATTTAATAAATTGCCACAACCCTCGATAGAGAGTTGGGGTGAACTGACAACTGCCCACAATTTAGCCTTTACCTGCATCCTACTCGCTGATCGGATATTAGTGGCTGTGATTAATTTGTTGTTAGGCCCTCAGCTTCTTTGTTAGATTTAAACGGGTGGAGGAACACTTTTCGTAGTGAATTCCGACCAATTCAGGAAAATATTTATTTTCTGATACTGCAACCTTGTACAAGTTAGATGTACAAAGAAACAAAAAATAGATTATGAACACTCGTAGCCGAGATGACAAAAATTGAGCCACATGCTCTAAGTTTAATTAACAAAGAGACTTGCTGGTGTCCTAAACATATAAATTTTAAACAAGCTTCACGCCACACTGCATTGAAAACGAGAGGTAAACGATTTAATGGAATCTTGAGGATATCCCTCTTCACAGACACACCCGCTCAACAACCACGTTCACACTGCGTGCACTAAACACTCCGTATGTTTAGCAAACAGGGAGACAGTTGTCAATTGCTGATTTTAGTGCAAGACGTGAGACTGCTCAACAACCACGTTCACACTGCGTGCACTAAACACTCCGTATCTTTAGCAAACAGGGTGACAGTTGTCAATTGCTGATTTTAGTGCAAGACGTGAGACTGCTCAACAACCACGTTCACACTGCGTGCACTAAACACTCCGTATGTTTAGCAAACAGGGTGACAGTTGTCAATTGCTGATTTTAGTGCAAGACGTGAGACTGCTCAACAACCACGTTCACACTGCGTGCACTAAACACTCCGTATGTTTAGCAAACAGGGTGACAGTTGTCAATTGCTGATTTTAGTGCAAGACGTGAGACTGCTCAACAACCACGTTCACACTGTGTGCACTAAACACTCCGTATGTTTAGCAAACAGGGTGACAGTTGTCAATTGCTGATTTTAGTGCAAGACGTGAGACTGCTCAACAACCACGTTCACACTGCGTGCACTAAACACTCCGTATCTTTAGCAAACAGGGTGACAGTTGTCAATTGCTGATTTTAGTGCAAGACGTGAGACTGCTCAACAACCACGTTCACACTGCGTGCACTAAACACTCCGTATGTTTAGCAAACAGGGTGACAGTTGTCAATTGCTGATTTTAGTGCAAGACGTAAGACTGCCCTACAACCACGTTCACACTGCGTGCACTAAACACTCCGTATGTTTAGCAAACAGGGTGACAGTTGTCAATTGCTGACTTTAGTGCAAGACGTAAGACTGCTCAACAACCACGTTCACACTGCGTGCACTAAACACTCCGTATGTTTAGCAAACAGGGTGACAGTTGTCAATTGCTGATTTTAGTGCAAGACGTGAGACTGCTCAACAACCACGTTCACACTGCGTGCACTAAACTCTCCGTATGTTTAGCAAACAGGGTGACAGTTGTCAATTGCTGATTTTAGTGCAAGACGTGAGCCTGCTCAACAACCACGCACACACTGCGTGCACTAAACACTCCGTATGTTTAGCAAACAGGGTGACAGTTGTCAATTGCTGATTTTAGTGCAAGACGTAAGACTGCTCAACAACCACGTTCACACTGCGTGCACTAAACACTCCGTATGTTTAGCAAACAGGGTGACAGTTGTCAATTGCTGATTTTAGTGCAAGACGTGAGACTGCTCAACAACCACGTTCACACTGCGTGCACTAAACACTCCGTATGTTTAGCAAACAGGGTGACAGTTGTCAATTGCTGATTTTAGTGCAAGACGTGAGACTGCTCAACAACCACGTTCACACTGCGTGCACTACACACTCCGTATGTTTAGCAAACAGGGTGACAGTTGTCAATTGCTGATTTTAGTGCAAGACGTGAGACTGCTCAACAACCACGTTCACACTGCGTGCACTAAACACTCCGTATGTTTAGCAAACAGGGTGACAGTTGTCAATTGCTGATTTTAGTGCAAGACGTGAGACTGCTCAACAACCACGTTCACACTGCGTGCACTAAACACTCCGTATGTTTAGCAAACAGGGTGACAGTTGTCAATTGCTGATTTTAGTGCAAGACGTGAGACTGCTCAACAACCACGTTCACACTGCGTGCACTAAACACTCTGTATGTTTAGCAAACAGGGTGACACTTGTCAATTGCTGATTTTAGTGCAAGACGTGAGACTGCTCAACAACCACGTTCACACTGCATGCACTAAACACTCCGTATGTTTAGCAAACAGGGTGACAGTTGTCAATTGCTGATTTTAGTGCAAGACGTGAGACTGCTCAACAACCACGTTCACACTGCGTGCACTAAACACTCCGTATGTTTAGCAAACAGGGTGACAGTTGTCAATTGCTGATTTTAGTGCAAGACGTGAAACTGAACAACAACCACGTTCACACGGCGTGCACTAAACACTCCGTATGTTTAGCAAACAGGGTGACACTTGTCAATTGCTGACTTTAGTGCAAGACGTGAGACTGCTCAACAACCACGTTCACACTGCGTGCACTAAACACTCCGTATGTTTAGCAAACAGGGTGACAGTTGTCAATTGCTGATTTTAGTGCAAGACGTGAGACTGCTCAACAACCACGTTCACACTGCGTGCACTAAACACTCCGTATGTTTAGCAAACAGGGTGACAGTTGTCAATTGCTGATTTTAGTGCAAGACGTGAGACTGCTCAACAACCACGTTCACACTGCGTGCACTACACACTCCGTATGTTTAGCAAACAGGGTGACAGTTGTCAATTGCTGATTTTAGTGCAAGACGTGAGACTGCTCAACAACCACGTTCACACTGCGTGCACTAAACACTCCGTATGTTTAGCAAACAGGGTGACAGTTGTCAATTGCTGATTTTAGTGCAAGACGTGAGACTGCTCAACAACCACGTTCACACTGCGTGCACTATACACTCCGTATGTTTAGCAAACAGGGTGACAGTTGTCAATTGCTGATTTTAGTGCAAGACGTGAGACTGCTCAACAACCACGTTCACACTGCGTGCACTAAACACTCCGTATGTTTAGCAAACAGGGTGACACTTGTCAATTGCTGATTTTAGTGCAAGACGTGAGACTGCTCAACAACCACGTTCACACTGCGTGCACTAAACACTCCGTATGTTTAGCAAACAGGGTGACAGTTGTCAATTGCTGATTTTAGTGCAAGACGTGAGACTGCTCAACAACCACGTTCACACTGCGTGCACTAAACACTCCGTATGTTTAGCAAACAGGGTGACAGTTGTCAATTGCTGATTTTAGTGCAAGACGTGAAACTGAACAACAACCACGTTCACACGGCGTGCACTAAACACTCAGTATGTTTAGCAAACAGGGTGACACTTGTCAATTGCTGACTTTAGTGCAAGACGTGAGACTGCTCAACAACCACGTTCACACTGCGTGCACTAAACACTCCGTATGTTTAGCAAATAGGGTGACAGTTGTCAATTGCTGATTTTAGTGCAAGACGTGAGACTGCTCAACAACCACGTTCACACTGCGTGCACTAAACACTCCGTATGTTTAGCAAACAGGGTGACACTTGTCAATTGCTGACTTTAGTGCAAGATGTGAGACTGCTCAACAACCACGTTCACACTGCGTGCACTAAACACTCCGTATGTTTAGCAAACAGGGTGACAGTTGTCAATTGCTGATTTTAGTGCAAGACGTGAGACTGCTCAACAACCACGTTGACACTGCGTGCACTAAACACTCCTTATGTTTAGCAAACAGGGTGACAGTTGTCAATTGCTGATTTTAGTGCAAGACGTGAGACTGCTCAACAACCACGTTCACACTGCGTGCACTAAACACTCCGTATGTTTAGCAAACAGGGTGACAGTTGTCAATTGCTGATTTTAGTGCAAGACGTGAGACTGCTCAACAACCACGTTCACACTGCGTGCACTAAACACTCCGTATGTTTAGCAAACAGGGTGACAGTTGTCAATTGCTGATTTTAGTGCAAGACGTAAGACTGCTCTACAACCACGTTCACACTGTGTGCACTAAACACTCCGTATGTTTAGCAAACAGGGTGACAGTTGTCAATTGCTGACTTTAGTGCAAGACGTAAGACTGCTCAACAACCACGTTCACACTGCGTGCACTAAACACTCCGTATGTTTAGCAAACAGGGTGACAGTTGTCAATTGCTGATTTTAGTGCAAGATGTGAGACTGCTCAACAACCACGTTCACACTGCGTGCACTAAACTCTCCGTATGTTTAGCAAACAGGGTGACAGTTGTCAATTGCTGATTTTAGTGCAAGACGTGAGACTGCTCAACAACCACGCTCACACTGCGTGCACTAAACACTCCGTATGTTTAGCAAACAGGGTGACAGTTGTCAATTGCTGACTTTAGTGCAAGACGTAAGACTGCTCAACAACCACGTTCACACTGCGTGCACTAAACACTCCGTATGTTTAGCAAACAGGGTGACAGTTGTCAATTGCTGATTTTAGTGCAAGACGTGAGACTGCTCAACAACCACGTTCACACTGCGTGCACTAAACACTCCGTATGTTTAGCAAACAGGGTGACAGTTGTCAATTGCTGATTTTAGTGCAAGATGTGAGACTGCTCAACAACCACGTTCACACTGCGTGCACTACACACTCCGTATGTTTAGCAAACAGGGTGACAGTTGTCAATTGCTGATTTTAGTGCAAGACGTGAGACTGCTCAACAACCACGTTCACACTGCGTGCACTAAACACTCCGTATGTTTAGCAAACAGGGTGACAGTTGTCAATTGCTGATTTTAGTGCAAGACGTGAGACTGCTCAACAACCACGTTCACACTGCGTGCACTAAACACTCCGTATGTTTAGCAAACAGGGTGACACTTGTCAATTGCTGATTTTAGTGCAAGACGTGAGACTGCTCAACAACCACGTTCACACTGCGTGCACTAAACACTCCGTATGTTTAGCAAACAGGGTGACAGTTGTCAATTGCTGATTTTAGTGCAAGACGTGAGACTGCTCAACAACCACGTTCACACTGCGTGCACTAAATACTCCGTATGTTTAGCAAACAGGGTGACACTTGTCAATTGCTGACTTTAGTGCAAGACGTGAGACTGCTCAACAACCACGTTCACACTGCGTGCACTAAACTCTCCGTATGTTTAGCAAACAGGGTGACAGTTGTCAATTGCTGATTTTAGTGCAAGACGTGAGCCTGCTCAACAACCACGCACACACTGCGTGCACTAAACACTCCGTATGTTTAGCAAACAGGGTCACAGTTGTCAATTGCTGACTTTAGTGCAAGACGTAAGACTGCTCAACAACCACGTTCACACTGCGTGCACTAAACACTCCGTATGTTTAGCAAACAGGGTGACAGTTGTCAATTGCTGATTTTAGTGCAAGACGTGAGACTGCTCAACAACCACGTTCACACTGCGTGCACTAAACACTCCGTATGTTTAGCAAACAGGGTGACAGTTGTCAATTGCTGATTTTAGTGCAAGACGTAAGACTGCTCAACAACCACGTTCACACTGCGTGCACTAAACACTCCGTATGTTTAGCAAACAGGGTGACAGTTGTCAATTGCTGATTTTAGTGCAAGACGTGAGACTGCTCAACAACCACGTTCACACTGCGTGCACTAAACACTCCGTATGTTTAGCAAACAGGGTTACACTTGTCAATTGCTGATTTTAGTGCAAGACGTGAGACTGCTCAACAACCACGTTCACACTGCGTGCACTAAACACTCCGTATGGTTAGCAAACAGGGTGACAGTTGTCAATTGCTGATTTTAGTGCAAGACGTGAGACTGCTCAACAACCACGTTCACACTGCGTGCACTAAACACTCCGTATGTTTAGCAAACAGGGTGACAGTTGTCAATTGCTGATTTTAGTGCAAGACGTGAAACTGAACAACAACCACGTTCACACGGCGTGCACTAAACACTCCGTATGTTTAGCAAACAGGGTGACACTTGTCAATTGCTGACTTTAGTGCAAGACGTGAGACTGCTCAACAACCACGTTCACACTGCATGCACTAAACACTCCGTATGTTTAGCAAACAGGGTGACAGTTGTCAATTGCTGATTTTAGTGCAAGACGTGAGACTGCTCAACAACCACGTTCACACTGCGTGCACTAAACACTCCGTATGTTTAGCAAACAGGGTGACAGTTGTCAATTGCTGATTTTAGTGCAAGACGTGAGACTGCTCAACAACCACGTTCACACTGCGTGCACTACACACTCCGTATGTTTAGCAAACAGGGTGACAGTTGTCAATTGCTGATTTTAGTGCAAGACGTGAGACTGCTCAACAACCACGTTCACACTGCGTGCACTAAACACTCCGTATGTTTAGCAAACAGGGTGACAGTGTTCAATTGCTGATTTTAGTGCAAGACGTGAGACTGCTCAACAACCACGTTCACACTGCGTGCACTAAACACTCCGTATGTTTAGCAAACAGGGTGACAGTTGTCAATTGCTGATTTTAGTGCAAGACGTGAGACTGCTCAACAACCACGTTCACACTGCGTGCACTAAACACTCCGTATGTTTAGCAAACAGGGTGACACTTGTCAATTGCTGATTTTAGTGCAAGACGTGAGACTGCTCAACAACCACGTTCACACTGCGTGCACTAAACACTCCGTATGTTTAGCAAACAGGGTGACAGTTGTCAATTGCTGATTTTAGTGCAAGACGTGAGACTGCTCAACAACCACGTTCACACTGCGTGCACTAAACACTCCGTATGTTTAGCAAACAGGGTAACAGTTGTCAATTGCTGATTTTAGTGCAAGATGTGAAACTGAACAACAACCACGTTCACACGGCGTGCACTAAACACTCAGTATGTTTAGCAAACAGGGTGACACTTGTCAATTGCTGACTTTAGTGCAAGACGTGAGACTGCTCAACAACCACGTTCACACTGCGTGCACTAAACACTCCGTATGTTTAGCAAACAGGGTGACAGTTGTCAATTGCTGATTTTAGTGCAAGACGTGAGACTGCTCAACAACCACGTTCACACTGCGTGCACTAAACACTCCGTATGTTTAGCAAACAGGGTGACACTTGTCAATTGCTGACTTTAGTGCAAGATGTGAGACTGCTCAACAACCACGTTCACACTGCGTGCACTAAACACTCCGTATGTTTAGCAAACAGGGTGACAGTTGTCAATTGCTGATTTTAGTGCAAGACGTGAGACTGCTCAACAACCACGTTGACACTGCGTGCACTAAACACTCCTTATGTTTAGCAAACAGGGTGACAGTTGTCAATTGCTGATTTTAGTGCAAGACGTGAGACTGCTCAACAACCACGTTCACACTGCGTGCACTAAACACTCCGTATGTTTAGCAAACAGGGTGACAGTTGTCAATTGCTGATTTTAGTGCAAGACGTGAGACTGCTCAACAACCACGTTCACACTGCGTGCACTAAACACTCCGTATGTTTAGCAAACAGGGTGACAGTTGTCAATTGCTGATTTTAGTGCAAGACGTAAGACTGCTCTACAACCACGTTCACACTGCGTGCACTAAACACTCCGTATGTTTAGCAAACAGGGTGACAGTTGTCAATTGCTGACTTTAGTGCAAGACGTAAGACTGCTCAAGAACCACGTTCACACTGCGTGCACTAAACACTCCGTATGTTTAGCAAACAGGGTGACAGTTGTCAATTGCTGATTTTAGTGCAAGATGTGAGACTGCTCAACAACCACGTTCACACTGCGTGCACTAAACTCTCCGTATGTTTAGCAAACAGGGTGACAGTTGTCAATTGCTGATTTTAGTGCAAGACGTGAGACTGCTCAACAACCACGTTCACACTGCGTGCACTAAACACTCCGTATGTTTAGCAAACAGGGTGACAGTTGTCAATTGCTGACTTTAGTGCAAGACGTAAGACTGCTCAACAACCACGTTCACACTGCGTGCACTAAACACTCCGTATGTTTAGCAAACAGGGTGACAGTTGTCAATTGCTGATTTTAGTGCAAGACGTGAGACTGCTCAACAACCACGTTCACACTGCGTGCACTAAACACTCCGTATGTTTAGCAAACAGGGTGACAGTTGTCAATTGCTGATTTTAGTGCAAGACGTGAGACTGCTCAACAACCACGTTCACACTGCGTGCACTACACACTCCGTATGTTTAGCAAACAGGGTGACAGTTGTCAATTGCTGATTTTAGTGCAAGACGTGAGACTGCTCAACAACCACGTTCACACTGCGTGCACTAAACACTCCGTATGTTTAGCAAACAGGGTGACAGTTGTCAATTGCTGATTTTAGTGCAAGACGTGAGACTGCTCAACAACCACGTTCACACTGCGTGCACTAAACACTCCGTATGTTTAGCAAACAGGGTGACAGTTGTCAATTGCTGATTTTAGTGCAAGACGTGAGACTGCTCAACAACCACGTTCACACTGCGTGCACTAAACACTCCGTATGTTTAGCAAACAGGGTGACACTTGTCAATTGCTGATTTTAGTGCAAGACGTGAGACTGCTCAACAACCACGTTCACACTGCGTGCACTAAATACTCCGTATGTTTAGCAAACAGGGTGACACTTGTCAATTGCTGACTTTAGTGCAAGACGTGAGACTGCTCAACAACCACGTTCACACTGTGTGCACTAAACACTCCGTATGTTTAGCAAACAGGGTGACAGTTGTCAATTGCTGATTTTAGTGCAAGACGTGAGACTGCTCAACAACCACATTCACACTGCGTGCACTAAACACTCCGTATGTTTAGCAAACAGGGTGACAGTTGTCAATTGCTGATTTTAGTGCAAGACGTGAGACTGCTCAACAACCACGTTCACACTGCGTGCACTAAACACTCCGTATGTTTAGCAAACAGGGTGACAGTTGTCAATTGCTGATTTTAGTGCAAGACGTGAGACTGCTCAACAACCACGTTCACACTGCGTGCACTAAACACTCCGTATGTTTAGCAAACAGGGTGACAGTTGTCAATTGCTGATTTTAGTGCAAGACGTGAGACTGCTCAACAACCACGTTCACACTGCGTGCACTAAACACTCCGTATGTTTAGCAAACAGGGTGACAGTTGTCAATTGCTGATTTTAGTGCAAGACGTGAGACTGCTCAACAACCACGTTCACACTGCGTGCACTAAACACTCCGTATGTTTAGCAAACAGGGTGACAGTTGTCAATTGCTGATTTTAGTGCAAGACGTGAGACTGCTCAACAACCACGTTCACACTGCGTGCACTAAACACTCCGTATGTTTAGCAAACAGGGTGACAGTTGTCAATTGCTGATTTTAGTGCAAGACGTGAGACTGCTCAACAACCACATTCACACTGCGTGCACTAAACACTCCGTATGTTTATCAAACAGGGTGACACTTGTCAATTGCTGACTTTAGTGCAAGACGTGAGACTGCTCAACAACCATGTTCACACTGTGTGCACTAAACACTCCGTATGTTTAGCAAACAGGGTGACAGTTGTCAATTGCTGATTTTAGTGCAAGACGTGAGACTGCTCAACAACCACGTTCACACTGCGTGCACTAAACACTCCGTATGTTTAGCAAACAGGGTGACAGTTGTCAATTGCTGATTTTAGTGCAAGACGTGAGACTGCTCAACAACCACGTTCACACTGTGTGCACTAAACACTCCGTATGTTTAGCAAACAGGGTGACAGTTGTCAATTGCTGATTTTAGTGCAAGACGTGAGACTGCTCAACAACCACGTTCACACTGCGTGCACTAAACACTCCGTATGTTTAGCAAACAGGGTGACAGTTGTCAATTGCTGATTTTAGTGCAAGACGTGAGACTGCTCAACAACCACGTTCACACTGCGTGCACTAAACACTCCGTATGTTTAGCAAATAGGGTGACAGTTGTCAATTGCTGATTTTAGTGCAAGACGTGAGACTGCTCAACAACCACGTTCACACTGCGTGCACTAAACACTCCGTATGTTTAGCAAACAGGGTGACAGTTGTCAATTGCTGATTTTAGTGCAAGACGTGAGACTGCTCCACAACCACGTTCACACTGCGTGCACTAAACACTCCGTATGTTTAGCAAACGGGGTGACACTTGTCAATTACTGACTTTAGTGCAAGATGTGAGACTGCTCAACAACCACGTTCAACCTGCGTGCACTAAACACTCCGTATGTTTAGCAAACAGGGTGACAGTTGTCAATTGCTGATTTTAGTGCAAGACGTGAGACTGCTCAACAACCACGTTCACATTGCGTGCACTAAACACTCCGTATGTTTAGCAAACAGAGTGACAGTTGTCAATTGCTGATTTTAGTGCAAGACGTGAGACTGCTCAACAACCACGTTCACACTGCGTGCACTAAACACTCCGTATGTTTAGCAAACAGGGCGACAGTTGTCAATTGCTGATTTTAGTGCAAGGCGTGAGACTGCTCAACAACGACGGTCACACTGCGTGCACTAAACATTCCGTATGTTTAGCAAACAGGGTGACAGTTGTCAATTGCTGATTTTAGTGCAAGACGTGAGACTGCTCAACAACCACGTTCACACTGCGTGCACTAAACACTCCGTATGTTTAGCAAACAGGGTGACAGTTGTCAATTGCTGATTTTAGTGCAAGACGTGAGACTGCTCAACAACCACGTTCACACTGCGTGCACTAAACACTCCGTATGTTTAGCAAACAGGGTGACAGTTGTCAATTGCTGATTTTAGTGCAAGACGTGAGACTGCTCAACAACCACGTTCACACTGCGTGCACTAAACACTCCGTATGTTTAGCAAACAGGGAGACACTTGTCAATTGCTGACTTTAGTGCAAGACGTGAGACTGCTCAACAACCACGTTCACACTGCGTGCACTAAACACTCTGTATGTTTAGCAAACAGGGTACAGTTGTCAATTGCTGATTTTAGTGCAAGACGTGATACTGCTCAACAACCACGTTCACACTGCGTGCACTAAACACTCCGTATGTTTAGTAAACAGGGTGACAGTTGTCAATTGCTGATTTTAGTGCAAGACGTGAGACTGCTCAACAACCACGTTCACACTGCGTGCACTAAACACTCCGTATGTTTAGCAAACAGGGTGACAGTTGTCAATTGCTGATTTTAGTGCAAGACGTGAGACTGCTCAACAACCTCGTTCACACTGCGTGCACTAAACACTCCGTATGTTTAGCAAACAGGGTGACAGTTGTCAATTGCTGATTTTAGTGCAAGACGTGAGACTGCTCAACAACCACGTACACACTGCGTGCACTAAACACTCCGTATGTTTAGCAAACAGGGTGACAGTTGTCAATTGCTGATTTTAGTGCAAGACGTGAGACTGCTCAACAACCACGTTCACACTGCGTGCACTAAACACTCCGTATGTTTAGCAAACAGGGTGACAGTTGTCAATTGCTGATTTTAGTGCAAGACGTGAGACTGCTCAACAACCACATTCACACTGCGTGCACTAAACACTCCGTATGTTTATCAAACAGGGTGACACTTGTCAATTGCTGACTTTAGTGCAAGACGTGAGACTGCTCAACAACCATGTTCACACTGTGTGCACTAAACACTCCGTATGTTTAGCAAACAGGGTGACAGTTGTCAATTGCTGATTTTAGTGCAAGACGTGAGACTGCTCAACAACCACGTTCACACTGCGTGCACTAAACACTCCGTATGTTTAGCAAACAGGGTGACAGTTGTCAATTGCTGATTTTAGTGCAAGACGTGAGACTGCTCAACAACCACGTTCACACTGTGTGCACTAAACACTCCGTATGTTTAGCAAACAGGGTGACAGTTGTCAATTGCTGATTTTAGTGCAAGACGTGAGACTGCTCAACAACCACGTTCACACTGCGTGCACTAAACACTCCGTATGTTTAGCAAACAGGGTGACAGTTGTCAATTGCTGATTTTAGTGCAAGACGTGAGAATGCTCAACAACCACGTTCACACTGCGTGCACTAAACACTCCGTATGTTTAGCAAATAGGGTGACAGTTGTCAATTGCTGATTTTAGTGCAAGACGTGAGACTGCTCAACAACCACGTTCACACTGCGTGCACTAAACACTCCGTAAGTTTAGCAAACAGGGTGACAGTTGTCAATTGCTGATTTTAGTGCAAGACGTGAGACTGCTCCACAACCACGTTCACACTGCGTGCACTAAACACTCCGTATGTTTAGCAAACGGGGTGACACTTGTCAATTACTGACTTTAGTGCAAGATGTGAGACTGCTCAACAACCACGTTCAACCTGCGTGCACTAAACACTCCGTATGTTTAGCAAACAGGGTGACAGTTGTCAATTGCTGATTTTAGTGCAAGACGTGAGACTGCTCAACAACCACGTTCACACTGCGTGCACTAAACACTCCGTATGTTTAGCAAACAGAGTGACAGTTGTCAATTGCTGATTTTAGTGCAAGACGTGAGACTGCTCAACAACCACGTTCACACTGCGTGCACTAAACACTCCGTATGTTTAGCAAACAGGGCGACAGTTGTCAATTGCTGATTTTAGTGCAAGGCGTGAGACTGCTCAACAACCACGGTCACACTGCGTGCACTAAACATTCCGTATGTTTAGCAAACAGGGTGACAGTTGTCAATTGCTGATTTTAGTGCAAGACGTGAGACTGCTCAACAACCACGTTCACACTGCGTGCGCTAAACACTCCGTATGTTTAGCAAACAGGGTGACAGTTGTCAATTGCTGATTTTAGTGCAAGACGTGAGACTGCTCAACAACCACGTTCACACTGCGTGCACTAAACACTCCGTATGTTTAGCAAACAGGGTGACAGTTGTCAATTGCTGATTTTAGTGCAAGACGTGAGACTGCTCAACAACCACGTTCACACTGCGTGCACTAAACACTCCGTATGTTTAGCAAACAGGGAGACACTTGTCAATTGCTGACTTTAGTGCAAGACGTGAGACTGCTCAACAACCACGTTCACACTGCGTGCACTAAACACTCCGTATGTTTAGCAAACAGGGTACAGTTGTCAATTGCTGATTTTAGTGCAAGACGTGATACTGCTCAACAACCACGTTCACACTGCGTGCACTAAACACTCCGTATGTTTAGCAAACAGGGTGACAGTTGTCAATTGCTGATTTTAGTGCAAGACGTGAGACTGCTCAACAACCACGTTCACACTGCGTGCACTAAACACTCCATATGTTTAGCAAACAGGGTGACAGTTGTCAATTGCTGATTTTAGTGTAAGACGTGAGACTGCTCAACAACCACGTTCACACTGCGTGCACTAAACACTCCGTATGTTTAGCAAACAGGGTGACAGTTGTCAATTGCTGATTTTAGTGCAAGACGTGAGACTGCTCAACAACCACGTTCACACTGCGTGCACTAAACACTCCGTATGTTTAGCAAACAGGGAGACACTTGTCAATTGCTGACTTTAGTGCAAGACGTGAGACTGCTCAACAACCACGTTCACACTGCGTGCACTAAACACTCCGTATGTTTAGCAAACAGGGTGACAGTTGTCAATTGCTGATTTTAGTGCAAGACGTGAGACTGCTCAACAACCACGTTCACACTGCGTGCACTAAACACTCCGTATGTTTAGCAAACAGGGTGACACTTGTCAATTGCTGACTTTAGTGCAAGACGTGAGACTGCTCAACAACCACGTTCACACTGCGTGCACTAAACTCTCCGTATGTTTAGCAAACAGGGTGACAGTTGTCAATTGCTGATTTTAGTGCAAGACGTGAGCCTGCTCAACAACCACGCACACACTGCGTGCACTAAACACTCCGTATGTTTAGCAAACAGGGTCACAGTTGTCAATTGCTGACTTTAGTGCAAGACGTAAGACTGCTCAACAACCACGTTCACACTGCGTGCACTAAACACTCCGTATGTTTAGCAAACAGGGTGACAGTTGTCAATTGCTGATTTTAGTGCAAGACGTGAGACTGCTCAACAACCACGTTCACACTGCGTGCACTAAACACTCCGTATGTTTAGCAAACAGGGTGACAGTTGTCAATTGCTGATTTTAGTGCAAGACGTAAGACTGCTCAACAACCACGTTCACACTGCGTGCACTAAACACTCCGTATGTTTAGCAAACAGGGTGACAGTTGTCAATTGCTGATTTTAGTGCAAGACGTGAGACTGCTCAACAACCACGTTCACACTGCGTGCACTAAACACTCCGTATGTTTAGCAAACAGGGTTACACTTGTCAATTGCTGATTTTAGTGCAAGACGTGAGACTGCTCAACAACCACGTTCACACTGCGTGCACTAAACACTCCGTATGGTTAGCAAACAGGGTGACAGTTGTCAATTGCTGATTTTAGTGCAAGACGTGAGACTGCTCAACAACCACGTTCACACTGCGTGCACTAAACACTCCGTATGTTTAGCAAACAGGGTGACAGTTGTCAATTGCTGATTTTAGTGCAAGACGTGAAACTGAACAACAACCACGTTCACACGGCGTGCACTAAACACTCCGTATGTTTAGCAAACAGGGTGACACTTGTCAATTGCTGACTTTAGTGCAAGACGTGAGACTGCTCAACAACCACGTTCACACTGCATGCACTAAACACTCCGTATGTTTAGCAAACAGGGTGACAGTTGTCAATTGCTGATTTTAGTGCAAGACGTGAGACTGCTCAACAACCACGTTCACACTGCGTGCACTAAACACTCCGTATGTTTAGCAAACAGGGTGACAGTTGTCAATTGCTGATTTTAGTGCAAGACGTGAGACTGCTCAACAACCACGTTCACACTGCGTGCACTACACACTCCGTATGTTTAGCAAACAGGGTGACAGTTGTCAATTGCTGATTTTAGTGCAAGACGTGAGACTGCTCAACAACCACGTTCACACTGCGTGCACTAAACACTCCGTATGTTTAGCAAACAGGGTGACAGTGTTCAATTGCTGATTTTAGTGCAAGACGTGAGACTGCTCAACAACCACGTTCACACTGCGTGCACTAAACACTCCGTATGTTTAGCAAACAGGGTGACAGTTGTCAATTGCTGATTTTAGTGCAAGACGTGAGACTGCTCAACAACCACGTTCACACTGCGTGCACTAAACACTCCGTATGTTTAGCAAACAGGGTGACACTTGTCAATTGCTGATTTTAGTGCAAGACGTGAGACTGCTCAACAACCACGTTCACACTGCGTGCACTAAACACTCCGTATGTTTAGCAAACAGGGTGACAGTTGTCAATTGCTGATTTTAGTGCAAGACGTGAGACTGCTCAACAACCACGTTCACACTGCGTGCACTAAACACTCCGTATGTTTAGCAAACAGGGTAACAGTTGTCAATTGCTGATTTTAGTGCAAGACGTGAAACTGAACAACAACCACGTTCACACGGCGTGCACTAAACACTCAGTATGTTTAGCAAACAGGGTGACACTTGTCAATTGCTGACTTTAGTGCAAGACGTGAGACTGCTCAACAACCACGTTCACACTGCGTGCACTAAACACTCCGTATGTTTAGCAAACAGGGTGACAGTTGTCAATTGCTGATTTTAGTGCAAGACGTGAGACTGCTCAACAACCACGTTCACACTGCGTGCACTAAACACTCCGTATGTTTAGCAAACAGGGTGACACTTGTCAATTGCTGACTTTAGTGCAAGATGTGAGACTGCTCAACAACCACGTTCACACTGCGTGCACTAAACACTCCGTATGTTTAGCAAACAGGGTGACAGTTGTCAATTGCTGATTTTAGTGCAAGACGTGAGACTGCTCAACAACCACGTTGACACTGCGTGCACTAAACACTCCTTATGTTTAGCAAACAGGGTGACAGTTGTCAATTGCTGATTTTAGTGCAAGACGTGAGACTGCTCAACAACCACGTTCACACTGCGTGCACTAAACACTCCGTATGTTTAGCAAACAGGGTGACAGTTGTCAATTGCTGATTTTAGTGCAAGACGTGAGACTGCTCAACAACCACGTTCACACTGCGTGCACTAAACACTCCGTATGTTTAGCAAACAGGGTGACAGTTGTCAATTGCTGATTTTAGTGCAAGACGTAAGACTGCTCTACAACCACGTTCACACTGCGTGCACTAAACACTCCGTATGTTTAGCAAACAGGGTGACAGTTGTCAATTGCTGACTTTAGTGCAAGACGTAAGACTGCTCAAGAACCACGTTCACACTGCGTGCACTAAACACTCCGTATGTTTAGCAAACAGGGTGACAGTTGTCAATTGCTGATTTTAGTGCAAGATGTGAGACTGCTCAACAACCACGTTCACACTGCGTGCACTAAACTCTCCGTATGTTTAGCAAACAGGGTGACAGTTGTCAATTGCTGATTTTAGTGCAAGACGTGAGACTGCTCAACAACCACGTTCACACTGCGTGCACTAAACACTCCGTATGTTTAGCAAACAGGGTGACAGTTGTCAATTGCTGACTTTAGTGCAAGACGTAAGACTGCTCAACAACCACGTTCACACTGCGTGCACTAAACACTCCGTATGTTTAGCAAACAGGGTGACAGTTGTCAATTGCTGATTTTAGTGCAAGACGTGAGACTGCTCAACAACCACGTTCACACTGCGTGCACTAAACACTCCGTATGTTTAGCAAACAGGGTGACAGTTGTCAATTGCTGATTTTAGTGCAAGACGTGTGACTGCTCAACAACCACGTTCACACTGCGTGCACTACACACTCCGTATGTTTAGCAAACAGGGTGACAGTTGTCAATTGCTGATTTTAGTGCAAGACGTGAGACTGCTCAACAACCACGTTCACACTGCGTGCACTAAACACTCCGTATGTTTAGCAAACAGGGTGACAGTTGTCAATTGCTGATTTTAGTGCAAGACGTGAGACTGCTCAACAACCACGTTCACACTGCGTGCACTAAACACTCCGTATGTTTAGCAAACAGGGTGACACTTGTCAATTGCTGATTTTAGTGCAAGACGTGAGACTGCTCAACAACCACGTTCACACTGCGTGCACTAAACACTCCGTATGTTTAGCAAACAGGGTGACAGTTGTCAATTGCTGATTTTAGTGCAAGACGTGAGACTGCTCAACAACCACGTTCACACTGCGTGCACTAAATACTCCGTATGTTTAGCAAACAGGGTGACACTTGTCAATTGCTGACTTTAGTGCAAGACGTGAGACTGCTCAACAACCACGTTCACACTGTGTGCACTAAACACTCCGTATGTTTAGCAAACAGGGTGACAGTTGTCAATTGCTGATTTTAGTGCAAGACGTGAGACTGCTCAACAACCACATTCACACTGCGTGCACTAAACACTCCGTATGTTTAGCAAACAGGGTGACAGTTGTCAATTGCTGATTTTAGTGCAAGACGTGAGACTGCTCAACAACCACGTTCACACTGCGTGCACTAAACACTCCGTATGTTTAGCAAACAGGGTGACAGTTGTCAATTGCTGATTTTAGTGCAAGACGTGAGACTGCTCAACAACCACGTTCACACTGCGTGCACTAAACACTCCGTATGTTTAGCAAACAGGGTGACAGTTGTCAATTGCTGATTTTAGTGCAAGACGTGAGACTGCTCAACAACCACGTTCACACTGCGTGCACTAAACACTCCGTATGTTTAGCAAACAGGGTGACAGTTGTCAATTGCTGATTTTAGTGCAAGACGTGAGACTGCTCAACAACCACGTTCACACTGCGTGCACTAAACACTCCGTATGTTTAGCAAACAGGGTGACAGTTGTCAATTGCTGATTTTAGTGCAAGACGTGAGACTGCTCAACAACCACGTTCACACTGCGTGCACTAAACACTCCGTATGTTTAGCAAACAGGGTGACAGTTGTCAATTGCTGATTTTAGTGCAAGACGTGAGACTGCTCAACAACCACGTTCACACTGCGTGCACTAAACACTCCGTATGTTTAGCAAACAGGGTGACAGTTGTCAATTGCTGATTTTAGTGCAAGACGTGAGACTGCTCAACAACCACGTTCACACTGCGTGCACTAAACACTCCGTATGTTTAGCAAACAGGGTGACAGTTGTCAATTGCTGATTTTAGTGCAAGACGTGAGACTGCTCAACAACCTCGTTCACACTGCGTGCACTAAACACTCCGTATGTTTAGCAAACAGGGTGACAGTTGTCAATTGCTGATTTTAGTGCAAGACGTGAGACTGCTCAACAACCACGTACACACTGCGTGCACTAAACACTCCGTATGTTTAGCAAACAGGGTGACAGTTGTCAATTGCTGATTTTAGTGCAAGACGTGAGACTGCTCAACAACCACGTTCACACTGCGTGCACTAAACACTCCGTATGTTTAGCAAACAGGGTGACAGTTGTCAATTGCTGATTTTAGTGCAAGACGTGAGACTGCTCAACAACCACATTCACACTGCGTGCACTAAACACTCCGTATGTTTATCAAACAGGGTGACACTTGTCAATTGCTGACTTTAGTGCAAGACGTGAGACTGCTCAACAACCATGTTCACACTGTGTGCACTAAACACTCCGTATGTTTAGCAAACAGGGTGACAGTTGTCAATTGCTGATTTTAGTGCAAGACGTGAGACTGCTCAACAACCACGTTCACACTGCGTGCACTAAACACTCCGTATGTTTAGCAAACAGGGTGACAGTTGTCAATTGCTGATTTTAGTGCAAGACGTGAGACTGCTCAACAACCACGTTCACACTGTGTGCACTAAACACTCCGTATGTTTAGCAAACAGGGTGACAGTTGTCAATTGCTGATTTTAGTGCAAGACGTGAGACTGCTCAACAACCACGTTCACACTGCGTGCACTAAACACTCCGTATGTTTAGCAAACAGGGTGACAGTTGTCAATTGCTGATTTTAGTGCAAGACGTGAGACTGCTCAACAACCACGTTCACACTGCGTGCACTAAACACTCCGTATGTTTAGCAAATAGGGTGACAGTTGTCAATTGCTGATTTTAGTGCAAGACGTGAGACTGCTCAACAACCACGTTCACACTGCGTGCACTAAACACTCCGTATGTTTAGCAAACAGGGTGACAGTTGTCAATTGCTGATTTTAGTGCAAGACGTGAGACTGCTCCACAACCACGTTCACACTGCGTGCACTAAACACTCCGTATGTTTAGCAAACGGGGTGACACTTGTCAATTACTGACTTTAGTGCAAGATGTGAGACTGCTCAACAACCACGTTCAACCTGCGTGCACTAAACACTCCGTATGTTTAGCAAACAGGGTGACAGTTGTCAATTGCTGATTTTAGTGCAAGACGTGAGACTGCTCAACAACCACGTTCACATTGCGTGCACTAAACACTCCGTATGTTTAGCAAACAGAGTGACAGTTGTCAATTGCTGATTTTAGTGCAAGACGTGAGACTGCTCAACAACCACGTTCACACTGCGTGCACTAAACACTCCGTATGTTTAGCAAACAGGGCGACAGTTGTCAATTGCTGATTTTAGTGCAAGGCGTGAGACTGCTCAACAACGACGGTCACACTGCGTGCACTAAACATTCCGTATGTTTAGCAAACAGGGTGACAGTTGTCAATTGCTGATTTTAGTGCAAGACGTGAGACTGCTCAACAACCACGTTCACACTGCGTGCACTAAACACTCCGTATGTTTAGCAAACAGGGTGACAGTTGTCAATTGCTGATTTTAGTGCAAGACGTGAGACTGCTCAACAACCACGTTCACACTGCGTGCACTAAACACTCCGTATGTTTAGCAAACAGGGTGACAGTTGTCAATTGCTGATTTTAGTGCAAGACGTGAGACTGCTCAACAACCACGTTCACACTGCGTGCACTAAACACTCCGTATGTTTAGCAAACAGGGAGACACTTGTCAATTGCTGACTTTAGTGCAAGACGTGAGACTGCTCAACAACCACGTTCACACTGCGTGCACTAAACACTCTGTATGTTTAGCAAACAGGGTACAGTTGTCAATTGCTGATTTTAGTGCAAGACGTGATACTGCTCAACAACCACGTTCACACTGCGTGCACTAAACACTCCGTATGTTTAGTAAACAGGGTGACAGTTGTCAATTGCTGATTTTAGTGCAAGACGTGAGACTGCTCAACAACCACGTTCACACTGCGTGCACTAAACACTCCGTATGTTTAGCAAACAGGGTGACAGTTGTCAATTGCTGATTTTAGTGCAAGACGTGAGACTGCTCAACAACCTCGTTCACACTGCGTGCACTAAACACTCCGTATGTTTAGCAAACAGGGTGACAGTTGTCAATTGCTGATTTTAGTGCAAGACGTGAGACTGCTCAACAACCACGTACACACTGCGTGCACTAAACACTCCGTATGTTTAGCAAACAGGGTGACAGTTGTCAATTGCTGATTTTAGTGCAAGACGTGAGACTGCTCAACAACCACGTTCACACTGCGTGCACTAAACACTCCGTATGTTTAGCAAACAGGGTGACAGTTGTCAATTGCTGATTTTAGTGCAAGACGTGAGACTGCTCAACAACCACATTCACACTGCGTGCACTAAACACTCCGTATGTTTATCAAACAGGGTGACACTTGTCAATTGCTGACTTTAGTGCAAGACGTGAGACTGCTCAACAACCATGTTCACACTGTGTGCACTAAACACTCCGTATGTTTAGCAAACAGGGTGACAGTTGTCAATTGCTGATTTTAGTGCAAGACGTGAGACTGCTCAACAACCACGTTCACACTGCGTGCACTAAACACTCCGTATGTTTAGCAAACAGGGTGACAGTTGTCAATTGCTGATTTTAGTGCAAGACGTGAGACTGCTCAACAACCACGTTCACACTGTGTGCACTAAACACTCCGTATGTTTAGCAAACAGGGTGACAGTTGTCAATTGCTGATTTTAGTGCAAGACGTGAGACTGCTCAACAACCACGTTCACACTGCGTGCACTAAACACTCCGTATGTTTAGCAAACAGGGTGACAGTTGTCAATTGCTGATTTTAGTGCAAGACGTGAGAATGCTCAACAACCACGTTCACACTGCGTGCACTAAACACTCCGTATGTTTAGCAAATAGGGTGACAGTTGTCAATTGCTGATTTTAGTGCAAGACGTGAGACTGCTCAACAACCACGTTCACACTGCGTGCACTAAACACTCCGTAAGTTTAGCAAACAGGGTGACAGTTGTCAATTGCTGATTTTAGTGCAAGACGTGAGACTGCTCCACAACCACGTTCACACTGCGTGCACTAAACACTCCGTATGTTTAGCAAACGGGGTGACACTTGTCAATTACTGACTTTAGTGCAAGATGTGAGACTGCTCAACAACCACGTTCAACCTGCGTGCACTAAACACTCCGTATGTTTAGCAAACAGGGTGACAGTTGTCAATTGCTGATTTTAGTGCAAGACGTGAGACTGCTCAACAACCACGTTCACACTGCGTGCACTAAACACTCCGTATGTTTAGCAAACAGAGTGACAGTTGTCAATTGCTGATTTTAGTGCAAGACGTGAGACTGCTCAACAACCACGTTCACACTGCGTGCACTAAACACTCCGTATGTTTAGCAAACAGGGCGACAGTTGTCAATTGCTGATTTTAGTGCAAGGCGTGAGACTGCTCAACAACCACGGTCACACTGCGTGCACTAAACATTCCGTATGTTTAGCAAACAGGGTGACAGTTGTCAATTGCTGATTTTAGTGCAAGACGTGAGACTGCTCAACAACCACGTTCACACTGCGTGCGCTAAACACTCCGTATGTTTAGCAAACAGGGTGACAGTTGTCAATTGCTGATTTTAGTGCAAGACGTGAGACTGCTCAACAACCACGTTCACACTGCGTGCACTAAACACTCCGTATGTTTAGCAAACAGGGTGACAGTTGTCAATTGCTGATTTTAGTGCAAGACGTGAGACTGCTCAACAACCACGTTCACACTGCGTGCACTAAACACTCCGTATGTTTAGCAAACAGGGAGACACTTGTCAATTGCTGACTTTAGTGCAAGACGTGAGACTGCTCAACAACCACGTTCACACTGCGTGCACTAAACACTCCGTATGTTTAGCA
Organism: Locusta migratoria; assembly: GCA_026315105.1. Taxonomy (NCBI): domain Eukaryota; kingdom Metazoa; phylum Arthropoda; class Insecta; order Orthoptera; family Acrididae; genus Locusta; species Locusta migratoria. The sequence continues at coordinate 61,457,230 of CM048752.1, read as the reverse complement.
AACAGGGTACAGTTGTCAATTGCTGATTTTAGTGCAAGACGTGATACTGCTCAACAACCACGTTCACACTGCGTGCACTAAACACTCCGTATGTTTAGCAAACAGGGTGACAGTTGTCAATTGCTGATTTTAGTGCAAGACGTGAGACTGCTCAACAACCACGTTCACACTGCGTGCACTAAACACTCCGTATGTTTAGCAAACAGGGTGACAGTTGTCAATTGCTGATTTTAGTGTAAGACGTGAGACTGCTCAACAACCACGTTCACACTGCGTGCACTAAACACTCCGTATGTTTAGCAAACAGGGTGACAGTTGTCAATTGCTGATTTTAGTGCAAGACGTGAGACTGCTCAACAACCACGTTCACACTGCGTGCACTAAACACTCCGTATGTTTAGCAAACAGGGAGACACTTGTCAATTGCTGACTTTAGTGCAAGACGTGAGACTGCTCAACAACCACGTTCACACTGCGTGCACTAAACACTCCGTATGTTTAGCAAACAGGGTGACAGTTGTCAATTGCTGATTTTAGTGCAAGACGTGAGACTGCTCAACAACCACGTTCACACTGCGTGCACTAAACACTCCGTATGTTTAGCAAACAGGGTGACAGTTGTCAATTGCTGATTTTAGTGCAAGACGTGAGACTGCTCAACAACCACGTTCACACTGCGTGCACTAAACACTCCGTATGTTTAGCAAACAGGGTGACACTTGTCAATTGCTGACTTTAGTGCAAGACGTGAGACTGCTCAACAACCACGTTCACACTGTGTGCACTAAACACTCCGTATGTTTAGCAAACAGGGTGACAGTTGTCAATTGCTGATTTTAGTGCAAGACGTGAGACTGCTCAACAACCACGTTCACACGGCATGCACTAAACACTCCGTATGTTTAGCAAACAGGGTGACAGTTGTCAATTGCTGATTTTAGTGCAAGACGTGAGACTGCTCAACAACCACGTTCACACTGCGTGCACTAAACACTCCGTATGTTTAGCAAATAGGGTGACAGTTGTCAATTGCTGATTTTAGTGCAAGACGTGAGACTGCTCAACAACCACGTTCACACTGCGTGCACTAAACACTCCGTATGTTTATCAAACAGGGTGACACTTGTCAATTGCTGACTTTAGTGCAAGACGTGAGACTGCTCAACAACCATGTTCACACTGTGTGCACTAAACACTCCGTATGTTTAGCAAACAGGGTGACAGTTGTCAATTGCTGATTTTAGTGCAAGACGTGAGACTGCTCAACAACCACGTTCACACTGCGTGCACTAAACACTCCGTATGTTTAGCAAACAGGGTGACAGTTGTCAATTGCTGATTTTAGTGCAAGACGTGAGACTGCTCAACAACCACGTTCACACTGTGTGCACTAAACACTCCGTATGTTTAGCAAACAGGGTGACAGTTGTCAATTGCTGATTTTAGTGCAAGACGTGAGACTGCTCAACAACCACGTTCACACTGCGTGCACTAAACACTCCGTATGTTTAGCAAACAGGGTGACAGTTGTCAATTGCTGATTTTAGTGCAAGACGTGAGACTGCTCAACAACCACGTTCACACTGCGTGCACTAAACACTCCGTATGTTTAGCAAATAGGGTGACAGTTGTCAATTGCTGATTTTAGTGCAAGACGTGAGACTGCTCAACAACCACGTTCACACTGCGTGCACTAAACACTCCGTATGTTTAGCAAACAGGGTGACAGTTGTCAATTGCTGATTTTAGTGCAAGACGTGAGACTGCTCAACAACCACGTTCACACTGCGTGCACTAAACACTCCGTATGTTTAGCAAACAGGGTGACACTTGTCAATTACTGACTTTAGTGCAAGATGTGAGACTGCTCAACAACCACGTTCAACCTGCGTGCACTAAACACTCCGTATGTTTAGCAAACAGGGTGACAGTTGTCAATTGCTGATTTTAGTGCAAGACGTGAGACTGCTCAACAACCACGTTCACACTGCGTGCACTAAACACTCCGTATGTTTAGCAAACAGAGTGACAGTTGTCAATTGCTGATTTTAGTGCAAGACGTGAGACTGCTCAACAACCACGTTCACACTGCGTGCACTAAACACTCCGTATGTTTAGCAAACAGGGTGACAGTTGTCAATTGCTGATTTTAGTGCAAGGCGTGAGACTGCTCAACAACCACGGTCACACTGCGTGCACTAAACATTCCGTATGTTTAGCAAACAGGGTGACAGTTGTCAATTGCTGATTTTAGTGCAAGACGTGAGCCTGCTCAACAACCACGTTCACACTGCGTGCACTAAACACTCCGTATGTTTAGCAAACAGGGTGACAGTTGTCAATTGCTGATTTTAGTGCAAGACGTGAGACTGCTCAACAACCACGTTCACACTGCGTGCACTAAACACTCCGTATGTTTAGCAAACAGGGTGACAGTTGTCAATTGCTGATTTTAGTGCAAGACGTGAGACTGCTCAACAACCACGTTCACACTGCGTGCACTAAACACTCCGTATGTTTAGCAAACAGGGAGACACTTGTCAATTGCTGACTTTAGTGCAAGACGTGAGACTGCTCAACAACCACGTTCACACTGCGTGCACTAAACACTCCGTATGTTTAGCAAACAGGGTACAGTTGTCAATTGCTGATTTTAGTGCAAGACGTGATACTGCTCAACAACCACGTTCACACTGCGTGCACTAAACACTCCGTATGTTTAGCAAACAGGGTGACAGTTGTCAATTGCTGATTTTAGTGCAAGACGTGAGACTGCTCAACAACCACGTTCACACTGCGTGCACTAAACACTCCGTATGTTTAGCAAACAGGGTGACAGTTGTCAATTGCTGATTTTAGTGTAAGACGTGAGACTGCTCAACAACCACGTTCACACTGCGTGCACTAAACACTCCGTATGTTTAGCAAACAGGGTGACAGTTGTCAATTGCTGATTTTAGTGCAAGACGTGAGACTGCTCAACAACCACGTTCACACTGCGTGCACTAAACACTCCGTATGTTTAGCAAACAGGGAGACACTTGTCAATTGCTGACTTTAGTGCAAGACGTGAGACTGCTCAACAACCACGTTCACACTGCGTGCACTAAACACTCCGTATGTTTAGCAAACAGGGTGACAGTTGTCAATTGCTGATTTTAGTGCAAGACGTGAGACTGCTCAACAACCACGTTCACACTGCGTGCACTAAACACTCCGTATGTTTAGCAAACAGGGTGACAGTTGTCAATTGCTGATTTTAGTGCAAGACGTGAGACTGCTCAACAACCACGTTCACACTGCGTGCACTAAACACTCCGTATGTTTAGCAAACAGGGTGACAGTTGTCAATTGCTGATTTTAGTGCAAGACGTGAGACTGCTCAACAACCACGTTCACACTGCGTGCACTAAACACTCCGTATGTTTAGCAAACTGGGTGACACTTGTCAATTGCTGACTTTAGTGCAAGACGTGAGACTGCTCAACAACCACGTTCACACTGTGTGCACTAAACACTCCGTATGTTTAGCAAACAGGGTGACAGTTGTCAATTGCTGATTTTAGTGCAAGACGTGAGACTGCTCAACAACCACGTTCACACTGCATGCACTAAACACTCCGTATGTTTAGCAAACAGGGTGACAGTTGTCAATTGCTGATTTTAGTGCAAGACGTGAGACTGCTCAAGAACCACGTTCACACTGCGTGCACTAAACACTCCGTATGTTTAGCAAACAGGGTGACATTTGTCAATTGCTGATTTTTGTGCAAGACGTGAGACTGCTCAACAACCACGTTCACACTGCGTGCACTAAACACTCCGTATGTTTAGCAAACAGGGTGACACTTGTCAATTGCTGACTTTAGTGCAAGACGTGAGACTGCTCAACAACCACGTTCACACTGTGTGCACTAAACACTCCGTATGTTTAGCAAACAGGGTGACAGTTGTCAATTGCTAATTTTAGTGCAAGACGTGAGACTGCTCAACAACCACGTTCACACTGCGTGCACTTAAGACTCCGTATGTTTAGCAAACAGGGTGACAGTTGTCAATTGCTGATTTTAGTGCAAGACGTGAGACTGCTCAACAACCACGTTCACACTGCGTGCACTAAACACTCCGTATGTTTAGCAAACAGGGTGACAGTTGTCAATTGCTGATTTTAGTGCAAGACGTGAGACTGCTCAACAACCACGTTCACACTGCGTGCACTAAACACTCCGTATGTTTAGCAAACAGGGTGACAGTTGTCAATTGCTGATTTTAGTGCAAGACGTGAGACTGCTCAACAACCACGTTCACACTGCGTGCACTAAACACTCCGTATGTTTAGCAAACAGGGTGACAGTTGTCAATTGCTGATTTTAGTGCAAGACGTGAGACTGCTCAACAACCACGTTCACACTGCGTGCACTAAACACTCCGTATGTTTAGCAAACAGGGTGACAGTTGTCAATTGCTGATTTTAGTGCAAGACGTGAGACTGCTCAACAACCACGTTCACACTGCGTGCACTAAACACTCCGTATGTTTAGCAAACAGGGTGACAGTTGTCAATTGCTGATTTTAGTGCAAGACGTGAGACTGCTCAACAACCACGTTCACACTGCGTGCACTAAACACTCCGTATGTTTAGCAAACAGGGTGACAGTTGTCAATTGCTGATTTTAGTGCAAGACGTGAGACTGCTCAACAACCACGTTCACACTGCGTGCACTAAACACTCCGTATGTTTAGCAAACAGGGTGACAGTTGTCAATTGCTGAGTTTAGTGCAAGACGTGAGACTGCTCAACAACCACGTTCACACTGTGTGCACTAAACACTCCGTATGTTTAGCAAACAGGGTGACAGTTGTCAATTGCTGATTTTAGTGCAAGACGTGAGACTGCTCAACAACCACGCTCACACTGCGTGCACTAAACACTCCGTATGTTTAGCAAACAGGGTGACAGTTGTCAATTGCTGATTTTAGTGCAAGACGTGAGACTGCTCAACAACCACGTTCACACTGCGTGCACTAAACACTCCGTATGTTTAGCAAACAGGGTGACAGTTGTCAATTGCTGATTTTAGTGCAAGACGTGAGACTGCTCAACAACCACGTTCACACTGCGTGCACTAAACACTCCGTATGTTTAGCAAACAGGGTGACAGTTGTCAATTGCTGATTTTAGTGCAAGACGTGAGACTGCTCAACAACCACGTTCACACTGCGTGCACTAAACACTCCGTATGTTTAGCAAACAGGGTGACAGTTGTCAATTGCTGATTTTAGTGCAAGACGTGAGACTGCTCAACAACCACGTTCACACTGCGTGCACTAAACACTCCGTATGTTTAGCAAACAGGGTGACAGTTGTCAATTGCTGATTTTAGTGCAAGACGTGAGACTGCTCAACAACCACGTTCACACTGCGTGCACTAAACACTCCGTATGTTTAGCAAACAGGGTGACAGTTGTCAATTGCTGATTTTAGTGCAAGACGTGAGACTGCTCAACAACCTCGTTCACACTGCGTGCACTAAACACTCCGTATGTTTAGCAAACAGGGTGACAGTTGTCAATTGCTGATTTTAGTGCAAGACGTGAGACTGCTCAACAACCACGTTCACACTGCGTGCACTAAACACTCCGTATGTTTAGCAAACAGGGTGACAGTTGTCAATTGCTGATTTTAGTGCAAGACGTGAGACTGCTCAACAACCACGTTCACACTGCGTGCACTAAACACTCCGTATGTTTAGCAAACAGGGTGACAGTTGTCAATTGCTGATTTTAGTGCAAGATGTGAGACTGCTCAACAACCACGTTCACACTGCATGCACTAAACACTCCGTATGTTTAGCAAACAGGGTGACAGTTGTCAATTGCTGATTTTAGTGCAAGACGTGAGACTGCTCAACAACCACGTTCACACTGCGTGCACTAAACACTCCGTATGTTTAGCAAACAGGGTGACAGTTGTCAATTGCTGATTTTAGTGCAAGACGTGAGACTGCTCAACAACCACGTTCACACTGCGTGCACTAAACACTCCGTATGTTTAGCAAACAGGGTGACAGTTGTCAATTGCTGATTTTAGTGCAAGACGTGAGACTGCTCAACAACCACGTTCACACTGCGTGCACTAAACACTCCGTATGTTTAGCAAACAGGGTGACAGTTGTCAATTGCTGATTTTAGTGCAAGACGTGAGACTGCTCAACAACCACGTTCACACTGCGTGCACTAAACACTCCGTATGTTTAGCAAACAGGGTGACACTTGTCAATTGCTGATTTTAGTGCAAGACGTGAGACTGCTCAACAACCACGTTCACACTGCATGCACTAAACACTCTGTATGTTTAGCAAACAGGGTGACAGTTGTCAATTGCTGATTTTAGTGCAAGACGTGAGACTGCTCAACAACCACGTTCACACTGCGTGCACTAAACACTCCGTATGTTTAGCAAACAGGGTGACAGTTGTCAATTGCTGACTTTAGTGCAAGACGTAAGACTGCTCAACAACCACGTTCACACTGCGTGCACTAAACACTCCGTATGTTTAGCAAACAGGGTGACAGTTGTCAATTGCTGATTTTAGTGCAAGACGTGAGACTGCTCAACAACCACGTTCACACTGCGTGCACTAAATACTCCGTATGTTTAGCAAACAGGGTGACAGTTGTCAATTGCTGATTTTAGTGCAAGACGTGAGACTGCTCAACAACCACGTTCACACTGCGTGCACTAAACACTCCGTATGTTTAGCAAACAGTGTGACAGTTGTCAATTGCTGATTTTATTGCAAGACGTGAGACTGCTCAACAACCACGTTCACACTGCGTGCACTAAACACTCCGTATGTTTAGCAAACAGGGTGACAGTTGTCAATTGCTGATTTTAGTGCAAGACGTGAGACTGCTCAACAACCACGTTCACACTGCGTGCACTAAACACTCCGTATGTTTAGCAAACAGGGTGACAGTTGTCAATTGCTGATTTTAGTGCAAGACGTGAGACTGCTCAACAACCACGTTCACACTGCGTGCACTAAACACTCCGTATGTTTAGCAAACAGGGTGACAGTTGTCAATTGCTGATTTTAGTGCAAGACGTGAGACTGCTCAACAACCACGTTTACACTGCGTGCACTAAACACTTCGTATGTTTAGCAAACAGGGTGACACTTGTCAATTGCTGACTTTAGTGCAAGACGTGACACTGCTCAACAACCACGTTCACACTGTGTGCACTAAACCCTCCGTATGTTTAGCAAACAGGGTGACAGTTGTCAATTGCTGATTTTAGTGCAAGACGTGAGACTGCTCAACAACCACGTTCACACTGCGTGCACTAAACACTCCGTATGTTTAGCAAACAGGGTGACAGTTGTCAATTGCTGATTTTAGTGCAAGACGTGAGACTGCTCAACAACCACGTTCACACTGCGTGCACTAAACACTCCGTATGTTTAGCAAACAGGGTGACAGTTGTCAATTGCTGATTTTAGTGCAAGACGTGAGACTGCTCAACAACCACGTTCACACTGCGTGCACTAAACACTCCGTATGTTTAGCAAACAGGGTGACAGTTGTCAATTGCTGATTTTCTTGCAAGACGTGAGACTGCTCAACAACCACGTTCACACTGCGTGCACTAAACACTCCGTATGTTTAGCAAACAGGGTGACAGTTGTCAATTGCTGATTTTAGTGCAAGACGTGAGACTGCTCAACAACCACGTTCACACTGCGTGCACTAAACACTCCGTATGTTTAGCAAACAGGGTGACAGTTGTCAATTGCTGATTTTAGTGCAAGACGTGAGACTGCTCAACAACCACGTTGACACTGCGTGCACTAAACACTCCGTATGTTTAGCAAACAGGGTGACAGTTGTCAATTGCTGATTTTAGTGCAAGACGTGAGACTGCTCAACAACCACGTTCACACTGCGTGCACTAAACACTCCGTATGTTTAGCAAACAGGGTGACAGTTGTCAATTGCTGATTTTAGTGCAAGACGTGAGACTGCTCTACAACCACGTTCACACTGCGTGCATTAAACACTCCGTATGTTTAGCAAACAGGGTGACAGTTGTCAATTGCTGATTTTAGTGCAAGACGTGAGACTGCTCAACAACCACGTTGACACTGCGTGCACTAAACACTCCGTATGTTTAGCAAACAGGGTGACAGTTGTCAATTGCTGATTTTAGTGCAAGGCGTGAGACTGCTCAACAACCACGTTGACACTGCGTGCACTAAACACTCCGTATGTTTAGCAAACAGGGTGACAGTTGTCAATTGCTGATTTTAGTGCAAGACGTGAGACTGCTCAACAACCACGTTCACACTGCGTGCACTAAACACTCCGTATGTTTAGCAAACAGGGTGACAGTTGTCAATTGCTGATTTTAGTGCAAGACGTGAGACTGCTCAACAACCACGTTCACACTGCGTGCACTAAACACTCCGTATGTTTAGCAAACAGGGTGACAGTTGTCAATTGCTGATTTTAGTGCAAGACGTGAGACTGCTCAACAACCACGTTCACACTGCATGCACTAAACAATCCGTATGTTTAGCAGACAGGGTGACTGTTGTCAATTGCTGATTTTAGTGCAAGACGTGAGACTGCTCAACAACCACGTTCACACTGCGTGCACTAAACACTCCGTATGTTTAGCAAACAGGGTGACAGTTGTCAATTGCTGATTTTAGTGCAAGACGTGAGACTGCTCTACAACCACGTTCACACTGCGTGCACTAAACACTCCGTATGTTTAGCAAACAGGGTGACAGTTGTCAATTGCTGATTTTAGTGCAAGACGTGAGACTGCTCAACAACCACGTTCACACTGCGTGCACTAAACACTCCGTATGTTTAGCAAACAGGGTGACAGTTGTCAATTGCTGATTTTAGTGCAAGACGTGAGACTGCTCAACAACCACGTTCACACTGCGTGCACTAAACACTCCGTATGTTTAGCAAACAGGGTGACAGTTGTCAATTGCTGATTTTAGTGCAAGACGTGAGACTGCTCAACAACCTCGTTCACACTGCGTGCACTAAACACTCCGTATGTTTAGCAAACAGGGTGACAGTTGTCAATTGCTGATTTTAGTGCAAGACGTGAGAATGCTCAACAACCACGTTCACACTGTGTGCACTAAAAACTCCGTATGTTTAGCAAACAGGGTGACAGTTGTCAATTGCTGATTTTAGTGCAAGACGTGAGACTGCTCAACAACCTCGTTCACACTGCGTGCACTAAACACTCCGTATGTTTAGCAAACAGGGTGACAATTGTCAATTGCTGATTTTAGTGCAAGACGTGAGACTGCTCAACAACCACGTTCACACTGCGTGCACTAAACACTCCGTATGTTTAGCAAACAGGGTGACAGTTTTCAATTGCTGATTTTAGTGCAAGACGTGAGACTGCTCAACAACCACGTTCACACTACGTGCACTAAACACTCCGTATGTTTAGCAAACAGGGTGACAGTTATCAATTGCTGATTTTAGTGCAAGACGTGAGACTGCTCAACAACCACGTTCACACTGCGTGCACTAAACACTCCGTATGTTTAGCAAACAGGGTGACACTTGTCAATTGCTGACTTTAGTGCAAGACGTGACACTGCTCAACAACCACGTTCACACTGTGTGCACTAAACCCTCCGTATGTTTAGCAAACAGGGTGACAGTTGTCAATTGCTGATTTTAGTGCAAGACGTGAGACTGCTCAACAACCACGTTCACACTGCGTGCACTAAACACTCCGTATGTTTAGCAAACAGGGTGACAGTTGTCAATTGCTGATTTTAGTGCAAGACGTGAGACTGCTCAACAACCACGTTCACACTGCGTGCACTAAACACTCCGTATGTTTAGCAAACAGGGTGACAGTTGTCAATTGCTGATTTTAGTGCAAGACGTGAGACTGCTCAACAACCACGTTTACACTGCGTGCACTAAACACTTCGTATGTTTAGCAAACAGGGTGACACTTGTCAATTGCTGACTTTAGTGCAAGACGTGACACTGCTCAACAACCACGTTCACACTGTGTGCACTAAACCCTCCGTATGTTTAGCAAACAGGGTGACAGTTGTCAATTGCTGATTTTAGTGCAAGACGTGAGACTGCTCAACAACCACGTTCACACTGCGTGCACTAAACACTCCGTATGTTTAGCAAACAGGGTGACAGTTGTCAATTGCTGATTTTAGTGCAAGACGTGAGACTGCTCAACAACCACGTTCACACTGCGTGCACTAAACACTCCGTATGTTTAGCAAACAGGGTGACAGTTGTCAATTGCTGATTTTAGTGCAAGACGTGAGACTGCTCAACAACCACGTTCACACTGCGTGCACTAAACACTCCGTATGTTTAGCAAACAGGGTGACAGTTGTCAATTGCTGATTTTCTTGCAAGACGTGAGACTGCTCAACAACCACGTTCACACTGCGTGCACTAAACACTCCGTATGTTTAGCAAACAGGGTGACAGTTGTCAATTGCTGATTTTAGTGCAAGACGTGAGACTGCTCAACAACCACGTTCACACTGCGTGCACTAAACACTCCGTATGTTTAGCAAACAGGGTGACAGTTGTCAATTGCTGATTTTAGTGCAAGACGTGAGACTGCTCAACAACCACGTTGACACTGCGTGCACTAAACACTCCGTATGTTTAGCAAACAGGGTGACAGTTGTCAATTGCTGATTTTAGTGCAAGACGTGAGACTGCTCAACAACCACGTTCACACTGCGTGCACTAAACACTCCGTATGTTTAGCAAACAGGGTGACAGTTGTCAATTGCTGATTTTAGTGCAAGACGTGAGACTGCTCTACAACCACGTTCACACTGCGTGCATTAAACACTCCGTATGTTTAGCAAACAGGGTGACAGTTGTCAATTGCTGATTTTAGTGCAAGACGTGAGACTGCTCAACAACCACGTTGACACTGCGTGCACTAAACACTCCGTATGTTTAGCAAACAGGGTGACAGTTGTCAATTGCTGATTTTAGTGCAAGGCGTGAGACTGCTCAACAACCACGTTGACACTGCGTGCACTAAACACTCCGTATGTTTAGCAAACAGGGTGACAGTTGTCAATTGCTGATTTTAGTGCAAGACGTGAGACTGCTCAACAACCACGTTCACACTGCGTGCACTAAACACTCCGTATGTTTAGCAAACAGGGTGACAGTTGTCAATTGCTGATTTTAGTGCAAGACGTGAGACTGCTCAACAACCACGTTCACACTGCGTGCACTAAACACTCCGTATGTTTAGCAAACAGGGTGACAGTTGTCAATTGCTGATTTTAGTGCAAGACGTGAGACTGCTCAACAACCACGTTCACACTGCATGCACTAAACAATCCGTATGTTTAGCAGACAGGGTGACTGTTGTCAATTGCTGATTTTAGTGCAAGACGTGAGACTGCTCAACAACCACGTTCACACTGCGTGCACTAAACACTCCGTATGTTTAGCAAACAGGGTGACAGTTGTCAATTGCTGATTTTAGTGCAAGACGTGAGACTGCTCTACAACCACGTTCACACTGCGTGCACTAAACCCTCCGTATGTTTAGCAAACAGGGTGACAGTTGTCAATTGCTGATTTTAGTGCAAGACGTGAGACTGCTCAACAACCACGTTCACACTGCGTGCACTAAACACTCCGTATGTTTAGCAAACAGGGTGACAGTTGTCAATTGCTGATTTTAGTGCAAGACGTGAGACTGCTCAACAACCACGTTCACACTGCGTGCACTAAACACTCCGTATGTTTAGCAAACAGGGTGACAGTTGTCAATTGCTGATTTTCTTGCAAGACGTGAGACTGCTCAACAACCACGTTCACACTGCGTGCACTAAACACTCCGTATGTTTAGCAAACAGGGTGACAGTTGTCAATTGCTGATTTTAGTGCAAGACGTGAGACTGCTCAACAACCACGTTCACACTGCGTGCACTAAACACTCCGTATGTTTAGCAAACAGGGTGACAGTTGTCAATTGCTGATTTTAGTGCAAGACGTGAGACTGCTCAACAACCACGTTGACACTGCGTGCACTAAACACTCCGTATGTTTAGCAAACAGGGTGACAGTTGTCAATTGCTGATTTTAGTGCAAGACGTGAGACTGCTCAACAACCACGTTCACACTGCGTGCACTAAACACTCCGTATGTTTAGCAAACAGGGTGACAGTTGTCAATTGCTGATTTTAGTGCAAGACGTGAGACTGCTCTACAACCACGTTCACACTGCGTGCATTAAACACTCCGTATGTTTAGCAAACAGGGTGACAGTTGTCAATTGCTGATTTTAGTGCAAGACGTGAGACTGCTCAACAACCACGTTGACACTGCGTGCACTAAACACTCCGTATGTTTAGCAAACAGGGTGACAGTTGTCAATTGCTGATTTTAGTGCAAGGCGTGAGACTGCTCAACAACCACGTTGACACTGCGTGCACTAAACACTCCGTATGTTTAGCAAACAGGGTGACAGTTGTCAATTGCTGATTTTAGTGCAAGACGTGAGACTGCTCAACAACCACGTTCACACTGCGTGCACTAAACACTCCGTATGTTTAGCAAACAGGGTGACAGTTGTCAATTGCTGATTTTAGTGCAAGACGTGAGACTGCTCAACAACCACGTTCACACTGCGTGCACTAAACACTCCGTATGTTTAGCAAACAGGGTGACAGTTGTCAATTGCTGATTTTAGTGCAAGACGTGAGACTGCTCAACAACCACGTTCACACTGCATGCACTAAACAATCCGTATGTTTAGCAGACAGGGTGACTGTTGTCAATTGCTGATTTTAGTGCAAGACGTGAGACTGCTCAACAACCACGTTCACACTGCGTGCACTAAACACTCCGTATGTTTAGCAAACAGGGTGACAGTTGTCAATTGCTGATTTTAGTGCAAGACGTGAGACTGCTCTACAACCACGTTCACACTGCGTGCACTAAACACTCCGTATGTTTAGCAAACAGGGTGACAGTTGTCAATTGCTGATTTTAGTGCAAGACGTGAGACTGCTCAACAACCACGTTCACACTGCGTGCACTAAACACTCCGTATGTTTAGCAAACAGGGTGACAGTTGTCAATTGCTGATTTTAGTGCAAGACGTGAGACTGCTCAACAACCACGTTCACACTGCGTGCACTAAACACTCCGTATGTTTAGCAAACAGGGTGACAGTTGTCAATTGCTGATTTTAGTGCAAGACGTGAGACTGCTCAACAACCTCGTTCACACTGCGTGCACTAAACACTCCGTATGTTTAGCAAACAGGGTGACAGTTGTCAATTGCTGATTTTAGTGCAAGACGTGAGAATGCTCAACAACCACGTTCACACTGTGTGCACTAAAAACTCCGTATGTTTAGCAAACAGGGTGACAGTTGTCAATTGCTGATTTTAGTGCAAGACGTGAGACTGCTCAACAACCTCGTTCACACTGCGTGCACTAAACACTCCGTATGTTTAGCAAACAGGGTGACAATTGTCAATTGCTGATTTTAGTGCAAGACGTGAGACTGCTCAACAACCACGTTCACACTGCGTGCACTAAACACTCCGTATGTTTAGCAAACAGGGTGACAGTTTTCAATTGCTGATTTTAGTGCAAGACGTGAGACTGCTCAACAACCACGTTCACACTACGTGCACTAAACACTCCGTATGTTTAGCAAACAGGGTGACAGTTATCAATTGCTGATTTTAGTGCAAGACGTGAGACTGCTCAACAACCACGTTCACACTGCGTGCACTAAACACTCCGTATGTTTAGCAAACAGGGTGACACTTGTCAATTGCTGATTTTAGTGGCAAGACATGAGACTGCTCAACAACCACGTTCACACTGCGTGCACTAAACACTCCGTATGTTTAGCAAACAGGGTGACAGTTGTCAATTGCTGATTTTAGACCAAGACGTGAGACTGCTCAACAACCACGTTCACACTGCGTGCACTAAACACTCCGTATGTTTAGCAAACAGGGTGACACTTGTCAATTGCTGACTTTAGTGCAAGACGTGAGACTGCTCAACAACCACGTTCACACTGTGTGCACTAAACACTCCGTATGTTTAGCAAACAGGGTGACAGTTGTCAATTGCTGATTTTAGTGCAAGACGTGAGACTGCTCAACAACCACGTTCACACTGCGTGCACTAAACACTCCGTATGTTTAGCAAACAGGGTGACAGTTGTCAATTGCTGATTTTAGTGCAAGACGTGAGACTGCTCAACAACCACGTTCACACTGCGTGCACTAAACACTCCGTATGTTTAGCAAACAGGGTGACAGTTGTCAATTGCTGATTTTAGTGCAAGACGTGAGACTGCTCAACAACCACGTTCACACTGCGTGCACTAAACACTCCGTATGTTTAGCAAACAGGGTGACAGTTGTCAATTGCTGATTTTAGTGCAAGACGTGAGACTGCTCAACAACCACGTTCACACTGCGTGCACTAAACACTCCGTATGTTTAGCAAACAGGGTGACAGTTGTCAATTGCTGATTTTAGTGCAAGACGTGAGACTGCTCAACAACCACGTTCACACTGCGTGCACTAAACACTCCGTATGTTTAGCAAACAGGGTGACAGTTGTCAATTGCTGATTTTAGTGCAAGACGTGAGACTGCTCAACAACCACGTTCACACTGCGTGCACTAAACACTCCGTATGTTTAGCAAACAGGGTGACAGTTGTCAATTGCTGATTTTAGTGCAAGACGTGAGACTGCTCAACAACCTCGTTCACACTGCGTGCACTAAACACTCCGTATGTTTAGCAAACAGGGTGACAGTTGTCAATTGCTGATTTTAGTGCAAGACGTGAGACTGCTCAACAACCACGTTCACACTGCGTGCACTAAACACTTCGTATGTTTAGGAAACAGGGTGACAGTTGTCAATTGCTGATTTTAGTGCAAGACGTGAGACTGCTCAACAACCTCGTTCACACTGCGTGCACTAAACACTCCGTATGTTTAGCAAACAGGGTGACAGTTGTCAATTGCTGATTTTAGTGCAAGACGTGAGACTGCTCAACAACCACGTTCACACTGCGTGCACTAAACACTCCGTATGTTTAGCAAACAGGGTGACAGTTGTCAATTGCTGATTTTAGTGCAAGACGTGAGACTGCTCAACAACCACGTTCACACTACGTGCACTAAACACTCCGTATGTTTAGCAAACAGGGTGACAGTTGTCAATTGCTGATTTTAGTGCAAGACGTGAGACTGCTCAACAACCACGTTCACACTGCGTGCACTAAACACTCCGTATGTTTAGTAAACAGGGTGACACTTGTCAATTGCTGACTTTAGTGCAAGACGTGAGACTGCTCAACAACCACGTTCACACTGTGTGCACTAAACACTCCGTATGTTTAGCAAACTGGGTGACAGTTGTCAATTGCTGATTTTAGTGCAAGACGTGAGACTGCTCAACAACCACGTTCACTCTGCGTGCACTAAACACTCCGTATGTTTAGCAAACAGGGTGACAGTTGTCAATTGCTGATTTTAGTGCAAGACGTGAGACTGCTCAACAACCACGTTCACACTGCGTGCTCTAAACACTCCGTATGTTTAGCAAACATGGCGACAGTTGTCAATTGCTGATTTTAGTGCAAGGCGTGAGACTGCTCAACAACCACGGTCACACTGCGTGCACTAAACACTCCGTATGTTTAGCAAACAGGGTGACACTTGTCAATTGCTGACTTTAGTGCAAGACGTGAGACTGCTCAACAACCACGTTCACACTGTGTGCACTAAACACTCCGTATGTTTAGCAAACAGGGTGACAGTTGTCAATTGCTGATTTTAGTGCAAGACGTGAGACTGCTCAACAACCACGTTCACACTGCGTGCACTAAACACTCCGTATGTTTAGCAAACAGGGTGACAGTTGTCAATTGCTGATTTTAGTGCAAGACGTGAGACTGCTCAACAACCACGTTCACACTGCGTGCACTAAACACTCCGTATGTTTAGCAAACAGGGTGACAGTTGTCAATTGCTGATTTTAGTGCAAGACGTGAGACTGCTCAACAACCACGTTCACACTGCGTGCACTAAACACTCCGTATGTTTAGCAAACAGGGTGACAGTTGTCAATTGCTGACTTTAGTGCAAGACGTGAGACTGCTCAACAACCACGTTCACACTGCGTGCACTAAACACTCCGTATGTTTAGCAAACAGGGTGACAGTTGTCAATTGCTGATTTTAGTGCAAGACGTGAGACTGATCAACAACCACGTTCACACTGCGTGCACTAAACACTCCGTATGTTTAGCAAACAGGGTGACAGTTGTCAATTGCTGATTTTAGTGCAAGACGTGAGACTGCTCAACAACCACGTTCACACTGCGTGCACTAAACACTCCGTATGTTTAGCAAACAGGGTGACAGTTGTCAATTGCTGATTTTAGTGCAAGGCGTGAGACTGCTCAACAACCACGTTCACACTGCGTGCACTAAACACTCCGTATGTTTAGCAAACAGGGTGACACTTGTCAATTGCTGACTTTAGTGCAAGACGTGAGACTGCTCAACAACCACGTTCACACTGTGTGCACTAAACACTCCGTATGTTTAGCAAACAGGGTGACAGTTGTCAATTGCTGATTTTAGTGCAAGACGTGAGACTGCTCAACAACCACGTTCACACTGCGTGCACTAAACACTCCGTATGTTTAGCAAACAGGGTGACAGTTGTCAATTGCTGATTTTAGTGCAAGACGTGAGACTGCTCAACAACCACGTTCACACTGCGTGCACTAAACACTCCGTATGTTTAGCAAACAGGGTGACAGTTGTCAATTGCTGATTTTAGTGCAAGACGTGAGACTGCTCAACAACCACGTTCACACTGTGTGCACTAAACACTCCGTATGTTTAGCAAACAGGGTGACACTTGTCAATTGCTGACTTTAGTGCAAGACGTGAGACTGCTCAACAACCACGTTCACACTGTGTGCACTAAACACTCCGTATGTTTAGCAAACAGGGTGACAGTTGTCAATTGCTGATTTTAGTGCAAGACGTGAGACTGCTCAACAACCACGTTCACACTGCGTGCACTAAACACTCCGTATGTTTAGCAAACAGGGTGACAGTTGTCAATTGCTGATTTTAGTGCAAGACGTGAGACTGCTCAACAACCACGTTCACACTGCGTGCACTAAACACTCCGTATGTTTAGCAAACAGAGTGACAGTTGTCAATTGCTGATTTTAGTGCAAGACGTGAGACTGCTCAACAACCACGTTTACACTGCGTGCACTAAACACTCCGTATGTTTAGCAAACAGGGTGACAGTTGTCAATTGCTGATTTTAGTGCAAGACGTGAGACTGCTCAACAACCACGTTCACACTGCGTGCACTAAACACTCCGTATGTTTAGCAAACAGGGTGACAGTTGTCAATTGCTGATTTTAGTGCAAGACGTGAGACTGCTCAACAACCACGTTCACACTGCGTGCACTAAACACTCCGTATGTTTAGCAAACAGGGTGACAGTTGTCAATTGTTGATTTTAGTGCAAGACGTGAGACTGCTCAACAACCACGTTCACACTGCGTGCACTAAACACTCCGTATGTTTAGCAAACAGGGTGACAGTTGTCAATTGCTGATTTTAGTGCAAGACGTGAGACTGCTCAACAACCACGTTCACACTGCGTGCACTAAACACTCCGTATGTTTAGCAAACAGGGTGACAGTTGTCAATTGCTGATTTTAGTGCAAGACGTGAGACTGCTCAACAACCACGTTCACACTGCGTGCACTAAACACTCCGTATGTTTAGCAAACAGGGTGACAGTTGTCAATTGCTGATTTTAGTGCAAGACGTGAGACTGCTCAACAACCACGTTCACACTGCGTGCACTAAACACTCCGTATGTTTAGCAAACAGGGTGACAGTTGTCAATTGCTGATTTTAGTGCAAGACGTGAGACTGCTCAACAACCACGTTCACACTGCGTGCACTAAACACTCCGTATGTTTAGCAAACAGGGTGACAGTTGTCAATTGCTGATTTTAGTGCAAGACGTGAGACTGCTCAACAACCACGTTCACACTGCGTGCACTAAACACTCCGTATGTTTAGCAAACAGGGTGACAGTTGTCAATTGCTGATTTTAGTGCAAGACGTGAGACTGCTCAACAACCACGTTCACACTGCGTGCACTAAACACTCCGTATGTTTAGCAAACAGGGTGACAGTTGTCAATTGCTGATTTTAGTGCAAGACGTGAGAATGCTCAACAACCACGTTCACACTGCGTGCACTAAACACTCCGTATGTTTAGCAAACAGGGTGACAGTTGTCAATTGCTGATTTTAGTGCAAGACGTGAGACTGCTCAACAACCACGTTTACACTGCGTGCACTAAACACTTCGTATGTTTAGCAAACAGGGTGACACTTGTCAATTGCTGACTTTAGTGCAAGACGTGAGACTGCTCAACAACCACGTTCACACTGTGTGCACTAAACACTCCGTATGTTTAGCAAACAGGGTGACAGTTGTCAATTGCTGATTTTAGTGCAAGACGTGAGACTGCTCAACAACCACGTTCACACTGCGTTCACTAAACACTCCGTATGTTTAGCAAACAGGGTGACAGTTGTCAATTGCTGATTTTAGTGCAAGACGTGAGACTGCTCAACAACCACGTTCACACTGCGTGCACTAAACACTCCGTATGTTTAGCAAACAGGGTGACAGTTGTCAATTGCTGATTTTAGTGCAAGACGTGAGAATGCTCAACAACCACGTTCACACTGCGTGCACTAAACACTCCGTATGTTTAGCAAACAGGGTGACAGTTGTCAATTGCTGATTTTAGTGCAAGACCTGAGACTGCTCAACAACCACGTTCACACTGCGTGCACTAAACACTCCGTATGTTTAGCAAACAGGGTGACAGTTGTCAATTGCTGATTTTAGTGCAAGACGTGAGACTGCTCAACAACCACGTTCACACGGCGTGCACTAAACACTCCGTATGTTTAGCAAACAGGGTGACAGATGTCAATTGCTGATTTTAGTGCAAGACGTGAGACTGCTCAACAACCTCGTTCACACTGCGTACACTAAACACTCCGTATGTTTAGCAAACAGGGTGACAGTTGTCAATTGCTGATTTTAGTGCAAGACGTGAGACTGCTCAACAACCACGTTCACACTGCGTGCACTAAACACTCCGTATGTTTAGCAAACAGGGTGACAGTTGTCAATTGCTGATTTTAGTGCAAGACGTGAGACTGCTCAACTTCCACCAAGCTCAGCCACGTGGCCTCCACGTAGCTCAATCTGCCTTAGGTCCGATTACAGAAAATTCCAAAATCAATGAAATTCCGGACAACCCGCGGTAGGAAATGAGATGTTGCTTGTTACCGTGGCTGCTGTCGACCACTGAAGGTGCATTATTACTTAGACACTGCCAGACTATGGGCCCATTGTGTAACGGCGCGAAAATTTGTCAAGTCCCGTTACACAAAGAAAATTTTCGCACTATTTTCTCCGAACAAACTTTAAAATGAGGGTTTTCCCAAAAGCTTTACTAAATCAAACTAACAAACGTAGTGAAATATCGAAACGTGAGGTAGCAAGCGGATACTAATTCCCGAACGTTAACGTTAGTATCAAACTATTTTAGTTAATCTAATTGACGAAAAACAACAAAAATCACTAACTTTCTGCCATATTAACACAAATCTGCTTCAACTATTGCGTTACGAGTCAGATTCAGGGTAAGACACGTTTGTTCACCTACTTGCTTACATTACCAGCAGTCGAGCAGAGGACGTCCGTCCTCTCGGGCCTCCAAGCTAACAGAGCCAGACATGGCGTCTCCTGAGCCCAACGAACCGCTGTTTGTTTCAACGCGAGGAAGATCCCTGCCACTGGCCGGCCCCTCAAGACAGGCGACACCCGAGAAAGGAAAGCCACTGCCGACCTCCCTCTGTGCCTCACCAAAGCCAAAGATTTCGCAACTACTCCACCACCTGGAAACTCTTCGGTTAGTAATTACTCAAACATTCACGCACGCTCTATTTTCATGAGGAAAAAGAAAGTCTGACCAATTATAAATAAAACAAATAACGTAGTTCCAGATCTAACTGGCCAGAGAAGTTAATCAGCGTTACAGTTCATAGTTATTCTCCATGAAACTGTCATTACCATTTGATTTACTATGGAGCTAGTCTATAGGGCTTAGAGCTACTGCAGTACCGCTGCAACCCAGTCTACCATATCGGAATTGTTCCAGGAATGTCAGAAGTTGATCGCGCTGACTGTCTGTAAGATAACCCAACTTGAATCCATCGTCGTCGAAAGAAATAGAAATGACTTGAGCGGCTAAATTACATGAACAAAAGGCTATTCTGTCCCTCGGTGCAAACTTAAAGTGAAAGGTATTCAAACAAAAATCCATAACAAACTCAGTCTTGGGCAAGAAATCCGCCCCCAAAATCAATGGAACATACAGATTCTTGGCTACCAGAAGGGTGACTGGCCAAGTTTAATGGGAAATCCTCAACCAAATTCGGCGCTATCCTAGAAGGGGTAACTTCTGTCCGCCAGCCATACTACAACTTTGCAACGGAGGACGGAGCTCAGCAAACTTACAAATACCTTTATATTCCAAAAACCGAGCGTAATCAGTAATGGACACAGCCCTACCGGAATCCATCAGCGCACACACAGGCTCTTGATTAATCGCCATACAAAGGGAGGGGCGATCGCCGGACTCCTTTAGTGCCTTTGCAAGAAACCTTCCGGCCACGACTCTTCTGCCGCCTTGTGGCGTCAGGAACCACGACCCGGGCAGCCCGCGGCGCACAAGATCCCACAAGGTGGTCCCCGCCGCCACACCCAAAACACTGCCCCCCCCTAGTTCGTGGTCCAGTAGTCTTACTTCGGGCAGCCTATGAAACCCGGTGCTCAGACGCCTTAACCCACGGATCAGTCGGAAAACTATTAACGCGATAGGAATGAAACTTTCACTCTGCAGCGGAGTGTGCGCTGATACGAAACTTCCTGGCAGATTAAAATTGTGTGCCGGAACCGGGACTCGAACCTGGGGGGCAAGCGCTCTACCGACTGAGCTATCCCGACACGACTCACGATGCCGCCTCAAAACTTTACTTCTGCCAGTACCCTACCTCCTACTGTCCAAACTTCACAGTGAATGTTTCATTCTGGAAACATCCCTTAGGATGTGGCTAAGCCACGTCTCCACCATAGCCTTTCTTCCAGGAGGGCTAGTCTTGCATGTTTCGCAGGAGAGCTTCTGTGAAGTTTGGAAAGTAGGAGGCGAGGTACTGGCGGAAGTAAAGTTGTGAGGCGGCATCGTGAGTCGTTTCGGGATAACTCAGTCAGTAGAGTGCTTTCCCGGGAAAGGCAAAGGTCCGAGGTTCGAGTCCCGGTTCCGGCACACAATATTAATTTGCCAGGAAGTTTCTTTATTAACGCGATGATCATAAATTGCATATTTCGTTTGAGTTTACCAAACGATCAAGTTGTTGTCCTCCGAAGTCCTTCCATTATATTACTGACAACCTCCGCCTCTGAAAAGTCCATCTGTAAAGCTAACATCGTGGTCCTAACACGATCAGCATAACACTTTAATGTCTCATCTGCATCCTGGATCTTCCAAAAAATGCAACCTCTTCAGGTGGAAATCCTTTCACGAATAATCTTTTGCCTCATATCCTTCAAAGTTCCCTCTGAGCTCAATACCTCCGCAATGAAATCTGCAAGACGTCCTTCGGCCAACAGGTACCACATAGCTAACAGTCTGCTGTGAAACATGTAATGCGTCCGTGTTTCTCAAAGCGAACCGTTAACCACAAAAACTGTCGGATTTTCTGTAAGATATTAACGGACGACTCCTTTATCTCTCTACATAGTAATCATAATGTGAGGCAGCTTAGCAAATTCCTCCCTGTTCAGGGCACATTCTACTAGTCGGCAGATCAGCCGACTCACCGTCACACTCACTTTCTAATGCCACTGCATTAACATTCACTAACATTCTGCAACCCCCCCTTTTAATTTAATCTCGAATGAACAATGTTAAGCTAATTTCAGCTGCTACAAATCGTTCAATCGACAACTATAATGATTAAGCTGAGCTATGACTCTAGACAACTGCCTATGCGTAGAACTATTTTCACCCAAATAATTCCACCATATCACTAAGATCCTGTAACCCCTTCGAGCAAGAAGCGATTGTGTCACCTACCTCACCTATGTTGAGAGGAGACACGACGACTGGAGTCACGTCAGCTGCACACAGACGGGTCATAAACTCCTGAGTGTTCCCCTCGTCATCAGTCTTATTTTTAATTCGTATCTCAACTGATCCTTCTTTATATAGCTCCTAGAGACTTTGCGTGTGTTCTCCATATTAGTAGCCTGCAACAGAACAATAGTACATTCAATAATCGTGAATACTAAATCGTGAATACTCGGCATATTCAAACCGTAACAGTATCAACAAGGCTTGACTCAACCCCAGCATATAACCACGCTCTGGCCAGCATTGGTAACGGTTTAGCTACCTCTGGTAGCAAAGAATGCGTGGAAATGGGTAACCCCTCTTTTTTTTTTTATTTGGCAAACCTTGATGCTACAACACTATTAAGCGGTCTCAGTAAAATTACAAACACCAGCCTAAAAATGTTTAGAGATAAGTTAGCAAAAGTCTTCCTCTTCCTTGAAGATTTTTTTTCACACACCACACACCACAATCCAAATTACATTTTCTACAAATCTACTAGCTGAATACCCGGCTTTTCCCGGGTATTATTCATGCAGGCCTTGAGTTAGTACTTCTATTCCTTCTTTCTGTCCGTCTCGTAGTTAATGTCATATTTATGGCAGAATATATATCGTAAATAAGGCTGTATTGCATAGTATAAAAAATTCTCAGTATCCAAATAAAGAAAGATAGTAATGAAAATGAAATAAAATATAAAATAATCGTTCGTTCGTAATTTTACGATAAACAATATTTCTTGTTACATGTCTGGGATCTAATATGAAAAATTTGTTTAGTGTGGCCATCAGTGAGTGAGCGACATAAAGCTGTCCATTAGAGAAAGAGATTTATCAAATCCACTCTACAGTATTGAATAGATGCCCTGCGGTTTCTTAATCTCAATAGAAAATGCATGTTTCACTGCAAACTTTATTCTCATGGAGTTATAAGCAAGATCTGTTGTAAATGAGTTTCATGTACTCCTTCCTTCTCATCCTTTCCTTGTAACTCTATAGAAGTCTATTGCTATCAGCTGTATCCATGTGCGCTTCGGAACTGAAGGTTGTCAACACCACTGCCGAGAGATACACTGCCCCCCCCCACTTTTTCATTTCTATTGAAGTATGTGTTATACAAATGGCTAACAGCAAAATTATTGAACTGTATAAGTGTTGTGTGTCGTTAAAATCCGTCGGGTCGGGTCGGGTCGGGTCGATAGCTGAAGGTAGTGGCATTATTTACATAGAGTTTGTTCTTTGGCCGTGTTTTCAGTAGTGATTTGACTTCTCCCGTGGCGTCTCGGGATGTAGGCAGACAGACTAAACTCTTATAATTCTCCGACGCAGTCCTCGGCGGTGTCTGATGCGCTGGGTAGGAATGCTTCGGGAGTCAGACGCAGAGCGAGGAGGCGCAGTGGTCTGCACGCTCAACTCGCATTCGGTTGGAGTCCCTGATGACAGAGCCGTCGACGGGACGTCACACCCCAGTGTTCCTCCATATGCTACATATGCTACGCATCTGCAGAAGGGCGAGGGTGTATTTTGGACCAGATAACGTCAGGAGACCTGAATGTGTTCGCTATACTGTGAACGTCGACTAGCTGTGGACCTAAATTAAGGTCGGCAAGTGACGATGCTGGCTACGGAGAAGGAAAAACAAGTGCGCCAGTGGGCCGCAGAATAGCGCTGAGAAAAAACTCGACCGAGCCAGAGGCTATCTCGACGCCCATGGTCGCCGATACGCTGAAGGTCACCTCCCGGCCCTCAGCCAAACATGTAAACAGCGCTTCACGTGCCGCACTGCGCTGTGGCGCCAGCATTTCTACAGCCGCCACACACTCCGAGTTGTAGCGTGAGGTGAGTGGCGGAGGGTGCCTGCTGCCACTACTCTCTGTTCCACTCCCAGACAGAACGAGGGAAAAGCGGCTGTTTGTGTGCGTCTCTACAGGTCCTGATGTCTCTCATATATCTGTTATCTTAACGCGACACGAATGTTGGTAGCAGTGGAATCGGTCTTCTGTCAAGTTTAAATTCCGGTCTCTTGCACTTACGCAGCGGTTATTCTCGGAAATAACGTTGCCACCCCCTCGACTATTCCAATTTCACTTTCCGAAACATCTGTTTCACTCTCGCACTGATATAACCTACCAGTAACACATCATCCCCTTCTTCCTGACTATTGCTTTTTCACCAGGGATGGAAATATTGCCTTGTCTAATTCCTTCCAGGACGTACTCTGTCGGAACTTGAACAGTCCATATTTTCCAGATGGCCAACTCCGCTCTCGCAGCCTCTGACACCGCAGTCTGTTGAGCGCCTGCGTAGCATTCCGGCGACGAGGCGACCGCCCCTTGAGGAGGCGTACCGCTCTTATTCTGGCCCTGACCAGCCGGCCTCCTCCAGGCGCTGTCTCAGCGGATGAAAGCAATGCGCTTCCTCCAGCTTATTCCCGTGCATCTGAGTCCGGTTTCAATCTTTTATATTGCCTGTTTACCTGATCCGACCTCTTAACGGCAGCCTAAATGGAGACAGCTAGATTTTTCCCATTTTTATAGTTTTCAGTAAATGGTGAGAAACTGTACAATAGCAGGTTTCTTCCCCGTGTACACTCGACAGTCCACCAGTTTGCCCCAGGTCTTCCTGCAGTTCGCTACTGACATTTCCACGGTTGGTAAATTCTCATAAGTTGATATTAGGCGAGAAGACTCATGGAACTTCCGACATTATGAACGAGGACATTATTTTACATCTACATAAATTCTCTGCAATTCATATCTAACTGCATGGCAGAGGCCCCATCTAGCCGCTTTTACGATATTACTGCACCGGTCCATTTTATATTAGCGCGCGGGAGTAAGACACAAATGAATATTTCAGTTTTAGATTTGATTTTTAATATTTTTTTGTGTAGTTCATGTCTCCGTATGTGGATGACTAGTAACAAAATATTTTCGCAATTGCTATAGAAATTTGGTGAAATAAATAGATCTCGCCGCAATAAGTGACGTATTTTCTTTAAAGATTTTCACCTCATCTGGTGCATCATCTCAGTGACACTGTCTCCCCTGTATCTGGAGCTGCCATTCTCTGAACATTATATGCACAGTGAGTCCCACTGGTGTAGATCCTGGGATGAGCAGGGATTCTCTAAAATAGCCGCGGCGGAATAGCCGTGCGCACTGAGGCGCCGTGCTGCGGTGCGCGCGGCTGTTTTCCGTCAGGGGTTCGAGTCCCCTCTAGGACATGCGTGTATGTGTTGTCCTTAGGTTAGTTTAACTTAGTTTGAGTACTTTGTTTGCTAGGGACTAAAAACCAAGCAGCTATGTCCCATAGTTTTACAAACTTTTGAATTAAAAACAGGAAGCACAAGTTGTTGTTGTCGGGTGTTTAAAGGGGACTCAACTGCTGGGTTATCCTGCTCCCAGCTAAGAGTTAACTTTTAAAAGTTTCCGTTTAGTAAATTGTATTGTAGGCAGTTTCTTTAGTAGAACTTTTGAATCTTCTAAGTCTTCTGGGAATGAAACGTTGCAATTCTTTCGCTTTCCCTAAGATATTTCCTATGTGTTTTTTACAATGAAACTCATTCATAATTGTAGTTCCTATTTGTTTAGTTGAATTTACTGTCTGTGGATTTCAACAATTTATTGTGTAAATAAAATCTTATCCAAATGATTTTGCAGCTCTGTTACATCTTCTGTTGATTTCAGTAACCGAAAAAACGACAGCAATATCCGGCAGTAGTCTGTGAGAGCTGCTCTGTTTTTCTCCTAAACAGTTTATTAAGGAAACGTACAGTAGGGGCCCGATAACACTTCCCTGGGAAACGGCAGGTGTGACTTCTCTTTTGAGTGATGACTTTCTGTCAATTACTACGTATCAAAGCCTTTCTGAGAGGAAACCGCGAAACCAGCCGCGCAACCGTGGCGATAACCATAACCAAGCAATTTGAGCAGAAGGTTCTTGTGAGGTACAGTGTCAAAAGCCTTCCAGAAGTACGGAATTCTATCAGACATCCCTTGTCAATAGCAGCCATCAAATCATGTGAGTAAACAGCAGGCTGTGTTACACAAGAACGATACGTTCTGAATCCATTTAACTATGTGTCAAAGGGTCGTTCTCTATTCAAATGTTCAAATGTTTGTTAAGCTTATGGGACTTAACTACGGGGTCATCAGTCCCTAAACTTACAAACTACTTATGAACTAGGACGGCACAAATATCCATGCCCGAGGGGGCATTCGAACCCCCGACCGTAGTGGCCGTGCAGACCGTGACTGGAGCGCCTCAGTCCCCTCGGCCACCGCGGCCGGCAGGTCGTTCTCTTCTAGGTAGTTCATAGTGTCCGAGGAAACTATATACTGTGAAACGCAGCTGAAACACGACGTCACTGACATAAGCCTGTAATTTAGTGGGTCACCAGTGTTATCGGTCTTCACCATTGGAGTGACCTGTGCAACTTTCCAGTCTTTGGGTACGGATCTTGCGCCTGAGTGAGCGGTAGTATGTGATAGCAAGGCGTAGGGCTACTGCGTTAGTACACTCTGAAAGAAACCTAACTGGTATACACGCTGGACCGGGAAACTTGCCTTCGGTTAGTGATTTACGTTGCTTCAGTTCTCAAGAAATTTCTATTTCCAAATCACGCATGCTGGCAGTTTTCTTGATTCGCATTCTGGAGAATTTGTTTCGTCTTCTTTGTTGTTTTTCAACTGTGGTTTAACAGAACTTTCAGTAGCACAACCATTGCTATCGCGTAGTGAAGTGATTGATTGTGTTTTACCGCTAGTATACTTTACATATGACGACAGCTTCTTAGGAATATCTGCCAAATTACGTGTCAGGCTTTCGTTGTGGGTACTACTATGAGCTAAATTTCGAGTTACTGTAAACGTTTACCAGTTTAAATTTGGTATTCATTTTTTCCTTTGCTTTTATAACAGTTATCTAATCATATTTGTGTACCATGGCGGGTCATCTCCCTTTTCTGTTAATTTATCTAGTATTAATCTCACAATAGCTGTCGATATCATTTCTTTGAATGTAAGCCACGTCTGATCTACACTTACGTTCTAAGTTTAGTTAGACAGGAGATCCTCACTGAAGGTAGCGCTAAGGGAATTTTAACAACCTTTTTATATACTGTAAACAAACTTGTGGTACTCTTCAAATTCGCTTTACTACTTTCTTTTCTTCTTTCGTTATGAATGACGACACGTGTTCTACTTGCAAGAATCTCGATTTGAGGAATAAGTCTGAGCTGCTACTTATTGCAGTAATGAACAGTACAGTTGTGTATGAAATGCCTTCCTGAAGTCCAGGAAGACAGTATCAACCTGGCTTTAGTTGTGTAGCCGGTGCCAACCTCATACAGGGAACGACTCAAGCCGACCTTTGTGAGACCAGTGTTTGCTGAGTATAATTGATTTTTGGCAGGGAACATGATTCTGAAATGTGACATAATACGTGAGAAAAGATCATGCTGCATAATTGTAGAAATGACGCATTTAACCGATCCTGTCATTCAATTTGTACATATTTCTTCGGTACTTATTCATAACATGTATGGCCTTTAGTTCTTTTACAGTTTCAAGGTACTATTCCTTGCCGCAAAGACCTCTGAATACTGGTGCTAGAAGTACAGCTAAAATATTTGCATAAAGGCTGTAATGAATTTGGTGTTCTATTCTGGGATGCCTTGCACATCTGCCAATTCGGCGTTCGTGCAGTGACTGGAAGGGAAAAACTACTGAAATATCTTACGTGGTGAAGCGGTTTGGGAAGAACGAATTCAGTATTTCAACCTCTACTTTCTCATTTTCCATATGGTATCTGAGTGAGTGAGAGTAGTACCTCCATGCAGATATTGGTCTTGCGTGAGAGGAATTTGTTGCAGCGTCTGGTCGAGTTGGTAGGGAGCAATGTTTTTGTGGCGTCATTTAAATTTGGTAATTATCACTACCATACGCAGTCTCAGCTGCTGTTTCTTAAAGCAGAATTGAAATAATGTAATTGTTAGCCAGACGTTATTGTTGTTACTTGATTAATGCTTCTGACACGCGTTCGGGGAAAAATGCTTTTGATCAACAGTTATCGGGTCTGATCTGCTGTCAATATCTGAATTTAGTAGTCTTTATTCCTGCTATTATGACATATAGTTGACAAGAGCGGTCGTTTCGTCAGTCTGTGTGAATACACTGTGCCCCGAGGCCAGAGCCCGCCTGTTGCAGACGCGCCTGAGCGCACACACAACGTCTTCCAATATTCTCCAAGTGACCGACGACAGACATCAAGCGGTCTTCATTTGGAGAACTGCTGTGACGCAGCCCACCATGCTGCTTTCCCTGTGCGAGCCTCTTCAGTTACGGGTAACAACGGCAACACAAGTCCCAATCGCCAGTCAGTAACATCTGGGAGAGACTACAAGCCGAGCAATTACTTAACGGGCCCGGCAGAACAGCAAGCGACAGTGGTAACACACTGGCCCATTACTCCTAGCAGACCCGCCACCTTCACCTCGCCACTCCAGGAGGACAACACACCGGCACATACTGCTTACCGGAAACTGACGTCTCAGTGATGTTTTGGTAAGTCCCATCTCTGGCAAAAGTTGCCGTGTCAGCGGAGCAGCACGTTGGCGGTTATTACCAACCTGCGTCCCTCACGCTTCGCTAACGGATGCCCTGCTCTGCTTCACGTGGCGTGGTGGTCACGGCGCTGGAGTGCACAGCGGAATGAAGTTGATTTCGTTCCAGCTGTATACTAACATGTTGTTCCTCGTCTTCTCGTTTTTAGACGCATCCTGGGGTTTTCTTATGAAAGTAGTAAAAGCACTTTCTGCAACAATTACTGTTACTTTCATTAAATACTGCTGGGCCAGAAAACAATATTCGTTGAAACTCCTGTATTCATTCCTGTTCGTTTCATGTAGCGTGGGTAGACGGCGCAGTTACTCCTGTGTGACCAAACACCTTAGCGTGAATTCGGAAACTACGAGTGATCCCGTTAACTGTGATCGAGAGTGTTTCAGTTATATAGTAAAACTAGCTTAAACCCGCGGCTCCGCTCGCGTGTTGGTTGATTATCTATTTATCAGGAGCGTAAGTAGTGTAGATCCACTCATAGGTAAAAATGCACTTGTTTCGAAGAATCCGATCACCAACAATAATGATTGTAATAATATCACACATCGATCACTTGATGTAATGCGCGAAACTCAAATCCAATTTTTGAAAAGGCGTATTAAAAGAAATTTCTTTTTTACTGCTTTATTTATTTAATCTTATATTTCCTTATTCGTATGCTTATCCTTACAGAGAAAGAGCTGAAGACATTGTAGCACACATAGACCAAATATATGGTCTGTGTCATCACGTTTCGCTGTATGTAACCTTGTAACGTTTCTGCTATGTTGTGCACTCCTAAAAATCAGTTGCCAACATTGAAACACGAAATAGCTGACACCTAAAGTAAAACTTCATTACCGGACATGTGATATTTCACACTTTCGCCTTCAGATTGAAATTCTATTAAGACTATTAGTAAAACGCTTTTAAGAAATAGTATGTTCATTTAAATATAACTTTAGCTGACCTTTTACGTAATTTTCTGTTCTTAATACTTTCGTAAATAATAGCTGCAAACACTAAAAATACATTACAGTTAGTTTCGGAAATTGCTGAAACTATATGATACTAATTTGTATAAAAACAATAATGCTAAATGTTATAAACTATTGCACAACATGATTTCATATATACCTTTTGTTTAAATAAATTAGGGCAGACCATGTTTTATATATCACTAGATCCTAAATTAAATACTGATAATTGTTCATGCACTAAAATTAATAATCCGTTTGGTACTAAGAAACTATCTTCGAAATTAACAAAACTACGACAACCATATACAAATCCGTATTAATAAATAATTTGACCGTAAACCGAAACACATTAAAATTATATGTTACAATAATAATACGCCTACACACTATTGGCAAAACAAATATGTGTGCATTTCGAAAACACACATAATGTAAATAATTTGACGACTGTAAACACTAGTCAAAAGGATGACGTTAAATTTGTGCACTACATTTAAATACAAATTTCATGAAACAAGTACAAATATTAACATAAATAGTCAGAGCTTAAATGTAATATTTTAATTTCTGTATTTTGGCATATTTGATGTAAAAGAATATTGTTTAATTGTGAATTACAAAACTTTGTCATCATTTTTAATACGTGGTTAAGCAGAAAGATGTTGGAGAGAAACCATTGTTTGTTCAGTCGGTGATAGTGAGTCTTGGACGGAGTATCCGAGTGGCCAGAAGCCTGTAAGCAGCTGTGTTGGCTTGCTGCTGCATTTCTTGATTGTGCAATGTTTAAATGGAAATAAAATCATTTCCATATCAACTAAGATGAATTTACTTTATGAAAATATCCTGTAGAATCAATTTCTTTAGTGAATGCCGAAGACAAATCACAACGCAATGGACTTCAGCCAGCTTATAAGATAAGTTCAACTTCACCTACAGTGGAATGATTTCGTTATAGACTGAGAACTAATAAACATTTCCGTGATTCAGGAATATATTAGGGCTCAGTTTGAGTCATTCCGAAAAGAGGTGATGGACGTTAGATGTGGTGCCGTGTGACCAGGATTTTAAAAGCGTATTCACTAATGTAAAGTATTAAAAGTGGTGACATGACCAAACGATTTTAATGAGTATTCGCTAATATAAGAATGTGTTTCAGGATACAAGGAAAATAATGTATATGATGGATGTGCAGTAAAACCATCATAAAAGTGCAGAATTCGACTACAATACTATCCTCACCTACGATGTCGAAATTTAATGGAGGAAGATGGCAATAATTTGGACTACTAGATTCCTGTATCGCCGCATCCTTGTGTGAAGTTAAGTACTCATTTTTTTTCTCTTTTTTTTTTTTAGTGACTGTTTGTGTGATAGGGGTTTTATGTGGACTGAAAACTTATTTTAAAATGGATACAGTAAGAAAGGAGGGAGATGATAGTACTCAAGTTTCGGACTTTGACAGTGGGGTAGAAGGTTCTGGTATCGCGAGTTCTACACCGATTACAAGAAAGCAGCAGGTCCCATTTTCTAGTGATTTACAAGAGACTGGACAACAGATTAGTAATATGGCAGCAAACACCGAAATAGAAAGAAAATCAATCTTGGAACTTTTATTAGAAATGAAAACCGAACTTTCATTACAAATAGAAACCATGAACTCCGAACTTTCATTACAAATAGAAACCATGAACTCCAAACTTTCATTACAAATGGAAACCATGAACTCCAAACTTTCATTACCAATGGAAACTATGAAAACCATGATATCTGACAAAAAATCTGAAACAAACTCCATTAAATTTGAAATTTGTAAAACAAATGAAGCAGGGACCGAATTAAAACAATGTATTTTAGACACAAAACTTAGTGCAAAACTCGATTGTGTAGAAAAAACTGTTGTGGTAGCCACTACTTCAGTAGTTTCTCAGACGAGTGACAGTGTTGAAAAAATAGATGACACTTCAAGTTATGTGAATTCTCAGAGCCAGGATACTAAAACAGAGTTAACTGGAAAGATTCGCGATGTTGAAGAATGTAATAGCAAACTTGATATTTCTGATTTTAAAGTAGAAACTGAATGTAACTGTGTTATAGATAACCTTGAGCAAGAACTCGAAAGTAAATGTACAGTCACAGAATTACCACAGTGTGTAGACGAAGTTGAAGAAGTCTTACATACAGAAACTTTGAGTATTCCTAGATGTAATAGTGTAAGTTGTTTACCAGTAGTGAAGTTACCTGGTAGGCCTAAAAAGACATTTCGTCCTATTTATTTTATGCCACAGGACAATGATTGTTTTTTATCTGATTTGACTGACACTTCAGAAATTATGTTACTTAAGCAAAGTCTAAGGTGTAAAGTATGTTCTTGGGCAAACCAGACCCAACTGTTTGCATTTAATTTTGGACCTAGTAGTAAAATACCATTACCTATTCTACCTAATGATAGACAAAATGAGATGCATCAGGCTATGTACTGATGTAATACCTTAGGGGCATAACTACTCTTTAGTTATGAAACTGGTGACAACAGTTCAGGTCCCCAGTCGTGTGCTGTGTACTTCTATTGAATCATTTTCACAGTACAGAAAAAATTGTAGTATATAAGTTTTCCTTCAGTGTAAATAATTGATTATTTGAAAAATGTTTTAATTACCACTGACAAATGAAAACAGCTGAGACATACCTTTTGATATATGCATTTTTGCTATATGCTTATTGAAACTTAAAATAGGTGATGCCTAAACTTTATTACCAGTTGGAATTTTTGAGAAAATATGAACAAAAAATGTGTAGGTGGATGTTAACCATCAGTTCAGAAGAACTTTATACCAAATAATAATACTGTACCTAATCTGAGATCTTAGTTGGGGGGTTTTCAATAAGATTTTTGTTTATTATGCCAATGTATAGGCCAATGGACTTAAGAGCTAAGAAGTAAATATACTGAAATACAGTTTGAACCGAATAGTGCATTCATGTTTACAGTTAATACAGTTACAATGAATAATAAATGTTGAAGGATTTACAAAAAAAGAAAATAGGTAGATGATGGGGGTTTATTTATTGTGTTTTGATAGGAATTTTGGAGACTTATGTTATGATGTTTATGAACCACTAGCTAATGTGGAAGTCTTTGTGTAGTCATCAAAAGATGTTAACAGAATAGAAAAGAAGGGGAAGTGCTGTTCATGAGAAATTTAAGTTAGGTTAAGAATTGTCAGTGAAAGATACTGAACAAATAGTTATTAAGATACTGAAATGGAAGTGAAAAATGCTTCATATATTGAAAAGAAAGAATTAATATGTCATAAAGAAAATGACTATGAAAATAATGAATATTTCAACGAAAAATGTTGATGTACCGTAGTATTTAAGATTAGTGTATTCTCTGAACAGATGCTTTACTGGAAGTCTAAGATGTTGAATTGCTTGATACTGCTGAGGAATCTCAAAATGATAGTGTTAAATGTACTGAGAAATGTTAGCTCCAAACCCTGATATAAATGTTAAGTCATCTACTGAAATGTTAAAGAAATAAGTGAAAGTAAATATGAAAGTATACCTTCTGTTTGTCAACTTAAGTTGTGATTCTAGTAACATGAATAATTTTGAGGAAGTTTAAAAAATCTAGTAACTGAACCTGAAAACCAAGTACTATTTCACTATGTGTGTAGTCCATTTGTTAAGATCTGAGTTGAAGTTTTTCTACATGTATACATTGAGCCTATTGAAGTTAATTGAAAACCTTAGCTGAATTCTTATAGTTTTGTTTATCCACGATCCATAAAGTTGATCGGTCTCAGATAGAATAATGCGTTTAAATCCTACCTACAGAAAAGTTAATGTCATTTTGAAGTTTACCTTGCTCTTACTCTGAAACCTACAAGGAAGATATTTGTTGATAGTATTGATACCTATTATGAATATGGCACATAGATAGTGCGTATACTGTATCTGCATGTACAGATTGGCACACAATAATTAATTTATTAACCTTATATGCATAGTCAAGGGTATGTTGAAGTGTTCATTATTTGTTTATGGTTTGAAATGTCATTGTATATAAGAAAATGCTTATCTCAGTTACGTACTGTGATCTTTCTATTAATCACGTCCACAGTGCATTACAATTCAAATCCTTTAAGGCTTTTCACTCTTGTTAGTCATTCATTAGTATTTTTTGTGTTGTTGGTTGAATTTTGTGTTGTACTTTGATGTGTCAAGAGGGACTTGCTAACAATTAGTACAAAAGTGACTATAAGCATGGGAGGACACATAGACCACACAAGTGTTGACCAATGATGTAAAATTTAATTTCTATCCTTGAGCTTACAGCTTAATAGGAAAATATTTAATACTGGTTTAAGATGACCATATTATAGTATATTGTACATATGACACAGCTTTGGCTGATGCAAGGTTTAATTTTCATTTTTATTCTTAAAGTTTACCTGATGAAACTATTGATGTTTTACAAGTTACATACTTGCAAGGTTTATCATGCGTAATTGCACATACTCATGATGTAAAGGTTAATGAACCATTACAGACTACCTATTACTCTTTATTATTATTATCATTAAACTTGTATAAATTTGTATTTTTCATGTGGAACACCTATGTTTAGTTCATGACACACTTGTTGACTTGCTCATGCGTGCAAGCTTTGTGTATCAATTTGTAGTTGATTACAGGGAGTTTAGTTTTTGATATGGTACTGTATCTGAAAATGATCAGGCAGACCATATGTAAATTTTGACTTTTGTGTAGTATATAATTATGAGATTTTACATTGTTAACATAGACATGTACAGCCTTTCAAAACACTGAAGATCGTTACTCATTTTCATTCACTTCTACTATATGATTGTCACTCATTTTCAAACACTACTGGACAACATTGAATGTTGATTTTGAGTTATTGGGGGGTAGTAACTGTTCACCATTCAACAAATACAGGGTACTCTGGACTGTGTTGTGTTTGATTGGGGCAGTTTGTTCAAAGAAGAACAAAAACTATGTACTGTTTTTACTTCTGCGGAAGGAGTCAAGTTGCCAGTTGCATCTTGTTACTCTTGGTAAGGTAGTTACCATTAATACAAACATTCCGTTTAGAAGATAATCTATGAAAACTAAGTGGTGTATCGTAATACCTTACGAACACTAAGTTGTTAAACAAAATATAGGTAAATGCAACCAGAGTCTTTTTCTGCTTATGTAGCCGTTTGCGAGTCAGTTACCTGCCCTGGCCGTGGACGTAATTTAATGGCAGCGTATTTTTCCGCCCTCTCTTGATTACTGCCTTGAGAGTGGGTGTATTTTGGCAGTTTAAAACAAAACCTTTTTCATTTTTCTTTAAATTCTTCCATGATTTTGGAAAAATTTGACACTTTGGTGGATCAGTTGATAACTGACACTTGAAAAATTTCCATGTTTGATTTGAGCTATGAGATTAACCATTGCCACTGCTAACTACTCGCAGGGGGGTTTGTTTTTTTTTTTTTTGAATCTTTATTAATGCATGTTTTTTTTAATAAGTAAAATATTATGTAATACTATGATCTAATTTGTTTATACTCTTTACTACAACTCATTCTAATCTCAAACTGTATGAGAAATATTCAATACCAACAGTACTTAAAAAAGTTTCAAAACCAAGATTACTTTTAGTCTATATAACCATTTGAACTATACCATAATTTTGAATGATAAATGTTCGATGTGCTCACTGAAAGCTTGTTTCTATCCATTGTTTTACTATTTATGTCATTCTTTCACTTAGTAAATTGACTATAAATTGTGAAGTTATTACAGTGTACAACACCCTTTCTAGAGGAATTAGGAGCTTAGTTCTCACATAATGGCATTTACATACACGTACACATAGAAGAAACTAGTAAAATACTTTTTTATATGAATTAATACCATACATAACTGTTTACAATATGAATATCAATGCTCTTGTGAAAAGAAGAAAAAAAAAGTTGTAAAAGCTTGCTATTTCATTATTCAAACTAAAGTAAATTACAGAGATTTCTCATTAATTTTCAGTAACATTTAAGGGTTAATTTGAACCCATAATTTGATTTTGTTTTAAAATACCATAATGAGAAAATTGATTACTCTTTCCAATAGCCTGATAACAGTATGCTTATTTATGTATGTAGTTAGGGAAAAATAGTATGTGGTTCTGAGAAAGATACAACCATGTTATAGGAATGCCTGTATCTACAGTCAGCTGAAGCTGCGAGCCACTACATCACCAACAGCAGTTTGCAGATAGACCAATGTCGGCGCATCATGCAACATCAACCACCACCAGCATTCGCAAGACTACAATCAACATACATTTTTTTTATTTTAGCCTAAACTAATACAGACTCACTATGTACACTTAAATCACAACATATTGAAACGATAGTACACAGTGAACCTTACATTACATTTCAGGTACACTATGTAGGGGGGTGTGTAACGTTTCTGCTATGTTGTGCACTCCTAAAAATCAGTTGCCAACATTGAAACACGAAATAGCTGACACCTAAAGTAAAACTTCATTACCGGACATGTGATATTTCACACTTTCGCCTTCAGATTGAAATTCTATTAAGACTATTAGTAAAACGCTTTTAAGAAATAGTATGTTCATTTAAATATAACTTTAGCTGACCTTTTACGTAATTTTCTGTTCTTAATACTTTCGTAAATAATAGCTGCAAACACTAAAAATACATTACAGTTAGTTTCGGAAATTGCTGAAACTATATGATACTAATTTGTATAAAAACAATAATGCTAAATGTTATAAACTATTGCACAACATGATTTCATATATACCTTTTGTTTAAATAAATTAGGGCAGACCATGTTTTATATATCACTAGATCCTAAATTAAATACTGATAATTGTTCATGCACTAAAATTAATAATCCGTTTGGTACTAAGAAACTATCTTCGAAATTAACAAAACTACGACAACCATATACAAATCCGTATTAATAAATAATTTGACCGTAAACCGAAACACATTAAAATTATATGTTACAATAATAATACGCCTACACACTATTGGCAAAACAAATATGTGTGCATTTCGAAAACACACATAATGTAAATAATTTGACGACTGTAAACACTAGTCAAAAGGATGACGTTAAATTTGTGCACTACATTTAAATACAAATTTCATGAAACAAGTACAAATATTAACATAAATAGTCAGAGCTTAAATGTAATATTTTAATTTCTGTATTTTGGCATATTTGATGTAAAAGAATATTGTTTAATTGTGAATTACAAAACTTTGTCATCATTTTTAATACGTGGTTAAGCAGAAAGATGTTGGAGAGAAACCATTGTTTGTTCAGTCGGTGATAGTGAGTCTTGGACGGAGTATCCGAGTGGCCAGAAGCCTGTAAGCAGCTGTGTTGGCTTGCTGCTGCATTTCTTGATTGTGCAATGTTTAAATGGAAATAAAATCATTTCCATATCAACTAAGATGAATTTACTTTATGAAAATATCCTGTAGAATCAATTTCTTTAGTGAATGCCGAAGACAAATCACAACGCAATGGACTTCAGCCAGCTTATAAGATAAGTTCAACTTCACCTACAGTGGAATGATTTCGTTATAGACTGAGAACTAATAAACATTTCCGTGATTCAGGAATATATTAGGGCTCAGTTTGAGTCATTCCGAAAAGAGGTGATGGATGTTAGAACCTCCTTGCTGTAGAGTCGCAAACGTCATCGCTGGCATTCAGTCCGATTTTTTTTATATTTTGACGACTTTCAACCACCATATCTTCCACCCCCTTATAGCTATCGGCATGGAACTGCAATGGTATACAACGGGAGACTTCGGACAACAATTACACACAGACCATTCGTTTGCGTTGTGTAGTTTTCGCTGCAGAGCGAAATATTCACACACACACACGTATAATTTTATATACACCGATAACTTTCCATCCCAATATACTCCACCCTTTTATCATTATCAACCCTCAAGCAACAATGCAACCAATAAAACCATTTTCAAAGAGTAAATATAATTTTCAAAGAGTAATTATTGTTCCGCATTTCGCGTTATATTCTTCAAATTGCTAAATATCTATCAGATGGCTATGAAACCGAGCCTAAAACCTTCATCAGGTATAAATTAGTAACGGTACAAATATTTAAGTCTCTGCGTTTTGTGGTTCGGACGTGATAAGCGTGCACCGAACAGACATTCACATTAACATATATCTTTGCAGTTGGCCGGAACACACAACGTTTCATATGTTAACTGCAGCGTACCGCCTGCCACCTGTTGAGTGCATTTGCTACTACTTTCGTTGCAGTTTACGTACGCTATTTCTATGTGTCAGTTCTCGCTTTGTACACAAAATAGGGCTTGGTATCTAGATCCCATTCTACACAAAAGTCAACGTTTTTTCTTGCCATGGTACATAGAGCATATATTTTTCAATTTATATTTACACTTCTTTCATTTGTTACAATAAATGAAAATGAACGCGCCATAAACGCCAACATTCAGATTTCTTGTGTATGTAATTATATGTTAGTTAAGCCGTTTTGGCAGTATCCCATAATCTTTTTGTATATTCGAAAGTAAAATGATAACAATAGAAAGGAAAAATATTTCACTATAGAAGGACACGAATCATTGCCCAAAATACGGGTGTTTATAACATGACGCGTTAACCCTCGTGGCTAAACATGACATACCCTACAGACCACTTCTGCTGTTGTATTAGAAGCTTCTTACAACCGTTACGTATTTCTGCGGACATATTTCAAATAAATAACTTGTAATAAACAGTAGTAAAAGTAGCCTATGTCCTAATCCAAGACATAAGAAATCTCTATATGAAATTTCATCTAAATCAGTGCTGTAGTTTTAGCGTGATGCGGTAACAAACAAACAAACTTTCGCGTTTATAATATGTATAGGATATGTTTACGCTGAGCCGTTTGCTGCGAATAGAGACAGGTGCTGCTGACGATCACATGGGAAATGTTTCAGGCTCTCTGAAAATGTGTTGTTTTGTTACTATTTGCCTTATAATGGCACAAGTTCAGCTGTTAAAATTAAGTGCTTGTTGGTCCAAAGATACACTTTTGAACATCCCAGTTTTCAGCGAAATTGCGTCCTGAGACAGCTTTTTCATACTTCTGAGAATGCAACACTTCAATGATAACACTATGCGTACCGGAGGTGACACTCTGTTTAACATTAGGACGTTGGTTGACGAAGTCCGTGAGACGTTTCGACTTTAATTTCGTCCACATCACAAGCTTTGTATGGATCATAGTCCAGTAAAATCGTGCACAAAAAGGCCTCAAAGTCGAAAAATTTGGTGTAATTGTTTTTAGTGGCTTATTTTATGTTTTTTGGAGTGCTGAATACGAATCTGAAGTTTTCCAACAAAAATTCCATCGGCAAATATGAGAAATCATCAAAAAACAACTAAAAATCACAATTGTCAGTGGTTTTCAGCTTATAACGTGAAAAGCAAGCTATTTAAACAAAAAGTGGCCCAGTAATAAAATGAAGAGGAGAAAATTACCCACAATTTATGT
The DNA here is from genome assembly GCA_026315105.1 of Locusta migratoria. Taxonomy (NCBI): domain Eukaryota; kingdom Metazoa; phylum Arthropoda; class Insecta; order Orthoptera; family Acrididae; genus Locusta; species Locusta migratoria. Next base: position 61,417,700 of record CM048752.1, on the reverse strand, counting down.
CTGTAACAATTTTTTACGTCGTATGGTTTCCACGTAAAACAGTGTTGAAAAAGCGGTGAAATCAGTAAATTTTGGAAAATAGAAAAAAAATTGCTTTTTTTTCCGGATGTATTATTTCATCAGCAGTCCCTTGCCTTTGAACGTGCTTCCCTCGCGAACCACGGCGGCAGGTCTCCCTCTTGTCCTCTGCGCGCTCAGCCGCGCCCACGCCGCCCGTCTCCCTGTGGCTGCGGCCCGCCCCTCCGTCCCACCTCTGCGGCCGCTGCCCTTAAGTTTGTGACAGGCGAAGGGGGGAGGGGGTCTTGCTGCCGAAACACCCAACTGTCCTCAATTCTCCAGTTTGTGTACGTTCGCTGCCGTGATCGTGTTACTTCCCTTTCTCTCAAAGAATTGAAGCTATGTTTCAATATTTTCGTTGAGGCGCAATGTCGAATGATAAGTGTTTTATTTGTGAAAAAGATTTAGGTGATGGTGCAAGGAAAAAGGAGTAGAAACTTTATGTGATGCTAGTAAAAAAAAAAAAATGATAGGAAGGTGGCTGTTTTAGTGGGTAAAATATCTGTCAGCGTATATGTTTCATGCCAGAAAAGTTACATAAATGAAAGAATGATAGCTGCCTACTCAAAGAAAGCTGCTGAACCAAGCAAATCTCCAGGAAAATTAAGATCATCCTCTATTTCCATTGCAAAACACGTTGTTTTGTGTGTGGAACAGGTATTCCTGAAGATTACTCAAGGTCACAACAACGACTGCCACCTCATCAACGTAATTTGGTGCATCTGGTGAAGAAAATTGATATGAAAGACACAGTTATGAAACAGGCTCAACTACGTGGAGATGATTTCGGTGCAGAAGTTATTAACAGGATCCAGCCGATAACAGGCATGTTGGCTGCTGACTGTAAGTACCATGGTAAATGTTTAAACAATCTTTACATTAGTAGGTCCAAGGCTGATAAAAAGAAAACCGTTGGCCCTTATGCTGAAGAGATTCAGAGGGCTATGACGTTTTTAATTTTATGGAAAGGAATGACGAGGAATGTCAGTTTTCATTAGATCAGCTAATAACTCAGATAGACGGCAACTTAATTCCTGAAAGAAGAACTGTAATACGACATTTATTGGATAGATATAGTGAAGATATCATATCAAAGATCGAACAGAATACAGTCGTATGTTTCAAAAATACAGGCCATAAGATTTTGACTGGAGCGTGATACATGGAAAGACGTTCGTCAGAACGGGAAGAACGTCTTCGATTACTTTAGACAACAGCTGAAGTAATTCTTGAAGAGATACGATCAATACCGCATGCTATGGGCGACTATCCTCCTCCAGACTCTTTCGTGGACGAAAATGAAAACCTTGTCCTGGAGGTTCTCAAAGTTTTCTTGGAAAGACTGATACTCAAGAAGAAGCGAACAAGCACTGGCAAGTGGAAAAAAAAGTTGTAGCCATTTCTCACAGTGCTATTAGTGCTGTCAGGCCAACTTATTTCCTTTCCCCGTTACAAATTGGGCTATCAGCTTTCTTTTATAAGAAGTACGGATCACGAAAAGTGATTGATGTTGTTCATCCTGGGGATTTTGCGCCTCTTATTAAGAAGCTGTTCGTCTTGAAGTGTCAGCAATCATGAGGCCAGCACTACAAATAGATCCGACAGCTTCCCATAAATTTCTTCATGACAACGCTGATTTTAACACACGTACATTGCATGGATAAAATACCTTCAAAAATCAAAATGTTCAAATGTTTGTTAAGCTTATGGGACTTAACTACGGGGTCATCAGTCCCTAAACTTACAAACTACTTATGAACTACTTACGAACTAGGACGGCACAAATTCCATGCCCGAGGGGGGATTCGAACTCCCGACCGTAGTGGCCGTGTAGACCGTGACTGGAGCGCCTCAGTCTCCTCGGCCACCGCGGCCGGCGATAAAATACCTTCCATGCAGTGGGAGGAATACATTTGATTACTCCTAGAAATGCCATTGCTCCGGATCAAAGAATTTTCCGAGTAAGGAAATCAATACCAGCTCCACTAATTGGTGATATGGGAGCTGTTTCCTTAAAACATTTCGAGAAGACACGTTCTCTTGCGTTAAAGAATATCAACATTGAGGATCTCAAACAGCTATTTGTATCACCTGATTCAATATTACCCTCTTTATCAGATCTACTTTGGCTTTATGGCAAGTGAAAAGATGTGCCTGGAATTCTAGGATGGAGTGACTTCATGGAGCAAATCAAGTAGTCTCCCCTTTCATACAACCTATGTTGCTTGTCTACCATTTATAAACGCTGCACCATCTGATCACAATACAATATATACAGCTTTAGTCGCATCCATAGAACAGAGCAAATCAATGAATCAAAAAGCAACTGTGAACTCCTTCGACCAGCCTCTACACCTACAGGCAAGCTTTATTGTAGCTTGCCAATAAGGAGATCCCGAATTTGATGTCATCATTAGAATAGGCGGTGTCTTTTATAAGGATTTACAATCATGTTTCATTTCATGAAATAAAAGCTATATATTAATTTTCTTTTTTTGCTGTTTTCAAAAATGACTTTTTTTCCTGGTATTTTACCACTGTTTTTTGTGGAAACCAACCAAATTGTAGGTAATTTCCTCGTTTTTATTTTACTACTGGGCCACTTTTTGTGTAAATAGCTTGCTTTATAAGTTATAAGTTGATAACCGCAAAACAATGTGATTTTAGTGATTTTTTTGTTGATTTTCATATTTGCCGAGGGACTTTTTCTTGGAAAACTTCAGATTCGTGTTCAGCGCCCAAAAAAACATGAGTTAGACAACTAAAAACAATTACACCAAATTTTTCGACTTCAAACAACCATTTGACTGGACTATCAAAGTAGCTTGCTGTTCAAAGGACGATTATCGTTTAAGCTCTATATTCCACCAAAGCAAAGTAGATCTCGGATAAAGACATTTGTACTGTGTGACTGTCAGTGTGGGTACAATTTGGATTTTATTGTATATACGGGCTCAAAAACAGGAATTGGATTCCACAATTTAGGGGTAAAGGCTACGTAGTGGCAACTCTTATGAAATGTGGAACTGTTGGTAAGAGCAGGCGCCACATGTCAAACCTGCAGGAGAAGCTGAGACGAGGAGAGTCTGGTGTACGCCCGCTGGCGAGCTGCTGGCAGCAGAGGCGATGACGCCGGCCACGCCCCACACACCGCCACGTCTCAGACAGAGCAGGCCGACAGCAGTACTGGCGACGAAGGAAGGACAGCGCACTGTATTGTAGATGCCAATTCCAATATCGGTTCAGCTGACCGATGTGACATGTTACTGAGCTTCGTGGTATCAGTCCGTAAGACTGTGAAATGCTACAAGTAATACCTTTTTTAGATGTAGGATTTGTGCATTTAAAATAGTCATGGTCTCCACGGGTCTGTAACAGGGTGAAAAAAGGCACTCGCAGATTTCACCTTTCTCTCGTAAGGGGGATTGTACAGAAATATGCCACTGAACGGTAAAAAGCTCGTAGGGGAAAGCGGTACGACGACGAGAATCCTGTGCGTTTCACAGGAGACATTTTCCAGACGTTAATGTGAGTCAACATTGGCAGAAAAATACGTTAATGTGCACGAAACAGAAAGTTACCGATGCAAAACTTGCAATATACTATAATGTGTTGTACTCTGCTTCGACACTTTTCGTACAAAGAAGCATTACTAATCTTTGGGAAGTATATCAGACACAACTTGTTGACACTCTGAGTGAATTACAAGGAATGGAAAGAAAAAGTTCTAAATAAGCAAGTAAATAAATAAGTGAAGAAAATCATTATGACCAAAGCCTGGATCGAAAAGGAGGCTGGAAAATATATTCAAAGGGTACAAACACTGGTAATATTAAACGATAGTCAAAACGATACTGATTGCGTTATAAACACTTTGTGACACCATAATTAAGTTTTTGATTTATTTATTTCATTGTGCTTCAATTTATTATTGGAAAAACTGTGTACAAGATATTGATGTATGCAATAGTAACCTATATTTGATACTTATGTTCACTGGAAAGGCCTTTTATATTGAAGAAGATTAGAAAATGCGTTTTGTTAAATATATGAGTAATATTGTTAATGCAATATGTTTGTGTTAATATTTGTGTATGCTGAAAAACTTGTAGAGGTTCTGACTGAGGGCTTTTGTAATTTGTACTGGAGTAGAATAGACGGGGGGGGGGGGGGGGGGGTCATCCCCGACGTAATGGATGCTGACTGTGTGGGAGCGAAGAGGTGGGAAAGCGCGGGAAGTTGTTGGCTGGCGCAGTGGCTAGTGTGTGGCAAGGGAGTGCGTGACAGCGAGCAGCTGCAGTCGTGGAATGTACTGAGCTGCCTTTGTTTCTGGAGGCCTTTACCTACAAGAAGATCGTAATATGGCTTCGGATGAAATATTGTTCCTGTTGTAACTACTGGCATCAATTGGTGCCTTAATATTCCGACGCTAAGAAGATTGGTTTTTGGCCACATATTTCAAGAGCCAGTAGAGCAACATATTGCACTGCATGCAAATAGGAAAGGTGAGACGGTAGAAGGTGCTGGGAGCGGGCGACAGAGGGAGGGGGAGAGAGGTGAAGTGTGCTGCAGGAGATGGACAGGAGGCTGGGGCTGCTGCCTGCCTGCCAAGTAAGCGAGGCGAAGCACAGGCGACAGGATGGAGCCCTGGGGGCCCCGGTGTAGGCGAGGACAAGCGGGAACCGCAGTTGTCGACAGTGACGTAGGCGCCGAGGGTGGGGAGAGAAAGCCACGACATGCGCTGATTAATAAGGGCATAAGTCTAGAACTTGCAAAGGCGACCGGAATATCGTGTGCAGTTGTAGGCTCCTTGATGCTGAGAGACAGATGAAGTGCGAGAACAGTAGAGGGTATGTCGACGGAGGCGATGGTGGTGGACAGGCCACTGCCACAGAGTGGTCTGAATGCTCACATCCTGGGGTGGAATCAGGCACTAGGGCGACTACAGGACGAAGTTGACTCCGTGGGTAACACATGCAATTCAGCGACACTGTGGACCTCGCCACTGTTCATTCGATACCGCCGTCACCTTGTTAACCCGTGGCTCAGAAACTGGAGATAAAACGTACTGGCTGTTTCTGAAGCATTTACATCGTGAAACATTGCTCTGGTCAAGGTGAAAACTGCCACTATCAGATATTTGTTGTGAGAAAAAGTACTTGATTTAGCTGCTGGTAAGAGGGGTGACTTGTTTAGACGAAACTACATTAATGATCTTTAATGTGTTAATGTTGTAGATACATCTACCGCCAATGGAAGATACATATGGACTTTGACGGTATCAAAATACACTCTCGTTATTATAAGTTGATGTTAATTTTCATTGGTAAGTAAAAGAACGCAATGACACTGTGCTTTTGTGAGCTACACCAGCATCTCCGCGTTGCCTCGGACAGTCGACACGCAGCCGCCTTTGCTTGGGTGCGGCCAGCAGGCGGCAGAAGCACGCCCGCGCCCGCGCCGCGCCAGCAGAGCGCCGCCTGCGCCTGCGCGGCCGCAGGTACGTCCAGGCCGCCCCGCTCCCCAGCCGAGGCTGTGGGCCTCTAGAGTCCGGCGGGCGAGTCTTCTGTAAAGGCACTGAATAATCGCAGTTTCTGTGTTCCCGGAATTCATATCAATGATTGATATCCACGGTCAACGTTTCCTCACCTTCCCACGATGGGCTGCCATGGCTGGCGTTGAAGATGGTCTCACAAGCAGACTGCAACCGGTTGCGTTCGAGACAGTGTATTATAAAATAGAATCGTATTAATTTCTATACCGGATATTTCCACTCAAATGAAACGTTCAAATGTTTTTAGATCTAGGAGACTTAACTCATTGGTCATCAGTACCTAGGCTTACAAAGTACTTACAGTAACGTAAAGTAACTAAAGCTGAGGTCAACACAAAGAGGCATGTCCGAGGGAGGACTCGAACCCACAACGGCGAACAGCCGCACGCACCGCAGTAGGACGACTCAGTGCGCACTGCTATTCTGCCGCGGCGAAATATCCATTCTCCAAATCATCACTATAAGTGAACCACAAACCTGCTACACACGCCAGAGACCCAGGTCTATTTTCAATGGCACCTGCCGTGTGAATCTTATTGAGAGCAGGGATGACCTGAACCATTTTCGCTCTCGCGTTTGATATTTACTTGTGTGGGAGGGATCTTCTTCATTCCAGGTAAAAGGTAAGAAATTTATTGCCCAGACCTCCACCCATTTCGAACCTATATTCTTCCGAAAGTGGAGAATATGGCAAAACTACCAACTTCTGCTGGAGAAGGACCACAATTATGAATATTTAATCTTATGTGGTTTCCTTGGAAAAGTTCCATAAAATATTAGTAAACGTTTCCTATCCCTACGCACTTGGAATGTCTCATCTACTCAACATCGTAGAGACGAATTCCTTCAAAGCTACGCTGACGTGTATTCCTCGAGTCGCGACAATGCTCGCCAACTTTCATGCTCACACAATCCACAACACAAATCACTGTCCCTCTACTACCCAGTTCAGTATCTCTGAAATACCAGCATTGGGACCTCGCTAGTTACATTTCAGGCGGTACAGACAAGCAGTCTTGCGAGCTACTCTCGGATACATTCTCCGAAAACTGCCTTGAGCAGTTAAACCGACAACCCACACGCAACGGAAATATTCTAGACCTTATAGCCACAAACACGCCTGATATTATTAACGATGTCTGTGTAGAGATAGGAATTAGTGATCATGATATCGTCATAGCATCGATGGTGACCAATGTTCATAAACCAATCAAGAAGGCTAGGAGCGTGTTTTTGTTGGGAAGAGCCGATAAGCAAATGTTACGATCGCACTATGAAAATGAATGGGCATCGATTAATTTCCGGAACTATGGATGTAGAGGAATTGTGTACTAAATTTAAGTGCATTGTTAATAAAGGGTTAGAGAAATATGTGCCAGTAAAGACGATTAAGGATGGAAAAGATCCACCGTGGTATAATAATAATGTTAGAAAGCTGCTGAGAAAGCAAAGGCTGTTGCACTCTCGATTCAAAAAAGAACACGCAAATGATGACAGGCAAAAGTTACAGATTCGTGCGTCTATAAAAAGATCGATGCGCGGAGCATACAATAATTATCACAGCCATTCCTTAGCAAAAGATCTTTCCGAGAACCCAAAAATTTCTGGTCCTATATAAAATCGATATGCGGGTCAAAGCCCACTGTTCAGTCACTCGTTGATCATTCCGGGGCAGTAATAGAAGAAAGCAAACGGAAAGCTGAAGTTATAAATTTAACCTTTAAGAAATCTTTCACACAGGAGGACCGCACAAGTGTATCATCATTTGATCAACGTACTAATTCCGAATTATGGAACATAGCAATAGGTATTTCCGGCGTAGAGAAGCAGCTGAGAGAGCTAAATACGAAAAAGTCTGCTGGTCCGGATGGAATACCAGTTCGGTTTTACAAAGACTATTCCACGGCATTGGCCCCCTATTTAGCTTCCATTTATCGCGAATCTTTAATCAGCGCAAAGTTCCTCCCGTTTATAAGAAAGGAAAGAGAACTGACCCACACAATTACATCAGTTTCATGTAGAATTTTGGAGCATATTCTCAGTTGGAATATAGTAAATTTTCTTGAAACGGAAAGCTTCTTTCCATCAATCAGCACGGGTTTAGGAAACATCGTTCATGTGAAACTCAGCTTGCCCTTTTCTCACATGACATTTCGCGAGCCATGGATGAAGGGCAACAGACGGATTGTGTTTTTCTCGACTTCAAAAAGGCGTTCGACGCGGTGCCACACTGCAGACTGCTAATGAAGATACGAGCTTATGGAATAGGTTCACAGATTTGTGACTGGCTGGAAGACTTCCTAAGTAATAGAACGCAGTACGTTGTTGTCGACGGCGAGTGTTCATCAGAGACGAGTGTATCGTCAGGCGTGCCCCAGGGGAGTGTGATAGGACCGCTATTATTTTCTGTCTATATAAATGATCTGATGGACAGAGTAAGTTGTAATTTACGGCTGTTTGCTGATGATGCTGTGGTGTATGGGACGGCGTCGTCTGTAACTGACTGTAATAGCATACAGGATGACTTAGACAAAATCTCTAGTTGGTGCGAAGATTGGCAGCTAGCTCTCAATGTAGAAAAATGTAAGGTGATGCGCATGAGTAGAAAAAACAATCCCATAATGTTCGAATACAGCATTAGCAGTGAGCTTCTTGATGCTGTCGCGTCGTTCAAATATCTAGGCGTAACATCGCAGAGCGATATGAAATGGAACGAGCATGTAAGGACAGATGTGAGTACGGCGGACAGCCGACTTCGGTTTACTGGGAGAATTTTGGGAAGATGTACTTCACCTGTAAAGGAGACCGCGTATAAAACGCTTGAGTATTGCTCAAGTGTTTGGGACCCGCAGCAGATCAGTTTAAAGGAAGACATAGAGGCGGTTCAGAGACGAACAGCTAGATTTGTTACCGGTAGGTTCGACCAATGCGCGAGTGTCACGGAAATGCTCCGGCAACTCAATTGGGGATCGCTGGAAGAAAGACGACGTTCGTTTCGTGAATTTCTGTTGAGGAAATTTAGAGGGCCGGAATTTGAAGCTGAGTATAGTACGATGTTGCTGCCGCCTACTTCCATTTCGCGTAAAGATCACAAAGACAAGATAAGAAAAATTAGGGCTCGTACGGAGGCATATAGGCATTCTTTTTTTCCTCGTTTAATTTGGGAGTGGAATAGGAAAGTAAATTCCTAGTAGTGGTACAGTGTACCCTCCATCACCCACCTTACGGTGAATTGCGGAGTATGTATGTAGATGTAGATGTAGAGTGAGGTTATTTTCTTGCTATTGAAAGGTGTTCGCACTTGCTGCCTACCAGTCCTAAATTCTCTAATCTCTTGACGAATTTTTTCAATCCCTCCTTTCATTTTTAGCTCTGACACTTTTCATTTCGAAACCACCTCATTCATATGCATGACTGGATTATCGTTTTATTTGTATTATTTCATTACTGTGCAAGTACAATCTGTTCCTCATACTACTATTACATTGTTATTTTCAGTAGAATCACTCTTTCTACCATCGCTTCTCCAATAATTAACAGTGCCTACTCCATCCAAGTGTTTTAGTGCTCTCTGGCGAACCCCCGCACCTGCAGCCTGCACTGTTTGTGCCGGCAGGTGTGTCCGACCTTGACCCTCCCTCCCTCTTTGTCGGCCACCCTGGCCGCTGCCGCCGCCGCTGCCGCTTTCTCCTCCCCCTCCCCCTCCCACTCCCTTCCGCATTCCAACGGGCGCGCCAAGGCGCCTCCCTCCTCGACAGCTGTGCCTTCCACGTCCAGCCTGTTAGCGAAAACCGCAGGCGACTTCTCAACGCTACAGATTGCTCATGCAAATGTCCAGTCCCTATCAGCGCACCTGACTGAATTCCGCTGCATATTCCAAGACCTCGGTTTTCACGTTATACTTCTATCAGAGACATGGCTAAAGCCGAGCATACCCTCTAACTCTGTAGCTCTTCGTGACGATTACATTTTCCTGAGACATGACAGATGTAACAAACGAGGTGGCGGAGTTGCAGCATATATTCGGGCAAACCTTTATCCTAAAATTGTCCACTCGTCCAAAAACGAAGAAAAACAGTCCGAATACATGTTCGTAGAAATTAAGGCTTTCCATAGGAAATGTCTGATCTGCGTAATATACAATCCACCAAAGGTTGGGCAACTCTCAAGTTTTGAATCTGCTCTGTCAAGTTTTTCACCCTCGTATGAACACGTAGTTATAGCTGGAGATGTAAACATAAATTTCTTACAAAAGAGTCCTTCTGCGTCAAAATTCACTCGCATACTTTCCTCCTCAAACCTTTCATTGGTTCCACTTGGGCCGACCCACCATACAGCAGACACTCATACACTTATTGATATCCTTGCAACCAAGTCTCCAAACAGAGTAATCCGCTCAGATCAGATCTCTGCTCCTGGATTATCTTCCCACGATATTATACTCATGTCCTATTCACTGAAGTGCCCTAAGAATACATCGCAAGTGACGACTTTTAGAGATCTTAAGCATATGAATATGACTGAGCTTGCAGCAGATGCCTATGATATTTCGTGGCTGATACCAACAGGAAACAATCGCAACGTTAATATGCAAGTATGTGACTTCACTAATAAATTAACCAAATTGTATGACAAACATGCTCCCCTTAAAACAAGAAAAGTAAAGAGAAAGCCTGCACCGTGGCTTACAGACGACATCAAACACCTGATGAGCGTCAGAGACGCAGCACACAGGGAATACAAACGGCACCCGACCTCTGAAAATCAACTCGCCTACAAGAAACAACGAAACCGTGTTAGTCAATCGGTGAGAAATGCGATACTCAGGCACGCTCACTCGTTAACCAAAGACCTTCACAGACCTGCCATCCTATGGAAAAAATTACGAGGTCTAGGAATTGGCAAATCAAAATCTGCTACCGAACCTGTAGTTCCTATAGAAGATCTTAACGAGCATTTTACCACACCGACATTTGTAATGGACCAACGCACAAAGACGCAAACTATTAATTCCCTTAAAATGTCGGTGGCTGATACGAACCAAAAATTTTCTCTCAAGCCGGTAAGTCCAAACACAGTCAGGAAATCGATTTTGCGAATTCTTTCAGCAGCTGCAGGGCATGATAATATTAATGTACTCATGATTAGTAGTGTCATCGACCCGCTACTACAAATTATAACTGACATCTTTAACAATTCTCTGACTTCCAGTATCTTCCCAACAGTATGGAAGCATGGTCTTATTAAACCATTACCAAAAAAGGAATCTGCCACAAACCTTTCCGACTACAGACCTATTTGCATCCTGCCATCACTATCCAAGGCCTTGGAATATATAGTCCATGAGCAGATAACTAGCTATTTAACATCACACGACCTACTAGACGAATATCAATCGGGTTTCCGCCAAAATCGCAGCACCACGACTGCTCTTATAAAAGTTACAGACGATCTCAAGCATGCTATGGATAACCAACAGGCGACAATTATGTGTTTTTTCGATTTTAGCAAAGCTTTCGACAATGTCGATTTTGACATTTTACTCGCTAAACTATCTAACCTAAATTTCTCTACAAGTGCTATTGAGTGGTTCCACTCATACCTCACCACCTGTAAACAGTGTGTGATAACAGCAAAAAATAGGTCAAAAGGGAGGGATGTTGTATCAGGGGTTCCACAAGGATCTGTACTGGGGCCGTTACTCTTCTCTCTATATGTTAATGATGTGTCCACTGTTCTGTCCCACTGTAAATACCATCTATACGCTGATGACTTACAATTATATCTCAGTGAAAGTCCTAAAAACCTAAGCACAGCCATCCAGCAAGTAAACGCAGACTTACTTTCACTATCAAGATGGGCACATGGCATGGGATTGATACTGAATCCATCAAAAACACAGGCAATCTTAGTGGCCCATAAAAGACTTATCACTCCACAGTTCAGAGAAACTATTCCACCTTTAATACTGAACGACACACAAATACGCTTCTCTCATTCAGCAAAGAACTTAGGAGTAATATTTGATCAGCACTTAGACTGGACAGAGCACACAACGAGAGTCTGTAAGAAGGTATATGCATCACTTCATTCACTGCAGAAATATAAAAAAGCATTTCCTTTACAGCTGAAAAAGAAGCTCGTTGAGACATTAATACTTCCCAATTTAGATTATGGTGATGCTATTCTGCAAGGACTATCACACGAAAACTCACGTAGGCTGGACCTGGCGATGAATTCTTGTATCCGATACATTTGCAACTTACGTTTCTACGACCATGTCAGTCCCGCATACCAGCAGTTATCTTGGCTACGTGCAGATAAGCGTCGAAGCTATCGTACACTACGTTTGCTGCATCGCTTTCTCAATCATTGCAAACCTTCATACTTATCCTCAACGACTATATTACTATCTGAACAGCACAGCAGAAACACACGCTCTTACCAACATAAAACTCTCTCTCTACCTTCACATAACACTGCAATCTTCTCCAAATCATTTTCTGTATCGGGAACACGTCTGTGGAACAATCTTCCTCAAAAGTTAAGAGAAATAAAATCAATTCAAAACTTTAAAAGACAACTAAGGGTTCACCTTCTGTCACAATAGCCACTTACCAGTCTGTAGCCCACTGTTGTCAATTCCTCCTCCCCCCATAAATGTTTCCCTTTCCTTTCGCCAGCAGAGATCTCCATTCATATATGTCTCCACTTCCTCGCATCCATTAGCACTGTCATTTTTCAATCTTCTCCTCTTTCACTAACCATTTTCTCTCTTCTGTTTATTTTAAACTTAATTCAAATGTGAATATCTCTTGTTATTATTAGTACTACTTTTTTGTGTTATTATTATCATTATTATTATTAGTACTATCATATATTGTTATTATTAAATATTATTAATGCAGTGTTTTTTTGTAATGAAATCCTGTTTATGTTGTTCCTGATCAGATGTAAGAGAGGGCCCTATGGCCCTAATCTGGTCAGGTTAAATAACCAAATAAATAAAATAAATAAATAAATGAACTTGCATTGTTAGCTACATTATTCTTGACGTTACTGAAATTGCGTAGCTCTATTTTTACACCAGTGATGTGTTCCCTTCCTCGTTCCCACTCTCTTTCACTGAAGTTCAGCCAACTACCGTTTTACACAACACAGTTCCTAGAAAAGCACTAAAAGTCTACCATCACTAGCAGTGCTATTTTGTCGGAAGGGAACATGCGTCTACATAGACTTACAAATATGTGTACATCAATGTAATACCCTGTATTCAACAAAGATGACTATACGATGTTGTTCAAACCTACCGGAGCTCCGTCCACAGACAGTATGCTCTGGCCTGTCCTTTACTGCCGTGCGTGGCCTTCTTCGCAATAGTCTCCTCCTCCTCACCGGATTCGCCGCTCACAACGCGCTTTTCCAGCCTCTTGTGGGTCGTTACAGATCGTCGTCCTTTCGACGCGCTGTTTAGAACTGGACGTCAAAGCAAGGGATGTCGGTTATTGCTGAAACAACCGGTTTTCGGTTACACCGGTTCTTTCATCTCCAGTTTAACCGCACTGTAAAAGTTGCTCAAGATAACCGGGTTTTTTAAATGACCGATTTTCGGTTTTTTATTGCTATTATTTCGACCGAAACATATTTTGCGTCCGAAACAGAAACAGTAATCGAATTTTCGGTTCTTCTAATTTCGACCGAAACCGAAACACAAAATTTAATTAAAATTTAGGTATACTTACGTTATACGACTAATCACTAGCCTTTCCATATTTTGCAAGATCCCCTCCGAATACTACGCCTTCTTGAGCCTGGAGTCCGTAGAAGACGATGTACGAAGCATACAGATTTAGTGGCCTAGTATTTCCATCCGGCAGTTGCGAATATTGCGCCAACCACTCCGTAAGTTGGACTTGTGAGCCAGCGCATGCCAATATCTCGTTATATACACAATATATGTATATAATGAACTTAGTTAGTGCTGGAGAAGTATTTCGAAAACGAAAGTCACAGATCCGACTAACAGTACTATTGCTGTCAGTGTAAATTTACGCAAATTGAACTGGAAAAGCTGTGTACCACATGATCAAAGAATGTTCAAATGGGTGTGAGTTCTTATGAGACCTAACTGCTTAGGTCATCGGTCCCTAGACTTACAAACCACTTAATCTAACTAACTTACACTAAGGACAGCCTACTCACCCATTACTGAGGGAGGAGGGAGGATTCGAACCTCCGACTGGTGCAGCCTCGTATTCCGTGACATGGAGCCTCAGACCGCACGGCTACCTCACGAGGCACCACATGATGAACAATGTTACCTAAACCCATATTGGTTATTAGATAAGTCCCTCGCTTTCAAAGAATCACATTAATAAAACTTGTTAGCATAACAATATGATAATACGTTAAAAGTTATTATTCCAAGCATACATAATTGGTATATGAATCGAATTTTCCTTTTCTTCCAAGAAACATTTTGGATGCTTTCTCCTTAAATGACACAGCATCTTTGTAGTACCTCCACCCGTTTTCAGCTTTTTGAAGCAAATGGAGCATTGTACCTCACTGCTACCGTACTTCGTGAAGTACTTCCACACTCGGGATGGTGCCATTTAAGACACAGCCGATGTCTGGCGACGACAGCAAGGAACTGCCGCGTGACCAGACGGAGGCAAGTCTCGTACACTGCCGGTGCACGCGCGTCGTCTAATAGGCCACGCCACACGGCAACAGCTGCGTCGATGCCTCAGTAGCTGCACCAGCTCTCAAGTTCTTATGCCACGCGTTTCTGACTGCCGGGATTGTTCTTAAATTATCACTAATCGCTTTTCTTAGTTACTGCGATGACCTAATATTTCACAGCAGTGGAAATTTTAGGAATAGCCCTAAATATTAGGGTCTACTAGTTTTAACTTTTTCTAAATTATTTACAAAAAACACCTTTTGAACCACTACTACAGGAAGTAGTCGTACCGGTTTTTTTTACCCGGTTATTGGCGATAACTAAAAGTATCAGTTACAACGGACACGAAATAAATACCGAAGAAAAGCGGTTATTCGAAACTAAAATACCGGTGTCGGTTTTTCGCATCCCTGATGAAAGCAGAGTGAGCAGGCAGGCCTGCGGCCGCACAGTGGTCCCGCCCTCCGCCCTCCAGCAGGGGGGACGGTGGGGCGCTGTCGTGAGCAGCAGCCGTACTTCTCGCCGCAACTTTTTTTTTTTTTTTTTGGTATGGTATTACAAACTGTCAAATGCCTTTTTGTTACCTGCTCGTTAAATGTGTGTTTGTGCAATGTTTTCTTGATGTCAGCATGTTCGTGTGTGTGTGTGTGTGTGTGTGTGTGTGTGTGTCTGTGTGTGTTTTCCAGGTAATAGTAGAAATTGCTGAACCAGCTATATTTTCTTTTATTATTGTATTTAGTACTTTTATTTTACTCCAGCTTTTATGTGAATGCGTGACAGATGGAGAGAGAGAGAGAGAGAGAGAGAGAGAGGAGAGAGAGAGAGAGAGAGAGAGAGAGAGAGAGAGAGTGGGGACAGAAATGGGGGGGGGGGCTGGGAGAAAGAGATGTGGAATGTGGATTTGGGTGTTTGTCTCACGCCTGGTTTTGCGTAATATAATTATTCATTTATTTTATTTTCATTTCTTTAGCTATCGTCTGATGGTTTTCATGTCTTGGCCTATACTGGTTGGGTAATGGTTGTGTTGATTACAATGATTGTCAAATGTTCAGTGGGTTGTTTCGTATTTCCAACATCTGATTTATTCCTTGTATCGTTCTATAAAATCTCCGAATGTCATTCCTATGTACTCTGCATCACAGTTTCGTCATTCAAGTATGTATAGTCCTAATCCTTGAAATTTGTCTTTCTTGCTTTTAGGTTGTAGATTTCTTTGCAGAGATTCAGCTGACTTTTACGCTATGTGGAGTGCCTGTTTCTTCAGTATGGTTGCCACTGGATGTGTTAACTTATGTATGTGTTGGTGTACCATACGGTCTGTTTTTCTATAGTGTTGTCAATACGTGTGTTTGTAGTCTATAGGGTAAGGTGGTACAAATTCGATGTAGGTACAATTCCGATCAACATAAGTTTTCGCGCCATTTGTCTGTCTCGGAGTGTCTAGTTGAGTCGCGTTGTAGAGTATCAGGTTTCTACAGCTCCTCCTGTCTTTCCCAAGAATTCACCGCTTTGCGGTAAGGAGATTTTTTTCTTTCCCTTTAAAGAGGTAAGTGAAGCTACTTAGTCTAACGCGCTCTTATAAACCATCTAGTTAAGGGTGACTGGATTCGCTGCCAAAAATGCAATGTTTGGTATCACGAAGTATGCGTTGGTGCATGACAGAAAGAAATGCTTTTTTATGTGGAATATGGCCTAATCAAAATTGTACGAGGAAGTGATCACAATTGTACCTAGTGTGGTACATTTTCGATCGATTTTTCTCAATTCCATAACCTTTTTTGTGTTTATACCAAGATTTTTAACTGTATAATATTTGTGTTACATATTCATTTAATATCAAAGAACAAGTGCCATATTTAAAATTATTGCTTTTCTCAATTGATTTCCAGCTATGATAACATTTGTCCGAAATGATCTAAATTGTACAACCTTACCCTATATGTTTTGATGTTGTGGATAATGTTGATTTTTGGTTGCATTTGAATTGTTGTGTTTGTTTTTGTACTTTCTTTTAATTTTCTAATTGAGTCTCGGAGTTATTTGTGCGTCATATTCGTTGTTCATTGTTGCAGTATACCTGTGCTCATTATTTTTCATAGTTTTCTTCTGGAGTTGGATTTTGTTTAGTTTTCATAACACGTGTCTAAATCCAGCAAGCTTCTGGTCTGGGGAATGACTGTAGAGAGAATGAACGATATGCGTGACCTGCCGCAACTGAATTGCTACTTTGTTCTGCAACCTGTCTGACCGGGAGTCTCGCCACGTACAGCACTGATCAAGAGCAACGGACACGCAGCAATGAATGTGTCTCAAACAGCGCAGGCGTGTGCGGGCATGGCCAGAGCATTTCTCACGAACACTCTATTGGATAGGAATTACTCTTGTTTTGGAATTTTTGAACACACATCGAATTATTGGCATACAAGCTTCTAAAGTGCAATGTTAATCGATTATGTTATGAATTAATCATCTTTCCAAGGTTGGAATAACGAACTAATGTTAATATATCTGAATCAGAATTCAGTAGCGGCAGTACTAGAGCGTAACGAATCGTGGTTAAATTTGAAACAATTCCCAGTTATTCCTCCCACTGAGGTCAACATGTAAAAAATCAATATCAAAGACCACATTTGCTGTGCTAGAACTGTAGGCGAAAATAAATAAGGCAGAACTTCTGTGACGACAGTAAAGGTCATTGAAGATAAGAGCTGTTTACAACGAGATAGAGGCTTCAGCATTTAAAATTGCAGTGACAGCTTTTTAGCGGATAATTCTTCAGTCCGTAGAAGAAATATGATTAAGTATAATCAAAACAATGTGCTTTTTCCATTTTTTTCCATTGCATGTTATGAAGCTATATTTATGAAACATACATCGTCACAGTGACGATGTAGGTATTAGGACTTACGATTCATCCGCGTAAAAAAGCAGCTGGAGAACACATGTCGATCTCATGTGCATGACATGTGCGGTCCATGCCACTCACATCAACAGGAAACATCCCATAATGTTCCTTACCTATAGCTGTAACTGAAATTATTCAAACGTCAAGTGCTACAAAATGTAAAACAAAAGGTACTGTCTGCTAAAACATAACGAGCAGCCAGGAGGAGGTGAAATAGTAGGGAATATGCGAACAAAGAATTGATCCGAAAGCAATCGCCGTTAATGTTACTACGTTTATGCGACCTTGAGACAGAAATTGTCAGTGTGTTGGTGGAAGAACGTTTGCAGTTAACTACCGAACCATCATTATACCAGAGCGTCTGTGTCTTCCTCCTTGGCGATAGACGACCAAGAGTATTTACCTTCAGAAAAACATTTCTTCCGTGACGTTAGTATTAGACATTTTTATGGTGGAATAAATGTGCTAACTTTTTTGGTTCTTTCTTTTGCAAGAATAAGTTGATACTTTTTTCAATGTATGTTCCTCATTTCAAAGTATCTTGAGTCGTACGTCGTATGCCTAATGAATTGAAACTACATTCATTTACACCTGTCATTTTCCCTTTGGGAATAATCTGGCCACTGCTGGATTGTTTCTCGTCTGTGTGGGGTTCGTAACAGATAGTCGTGATGGGAGACATAGAGAAGATCAACGCAGAGCTGTACTTTTCGGTACAGGTGGCTTCAGTCAGCGCCAAAGCGTCGCAGATTGGATCAGGAAACTCCGGTGACAGGCGCGGCGAGAGACAACTTCCGCGTCGCTGGTGCGGCCTGCTGTCGATGTGCGCAGAACACACGCGCCTGGCAGCGACTGCCGACATGCAGTCGTTTTATGCGCGGTCCACGCACGACTGCAGCAGGAGGAGGCGGCGGCGGCGGCGGCGGCGGCGGCGATGGCGCACGAAGCACCCTCAGGCGGCTGCCGGGTGTAGAGCTGCAGCCGCCACCGCCTGCTGCTGCCTAGCGTGGACCAGCGCTCCCCGACGGCCGCCCCAGCACTGCAGGCTCCCGGCACAGGGCGGGCGGTCGGCCGCATTGCAAGTAGAAGCACAACTCAAACTGTGTGCACGGCGTGGCTACTTACCATAGAGTTGTCGCGTAGACTTACTGTGGTGTAGTCACTAGTAGAGCTGACAACGTCAACAGTACCAGCGGCTTCGTGGTTGTGCCTGGCTGGGATGCATCATTCACTGCTCAGCAACCGTTTCAGAATGAACTGTCGTCGAATGCCCTTTCCATGTGTAGTTTCTGCCATAGCGCTTGACTGGAATTTGAAACTTCCTGGCAGATTAACCTTGTGTGCCGGAACCGGGACTCGAACCTGGAACGTTTGCCCTTCGCGGGCAAAGCGCTCTACCGCTGAGCTATCCCGACACGACTCACGGCCCGTTCTCACTACTTTACATCAGCCAGTACCTCGCCTCCTACTTTCCAAACTTCACAAAAGGTCTCCTGCGAACCTTCCAAGACTAGCACTCACGGAAAAAAGGATATGGTGGAGATTTGGCTTAGCCACAGCCTAAGGGATGTTTCCAGAATGAAACTTTCACTCTGCAGCGGAGTGTGCGCTGATATGAAACTTCCTGGCAGATTAAAATTTTGTGCCAGAAGCGGGACTCGAACCTGGAACGTTTGCCCTTCGCGGCCAAAGCGCTCTACCACTGAGCTATCCCGACGTAAAAGGTGAGAAACTATAGAAAGGTAGAGCTCAGGAAAGACGACTGATATCAGCATATTCAGGGGCGGAATACGCATAATTGCAGTCAATGCATGGACGGATTGATGACGAGGTAGTAAGATTTGATAATGTAGGCGAGCATTTGGAATATGTAGAACCAGTCGCACATTTTATCACAGCAACAGGGAGAGAATAATTCTGCGCAGTTACCAGCGCCGCGTAATGGTTCCGTGACAAACGCAACTGTAGCTGAACACTCGAGACCGCAGAACAGCGAGGCGAGTTTGCAGAGCCTCAGCGCCACCACAGAGTTCACTGACAGCTGCCACGGGTCCGCAGTACACACACAGTGTGAGGCGGCGCAGGGTGTTACAGGTAGCCGATTTGTCGACGTTACAATACGAGACACGCGATGCCGGAACGGAAAATAGGACATCGAGAACACACTGGTCAGCAGCAGAGAGTATGATGTGATTACAGATATGTTAACAAACATGAAGGATAGTTTGAATAACAATTAGTTTAAAATAACAGTACAACTGCATAGGGTAATATTTTAAGGAAACAAGACGGAGAATTGAAACAGGATATCGAAAAAGAGAATCAGGAAATAAAACAAATGAAAACTCAAACTCAGGAATTGAGAGAAGAATTTAAAACTCAAAATCAGGAATTAAAACGAGATATTCACCAAGTTAAGAGTTCAGAAGGAAGAAGACATAGGACGGATTAATACCCACATCACAAGACGCGAAAGAGGCTATAGGCAAGATACAGGCATTATCGAAAGGCCAACAGGAACTGCGAACTGACGTAGACAAGGTCCAGTTGGACATCATCAATGTAGGTAAGAAGGTTTAACGTTTCATAAAGATGGTGACACGTACATTAATTGAAACCACTGAAGAACAGGCTATTCAAAGAAGTGTAACGAAAGTGACTTTAAAACGGTGCGTCCAGCGAATAAATAAAATTGAAACAAAGACAAAAGATCAGTTGGAAAAACTCAGATAAGAGTTAATCCAAACGATTGAGAAAAAAATAGAGACCGAATGTACCTGTAGTGTAATGACTGATATATCAAGTAATCATTCAGTACAAGAACAAACAAAAGCAGAAAATAGACAGAACGAAGGGAAAACGGAGGTAACACCCGCGAAAGTAGTTACAACATCAACTTACGATGTGCCGCAATAACACATAGCATACACGGAAGGTGCAGCCAGCCACTACCAACTGAAAGACAGGGAACAGAACCAGTTAATCCAATGACACAATTTGACAATAATTCGTTTACAGCAGCAAATGTAAGGAATGAGCAACGTTATTGTACGTCGTTGCACGGATTCGAAATGAACACAGGTTACGCAACAGGGAACACGCAGATGAGTAGTGGTTGACACAACAGCCAAGAACATGTAACGGATACAGGAATGTTAGAAATGGCGAAACAAGCACTATTGTGTGCTATGAATAGGTACAATACAGATCACTATCTGAGCGTTGGAAAATTTCAACACGTCAAAGAGGAAGGCGGAAGTATTCATAAGCGAACCTTCACTGGTCAGTTTCACGTAGGCATACCGAACCAATGGAGTTTAGCACACAGGCTAGATTTCGTGTGCACACACATGTCAGGACCAGTGGCAGAGGTAATGCAGAGTTGCACAAAATTGCACAACTAATCAACACCTTAGCTGCGCATTTATAAACAGGTATTGGTCAAGTGAGGCGCAGAATAAAATCAAATACGAATTATTGCAGATGGCACCTTATGAGATCTGAGAAAAGTGCAGTCAAATTTCGACATAATGGATAAAAAAATAAAAATAAAGAAATAAGAAAAAGTCTGTGCTTACAGAGACCACACAGTAATGGAGAACTAATACGTTTATGTAGAATGAAGCTGCCGGTCAAATATCAGAAATCGACAGTAGGAAAGAATGAAGACGCTGGGGGTTTTAAGGACATACTGAGGAACTAAAATTCATGATCAAAGAGGAATAAATTAAAGAAAATAAAAATAAAAGAGGAAGTCAGATGGAGAGGCACAGTAATTTTAATCGCAATAATAAGGGAACCTTCAGACAATTTAATAATAATAACACAAACAATAACAATTTTCAATCACAAAATGATCCAAACACTGCAGAATCATGCAACAATACCGGAAACTAGAATAGAAATAATGGATTCAATAATAATGACAATAGGTACAGGAATTCTTATCGAGGTGGATATGGATACAGAAACCAATACAATAATCTAGGACATTTTGACAGAGGGAATGATGTGAGACAGGGCAACTGGCGAGAGCAGGGCTCAAACCAAACCACTTTAAGGGAAGTCAAGGTACATGCGGACGAGAGAAATCAAAGAAAGGTTATCCAGACGTAGTAGTTAGACAACCAAATCCAGAAAAACGTAAGGTTCTCAACGAAACACGGAGGGAGATAGGCATCACACTGATCGCACACAGGCATAACAAAATCAAAACTTTCATTGCATTCAAATTAATAAATCAGATACAATTCAAGCAGATAATGACAGTAACAGCTTAAACCAACAAAATATAATTCAAAACTCAAATCACAACGTAACTTCAGAAAAGATAGAAACACAGTACAAAGCAGGGCAAAGTAGCATTAACTGGTTAAATTCCGAAAGCGAAGACGAGTTGCCACCTCTTCCTAAAATTAGAGAAATTTCAGATGAGGAATTACTCACAGGGTTGGTGGATGCATTCGACGAAACCAAGAAGGTTAAAATAGAGGGACGGAAACTGGCAAATGTCACAAATATAGAGACAAAGACGCAAGAAAAGACAGGTAATGAATACAACACAACTAGTTACGAAGATCTTGAAACTGAGTACATAAGGGAACGTTTAGAAGCCAGAGAGGAAGAAAGAGAAGAGCTAGCTAGGAGATGGAAAGTAACGGGTATCGCACAAGCGATGCTGCTACGTGATGCATCAGCAAATGAACCGCAAACCCAGAAAGAAGCAAACGTTTCTAAATTTACAGCATTAGTAAAACATCACGAAATACCAATAATTTTTACAAAATCAAACAGACACAAAACGAAAGAAAATTGAATTAAAAGTATAAGAGACTTTAGAGCGTTCTTTGCAAAGTACAAAGGAAAATGGAAGTAAAGAAGAGGAGAAAATGTAATTTGTTTTATACGATGATAAATCATGTAAATAACAACTTTTCAAAGTACAAGGACAACACATTAAATAACAATTTCATAATTTCATAGGGTGGTAGGTAAATAAATAACACACTACTCCTAGGTACGTAAATAAAACACAGAATGAAGAAGTAATATATATAGAAATTAAGGCTAAATATAAAGTACTTCGACCTCAGTTGCAACTGTACTTCATCATCTACTGATGCGTGGTGACGTACGTACGTTGTGCTTAGAACAAAGGCGCGAAATAGTAAACGCTCTAACACACTGGTCACGCCCCTGTTAACGAATGCACGAGGGTTAATCCAAAGGTGAGGTCCGATTAGCCGTAAATATTTGAAAGCGGCGCCAAGGACAAAATGCGCATGCGCGCCGACTCCTGGCATACCTTGCGCGAAATTTTTCGAAAAGCTAGTGGAACCAAAAATTTAGGACGAAACTGACTTATTAAAAAGAGCCAAGGATATGGTTGCCATATCAGTACGAAAACTGCAGCGCAACTTCGTCACCTTGCCCTCCTGCTTCTGTCTCAAGTGTTGCCATTGAGCAGCACCCTACACTCTGTGGCATTGTCACCAACGCAGACATCGGTAACTACATTAAGTGAAACTTGTCCTGTGTTCTATGCTTTGAAGAATTATTATTACGGTAGTAACACTAAAAGTGGGACTTTGCGATCGTTTTTGACAGCTCAAAATTGAAATACAAATGACGGCTTAACCATTCACCTGACACGAAAATTGAATAACCTAATTTGTAGACAAGAAAATTCTCTAAAACTTTGCTCTCTTATGGTTTTTTCATATCTGATATCGTTTGTGAGATATTTGCAAAAATAACGGCGATTTTGGAATGTATGTCTGTCTGTCCGTAACGTGTTCCCCGTTTTTAAGACGATCCGTTATACCGATCAACACCAAATTTTACAGACATAATTGTAGGCCGACAGAGACCAGGAGCTGCCTTTTTCAAATTTTTCGGTCAATAAATACGGTAGTAATGCCGAAAAACCCGTTTGTAATATAATTGTAATTGCAAACGTAGCGTTCATCTGACACGAAAATTGAATAACCTAATTGGTAGAGGGGAAAATTCTCTAGAACTTCGCTGTATTATGTTTTTTTCATATCTTGCATCGTTGCAGAGATATTTGCAAAAATAACGGGCTTTGACGATGTGTTCAGGCTGTAACGTGTTCCCACTTTTTAGGTCGGACCGTTCAGCATCAAATTTTACAGACATAATTGTTGGCTGCCGGAGACCAGAAACTCGCTTTTTCAAATATTTCGCACAAGAAATACGTTAGTATTGCCGAAAAAGGTCGTTTGTAATGCTATTTAAATTGCATATAAACCGTACATCTGACTGTAGGACAATAAGCACGACGGTTGCCAATGATACGCAAAAGCAAAATATCCGCAAAACTAAATATTTCCAGGTTTGCAGCTACAGTACTTAGAACATTCGGGTTCACCAGTCCCACCACCAATCCCAATGGTGCCGTTGGCGGCGGTGACGTCAGAGGGCGGAAGAGCTGCAGGTCGCTCGGCCGCCGTGGCTGGGCGGTGCGGACCTCCCGTACGGACGCGGAAGGATATCTGCTGGCCGCTTCCCGACCACGTGCGCGGCGGGCGGCGGGCGGCAGTAGGTCCCTGCTTCATGCGCCGCTGAGGACTCCTGTCGCCCCGCCAAGTGTTCGCCTAGCTGCCCGGCAACCCGCGACGCCTACGTGTCGTGAGTGTTGCCGCCGTAGGAGGCGGACAGGACAGTTCTGTTCTTTCTCTAGCGGAGAATTTCCTTCCATCCAGTCACTTCCAGTAGTGATGCGTTGTTGCTTTCTTACTAATTATACACCAGTTTTTTCTTTCTTGTGATGTTAGTCAAATGATTACGCCTTTCGGTATCCAGGCGTTGGACAGACATGTTGTAGCGCATTAAGTCAAAAACATATTGATATTGGATACAGTTCCATCTTTGTTCATGGACATGATGTGTCCTAAGCTGTTGTGTAGTGTCTATTGTCAAAAATAAGGAAGTTTTTGTGGATGGGAAGGAGATCTGTTGAATTTAGTCCCTGTGAAGGTTCGTGCTCGCTCACTTCTCGTATAGCGCAGTTGGCGAGATGGATGAGATGGTGTAATTGTTGGTACTGTGGTCGAGCCGAACTGAATGGATGAGTGGCTCACAGCGCTGATGAACTCGAGCTACACTGACGTGTGGCCCACTGCTGCTAAACGTAGAGTTCCGGTTCATCCAACTGCTCACCGACATCACGTGTCTCACATGAGATGCAATGAACTGACGACAACTGCTGCTACACTGACGACGGAGTCGGTATTCCGTGCTTCAGAAGCCCTGGCGTATCCCACCAGCCACTTGCCTTGAAGCACAGTGCCCACTATCTGACAATGTTAAATAAATGTGCAAAGTGGTGCCAAGATTGAAAGAGTTATCTGTATTTTAATCTTAAATACCTCCTGAACAGACATGTAGCTTCTCTAAGTGAATGTGTTCTCTTCAACTAACACGTTTCCAAATTGTATCCAGAAACACTTAGACCAAATGAGCAGAATAAGATAACATTCTCTATTCACGAATCAATAAACATATCACGGTTTTTTTTTTTAGTCAACAGCTCTACATGAAAATTTATTCACACAACGAATCTATTATTTTCTTTACTATAGGTACGAAAACATTTTACACTATAAGATTACAAACTTTACATGTTATTAGAGTTGTGTGTTCGACCAAATAACCAAATACCAAATAACCAAATATTGGTAATTATATGGAATAAAAGGGGTGCTGAGAGACCAAATTGCTGAAACAAACTTATACTAAGAACAACAGACACACACACACACACACCCAAGTCTGAGGGAGACTCGAAACTCTGACTTGTTTTTATTATGTTATTGTATGTCTGTAACTCTAACTTGTCCACAAAACATATTCTCATCAGTCATTTTTATTTATGCCTTTGTCACTGACAAACATACTACATTCTGGAATTACTAAGTTTCTATACATGTTACACTTAAAACAGAATGTATTACTGTAATGAATAATAATTTTTAATAACTTACAAATACATTGGGAGTGTGAATGTTGCTAAACAATATGGTGTACATTCTCTTTCTGTGTGTATAGATAATGTGTATGAATGTTCAAGCGTCGTATTTATTGGGCAATACGGTAGTGGGCTTTGTCAGTGTGTCTTACAAAAGTTCGTTTGCCCATTAAGGGTATGTATGAATAGTGCATTAGGTATGTATATAATATTCAAATCTGAAGTTGACACAGATGTTTTTAAGGCAAAAGACCAAACACAAAAGAACTTACAGCATGTAAATGTTAAACTATGAATAATTCTCTAGGTGTGAGTGGAAACAAATAGGGTAAATTTCAAGTGTTGTATGTAGATGTTAACGACTGCTAGGCATTAGAGTTGCTCCAATCTGTATCCCACCATTGGTTTAGCAGTGAGAATCAGCAAGCAGAATTTTTCTACAGGTGTGGGGTAAAGAGCTTTCAAGAGAACCACATAATGATTTCCATGAATATTTTAATGGCTGTTTACCTTTATTAATTTCTTCCTGTAAAATTTCGACCGAGGAGAAACATTTCAGTAGAGACAGACTTTGTGAGGAGCAGGAGAATGCCAGGGAACGTGTTCCTTCCCCAT
This sequence comes from Locusta migratoria, assembly GCA_026315105.1. Taxonomy (NCBI): domain Eukaryota; kingdom Metazoa; phylum Arthropoda; class Insecta; order Orthoptera; family Acrididae; genus Locusta; species Locusta migratoria. Next base: position 61,391,893 of record CM048752.1, on the reverse strand, counting down.
CTGCGTCCTATGGGCTGTCCTAAGTTAAAGCTCCTAGTTAGTATTCTCTATGGTCGTAACTGTTGTAGTTGTGAGATAACCATACTTGCTGTCGGCAACATCTGCTGCCCGTAGAGCACTGTCCTGTCACCAGGAGACGCGGGGGAATCGGGAGTTTCCTGCCGACTGTGCTTCACTGAGCTGTTCTGTGGCATTTGTGTCCATTTTGTGACTCCTTATCCATGAGTTTCCCGCTGACACTGGTGCTGCCATCTGGGCCTGGGAAGTGATAGCGAATGATAAAGACTTTCGCAGAGTAATAGCATTAATTTACGAGGAGGAACTTGCCAAGTATACGGATGCTAGACCCGTTAGTATAGGTCATGGTGGGCGATGTGTAGAAGAACAGCTGTTAGAATGCGGTGTGTTCAAAACCCTGCCAAGACGTCCGCGTTTGTCGCCTCTCCCTCGGGGCATCGTCCCTTTCCGTGAGAACGCAGGACGTCGCTCTGAACGCAGAAATGCGGGAATCTCACTGATTGGCCCATTCTGAGATGTTTAACAAACAGGCATAACCAATGCATCTGCCTTGAGCAGTACGGTACGTTAGGGCATCACTCCCACAGTCAGGACTGGCCCCTCAGTCTGTCGAGGGCGTGTCTAACAGCACACGAATATTTAAATCGCAGAAGAGACTTGCGTTTGAGCAGGGGAGGGAGCAGATGCTTCTACGAGCATTCCCACCTATGCTGCTCATGGTTTTGCTTTCTTTGTAACAATGGACATACAGGTACACCTTTCGGGCCTTGTTTCGAAACTATAAACTTTGCACTGAGCATTCATAAATATAGAATGACGCAGCCTGTCTGAAATTAGTCACATCGACTGGCTAATGACGAAGTATACAGTTCTGGTGAGAGCTGAGCATTCGGCAATCACGCACCTATCTGTACTATGACCGATGTGGCAAGTGTAACGATACTGCTGACCCCCTCATCTCAATGTTATCGTACGATACCGTCTGCCTGGTCCTCTCATCTCAATGTCATCCTACGATACCGTCTGCATTGGATGCGGAATCGTGTGGTTCAGTTGTGATATATGTTGCGTGTGAAGTTGAAAACGTAATAGCCAGCCTAGGAATCGGTGTAGGACAGTGTCTGGGTGATGCTGCGATTAAAACGAGTGATAGTTTTCATTAATTAGGAGATTCATATATTTGCTTTCCAGACATTTCTATAAACAATAATTGTGTCATTGTATGTTATTTCATGACTTAAAATCTTTCGTAAAAAACAAAAAGAAATGAAAATTAATAGCATTGTATGTATGTTAGGCTCATAAACAAGTTGTGTAGATCAGCTAATTGTTTTAATTACTGTAAAGTCGAAATCTGTATATTGTGTTTCTTTGTATATATTGACTGACGTGACTTTTTAAACCTAGTTTCAGAAATGACAATATAATTGATAGTTCAGTTAGTTAGAAACATGTATGATGTATTCATTAACAAATTAATTGACGTATAGCATCGCACTTTGTTGTCAACAGAAAGATCGGAAAAATACATGCGCCATCTAAAATTATTGTTCGCATAGTTTTCATTTTATATTGTGTTTATTTTTATGTACATATGTTTTTCTGTTATGTTTGGTAATTGTAAATCAGTATATTCTATTGTTATAAACAATGCTTTATGTAATGCCATTATTGTGAATGTTATATATTGGCCTCACCGCCTTGCGTGGGGGAGTTCGAGTTTGAGTCGTTTGTCAAGTGCACTGGAATCTATGTCACTCTGTGTTTTGTAATGGAAGTACTACCGTGCTGATGCTTTGTAATTTGTGTATCTTTTGAAACTCATGTTTTGGTGGAGAAGAAGTTTGATTCAAATTAAAGAAGAAGTGAATAATTGTACCTACGAGTATTTATTTCTACCACGACGCCCCAGGAGAATAATGTTGCAGCGAGCAGAACCTCCATACATCGCAATTATGAAAACCTGAGTATCGGTAGAATAGACTGTAATTACTCAAATAGTACAAAAATATCAGACAAGACAGCCCCACTAGTGGGACGGCTGGCACTGCCGCCTGCTGGAATGCGAGCCGAACACTGGCGCATTCCAGGGCTAACACTGCGTCTGCGCGGTTTGGTAAGGTACTGCTTACACAATTCGTCGCATTTTCTACTTATTGGGAATAAGATTTATTTAGTGTTTAGATAGCAGTATATTCCTCTTGTCTACAACATCTGTCTTTCAGTAAATGTAGTATGTTTCCAGTATTCATGACGTTAATATCCCCTGACATCGCAGTCATTTATCACAGGAATTAAAGTAAGAGTTGCATAATGTTCAACTTGCTCATCTTTGTGTTTCTTTATATATATATATATATATATATATATATATATATATATATATATATATATAATTTACGTTTTAGTGTGATGTGCAGAAGATACATTATTTACTTTTGTGTCCCAGCCTCGTCGCCGCTTTTGTGTCTCGTTTCCATCGTCGGTGTCGGTGGCCGAGTGGAATGAGACCGACACAGGAATAAAGGTAGCACGCTGGTGCAGGTACGGAGGGGAGCAGCCAGAAACTAGAAGCCGGCCGCGGTGGCCAAGGGGACTGAGGCGCTTCAGTCACAGTCTGCACGGCCACTGCGGTCGGGGGTTCGAATCCCCCCTCGGGCATGGATATTTGTGCCGTCCTTAGTTGTAGCTAGTTCATAAGTAGTTTGTAAGTTTAGGGACTGATGACCCCGTAGTGAAGTCCCATAAGCTTAAAAAAAAAAAATAAAAAAAAATAGAAACACTAGAGTAAATTAGAACGAGATATATATTGCACAGAATTTATACAATACTTAACTTTTACATAGCTGATACATAATTGAGCTAGAGGCCTGCATAGTGCCTGTACGATAGCCAAGTCTTAACTGGTGCCTATCTGATTCCGAAGTGTTAACTGGTTCCTATCTCAGTCCCAAGTGAACGACGTCGTTCAGTGGTGGCCAAGAGCGTAGTTGTAACAGAGGGCGCTCGTGGCTCACGTCGTAAGAACGCCGCGCCGTGCGTGCATGGCGGCGCGTGGCGAAAGTAGGTGGCGCGCACTTTGGACTTGTGCGACACCACACCCCTCCCCCCCAAACCGCCGCGCCGTCGTGGCGTAGGGCTGAGGGCCACGGCGACGGCACTGGGAGGAGGGCCTGGGCGGGGGCGTTACTGGTGGGACGGGCGTCGTAGCTGAGGCTGGGATCGAGACGCCGTCCGCGCCCCGGCATCCGCCTTGCGATCCTCCAGGAAACCCTCCGAAACATGGGGAAGGGCGCACACCCCCGCCCAGAGGGAGCAGGTCATCTTCTGAGGTGCGTGGCCCAAGCTGAGGGGGGTGGGGGGGCACACGGTCCCGGAGGCCCTCTCGGTGACGCTGTCATCTGCGGCGGCGACGACTGCGTCGGAGGTGCGTCGACGTCCATAGGGATCTCGTAGTCCAGGGACGAACGATGTGGCTGTGCTCCCTGGCGGTGAACTGGGTCTGGAATCAAGAAACCCGAGACAGGATCGCGTGGCTTGTGCAGGCGCAATTGGTTTGCATGGCGCCGCAGCTCCGACCCTGTGGAAGAACGTACTACATACATATTGCGACAGAGCACGCGCTGAATGGTGCCCGGCGTCCATCTTGTCTTGTTGCCAGCAAACACCCTGTACAGCACCGGCGTAGAAACCTGAAAACGCGTAGCGCCATACGAACCGACTCGGTGCGTGGGAGGCTGCAGCAGGTGAAGGAGAGTGCGGTGACGGCGGCCGTGTAGCAGCTCGGCAGGAGACGGGCCGTCACGTGGCATGCACCGATACGTAGACAGGAAAATCTGAAGAGCTTGCTGCCTGGAGTGCGGACCTTTCATCTTCTCCATGTGAGACTTGAATGTTCGAACGAAACGTTCTGCTTCACCATTGGACCGAGGGTGAAAAGGTGCGGTAGTGATATGCTGAATGCCATTCACACGACAAAACTGTTGAAATTCCGCACTAACAAACTGAGGTCCATTGTCACTGACGATAGTTTCAGGCAAACCTTCGATGCAAAACACCGATGTTAAGGCACTGATTGTACTAGAATCTGTCGTTGAGTTCATGGCAATCACAAAAGGAAACTTGCTGAAAGCGTCTACAACAATTAACCAGCGCGTATTCCAGAAAGGTCCGGCAAAGTCAGTATGTAAACGTTGCCATGGTCCCTTGGGGCGTGGCCAGTCTGAGAAACGTTGCGGAGGAGCCGCCTGATGCTCCGCACAAACAGTACACTGTGACGTCATGCTCTCTATCTGAGCGTCCATACCAACCCAGGTACAATGACGTCTGGCCAATTGCTTTGTCCTAACAATACCCCAATGTCCTTGATGCAGGAGGCGTAACACTTCTCGTTGCAGGGAACGAGGAACAATCACTCTTGTTTGGTCGTTGTCCGTATGTAACAACAGAACACCCTGACTTAAAGATAATGCATGACGTTGTGCAAAATAACGTTGAACCAGAGGCCGATTAATGTCTTTGGCTCTGGCAGGCCAACCTGAGCGAATAAAACGTGCTACCACACTGAGGTCTGCATCCGCAGCTGTTTCCTGTGCAACCCGACGAGAGTTCAAAGGGAAGTCTGCGACAGGGGAAGCGTCTCTGGAGTCTATCGGACAACATGCCATTTCCGAAGAATCAAATGACACATCCTGGCCAACCGGAAGTCGGGAAAGTGTGTCCGCGTTGGCGTGTTTAGTGGTAGGTCGGTACAAAATCTCATACTGATAATTAGACAATATCAAGGACCATCTCTGAAGCTTTTGTGCCGTATGTGGCGGAATTGGCTTTGTGGGTGAGAACAACGACGTTAGAGGCTTGTGGTCTGTCAAGAAATAGAATTTCCTGCCATAGAGATAAAAATGAAACTTTGTGACGCCGTAAATGATTGCTAAGGCCTCCTTTTCTATCTGACTGTAATTCTGTTGCGTTGGCGTCAGTAGCTTGGATGCAAAGGCAATAGGACGATCGTGAGAACCAATACGATGCGACAAAATTGCACCTAGACCGTATGACGAGGCTTCAACTGCTAGCACTACAGGCTTCTGTGGGTCAAAGGGAATCAAACATGCATCACTGAGTAGTGCAGACTTTAATTTGTCAAAGGCAACCTGACAATCTTTGGACCATACAAAAGGAACATTCTTCCTACATAAGCGATGCAGTGGAGCTGCAATCTGAGAGGCATTGGGAATAAATCTGAAATAGTAGTTAAGCTTTCCCATTACTGCTTGCAATTCCTGCACATTCTTAGGAGGAGGCAAGTCTTTGATTGCTCGAAGATGTGACTGTAAGGGATGGATTCCTTGGGCATTAATCACATGGCCTAGGTACTCTATTTCAGTTTGAAAAAACGAACACTTTGCTTTATTACAACGTAGACCTGCTGCAGTCAAAACTTTGAAAAGGCACTCCAGGTTTGCTAAATGTTCTTCAACTGTACGTCCGGATACCACAATATCATCTAAATAGTTCGAGCAACACGGTACAGCAACTGTCAGCTGTTCTAAAAAACGCTGAAAAATAGCGGGGGCGGAAGAACTGCCAAAGGGTAGGCGTTGAAATTTAAAAAGGCCCATGTGAGTATTAATGACGAAAAACTTTTTTGACTCGTCATCAAGTGGAATCTGTAAGTATGCCTCTGCTAAATCAATCTTAGAAAAGAAGCGAGACTGTCCTAATTTGTCCATCAGTTCCTCTGGTCTGGGCAGGGGGTAAGTGTCTACAATTGTTTGACTGTTCACTGTTGATTTGAAGTCCGCACAGAGACGAAGTTTTCCTGACGGCTTGGGTATAATTACTATAGGCGAGGCCCACTGACTCACAGAAACAGGAGAAATCACACCACTATCTTGCCAACGTATAAGTTCTGCAGCAACATTATCACGAATTGCGATAGGCACTGATCTAGTTTTACGAAATTTTGGAACTGCAGATTCTTTTAAAGTTACATGTGCCACGAAGTCTTTAGCACAACCTAGTTCCGGCGAAAACAAGTCACTATATTTGTCACACAATGCATTGATTTTATCCTGAGGTACTATTGACGAAATTTGAAGCATATCTCTTTGAATTGATAAACCAAATAAATCGAATGCATCGAATGCATCTAGTCCAAAAATATTCTGCGTAGATTTTGCCTGAAGAACTACAAAATCAACTGTTTTTGTTACATCTTGAAAAGAGGCAGGCAGGCTACACGTTCCTAGCACGGGAATATTTTGACCAGTATAAGCTGTTAGCACTTGCTGTGACGGCGACAATTTTGGCGAACCCAGACGTTCATATGTCTCTTTATTCATTAAAGTGACAGCGGAACCAGTATCAAGCTGAAATTGCACAGTCTTATTGTCTATGTAAAGAGCCACAAAAAGTTTTTGCTTGCGGCGCTCGACAGGTGCGCGAATGTGGGCAACGTCTAATACAGCTTGTTTGCTGCGCATGCGCGGGCTGCGTAGTGAAGTAAGTGGCGCAGGATCGGCACATAGATTAATATCACTGTCACTAGATGGCACTACCGCCGGATCAGCGTCCGCGCAAGCATGCGAAGCTACTCCAGATTTACTAACTACTGCACTACACTTTTGAGTAGCTACTTGATGTCTACTGTCACTAGCTACACAGTACTGGGCACTTTTACAATAAGAAGGTGCAGAAGGCACTAGGTTCACTACAGGATTGCACTGTACATAGTCATTTTGCTTGTCCCGAACCCTTTTCCGTTGCACTGTTTTACGCGCTCGTCGGCGCTTGCTACGTGGCTCACTATATAGTTTTGCAGTGGGCGCAGAAAAATTGTCTTGCATTTGAGACTCAACAGAAGCACTGTTCAAATCCACAGCGTGTATAACATTTACTGTGTGAACTGTTCTAGCACTCTGCAAGGCACTGTTCCGAACGGCACCGTTCTTAGAATTTTTAGTCTGCATACACACTGTTTGTACATGTCCTATTTTGCCACATTGATAACAAGTTGCGTTGCGACCGGGGCACTGAGCACGTTTGTGGCGAGATACACACTGGGGGCAAGACTTACAAACATTTTTCTGAAATGAGCGTTGGCGCCCGTTATTCAAATCACTGTTTCTAACACGACGGGGCGACCTTTGTGTCGCACTTTTACACTGGCTACTGTTCACTGTCTGTTCAGCACGGCCTGTACTATTGTAAGAATCACTAGTGTTACACTGAGAACTACGGCTAGGAAAGCGTCCGTTACGGCGCACTGAATTTACACTGTGGCTTTGCATTTCTACGTCTGCTAAGTCAAAAGTATCATGCGCATCTATAAGCTGCAGTACACTGTCTAATGAGGGGTCAGACTGTTTTAGAATTGCTGCCTTAATTCTGGGGTCCTGAATGTTCTGCGTAATTGCATCTCTCAACATCACGTCACTATACGAAAGTGAGTAAATTTACATTTGCGGGTTAAGCCCTTCAACTCCGTAATCCATTCCTGGTGTGACTGCTCAGGTAATTTTTTAAGTCTGAAAAATCGGTACCGTGCCGCAGCTACGAGAAGTTTTCTCTCATAATGAGCATTTAGTGCCTGTACTATTTGTTCAAAGTCTACATCACGAGGAGATGCGTGAGGGAATAGTTTCTGCAGTAATACGAATGTTTTGGTGCCCACCACGGACAATGAAAGATGCCTAACTGTCTGACCTGTTATTTGATGAGCCGCGACGAGTTCTTGAAACTGTGCGAAGTAGTCGCTCCATTCTTCCTCACGTTCGTTGTACTGGCGAAATGTAGGAAGCGGTGCAGCGGCAGGTGTGGGCTGCTGAAGCGGCGGCTGTTGTTGGTGAGCGGCCTGTGCCGTCAACTGCGACACCGCCTGCAGGAGTTGAGTGATTTGCGCCGTCTGTAACTGAATAATTTCCATTAAGTTTGGGTTCGGGGTAGTGGCCATGCTGACGGATTAGGCGCCGCGCATACAAGTAAATTATAACAAAACACAAATGCAATATGAAAGCGGACGCTCTGCAACAAAAAAGTCCACCAAACACGTAACAAAATATCTTCTCCCAAAATCTTATAATAAGGGTGGGTGGGCGGGAGCAATTTCTGCGTGCTCCGACTGCTGCTGTCTGGCTGCTGCAAGCGGGCTGGTCCACGGTTCGTCTATCACTCCTCGTCGCCACTTTTGTGTCCCAGCCTCGTCGCCGCTTTTGTGTCTCGTTTCCGTCGTAGGTGTCGGTGGCCGAGTGGAATGAGTCCGACACAGTAATAAAGATAGCACGCTGGTGCAGGTACGGAGGGGAGCAGCCAGAAACTAGAAACACTAGAGTAAATTAGAACGAGATATATATTGAACAGAATTTATACAATACTTAACTTTTACAGAGATCAGTACGGCAGAATGCTGATACATAGTTGTTAGAGGCCTGCCTAGTGCCTGTACGATACCAAAGTCTTCACTGGTGCCTATCTGATTCCGAAGGTCCTAACTGGTTGCTTTCTCAGTCCCAAGTGAACGATCGTTCAGTGGTGGCCACGAGCGGCGTTGTAGCAGAGGGCGCTCGTGGCTGTCGTCGTAAGAACGCCGCGCCGTGCGTGCATGGCGGCGCGCGGCGAAAGTAGGTGGCGCGCACTTTGGACTTGTGCGACACCACAAGACAAGTACACATTCTCAAATAAATTCGCGACTTGGCTTCGTTTGTTAGCGGGTTCACCATTCGGTCGTCTGCGCATGCGCGAAGCTCTTCCACACGTGTGAGAATAGGACCCACCCTGTTCCGCCTGCTAGCGATCGTATGCGAGCGTCTTGTGCAAGTGGACGCGTCTACACGGTACGCGGACGGCGTGACCGGTGCATCATGGGTAATCTCGTAAGCTCTCACTTGCCGTGTACAAAGGGCTTAACTTAGTTAGATTTCATAGTGGCCGGCCGTGGTGGCCAAGCGGTCTGCGGCGCGCCAGTCACATTCTGCACGGCCACTACGGTCCGGGTTTCGAATCCCCCATCGGGCATGGATATTTGTGCCGTCTTTAGTATTAGTTAGTTCATAAGTAGTTTGTAAGTTTAGGGACTGATGACCCGCAGTTAAGTCCCACGAGCTATGCAACATTCTGAACTTTCATGGTGACGAGTAAAATGGTGCCCAAGTCAATTGCAAGGTACTTTCCGCCATGCGCCGTCCGAAATCTTTGGTAGACGCCGATGTTGCTCTTGTTTTGAAGAATAAGTCTGTAAAATTTCATCGATATCTGAATAAAACCAGAAAATTAGTCCAAGTTCGTAGGAAAGCACTTTCAGCTATGACCGTACAAAATTTTGCTTAGGCAGTGACTTTCCTCTGGTTTTGAATGTCGTGTGTCAAACGTTTCACTGCAAGATACGGCGGCGCATAAAATACAAACAAACGTGATGCGGCAGATTCCCACGGGTTGTGACGTCATACCCCCCGAACTACAAGTCGTACAATGAAATAATTTAGTAGGTACAGTCATTGACATAAATGGACACTGTTTGAAAAAAGTGTGTCGTATTCATTTAGTAGCAGCTAAATGAGAAATTTCCAAATCTACATACATACTCCGCAATTCACCGTAAGGTGCGTGGCGGAGGGTACACTGTACCACTACTAGGCATTTCCTTTCCTATTGCACTCCCAAATGGAACGAGGAAAAAAAGAATGCCTCAAAATGTTCAAATGTTTGTATAGCTTATGGGACTTAACTACGGGGTCATCAATCCCTAAACTTACAAACTACTTATGAACTAGCTAACACTAAGGACGGCACAAATATCCATGCCCGTTGGGGGATTCGAACCCCCGACGTAGTGGCCGTGCAGACCGTGACTGGAGCGCCTCACTCCCCTCGGCCACCGTGGCCGGCAAAAGAATGCCTATATGCCTCCGTACGAGCCCTAATTTCTCTTGTCTTTGTGATCTTTACGTGAAATGTAAGTAGGCGGCAGCAAGATCGTACTACACTCAGCTTCAAACTGCGGCCCTCTAAATTTCATCAACAGAATTTCACGAAAATAACGTCGTCTTTCTTCCAGCGATCCCCAATTGAGTTGCCGGAGCATTTCCGTGACACTCGCGCATTGGTCGAACCTACCGGTAACAAATCTAGCTGCTCGCCTCTGAACCGCCTCTATGTCTTCCTTTAAACTGATCTGCTGCGGGTTCCAAACACTTGAGCAATACTCAAGACGTGGTCGAACAAGCGTTTTATACGCGGTCTCCTTTACAGGTATCTTCCCAAAATTCTCCCAAATAACTGAAGTCGGCTGTCCGCCTTACTCTCAACTGTCCTTACATGTTCAACCCGTTTCATATCGGTCTGCAATGTTACGCCTAGACATTTGAACGACACGACAGCACCAAGAAGCTCACTACTAATGCTGTATTTGAACATTATGGGATTTGTTTTTTTTTTTTTTTTTTTTTTTTTTTTTTTTTTTTTTTTTTTTCTACTCATGCGCATCACCTTACATTTTTCTACATTGAGAGCTAGCTGCCAATCTTCGCACCAACTAGAAATTTTGTCCAAGTCATCATGTATGCTATTACAGTCAGTTACAGACGACACCCTCCCATACACCACAGCATCATCAGCAAACAGCCGCAAATTACAACTTACTCTGTCCATCAGATCATTTATATAGATAGAAAATAATAGCGGTCCTATCACACTCCCCTGGGGCACGCCTGACGATACACTCGTCTCTGATGAACACTCGCCGTCGAGAACAACGTACTGCGTTCTATTACTTAGGAAGTCTTCCAGCCAGTCACAAATCTGTGAACCTATTCCATAAGCTCGTATTTTCGTTAGCAGTCTGCAGTGTGGCACCGGGTCAAACGCCTTTTTGAAGTCGAGAAAAACACAATCCGCCTGTTGCCCTTCATCCATGGCTTGCAAGATGTCATGTAAGAAAAGGGCAAGCTGAGTTTCACATGAACGATGTTTCCTAAACTTGTGCTGATTCATGGAAAGAAGCTTTGCCGTTTCAAGGAAATATACTATTTTCGAACTGAGAATATGCTCTTAAATTCTACATGAAACTGATGTCAACGATATTGGCCTGTAATTGTGTGAGTCAGTTCTCTTTCCTTTCTTATAAACGGGAGTCACCTGCGTTTTTTTCCAATCACTAGGAACTTTGCGCTGAATTAAAGATTTGCTATAAATGCAAGCTAAGTAGGGAGCCAACGCCGCAGAATAGTCTTTGTAAAACCGAACTGGTATTCCATCCGGACCAACAGACTTTTTCGTATTTAGCTCTCTCCGCTGCTTCTCTACGCCGGAAATACCCATTACTATGTCCTCCATTTAGGAATAAGTACGTTGATCAAATGATGGTACATTTGTGCGGTCCTTCTGCGTGAAAGATTTCTTAAAGGTTAAATTTAGAACTTCAGCTTTCCGTTTGCTTTCTTCTTTTACTGCCCCGGAATGATCAACGAGTGACTGGACAGTGGGCTTTGACCCGCTTATCGATTTTACATAGGACCAGAATTTTTTCGGGTTCTCGGAAAGATCTTTTGCTAAGGTATGGCTGTGATTATTATTGTATGCTTCACGCATCGATCCTTTTATAGACGCACGAATCAAAAAAATGTTCAAATGTTTGTTAAGCTTATGGGACTTAACTACGGGGTCATCAGTCCCTAAACTTACAAACTACTTATCCACTATCTTATACTAAGGACGGCACAAATATCCATGCCCGAGGGGGGATTCGAACCCCCGATCGTAGTGGCCGTGCAGACCGTGACTGGAGCGCCTCAGTCCCCTCGGCCACCGCGGCCGGCACGCACGAATCTCTACTAGCTTTTGCCTGTCATCATTTGCGTGTTCTTTTTTGAATCGAGAGTGCAACAGCCTTTGCCTTCTCAGCAGCTTTCTAACATTATTATTATACCACGGTGGATCTTTTCCATCCTTAATCGTATTTATTGGCACATATTTCTCTAACCCTTTATTAACAATACACCTAAATTTAGTCCACAATTTCTCTACATCCATAGTCCCGGAATTAAACGATGCCCACTCATTTTCTAAGTGCGATCGTAACATTTGCTTATCGGCTCTTCTCAACAAAAACACGCTCCTAGCCTTATTGATTGGTTTTTGAACTTTGGTCACCATCGACGCTATGACGATATCGTTGTTATTGTGGTCTTCAGTCCGGAGACTGGTTTGATGCAGCTCTCCACAATACCCTATCCTGAGCAAGCCTCTTCACTTCCACATAAGAACGGCAACCTACATCTGTCTGAATCTGCTTACTGTATCCATCTCTTGGTCTTCCTCTTCGGTTTTTACCCCACGCACTTTCCTCCAACGCTAATTTCACAATTCCTTGATGTCTAAGAATTTGCCCTACCAATCTATCCCTTCTTTTAGTCAAGGTATGCCAGAAATTTCTTTTCTCCCCAATTCTGTCCAGTACCTCCTCATTACTTATGCAATCTACCCACCTTATCTTCAGTATTCTTCTGTAGCACCACATTTCCAAAGCCTCAATCCTCTTCCTGCCCGCACTGTTTATCGTCCATGTTTCACTCCCATACAAGGCAACACTCTATACATATGCCTTCAGAAAGGACTTCCTTTGGCTTAAATAAAAATTCGATGTTAACAAATTTCTCTTTTTCAAGAACGATTTTCTACCCATTGCCATTCTGCATTTTATATGACAATATAATTCCTGTCTCTACACAGACATCGTTAATAAGGTCAGGCCTGTTTGTGGCTATAAGGTCTAGAATATTTCCATTGCGCGTGCGTTGCCGGTTTAACTGCTCAAGACAGTTTTAGGAGAATGTGTCCAAAAGTAGCTCGCAAGACTGCTTGTCTGTACCGCCTGAAATGTAACTAGCGAGGTCCCAATCTATACTCTTAAGGTTGAAGTCTCCCCTGACTACTATTACATGGCCCGGATACCTATGCACTACCTGATGTAGACTTTCTTTGAATGATTGTAAAACTGCTACAGCAGCACTAGGGGGCCGGTGAAAACTCCCAACTATTAACTTTACTTCTTTTAGACCTGTTATACGTGCCCAGATAACTTCACAGTTACTTTCAACCTCAGTAGAAACAATATCTTTGTCCACAGCGATGAACACTCCTCCTCCAGTTGTATCAGATCTATCTTTCCGATATACATCCCACGCTTCGCTAAATATTTCTGAGCGTCATTGATAAATTGGCAGGTTTGCACGCATTTCATTGCTCATGGCATCATATCTCCTGGACTATGTCTGGTACAGTGATATAATTATGCCTATAACTTTGGGAAAAGTGCAAGTAACATGCTGACAAAACTTCATCGCAGTCGGATGAGCGGCATGGCAGAGCATAAATTACGAAACAACATACTAAGAAACAAACATTCATTTTTGTATATTCGATTTTTTTAACCGATGTCATTTATGTGATGGATAGAGGTTTTTGAGCGCTCGACACCTAGATCTTCAACACCCAGATGTCATTTATGAATTTATAGATTCGTTATGATTGTGAAACGTCATAACAAACAAACAAAAAATCACTAATTGTTACGTGTATATAGATTAATAACGGGTGACCGAGTGCTGTTCCGGAATTTTTGTTTCTGTTACATATTGGTATTGATACATATACATATTCTGCAACACTACATACATAGGGATTGTAATTGTTTAACGAAATTCTCGGTTGCACAGTGGTACAGTTTTAGACTGCAAAGTCAAAGGTCGCGGGTTCGATCCCCGCCAAGTCCCAGGATTTTTATCTGTCACTTTCCACTTCTTTCACCTTTGGCAGTATTTCTCATGTGAAAAATACCGAGTAGCACCGTGATTCGGAACCCACGTTAAACTGTAGGTCCCCCACATAACTGGCTGGGTAAGTCAGTTCGAAGGTCGGAGGAAGGCAACGGCATACCACCTCCAAACAGGACCATGCCTAGTAAAGCACTGTGGTGTTCAAACCAATCTTCGGATTCTTGACTGCTTTATCTTTTTTTAAACGAAAATAACCATAAATGTAGTTATCACAGGACGTAGCGCCCTAGTTCGACGTTCTGCGTTTTCGAGACTAACATCTTCTGTGATCCGTAAAAACACGAAATTAATGTTTTTACATAGTTATAATTTTGGAAAATCGCGTTTTTACGAACAATACATCTATGTGGTTGAACTTTAATATATATATATATATATATATATATATATATATATATATATATATATTCTCGTTTGAAGATATATAATGTATTAAAGAAATAGTTATCTAAAAACATTCCTGTGCTAGATTGCAAAGTTGTGTAAAAAATTTCAAAGGAATCGGACAAGAACTTAATGAAGGGAGATTAACGGTTTCGCACAAACATTTACGTTTCTGTTAACACATATATAGATACGGAAACCTGGGAACGGGACTCCTCCTCGCTCTTGTCCTGTTTTCGTTTCTCGCTGGAAGTACAGTGACGACGTGCGCAGGGACATTTGGTTTCTAGAGGTTGGCAGCTGTCAAGTGGCGCCCTGTAGCGTACGATCGCTCTCTGAGCCCACACAAGAGGCTTCAGGAAACACACGTTCACGTTCACGTCCAGTGTCTAGTGGGTCTGCGACGCAGTCGTCGTCTTTCAGTTGGAAGGTAATTGCCATCTGGTGCGGTTATTTATGCTTTGGTTGAATTCTGTATTCGCCCTTTTCTGCTGTTACTCTCGCCGTACGACTGCCGAGCAATTCTGAATTTATTTTTTGAAGTTTCTTCGGGATATGTAGCTCTGTCGTTCCAAAGCACGGTTAATATTAAATGCGGTTACGGTTGTAAGGGGTATGATCAACTTTCTTATAAATTGAAGGGGGAAACTTTCGCAATAATTTTCCCCAGCAGAATTACCTCGCAATTTTAAAGGCGGCTGGCAACCCGCCGTGGGTTCGTCAGAGAAGCCAACTGTTGTTAAAAACTTTTTTCTTTTCCTATTGGATCGTATCTCCCTGATGCATCGCTCAGATTTGTAAAATAAGTACCTAATAATGATCTAACGCATTATGGAAAAAAATAATCGGATTGTTTTGCGCACGTTCAGAAGTAACAAAATAGTTTTTCCTAGCAGTATTCGTTGCTCTGCATAGTGAAGTTTTGCTCGCCACTCGCCCACTGCAACGCCCCTTGACGAAGTATACAGCTAAAGCTCCCTCATTAAACTACATGTCAACTGGAGGAAACCGTATGAATATCCGTTAAATAATGTGAGTTTAGAGGAGGCACAGATGTAGCGCACACACTTCATTTCACAGTATGTGTTGGCTAATCGGGTCAATTCCGATACTCGATACCACCCATCTGCTTTGACCAATGACGTCATGTTACGTCAAGGCGGGCAACTTTTTCAGAACTCAATGCGGGACATTTCGAGGATGTGAAGGACTAAGAGCACGTGACTAATCGTGCAAATCATTCTGAAACTAGCGAAGAAATTTAGGGTAGAAGTGGGCCATATCATTTACTTTTAAAGAAACATGTCTAAGTGATTTTATTCTTAATTTTCAATCTTTATTTGCAGTTCATAGATATTTCATGCTCCTATTTTGAATTTTACTCACAATTTTTACGTATTTTCTCCGTTAATTTTTCCGATGACCTTCGTTGTCTTAACTACTTTGCTGCAGGTCATACAGCATCATGCTCCATACATTTTATAAGTAGCTTACTTCGCCCAAAGAATCATTTTTTGTAATAACCTCGAAATAAAGTTGATACAACTTTCCAAAACCATTTGAACTACTGTATTATGGAACTTCTTCCCATGAAGTGCAGAGTTCAACTGTGCCTTACTACAAGCAATGCTCATTCACATTCGTTGGTGCGTTTTCAGAATTTCACCGCGTTTTTAAACCCCGGAGGAAGTAAGATGACTGCTGATACTGTCCGATTAGAAATACTTCTATACATATTGCTATATTAAATCATGCTTGCTATCTTGAGTCGCGGAAAATATTCAGGTATTTATTGAAGCGTACTTAAGGCAGAGAATTCGTCAAACAACAAATGCATTACCAGCATTCAAACAAAATGCTAGCGAGATTCATTTTAAAATAGACATTGTGTATAGTTGCCTTTTTTTATACTTAATGTAAGAAAATTGTCATTTATTCGTAGATGATGCAGTGTGAAGTTGACTTACATCATAGCGTGCCGTAGTTTCTGCATGGTCTCTTACAACTAGACCAACAGTTTTACAATTACTGGAATGCGGGGCGCATTTTACATTCTGCGGGACATTTCAGTAATCATCCCAATGCGGAACTGTCCAGCAAACTCCGGGACGGTTGGCCACCTTATGTTTCGTCATTGTATCTGTAGTGGTGATGTTTTTATTACAAGGCGCAGATAATATAATGGCGGCATAATTTTGTTACGGCGAAGTGTGTATTTTTATAAGTAATAGTTTTTTAATAAATTGAAGTAATTGGGGGGGGGGACGTTTACTATTGATACTCGTCATCGAACTTTATGTCGATAGCTTTGTACTTTGTATTAATGCACGGGAAACATGGACTATCGTGTTTGTGGATCGGCGTACTGAGGAATATTGCACTGGCATAATTGTAGACTGGGATGCCACCCGACTGCTTTTACCCATGACGTCAAGATGTCGGAAAACCGGTATACGGGATATCTTAGTACTTCTGTATTGTGGATATAAGTAATCTGTAGTTATTATAGGCAACATAATGTACCATCGAACCTCCTTGGTTAACCTACACCTAACTATCAGAGAAGCTACATATCACTTTTAAACACTATTTTTTGTTTGTAAACAAACTG